>CM060943.1:723678943-724928943 GCA_030765085.1 Allium cepa
CCATAGAACAATAATTATGCAGCGGAATAAAATAGTGTAGTGGAATAATATAGTAGATAATAGTAAGAAAATTCTTCGTCTTCGTCCTCCAGAATAAATCTTCAAATCCTGTAATGCTTTATCAAAGATTGTCATTCATAATAATAAATTATTTATTAATAATCAATAATTATAATAAATTACTAATCTTTAATTATTAATCATTGCATATATTACCACATAGTAAATTAACTATTACTTATCGGTTATTATATATTAAATATTGAACTATACTTAATTAATAAATAATAATTATTATAGTAATAGTAATTACTAATCATTAATTATTAATTACTGAATATATTACTAAATAGTAAATTAATCAATAATTGTTGATTGTTAGTTATCAGTTATGAAATTATAATAATGTGTTTAATAATAATTATTGAAATTGTAAATTAATTAAATATTAAATATTAAAATTTGCTTATTAAATATTATTTATTGAAAGTTAATTATTAATTATTTAATAGTAATATTTAATATTAACTATTAATTACTAATTGTATTTATTATTTAGTAAATGCAATTAATAAATATTAAATGTGATCTACTAATTATTAATAGTTAATTATAATAAACTATTAAATATAAAAAATAAATTATTGATCATCGATAGTAATTAGTAATTATGAATTATTTGTCTATAATCATTAATTGGTATAAATTAGGTCATATATAAGTTGAATTTTATAATTGTTATTTATAAATTACCATTTATAAATTATTAACTAACTCGGTTATTAATTATAAATTATTAATTATTATAATATTTAAAGAAATAGTAAATATATTTAAAAAATTATTGTAATTCGATATTTAACATTTATTTGTTATTTTTTATTAATTATTATATTTTAATTAATTATTGATTATTATTTTTATTATTTAATATTGATTATTAACTTTTATTATCATTTAATATTGATTTTTAAATTTTAAATTTTATTTATTGAAAAATATTATTATATATTAATTATTAATTACTATTATTTAATAGTAATTATTATTTAATAGTGATTATTATTTATAAATTATTAATTAAATTTTTATTATTTATTATTTATTCATTGATCATTAATATATAAATTATTGATTATTTTTTATTAATTTTTTATGTGTTATTCAATTATTAATCATTATGTATATATTATCGATTGTTAATTACTAAATATTTAATAGTAATTTTTGAAAATTATATACTATTTATTGATTATTAATATTAATTATTATTAATTTTTAAGGTTATTATCTTATTTATTAATTATTTAATAATTATTATTATTTATTAATCATCGAATAATGATTATTAATATTAATCATTCATGTTTTCTAATTAATTATTATTATTCAATAGTAAATATTAATTATTAATAAAAAATATTCATTGTTAATTACTAATTATTAAGCATTTATTATTAATTATAATTATTAATTAATTATTACAATGGGTAAATGAAAAATGTTGTAATAGACATTTATTACAATTGACAAAAAAAGAGTTGTTAAAAGTATACATCTATTACAATTGGCAAACGAAAAAGGTTGTAATAGGCATCTATTACAACTGATAAGAAAGAAAAGTTGTTAAAAATAGGTATCTATTACAACTAGCAAAAGAGAAACGTTGTAATAGCATATATTACAACTGGCTAAATAAAAAAGTTGTTGAGATAAGTTTATTACAACTTTCTAAAAACAAGAGTTGTAAAAAACCTTTATTACAACTGCCCTTTTTTGGCAGTTGTAAAAATACAGTTGTAATATGGTCTTTTTATTGTAGTATGAAAGCCTAATTTAGAATCTGTTTGATTTTATCTTTCTTAGCGACACATGCCGATACTTCTCTTATGTCCGCCTTCATGTTCATGACAAACAACCAAAATTTTAGTATTTTTCACTTTTTTCCGATTGATTTTCTAGAGAGGTGTAGTGGTATAACAACGACCCACTACTGTCGTAAGACGTTCACATGTCAAATTAAAGTCGCAACTAATGTTTACATCCATGTACGATAGGCTACAAAGTATGGACGACTTTCAAACCTTCGTACTCTTTTTCAATTGTGAGCCTTCTTTTTTTGATGGGCAACCCTTTATTATTACTCCTTGGTCCCCTACAATGGCTAGTGCACGTGAGCATGTTCTTTCTATCCCGGTTTGGGTATACTTTTCGCAAATCCCCTCTGCACTACAACCCCTGCTTGGTTTGAACTGGTTAGCTTGTAACGTTGGAAAATTGAAATGTTTTGATTCAATTACTGTTGCGCGTGAAAAAATGGTGTATGCTAAGGCTCTGATTGAGATTTCCCCTGATATTCCTCTCCCTTCTTCTATTCCTGTCCAGCTAGCTGTTGGGCATGTAGTGGAGGTCCGTGTTCACTATGGATGGATTCCAGAAATTTGTTCCGCCTGTCACTCTTTTGGCCACCTGGCTATTGCTTGCACGTAATCTGTTGTCTCTGCAGCTGCGCCTAAAATTCCACTGCCTCGCCCCCCGCTCAGAAAATGGGTTCCCAAGGTTTCCTCTGGTGTATCTTCTATTGTCGCTCCACTGCCAGTGCCTTTGTCTGTCCCGGATCCTCCTCCAGCTTCTGACGCCAGCCCTTCCTCCCCTTCTGCTTTGTTAGATTCTGGTGATATTCCTGTTGTTTCCCCTAATCCTGGTCCGTCTCGACCTTCTGTTGTTTGGGATGATGCAGAGAGGTGTTGGGTTGATCACATTTCTGATATGAGATTTAACCCTTTCTGTGATTATTTCTTTAGATTTGTTTCCGATGATCAACTGGACCTTAGGTACCTTTATTATAGACCTTGTGGTGATTCTTTAGTTCATGATACGGACGGACATTTTGCGAGTTCGAATTCTATCATGCTTGCCGATACATCCTGGGATCGATCGTTTATATACTCTTCTGATGCTCCAGCTTATGATCCCTGTCTTGCATCCCTTTTCCGCCCCTTTCCTCGTCTGTTGGGGAATATCCTTTTGGTATCTTCTCGGGTTTTAGTGGATGATGGTGATTCTTCCTCTTTGGAAGAGTTGTTGTTTATGATATTTCTTTTGTAGTTGTGGTATGTCTATCACACTCCAGTGCTGTATTTTTCATTTTTTTAGTAATTAAGGTGCTTTTACCTTACTCCTGTACTTCAAGTTTTATTACGTTCGTAATAAAAGTGGACGGTCCACTATAAAACCGGCTGGCCTTGCCAAAAAAAATATGTCGACAGACGTTATATTCTCCAACCATGAAGTGATTTCCAAGGCTAACCATTACCCGTGTACCAATTTGTTGTTAACGCTCGATTAATTATTATATTGTATCCCCAATTTTAATTTGGATAATGATGTTCTTTCACAGTGGTATCATACTTCAATAACCTTTCTGATTTAAGTTATTTAGAGTAAGTTCATATAAGAATATTTAAGAAATTAATAAGGAAAATATGACTTCAGGAAATATTGGTAAGAAGGATTTGAAGTTATTTTTGCGTTCTTTTGGTGTATATCACTCTAAAAGTAACTACTGCACAGTTAAAATGTTTATGTTAAACATCTGAATTTGGAATGTTACTTTTGTTATCAAAGGTAATCCTGTCTAACGAAGCATTCAAAATGGAAAGAAGGGAAGAAACGTGACTCTACTAGCGGATTGTGATTCTCTCATGATTAAAATTCAATTAATCTTTGAAGTAATTTTTTTACTAAGATCACATCCCTAATTACAATTGTGAATTAACCCATATTTCACCTATAGCAGTTACAGAGATTATATTCCTAATTACCATAAATTAATCTAATATTTTTTATATGAAGTATAGACAATCTGATATGTATCACATTCTGCATTTGTGCAAATAATAAACTTAAACATAATTGTTTTTATCATCTACCTGTATTTTTGAATGGGTGGATTAGAGAAGGGAGATCGATTATCCATTTATTAATTGTGTTGACATTACTAAATTTTCATTATATATTCCCTCACATTGCAAACTATGCTTTTTCATTATGTATACGTGGTGAATTTCACACATAGATTTTCAAACTAACCTGGTTGATATATTGGCACACCTTATATTATATAAACACTGCATTTTAAATGCGTTAGATTTTTTTGTTTGGTTTAAGGAAAGTTTTTTTTATCATAACTATTTCGCTGACATGCAAATTGTCTAAATTGTTGTTACCATGAGCAGAAGACACTTTATTATCAATAAGCATATTCTTCCTTAGTTTGCTCCTAGCTTTTACTTGTATAGTTAAAAACCAAGATTATTTTTCTTTACATGAATTGATTTTCTTACCTTTAAATTGGTTTAAATATGTTGTAGGGTTGATCCATATTTTCCTCATGGTAATTGATTAACATTTAACTATTTGACATTACCTTTCAATATGTGAACCAATATATAACAAGTAACATACGAAAATAAAAGGAATGGCAATTAATGTAGGTAGGAAATGTAATTTTGTTAGATTACTTTAATTAACTTCCAAAATAACGTTATATAAAGTAAGTAGGCTAAGAAATCAATAGTTTACTAGATTTGGGCATTTTTTATCACATAGCTATATCTGCTTACTGTATTAATTAATTAAAGCTAATAAGTTGTTAAGAGGGAAAATAGGAATGTAAATCTTAAAAATATGCTTCCAAAGAGGGGAAAATATATGATAACCCAAGTCTCTACCTATATCCCTCGAAAGCTATTACTGAATCCAGGTCCGAATCATGAGAGTTTCTTCAACTAAACAGATGAATGATCTTGAATGATCTCCTACAACTTGGGTACTTCAACAAGAAAGGGCAAATGTGGCAACATGGTTCTATATTACTAATCTAGGTATTACTATATTTTATGTTTAATTGTTTATTTAAACACCTGAGATTAGAGGAAGTTTGGTTACAGAAAATAAAATTTGACTCTTGGTAATAGAAATACTGTTTTTCTTTTATAAATTATTATGCCTTCATTAGTTTACTTTGACAGCTAACTTAGTTTCTTTAAATCGATCTCTTTTCATGTGTAGATGGATTTCATACCTCATGAATAAAACTTTAGTGGGCTAATAAAATTTATAATAGTGTATTGCTCTTTAGCAACTAAAGTGATTAATTGGTAAATATTGATAAACCATGTGTATATTCAATATTATTCTTCTGTGAACTTTAAAGTACTTAAATTTATACCAATATTAGATTAGAAACATAGAACAATGTTACACATTAAACTTAATAGTTGCTTGCTATATTGATTTGATAGCCATTAAAGTATTGATTCAAATACAGTTATCTTTCAGGTTGCATGGTTGCATTTTGTAGTTGTCTTTTCTCTTCTAATAAATATAACTAATATAATAATTCATATGCTCATGATCACATGGGTTTTTGCCTTAGGGTAATACAGTATGCATTATCACTTGATGACATCACGCACTAGCAACTTCTGTTTTCAATGCAAATATTTTAATAAAAAACTAGCGGAAATATCAAAATTTGTGCACTTACAACAATAGGAGGTTATAATAATAAGAATGCAATTATTCTCAGATTTATTTTCTTATTTAACTGCACATTAACCTATGTTAAAGCTTGGACATCAATATCCCAGAACTTTTTTAATTGGATCTCAGCTGTTGATACCTTTTACATAGTTTACAGCTATATGCTTAATAATTTGTCATTATCTTATGTAATAAACATGTAATATTTAAGCAATGTAGTCTTCTATATATATTATTCCATCCATACTAAACATACCACATATTGTATTCCATATAATATCATTTTGTTTTAACAAATGCTTCAATACGAACATGTAATTAGAAATGTCAATGGTATCGTTGATGAGTAGAAACTGGCCATTTAAAGTAAGCATCGCATCTGATACGTCCGATGCATCAAGTGTGGGGCCCACTATTTTGCTCCGTTAATTGAATGGACCAAAATGTTGGGTTGGCATTTTATGATTTCATGTTTGTGGTACATTTATGTTTTTATGTCTGTAGCTAATAATTTTGTGTATGTTATCCATGTCGTCCTTTTTTCATTCCTATTACCTCATTTTCACTTTTTTACATGATTGTACGTCAGGACGTATGATGGCTGAATTAGTTTGCTTTCACCTGCATTACATATGTGCAATTTTTTTAAATCGCAACTCCAGCTTTGAACTACCATTTATGTTTGTCATGCTCAGTTGCACTAACGCTTTACTTGCATACCATGTCCGCGCTGACATATGTATCCGCTGTACATTGTGCATGAGTATGCATACGAAAGTTATGGTCACTCTTCTATCCTAACATCGTCTTTCACGTGTTGGGATTAAACTTTATGGAGTATAACAATGCTCGTGTGCGTAGCACGAGCTACTCACTAGTTCTAACTTGTTAGTGGACTTCTAAAAACGAGTTTTAGTGTCGATAACCTATTGATGCTTTTCAACTTGGAAAATTTCACAAAGGTTCATTTAAATCAAAAGACAATTCAACTAGATAACCCTTAGAACTTCTTCACTTAGACCTGTTTGGATAAACACAAGAGCAATTAATAAATCATAATAGGTATGTTTTTGTAATAGTACATGACTTTTCAAGATACATAGGATAATATTTCTTCAACATAAGGGTGATGCATTTGAAATGTTTAAAATTTTCACAAAGTTTTATCCGCGTATTTTCTGATTACTATTATAAAAGAATAATCAAGAGAAAAAGAAGCGACAAAGTCAACAAGTGGGCATAGAAGCATTGAAAGATAGTATTACTACAAAGATGTGTATTGAGCAACTAGAGAGAACATATCAAGCCTATAAATGCATGATGAGTCAGTGAATCCATATTAAGATTCCAAGTCATTAGCATTGCATGCCTCTAGCAACCATAAGGATGTATCGAGCATCTGACATAATGGTAGATGTTGAGCTCCTACTTGAAAGCAGCTTAAAAGAATCAGTGAATAATTATGATATCGAATCATAAGGGAAGTCAAACTTGAGCACGATAAGGATGTCAAACCTTTGTGTTTATAGAAGTGGTTTCGAGCTACAAGATAAGGGAAATATCAAGCCTCGACAACCATAACATTTGTCGAGCTTCTACAATGGAAGAAGAGATGTCGAATCACAAGATTCTAAAGATATCGAGTTACAAGGTTCATGAAATAATGAGCCATAAGGTTCTAGAGATGTCGAGTCACAAGGTTCTAAAGACATCGCTCCTTTGTAGAGTATGTAGCAAAAGAAGAATGCCGCACCATTAAAGGATGATGAACATCTAACTGCAAAGAGAGGATATCGAGTCTCTATAAAAATCAAGCCTACGATGTATCAATTGTTATCGAGGCTTTACAATATTAGCTGTTGTAAAGTAACAAGAGACATCGAGCTTTAACAAGAATAATGGGTCTCAGTGGTAGCAAAGGATATCGAGCATTTATAATCATACAAATTGTTGAGTGTCTACCATCATGAAAGATATCGAGTGAATACCTTGATGCGGGATGACGAGAATTAACAATACAAAGAAGGCGTCGAGTATTAACAATACAAGAAAGGTGATGATTATCAACAATACAAAGAGGATAGTGAATATATAAGCTGAGAGGACACGTAGCATCCATCATGTCTGCCGTTACCACTATAAATAGACCCCCTTGGCCATTTAGGGTTGAATCATTCCATTTTTTTCTTCTCAAATTACAAGTTGTAATCCTAATTTGATTTGGGGATTTCTTGAGGAAATTATGTCTTTTTGCCTATAGAGACTTGGACAATAAATTTTGCATAACACATTTAGCTTGACATGTGTATCTTTGACTATTATTGAGATAATGAACATGCATATGACTTATCTTTGGACTTGGGCTTAAATTTAGACTTGCATATTAATGACTTGAATAAGGCCACTTAAGCCCTAGCCTAAATTAAAGTTTACTATGTACAATGACTACTATGCCCATTAACATATAAACAAAGGATTGCGATATGTGTGAATTAGCTATTTTGACCATTAGCAAACAAGCAATGGACTATTGCATAATTATGTGACTTACCTATTTTACCCTTCAACATAGGGCTTGAACTTCTGAAAAAAATTATGACTATATTAAAGATTTTATTATTGGACCATTATGAATAATATAATCTATTGACGAATGCGATGTCGATTGAACCGTGGCTCGCGTACCCGAGTTTGTATTAGGCTTCGCAGCCGAATTGCGCTACGTTTGCCAGTGTATTAATTATGGAACGGAGCTGCTATCGACGCAGGAGAGAACAATAGAGCTTACAGTTGTTTGTTCATCAATCTCCAATTTTTGATTCAACATTTTTGGCGCTAGTAGGAGGGCCTGAACCTCCGATCCATCATTTCCCTACTTATAAACTAATTATGTGAAGTTTTATTATAGGAAAATGGTGAGACCTAAGAATGTCATTGTTTCGAATGAAGAAATCGTGCAAACAACAAATTAGGAGGATAATATCCCTCTAAATTTTAAGTTGGAGAATATGGAGACAGGACAACCTTCAACACCAACAAACCCGGTAGGCAGCGAAATTAGAATTCAAGATATAATACAATGTCTTGTAGTAATGCAGGAACTTCTTGAGAAAGTTATTTCCTAAAAACCTTATAATCTTACTGAAGAAGGAGAAGAAATGGAATCTCCAGCAAGAAACTTAGACACTTCCATACTCAAAAGTAAGATAAAGGAAAAAGTGTCATAAGCCCATCAAAGAAGAGAGAAGCCCAAAATAAAGAGCCACCAAATATTCTCTAAATTTTCAAATGAAAGAAGACAACGAGGCTAAGATAAATTTTCAAAAGGAAAACTAAGAAAGCTAACAAGATCTTCTGAGTAATCAAGTAGCTCATCTCATACAAAGAATATAAGCCTTATAGAGGGGATTACTGTAATGATGAAACCTACTAAAGGGACTTGGCAAAAAAAATGGTGAAAGACATGCTTGATCTTGAAGGGTAGAGGACCCTTGACCAAAGAGTTAATAACAACTTTCGTGACGCTCCAGTCGTACAAGAGATAATGTCTGTCAGAATCTCGTCGCATTAAAATTCCTTTACTGAAGTTATTGGAACCAGTGATCCCAATGATCATCTTTTGGCTTTTGGAGCCAAATGGATTTGCATAACACTTCTAGAGTAATACTTTGAAGTCTTTTCCCTACATCTTTTCAAGGAGCAGGTGCCAAATGGTATAGACACTACAGAGAGAAGATTATTTACTCTTGGGAACAATTCCCTTATGAATTTTCAACATAATTATGCATATGCATAGATCCTCCCATAGATTCTATTGCGTTGGATAATGTTAAACTAAGACTGAGAGAGTTACTTGGTGAATATTTGAGGAGATTCAATACGGAAGCACTAAAATCAAAATATATGACGGATAGGGAAAAACTGATGGCAGTGTGCTTAGGGCTAATTAAACAGACTCTCTTTTGGAAGGAACTCTACATCCATGGGTTTAGAGATCTACAAGACTTCCATTTCCAGGCTAAAATGTTCATCCACATGGATGAAATGCACCGTGCTAAGAAGAAGTCTCAACCAAAAAAAGGAATAAGGAAAATTCAGTTTTGATCACCCCAACAAAAAACCAATATGGGATAAAAGTAGAAGGAGAAGATGGGAGAATATCCCCAAATCCAATTATATAGACTAAAAACAAACCCATCTCCTATGTTTTTGCTGTGGCCAAAGACAGTGGAAAATTTTCCACTTCCTATAAAGCAAGAAACAACCCTGAGCCTAAGAGAGGGGGAGAATATTGTGCTTACCAAAAAGCAAATTAGCACAAAACTAATGAACTCCATGTCTGGCAGGGATTTCTAGAATATGATTAGATCAACTGAAGAAGATTTTCAAGGAAATATAGAAGTCTTTACATCCTAAAGGGAATATTCCGAGGGCCTCCAAACAGTACTACAAATTTTGTAGAGAATGATTCGCCATAGGACTTTATTCCTTCAATTAACCGCATAGATGTAATTCATGGAGGTCCTCGTCTCACCAGAAGTAGCAAATGGGCCAAGAGCAGATATATAAGGGAAGCGAGGGATGAAGTCTTCTCTATTCAGGAAGAGCCAGCGCTCAAGAGTTGTAAGTTTCAACTCCAAATGCCCAACTTAACAATAAATCTACAAGAGCTAAAGGAATCCATCACCCGCATAATGGTCTACCGATGATAACTTCACAAATTAAGCACTTTGTTTTAACAAAGATTTTAGTAGACACCGAAAGTGTAGTACAAAAATTTTTGAAGCATGCTTTTGACCAAATGAATATTCCAAAGGAGAAATTGGAACCACGCTTCGAGTCTATCTTTGGTTTCATTAATAAAGGGTCTACTCTAGTAGGGCAGATAATGCTCTTGGTACCACACTCCAGAACTTGTGAAACTCTACTCATAATAATGAGCCAACCCACTTATTATAATGCTATCTTTAAAAGGCCGCCTCTAGATAGAGTGGATGTATTCATTTTACCAAAATTTCTAACTATGAAGTTCTCGACTAAGAATGGTCGGAGAACCATAAAAGGGACGCGATTTAGCTTCCGAGAGCTGTACTTCGTTACGCTTGAGCAATCCAAAAGAGATGGTATTTCGTGTTATGATTGGAAGAAAGGTAAATTAAGAAAAATTGAAATCGAGAAGCCCTTGGATGATTGCCTTTCAAGCTTACTATTCGAGGTAAATAAAAAGATGAGGGTAGTTGAAAAGTTCGAGAATCTGTTGAAAAGATTTAACTTCTCTAAAAGGTAAAGAAAATGAAAAGAAGCAAATCAGATAAACAACGAGGTAGAAGGTAAAGAAATTATTATCGAATTAGATTGTAGTGGCGAGCAAGAAAGAATAAAATTTACGAAAGGGATAGAAGAAGTAAGCCTAGATTCACTAGACCCAATAAAAACGATAAAGATTGGAAAGGAGTTAGGCTACAAACTCAGAGGAGAGGTTATACGAGTTCTCCAATCTATCAAGGATGTGTTTGCTTGAACTAACTTGGACATGGTAGGAATTGACCCAATAGTCATGAGCCATTCTCTAAACATAGATCTGAATATTGTTCCTATTCAACAAAAGGAAAGGCAGTTGGACAAATTTCGAGCTAATACATTAAATGAAGAGGTTAAAAGATTATTCGAGAGTGGGTTCATTAGAGAATTATTCTATCTAAAAGGTTGGCTAATCCTATACTAGTCAAGAAGTCCAATGGAAAATAGAGAACATGTGTCGATTATACCGATTTAAATAAGGCATGCCCTAAAGATTGCTATCCTTTAACTAGAATAGATTAATTGGTTGATGCCATAAGTGGATATAAGTAGTTGTATTTGATGGATGCATAATAAGGATATAATCAAATCCCAATGTTCAAACCAAATGAAGAAAACACCAGTTTTATAATGGATTGGGACCTATTGCTACAAATTTATGACTTTCTGGATGAAGAATGCAGAGACCACATATCAAAGATTAGTAAACAGAATGTTTAAGGATCAGATTGGATAAAACATGGAAGTGCATATGGATAATATTCTATTCAAGTTTGTGATGGTCCGTAAATCCATACCCTTTGAATCGAAAATAAACCACACATGTACGACCCAAAAAGCATAGACTGACGGAAAGTCCTGAGAAAGAAAAGAAGAGAGAGGAAGAGAAGAGAAGAAAGAGAGAAGAGAAAACAAGACAGAACAATACAGAATCTCACATCGCAGCGGAAAACATGTAATTATCATATCGATTATCTTTACAAAATAGAAATTGTATATACATACATCAATCAGAGTTTAACAATCAATCACCAGTTATCAGCCTGAACAGTTATAATAACCTGTTCTTACAATTGCCGATAATATAAACAACTAAGCAAAGCAAAACATATGCGTGTATACGAAATGATGATCTCCAGCTCTCCTACTGAAGCTCCAAAAGCACCAAATCTGAACTTGTAAATATATTCGGCCTGACCCGAGCATTGAAAGGGAAGAACACCCGGATTAGTCTGGTAAACCAGTGTGAGAAACACGCTCAACTGAATTTACTATATTACCAAACTTTTCCTTTCGAAACAAAAGTATCTCGTAAGACACACCCACATATAAATATGGACATGTTTTTACCTTGCGATAACTAAATCATTTCATGTCCAATCCTCTTATATTATAATAGTGTCTATTCCACAAATAATATTAACCATAGCCGAAATTGTTACATTGATTAGATTCCACCATATAGACCAAAATGAGTAATACAATCAAAATGGCAGGTAAGTAGTGGAGTTTGGATTTCCATACAAACGACCAGGTGAAGGGACTACCTTCCGATGGGTACATCTCTAGATGGATGTCCCGAGGCGCAAAACATCTGCCCTCTGCCAACACAAGACTAACCTACCTCTGTAACTAAAAAGTACCGAATATGTCATCCTTCGGTCGTTACCGACCTTTCCTGAGAGCCCTCAAAGCATACAAACCACATAATTTACATCCCGAACGTCATAGCGGGAAGGTATACATCTAGAAGAGGATGATCATACCCTACTTGGGAGCGACCCACTTAGCCTTGCCGCATCTAATCCTGTTTCGGTCATTTTCGGTTGATGAGGCCTGAGGTAACGATTACCATTCGCATATCACAATTCACCTTAATTTTCATGCCACATGACCATTTCTGTTGACTACTAACCTTCCATAAAATTACAACCCTTTAGTTCGTATGTCTCAAGGAGTGTGTGCCAAAAGAAGTTGCCTTCTCTGCCACTACTGATGTACATTTGTAAAAACCAATGTACGTAACCTTTAGAAATGCAGTGTCATACAAACATTCATACAAGTTGTCTAGGAACAGGAAAAACCAAAGATACTTTCCTACCACATCCTATTTGGGAATCCCTTGGATTAGTAGCGAACAGTCCCTATATTGGATATTTCATAATGAAGAGACCACTGCTACTATATGTATATTGGGATTTTAACCCCAAACGATCAACAAGCAGTCCTCCACTATGAAAATCCGAAATATCAATATCATCATAACCAACCTACACAATCGTCGCATAAATGTTGGTCCGAAGTGGTTTTTGGATAAACCGATCTCTATCTCTTCGTACCAACGACGCAAAAGAGTTTCTCATCCTCACACAGAAACTATGTCTCATAGACTTATAAGGTCTCCAACTTTTAACTTGCTATCCTTCGGCCAAGAAGGAAGCTCGATATATTGGAGTGATACTCCGCACTACAAGAATCAACATCCTCAACACAAACGATAATCAACCCAACACAGAAGGCGACATACTAAGTGTACGACTAAATAGTTCCCACATCAAGTCGAGGAACTAAAATGGCCAAATTTTGATGGTCGGTTATTTAACTATCAAAGCAAATAAACAAACATTTAGCACCATAAGCAATCACTGGGTCCATCAATTAATCTTTTATTAATTAAATCACTTGCCAAATATTCACTTTAAATTACTTTAAAAAGATCTCAAACCATTTCAATTTTGGAAAACATTTAATATACGTATTTAATAATAAGTAATTCACAAATCAATTTATTTTCAACACTTAGAAAATATTCCATATACTTAAATCACGATTAAATATATATTTATTCTTTAAAGAAAACATTCTCTTAATCATATTTATTTAGGTCAAAACGAATGTTGCGTAAAACATCGTTACGACAACCCAAAACCACTAGTATAGGGATTCGATAATTAGATAGATACATAAATCCCATCTACTATACAAAGCATTTCCTTTCGAAAATAATTTACTATAACAACAATGTTATAGTCCACCATTTCCTAATTTCTCGAAAACGTCTATTTCAACAATGAATGTTGAAATTTAACTATTTGATACTTAACACATTTTAAAACATCTTTAAACCATTTAACTCCATTTAAAAGATCACCTCCCAAAACATTCATTTAATTTAAAAGATTATAAACTATCCAAAATCCTGAATATAATTCTTAACCAAATTCATTGCTTCTGCACATTTAATTTAAAGGATTATCCACTGTCCAAAATCGTGAATATAATTCTCTAACCAAATTCATTTCTATTGCACATTAAATTTAAAAGGATAATTGACTATCCAAAGTCATGAATATAATCCCTTTAATAAACTTTCATAATTACTTATCAAATTCAATCGATTTCGGATTTATAAAACAATGTTTATAAATTCACGTTTCTATTTTATAAAAACTTCAACTTATAAAATTCCTTTATTTACCAATTCTATATATATCTCATTTACCTGACAAAATCCAGATTATAAGTTAATTACCTATAAATATGTTTATTTCCAAATTTATTCTTTTTATAACTTCATGAATTCGTAAATCTTCTTCACTTATAAGATTCATATATACTTCATTTTAACACTTACAAAAACTCCATTATAATCCCATCACTTTTATTTATAAAAATTCAATTTTATAAATCTTCTATATAAACCATTTATAATAGATCAAAAATCTCCATTTAAATAAACTTAATCTTTGAATAATTTAAAAATCGTTATTAAAACTTATATAACTCCAAAAATCATACTTAAGTATTATTTCACAAAAATCATAATCTTTATAACATAAAAATTATCACTTTTATTTATTTAAAATGAATTCATTCCTTTGACAATTCAAAGATAACAAAACGTAAAAATTCAAAATCACTTTTAAAATCCTTTTAAATTTGGAAATCTTCACTTCAATATTTTTAAATTATCAAAAATAGGCCCAATGCTGCAACGGCACTAAATACATCAATCACATCAATCCTGACATCCAAAACATCATATATCCTATAATAACAGCATATAACACAATATCTGTAAATAAAATCAATACTATTGAGAAACCAGTTGGATCCCTCCAACCTGTCACTTATAACAAATATACAAATGAGAATGTGTACAATGTCCGCTTCGAGGTAGACGCGCGTACAAAAGTTCATCCGCTCGTACATGGGAACGTATAGGGTCTCATTTGCTCCAATAAGCAGGAATATATCCAAATATCAATCCATATATATAAACAATATATCATATATCATCCAAACAATCATCAATCATCATAAAATAAATTTATTCTCACTTATATAAAATATCAATGAGACAGAAAGAGTGAGTTGTACTCACATTGGTTCCAATAGCAGTTGTAGTTTTTTATTTAGAATAAAATTAAACAAGCGTGTAATTTTACCCAAAATTTACACTAGCTCCAATCAACTCTAAACCGGCTCTAAAATGCTGTGCTCGACAATACGACCCAATGCAACTTGTTTCGTCGAAAACGGACCTCGTATGAAGAAGTTACAACATTTTAAAGTTTATACTAATTTAAATATATAAATCAACACATTTTTTTCCACAAACCATCCCGGCCGTTCGTTTCACTTGATGAGATCTTGGTCGTCCTTGTTTTTTTTCCTCGCAGGCATGTACAGGTCGAAGAACCCATCACCGACGTTATCCAACCGATCGCCGCACCTCGTAATTTACGACCGGACATCGATCGAGCGACGCCACACGAAAGCTCGACCCTTCCTTTATTACCGCCCTCAGCCATGGCATACTCGTCGCCACCATCTCCTAGAAAATCGCGTGCAAAGGTCGAACGAACGTGGCCAATTTGCCGATGATCGGCTTCGTTTTAAATGATCATAGTTGTTGATCTGAGAGATCTTGTCGCCCTCTACATTTTTCCTTTAGATGTCGAGGCCTGATTTTGAATGGATGAGGAGATAATCGAGGTGGAACGATGGAAGTTTCTGGCCATTAAAAATTAGATGGCGACTGACCTAGGTTTTCTAGGGTTTTTGGAAAATGAAAATGATGAGGCCTTATATAGAAAATTTCACGACACTATTGATCCGAAAATTTTCCGAACTCCAATCAAAGCATGCCACCTTGCGTTTATAATGTTTTACCCCTATTCCGAACACAATGGAATATATATCAGGAGCCAATTCGATCGTATTTGGAAGGTAGGTTTTCGAATCGACTTATTTAAATTAAAATTTTACTTAAACAAATTTCTAGGCGTGTTAGCTTGCCACGACTAAACCATAAATTCGATTGACACGAAATTTGATACCCTTCCATAATATAACATTATGGGTTCAATGAAACTAGTTTCGTCGAAATCCGAGACCGTTTGAAAAATGACTATTTTTACACGTTAATTAAATATTAAAATATTTAATTTCTACAAATTAACCTTTTACACAATTTTAAAAGTTCTCTAACATCATTCTAAATCAAATAGAATTTAATTCAACTTTATAAATCATTTTCAATCAGACTAAATCCAAATTTCAATTATTTCCACAATTTCAAATGTTAAATTAATAATTTAATCATCTAATTAAATCCAAATATTTGAAATATGAGTTATTCAACTTATAAAATTAACTTGTGAATATTCAAAATCAATTAAGTATATAAATTTTTAATGACTGAAATTCTGGATCGTTACATTCTCCCCCACTTAAAAGAATTTCGTCCTCGAAATTACCAAGTAAAAAAAAGTCACAAAATCGATTATCTTTTCAAAACAATTCGTTCAAATTAAATATCAAATTCCTTTAATCCTTTTATCTTTTCCAAAATCATGAATTAAACTTCTTACAAAAACTTTTCTAAGTTTTCAAAGCCATTCATAGTTATTCTTTCAAAACTAACTAATATCATTTGACTTTCGACTCAATATCAAAATTTTAGTTATCAAAAATAATTTTCCAAAAATTTTCTAACGCCTTAAATTTTCAATTTTTTTTACCATAGCCTCCTTTGCGCGTTTCGATCGTAGTAGGGTCACAACATATGCATATATCATAAATATACATCTCAACTTCAAGGATGAGGCATCCCGTAGAGAAAAAATATAAAAGTACGATTTGTAATCCGAGATTTGTACCTTATATATTATTAGCGAGCATATACGGCTAATATAGCGCGAAAGCAAGCTCCAAATGCGAAGCATACGACATCCGCACCTACTAAATACTCAACAAACAAATGAGAAACATGTATATATGAAAGTAATATCAACATACAACATATACCAGTACAACAACTATATATGCCAATATAGCAAATGCAATCTAAAGCAACAAATCCAACCATCAAACAACTATCATCCAACTAACATCCAATAAACCAATATCTATCCAATCAATCCATTACTAAATCAATATACATTTACTTTTCATTAATATTCATTGATTTGGATTTCAATTATTCACATTTGATTCATTAACACTGGATTTTACTAATATTCATTTATTCATTTTCAATTAATTTACATTCACTAATTTAAATTCAAATTGGTTCACTATCAATGTGGATTCAATTACTTAGCTTTCAATTATATTTATTCAATTTCATTAAAACTTAATGAATTTCTATTTACAATCAACTAACATCCATCTAACAACCAATGCATATTTAACATAACCAAACTTATTTAATTTACACTCAACATCCATATTTACTTCATTTACATTCAATTTGGTTTAACACTTTTCATTTCCAATTGGTTTAATATTCAATTTGGATTGAATTCTAGTATTCGCTAATTCACTTTTACAATTAAAGTTGAATTTCATTATATAACTCAATTTTGTATTCATTTAATTACTTCAGTTGATTAACTTCTTATTATTCAACTTTACTTTGCATATTCATTATATTTACCAAATCAACTTGAGTCAACATTACTTAAGTTATGTTTCATTTCAACTCACTTGCATTTACTTCCACTATACAACTTAAGTTCATTTTTAATTTAATTCATATTTTATTTTACTTAACTTAAATTTCATCTCTAAAGTCATTTTATTTAACTTTTACTTAAGTCAAATTTCATACCACTTATTCAAATTCAGATTTTGTTTTGCTTAACAAAATTGTTTAACCATTCTAACGTTTGGTTTTACTTACATTTTCCTCATTTCATAAGTTATACAACTTAGTTATTTATATTTTTAAATTAATATTATATAATCACTTTACTATCTTAAGTTTAATTTCCATTTCAATAGTTCACCATATCCAGTTCCAATCCGATTCAGTCTAGATAATTCACTAACTAACTCAATTTTATTTAACTTTACTAAAGCTAAATTTTTTTTATTTCATATTATAAGTCCAAAACTCATTTTACTTATATTCATCAATTACAACTTGGATTTTAAATTCAAATTTTTTTATTAAAACAAAACTTAACTTTTCAATTTACTATTGGTAGCAAATCAATCACACAAATACTTGAAAATGATACTGATGATGCAGCAGTCATCACCTTTATTACTTCCCAACAACAGTTGTGAATTCAGTGCTTTATATTATTTTTAAAAAATCCTTTTTTATTTACAAATCTATACTTATATAATTTCACTATTTCACTTCACTTATATAAGATCCATTCCAAATTTATATTTATCTTATACATATTTATAATAATATAACCACTTTAACTTTGAAAAATAACTATCAAAATCAAAAGGATTCAAAATTTCAAATTCTTAGTTTAAATCAATTTTTTATTTACAACACATATAGTTTTTTTTCTTATATATAAGATTATTTCATAATCGTAAATCATTTTAATTATAATTCCATACTTATAATTCATTAGCTTATATAATTTATTCTTTTACGATTGTTGTTTTTATTTAAACTATTCAAACCGTTTTATTAACTGATATATATTTATATTTTCAAACAACCAAAAAAACAATTATATACACTTTAATATTTTTGAAAAATTATTTCCTTTATATATAAAATATAATTGAGGTAAAATTATTTCATTTACCCAATTTAAAAATAATACTATATCGACTTGCCTCGTTTAAGTGTTTAGAAATCCCTATCGATAACATGGCGTCCCACTTACCGACCATAATTCACAAACAGTTCAACGGTAAGCAAACATAATAAAAAAAAATTATAATCACTAATAAATACAAGCTCATATATTTAATACACTCAAACTCAATCTAGGGTGCTACTGCCCCTATCAATACTGAGTACACATCAAAGCTTATGAATATACAAAATCTAAGCTCTAATACCAACTATGATGACTCGCAAATCCGTACCCTTTGAATTGACAATGAACCACACATGTCCGACCCAAAAAGCATAGACTGATGGAAAGTCCTGAGAAAGAAATAAAGAGAGAAGAAGAGAAGAAAGAGAGAACAGTAAACAAAATAGAACAATACAGAATCTCACATCGCAGCGGAAAACATATAATATCATATCGATTATCTTTACAAAACAGAAACTGTATATACATACATCAATCAGAGTTTAATGATCAATCACCAGTTATCAGCCTGAACAGTTATAATAACATGTCCTTACAATTGTCGATAATATAAATAGCTAAGCAAAGCGGATAATCAAAATAGATGCGTGTATACGAAATGAAGATCTCCAGCTCTCCTACTGAAGCTCCAAACGCACCAAATCTGAACCTGTAAATATACTGGGTCTGACCTGAGCATTGAAAGGGAAGAACGCCTGGATCAGTCTCATAAACCAGTGTGAGAAACACACTCAACTAAATTTATTAAATTACCAAACTTTTCCTTTCAAAACAAAAGTATCTCGTAAGACAACCCATACATAAACACAGGCATGTTCATGTTTTTACCGTACGATAACTAAAACATTTCATATCCAATCCTCTTATATTATAATAATGTCTATTGCACAAATAATATTAATCATAGCCGAAATTGTTACACTGATTAAATTTCAGCATGTAGCCCAAAATGGGTAATACAATCAAAATGACAAGTATGTAGTGGAGTTTGGATTTCCATACAAATGACCAGGTGAAGGGAGTACCTTCTAATGGGTACACCTCTAGATTGATGTCCCGAGGAACAGAACATCTACCCTCACCAACACAAGACCGGACTACCTATGCAACTAAATAGTACCGAATATGTCATCCTTCGGTCGTTATCGACCTTTCCCGAGGGCCCTCAAAGCATACAAACCACATTAATTTACATCCCGAACGTCATAGCGGGAAGAAATACATCTAGAAGAGGATGATCATACCCTACTTGGGAGCGACCCACTTAGCCTTGCCGCATCTAACCCTACTTCGGCCATTTTTGGTTGATGAGACCTAAGGTAACAATTTCCTTTCACATATCAAAAATCACTTCACTTTGAATGCCACACGGTCATTTCCATTGACTAATAATTGCCTTCTACAAAAATACAACCCTTGAGCTTTTATGTCTCAAGGAAGGTGTTAAGCTAAAAGAAGTTGCCTTCTCCGCCACCAATGATGTACATTTGTAAAAACCAATGTACGTAAACTTTAGAAATGCAATGTCAAACAAACATCCATACAAGTTGTCCGAGAATAGGACAAACCGAAGTTACTTTCCTACCACATCCTGTCGGGAAATCCTTAGGATTAGCAGCGAATAGTCCTTGCATTGGATATTTCATAATGAAGAGACCACTGCAATTATATGTATATTGGGATTTTAACCTGAAACGATCAACAAGCAGTCCTCCACTATGAAAATCCGAAATATCAATATCGTCACAACCAACCTGGACAATCATCGCATAAATGTTGGTTCGAAGTGATTTTCGGATAAACCGATCCCGGTCTCTTTGCACCAACAACGAAAAAGCATTTCTCAACCTGACACAGAAACTAAGTCTCATAGACTTATCACTTCTTCAACTTTCAACTGGCTATCCTTCGGTCAGGAAGGAAGCTCGATAAATTGGGGTAATACTCCGTACTACACGAATCAACATCCTCAACACAAACGATAATCAAGCCTACATAGAAGGCAACATACTAAGTGTACGACTAAATAGTTTCCACACAAGTCGAGGAACTAAAATGACCAAATTTTGATAGTCGGTTATTTAACTATCAAAGGAAACCAAAAAATATTTAGCACTATAAGCAATCACTAGGCCCTTTAATTAATCTTTTATTAGTTAAATCGCTTACTAAATATTCACTTAAAATTATCTTTAAAAAGATATATTCTCAAACCATTTCAACATTTCAATATTGGAAAAGATTTCCATAAACTTATTTAATAATAAGTAATTCACAAATCAAATTATTTTCAACACTTAGAAAATATTCCATATACTTAAATCACGATTAGTATATATTTGTTTTTTAAGGAAACGTTCTCTTAATCATATTTATTTGGGTCAAAACGAATGTTGCGTAAAATATCATTACGACAACCCAAAATCACTAGTATAGGGATTCGATAATTAGATAGTTATATAAATCCCATATACTATACAAAACATTTCCTTTCGAAAATCATTTACTATAAAAACAGTGTTATAGTCCATCATTTTCTTATTTCTCGAAAACGTCTATTTCAACAATGAATGTTGTAATTTATGTATTCGATACTTAACACATTTTAAAACATCTTCAAACCATTTAACTCCATTTAAAAGATCACTTTCCAAAACATTCATTTAATTTAAAAGATTATTCACTGTCCAAAATCGTGAATATGATTCCTAACCAAATTCATTACTTCTACACATTTAATTTAAAGGATTATCCACTGTCCAAAATCATGAATATAATTCTCTAACCAAATTCATTTCTATTGCACATTAAATTTAAAAGGATAATTCACAGTCCAAAATCCTGAATATAATCCCTTTAATAAACTTTCATAATTACTTATCAAATTCAATCGATTTCGGATTTATAAAACAATGTTTATAAATTCACATTTCTATTTTATAAAAACTTCAACTTATAAAATTCCTTTATTTACCGATTCTATATATATCTCATTTACATGTCAACATACAAATTATAAGTTAATTACTTATAAATCTATTTATTTCCAGATTCATTCTTTTTATAACTTCATGAATTCATAAATCTTATTCACTTATAAGACTCATTCATACTTCATTTTAACACTTATAAAAACTTCATTATAATCCCATCACTTTTATTTATAATTTTTTTATATAAATCTTCTATATAAACATTTATAATAAATAAAAATCTCCATTTTAATAAACTTATTCTTTTAATAATTTACAAATCGTTATTAAAACTTATATAACTCAAAAAATCATACGTAAGTATTATTTCACAAAAATCATAATTTTTATAACATAAAAAATATCACATTTATTTATTTAAAATGAATTCATTCCTTTAACAATTCAAAATTAACAAAATGTTCAAATTCAAAATCAATTTTAATATCCCTTTAAATTTGGAAATCATCACTTCAATATTTTTAAATTACCAAAAATAGGGCCAATGTTGCAACAGCACTAAATACATTAATCACATCAATCCTGACATCCAAAAAATCATATATCATATGATAACAACATATATCAAAATATCTATAAATAAAATCAATACCGCTGAGGAATCTAGTTGGATCCCTCCAAACTGTCACCTGCAACAAATATACATACGAGAATATGTGTACAATGTCCACTTCAAGGCAGATGCACATAAAATGGTCATTCACTCATACATGGAAACGTATAGGGTCTCATCTGCTCCAATAGGCAAGAATATATCCAAATATCTATCCATATATATATACAATACATCATATATCATCCAAACAATCATTAATCATCATAAAATAAATTTATTCTCACTTATATAAAAATATCAATGAGACGGAAAGAGCGAGTTGTACTCACATTGGTTCCAATAGCAGTTGTAGTGTTTTATTCCGATTAAAATTAAACAAGAGTTTAATTTTACCCAAAATTTTCACTAGTTATAATTAACTCCATACCAGCTCTAAAATGTAGTGCTCATCAATACGGACCTGACGCAACTTGTTTCGTCGAAAACGAACCTCGTATGAAGAAGTTGCAACATTTTAAGTTTATAAGAATTTAAATATATAAATCAACACATTTTTTTTCCACAAACCATCCTAGCCGTTCATTTCGCTTGATGAGATTGTACCCGTCCTTGTTTTTCTTCTTCGTAGGCATGTATAGGTCGAAGAACCCATCACCGACGTTATCCAAACGATCGCCGCGCCTCGTTATTTGCGACCGGACATCGATCGAGCGACGCCACACAAAAGCTCGACCCTCCCTTTATTGTCGCTCCCACCTTGGCATGCTCGACGCCACTATCTCCTCGAAAAATCACGTGAAAAGGTCGAACAAACGTGGCCAATTTGCCGATAATCGGCTTCGTTTTAAATGATCATAGCCGTTGATCTAAGAGATCTCGTCGCCTTCTACATTTTTCCTATAGATGTCGAGGCCTGATTTTGAGTGGATGAGGAGATAATCAAGGTGGAACGATGGATGTTTTTGGCCACTAAAAATTAGATGGCGGCTGACCTAGGTTTTCTAGAGTTTTTGCAAAATGAAAATAATGAGGCCTTATATAGAAAATTTCGCGATACTATTCACCCGAAAATTTTTCGAACTCCAATCGAAGCATGCCTCCTGACATTTATAACGTTGTACCTCTATTCCAAACACAATGGAATATATATCGGGGGACAATTCAATTGCATTTGGAAGATAAGTTTTTGAATTGACTTATTTAAATTAAAATTTTACTTAAACAAATTTCTACGCGTTTTAGCTTGCCACGACTAAACTGTAAATCCAATTGACACGAATCCTACAATAATATAACATTACGAATCCAGTAAAACTAGTTTCGTCGAAATCCGAGACCGTTTGAAAAATGACTATTTTTACACGTTAATTTACTATTAAAATACTCAATTTCTATAAATTAACCTTTAACTCAATTTTAAAAGTTCTCTAACATTATTCTAATTCAAATAGAATTTAGTTCAACTTTATAAATCATTTTCATTCACAATAAATCCAAATTTCAATTATTTCCATAATTTCAAATATTAAATTAATAATTTAATTATCTAATTAAATCCAGATATTTGAAATATAAGTTATTCAACTTATAAAATTAACTTGTGAATATTTAAAATCAATTAAATGTACGAATTCCAAATGACTAAAATTCTGGGTCGTTACAAAGTCCCTATAGGAGATTAACCATTTAAAGGATCTTGAGGAAATGTTTGGAGTACAAAGAAAGTAAAAAATGAAGTTGAATCAACAGAACTGTTCTTTCAGAATATAACTTGGAAATTTTCTAGGGTATATTATTAGTGCTCGAGGAATTGAGGCTAACCCCGACCAAATCAAGGAAATAAAGGATATGGCAGAGCCGAAAACAAGTAAAGATTCAATGAGCTTAAATGTTAAGGTTGTAGCTTTAAATAGATTTGTCTCCAAGGCCACAGATAAGTGCATCCCTTTTTGATGTGATTAAGGAAAAGAAGAACTTTGAATTGGGAGAAGATTATAGAAAAACCTTTTAAATAATTAAAGGACCATCTTGAAAAATTTCTAATCTTATCTAGCCTCGTAGAAGGAGAGAACTTGTACCTTTACATGGCAGTTTTTGAACATGGGGTAAGTTTGGTTCTGGTAAGATAAAAAAATAAAACTCATCTTCCGATGTGCTATACTAGTAAAAGGCTCAAAGAGGCAGAAGCTAGATATCCAATTATAGAGAAGTTGGCATATCGTCAAATTCTCACTGCTCGAAAACTAAGAGCCTACTTTCAAGCGCACCCAATTAAGGTCTTAACTAATTTTCCACTCAAGAAAATCTTCAGTAAACCTGAAACATTAGGAAGACTAGTAAAATGATAAATAGAGCCGAGTCGGTATAAAATTGAGTTCCAGCTCCAAGTGACAATCAAAGGAAAAGCTTTGGTTGATTTCATAAATGATGTACATGATTTATTGAAGAACAATTGAAAAAAGAAAATGACCTGAAACCTAAATGGAAATATTCATTGATGGATCCCCAAACGAGCAAGGGATCAAGGGATTGGTGCGGGATATGCAATCATTACCCCTGATGGATACCGATTACATCGTGCGAAGAGTTTCGATTTCCCCGCTAACAATAACGTGGAAGAATATGAAACAATCGTAGCATGACTTACCATAGCTCTTCAACTAAAGATCCCAAGGATTGAAATCTCCAATGACTCTCGATTAATAGTTAATCAACTAAATCAAACTTATCAATGAAAGGAAGTGAGATTGTTCCTTTATGTTAAGAAGATATTAAAGATGCTACCTTAGTTTGAAGGTTTTTCGATACACCAAGTACCTCGTGGAAATAATTCACAAGCCGACTCTTTGACTAAACTAGCTAGCACACGAGAAGTACCAGAAACTCAAATTGTGCCAGTTGGCTTCCAACAAAATCCCAGTATTAAGGAAAAAGCCCCTAAACCAGAAAATGAAACAATGGTGTTAACTACATCCCAAGCACTTGAACGTGTGGAAATGGAATACAAATCAAAAGGTGATAATGGTGAAAGCCAAGAAAGAACCTTTCAGAAAAAAATATCCAATATGAGAAAATTTGGGTGACACCAATTGTTGAATACATGGTGGAAGGGAAATTACTAAGAGATAAAAGAGAAGCTAGAAGGATAAAGCACCAAACTCTAACCTTTATTATGTTGAATGGAATACTTTACAAAAGAGGATATTCACTCAGAAAATATCAGTGGAGAACATTCTATTGGCATAAAATTAGCCTAAAAGGTCAAGGGACAAGGATTCTATTGGTCCTACATGAATAACGACATTGTGAATTACGTATAGAAATGTGAAAAATGTTAATAATTTTCAACAATCCCACACATGCCGCCAAATGAGTTAACAACAATCACAAGTCCATGGCCCTTTATTGTGTAAGGAATTAACTTAGTAAGACCATTGCCCACACCAAAAGATAAATCCAAGTTTTCAGTACTAACAATTGACTACGTTACCAAATGGGTAGAGGCAAAATCATTGCCAAATATAACATCAGGAAAAGTGCTAAAGTTTGTGATCCAGAACATAATCCCTTGGTTTGGAATACCGAATAAGAAAATATCCAACAATGGGAATATATTTGAAAGTGAAGAATTTACAAGATTCTACGACAAGAATGGAATAGTTAGTATAATCCCAAGGCTAATGGTGTCATTGAAACCGCCAACAAAACCATTAAGACTATCCTCAAGAATTGACTGGACAAAGCAAAAGGAAATTGGGTAGAATAACTACTGCTGGTTCTTTCGGCATATCGAACTTCTTCTAAAACTGCAACAGGACATGCTTCATTTTCATTAATTTATAGATGTGAAGTAATGCTTCCAATCGAAGTTGAAACACCATCCCATCAAAGGATTGCATATGCTTTTAAGCCTAATCAAGAGTTAATAATCCCTGGATGATTTGAGTAATGAACAAAGGGATGAAGCAACCATACGAATGGTCGAACATCAACAAAGCATACCAGGGTACTACAACTCCAAAGTCAAAAGGAGATCATTTCAAAAAGGAGATTTAGTGTCATGGAAAATACCAAAAATCCAATAGATGGTTCACTTAGACCAAACTGGGAAGGACCCCTTATTATCCACGAAGCAATTCTACTAAGAACTTATCGACTTAGCCGCCCGATGGTAATGTAATAGCAAGAACTTGGAATACGGAGCATCGAAGACCTTACTTTCCTACAATGGACAAATAAAGAGAATGAAGACAAGTATATCCATGGAACTAATAACCGATAAAGAAAAAGGAACTCGTAAAATAAAGGAAAAGCCTTTAATCCTTCCACAAGGGTCTGATTAAAGCCTTCTAGAGAGAGGTCAAAGTAAGCCCCTGGTCATGCCTATAAGGCCTAGCCAAAGCATTACAAGCCTTTGATCCTACCTACATGGCCCAGCAGAAGCAACTCATAAAGGGAGGATGGGTAAGCCTTTGGTCCTGCCTAAGGTGGCCTAGCCGAAGCCCAACTAGCCTTCAGTTCCCTCTATAAGGCCTAATTAGACCACCACCTAGAGGGAGGATGGGTAAGACTTTGGTTCTGCCTAATATGGCTAATCAAATGCACCGACCAGCCTAAATCATTAGCTATAAGGTAATAAGGGGCTTAATTAAAGCCTAAGTCATTACCTATAAGGTAATAATGAGCGAAAGAGACTAAAGCCTAAATCATTACCTATAAGGTAATAAGGGGAAAAAGAGATCAAATCCTAAATCATTACCTAAAAGGTAATAAGGGGTGAAGGAAAATCAATTAAAGCCTAAACATTACAAAAAAGGTAATAAGATGCGAAGGAAAATCAGGAAAGAATAATTTTGTGTTAAGAAAGGATTAAAGCAATCTTCTAGAAGGAAGTGTAATTAAACACGACCAATCTGGCTCTAAATTGAAATTATAGCAGCCTTCAAAAGAAAGGTCAAGAATTATCTATTAACCAAAATCAAGGGTCTCGGGGTTAAATATTGATATCAGAGAAATTCTAAATCTTTCTTGTCAAAGGCATAAATTATTATCAGAGCCTGTGATTTTTTTCTATGAAATGTTGAGTTAAATTAACTCTCGGTCTTTTGTTTCTGGATTGGCATCGAATTCATCTATCATGTAATGGAAATTCCGTTATATGTTAGATTTTCGACCTCCCATTAAGATGAAATGAGAATTTTACCAATAACATGAAAATTTCTAGATGGACTTCTAGTCTTCTTGTCAAAAAAATTTGTGGTCTTCTTACCAGATGGATTACTTGTCTTCTTATCAAACAAATTTATGATCTTCTTACCAAATGGATTTTAGATCATCTTATCAAATAAATTTATGGTCTTCTTACCATATGAATTTCTGGTCTGCTTATTAAATGAATTTATGGACTTCTTACCAGATAGATTTTTGGTCTTCTTATCAACTGAATTTATGGTCTTCTTATCGAATGGATTTTTGGTCTTCTTAATTGAACTTGGCCTTACACTGAAGGGCAAATGGCTCCTTCATATGAGGAAGAAGGCAAATTGATCCATGTCTTTGCCAAATCTAAAAGAATTCATCTAAAATTCTGTTGATTCGATAATTATTCAAACAAAATTCATAACCAAGTTTTCAAAACTGTGAAGATCAACAAGAATTTTTTTTTAACAAATTTACAAAGCAAAGTAATCAGTTTAGAAAATAAATAATTTCTTGAAGTAATGAAAGTAAATATAATTTACTATATTTTTTATAAGGGGAACATAATTTAAAGAGAAAATATCGTAAGAAAGAGAAAGTTGGAAAAATGAGAAGATATTTGGATTTACACTAAAGTGTAAAAGGCTTCTTTTATACAAAGAGGGGAGCAAATGTTATCTACATGTTTTCTGACTACTATAATAGAAGAATAATGAAGAGAAAAGGAAGAAACAAAGTAATAAGAGGGTATAAAAGCATTGAAAGATAGTATTACTACAAATATGTGTATGAAGCATCTCGACAGAACATATCGAGACTATAAATGCATGACAAGTTAATGAATCCATATTAAGATTCTCACTCAATAGCATATCAAGCCTTTAACAACCACAAGGAGGTACCAAGCATCTAACATAAGGGTAGATTGTTAAGCTCCTACTTAAGAGATAGGCATCCCAAAAGAACTAGTGAATATTTATGATATCGAATCACAAGGGATGTCGACCTTGAGTCCAATAAGGATGTCAAACTTTGTAGTTGTAAAAGCGGTATCAAATGTAAAAGACAAAGGAGATATCATGCCTTGACAACCATAACAGGTTTCAAGTTTCACAACGGTAGAAGAGATGTTGAGTCATAAGATCCTAAAGATGTCAAGTTACAAGTTCATGGGATAACGAGCCATAGGGTTCTAGAGATGTTGAGTTGCAACGTTCTAGAGATGTCGAACCTTTGTAGAGTATGTAGCAAAAGAAGAATGCCGCACCATTAAAGGATAATGAACATCTAATCACAAATAGAGGATATCTAGTCTCTATAAACAGCAAGCTTATGATGTATCAATTGTTATCAAGCCTTTACAACTTTAGTTGTTATGAAGCTACAAGAGATATCGAGCTTGAACAAGAATAATGGGCCTCAACATTAGCAAAGGATATCGAGCATCTACAATCATACAAACTGTCGAGTATCTACCATTAAGAAGGATATCGAATGAATACCTTAATGCGGGATGATGAGTATATACAATGATGAGAATATACAATACAAAGAAGTGTTGAGTATTAACAATACAAAGAAGGTGTCGAGTATTAACAATACAAAGCGGATAGTAAATATATAAGCTGGGAGGACATGTGGTAGCCATTCCGCCTACCACTACCATTATAAATAGATCCCTTCGGTCATTAAGATGGGGACAAATCATTTCTTTCTATACTTCTCAAATTGCAAGTTGTAAAACTTAAATCGATTTGGGGATTTATTGAAACAATTTTAATTTTTTACATATAAGGACTTGGACAATAAGCTTTGCATAGCGCAATTACCTCAATATATGTATCTTTAACTATTATCGAGATAATGGACATGCATTTGACTTACATTTGGACTTGGATTTAAATTTAGACTTGCATATTAATGACTTGAACAAAGCCACTTTAGCCCTTTCCTAAATTAAAGTTTGCTCTGTATAATGACTACCATGCCCACTGACATATGAACAGAGGATGCGATCTTGCACATTAGCTAACAAGCGATGGACTATTGCACAATTCTACGACTTGCGTATTTTACCCTTGAACATAAGACTTGAACTTTTGAACAACTTCATGACCATATTAAAGCTCATGGTATTATTGGACCATTATGAATAATATTACTTTGGACAACTTCTCAGGTGTTGAGCCAATTTTTGGTTCAACGGTATGAATTTCAAAATCAAAGTAAATTAAAACAATAAGGAGTGATCATGAAGGAGAATTTGAGAATGAAAAATTTGAAAAACTTTGTAATAAGAAAGGAATTACACATAACTTTTCCTTTTCTAACTCCTCAGAAAAATGGAGTTGGAACGTAAAAATAGAACTATGTAAGAATGTGTTAGGACAATGTTAAATGATAGTAATTTACCTTAAAAAAATTTGTGCTGATGCAGTTGCTATTGCATGTTTTATTTTGAATAGAATTTTAATAAGACCATTAACTAAGATAACACCTTGTGAATTATTTTTTAATATAAAGTCAGAAGTATCATTTTTTAAAAAGTGAATATTAGGCTCAGGTCCCTAATAGGCTTCAAAATACACAAAAACCCCACTAAAAAAAAGTATGTAAATTAGGTCCCTAAAATTAAGTTACTAAGTTATTGCATATAGTTATGCAATTATCACTGAATAATTGTAGACAATTACGCAATAATATCCAAAAGTTGCATAAATTTATGCAATTTTTTCGGTGAATAATTGCAAAAAATTTCGTAATTTTCTTAGTGAATTATTGCGGAATTTTCCGCAACTTTTTGAAAAAATTATGTAAATTTCCGCAATTTTTTTGGTGAATAATTGCAAAATTTTCCACAATTTTTTGAAAAAACTACGGAAATTTCCGTAATTTTTCAGTGAATAATTAGGGAAATGTTTGCAATTTTTTGATATAATTTCATAAATGTCTACAATTATTCTAATTGCATAAGTGTATTCCATTATTCAATAAATTAATTCTAGGGACCTAATTTGCAAACTTTTTTACTAGGGTTTTAGTGTATTTTGAAACTTATTAGGGACCTGTGCCAAACTGTCCCTTTAAAATATTTGGTAATAAATGTTTCATACTAAATACAAAAGATAATCTAGTCAAATCTGATACTAAGTCATATAAAGGTATATATATTGATTCTTCAAACAAAAGTATGGCCTATATAGTTTTCGATACTAGAAATAACATTACTGAAGAAACTTTACATATTTCATTTGATAAAGATTTTAACTAGCTAATATTATGTATGATGAGGAAGAAAATCTTAATCCTAGTGTGAATCATGGCGAGATTAAAAAAAACACTACCAATGAAAATAATAATACAGTAATTCAAATTAAAATAAAAGAACGATTTTCGAAAGACCATCCTAAGGAAAATATTCTAGGAACTATAGTTACAATTGTAAATGAAAGTCTACATGAGTGGATCGTGTAGTGTATATATGCAAGTATAAGTGACTGCCTATATAATGTATCTAATATAAACTTGATAGATGATAATAGCAAAGTAAATGGAAATAATCACACCAGGATTTTATACTGGTTCGGACCTCCCGTCCTACGTCCAGTCCCGAAGCTCCTCTTCGGAATTCAACTATCAAACACCCTCACTTCGCCCGGAGGAGTAGGCTTGGTTACAAAAGCTTGGTCTTGTCAAGTGTGTGTTCTATAACACAGATATTGACTATTAAGTACAATTACTTCTAATATATATCTAGATAATATTGATTGAACAATTCTGAATATACAGAAGACTAAAATACAGGTATTCGATTGCTAAAGATCAAGTATAAATCAGAGTATAAGAGTAAAGAATACAAGTGAGTAAGGTAAGATCTTCTCATGAATTCCTGATGCTATTTATAGCAGTAGAGATATCCCTTGTGTAGTTGCATTTGTTAGTAAGCGTTCTACGCTTCTCATGGTGATGAAGAGTTGCAGCGAAGAGGAGCGAACGTGTCTTTTCAATTGTGACAGTTGTACTTTGAATATGCATACCCAAGTTCAAAATCAGACGTCTGGAAAATGTTTCAGACGTCTGGCTTTCATATTTTTTTATATGGTTGCTTTTCAGACGTCTGAGCATATTAACCATACGTTTGATTCTATCTGATTTGCGAGCCAGAGGATTCAATCAAACGTCCGGCTAGTGCACTCAGACGTCTGAATTTGTGCATGTTGTTTCCTGTGTCTGTGTCATTGCTCTTCTGATTCTATCGACTTGTAGCCTCTTTATACTTCTTTTTAGTCTTGTTCTTGTCTCTTTGGTGATGCTACTTTATCAATTACCTGTAAATAGAGATATATATGCATATTCGATTTCCATTGTATAGTTGTTATCATCGAAACCATAGAATTGATTTCCTAACAATCTCCTCCTTTTTGATGATGACAACTATTCAATGTACTTATATATAGATTATAAATCTTCCCCTGAATATGTGCTTATTCTTAATGTTTTATCATTATACTTATATTTCTCCCCCTTTGGCATTATCAAAAAGAAATATAAACAATTTAACTAACATCAAAGACAAAAGGAAAATTTCATCAATAATTCGAAAGTGAATACATACATAGATTTTGTCAACTTACAAACATTGAAAGCCCAAAAAATCCTAAAATCTATGATTCCTAAAATCTATGACTCCTTTGAAGAGGCTTTATCTTGATCATCTTCCTTTGTTTCTTCTTTTTCAGAAGTGCTAGCCTTTGTAGGATATGTCAAAGCTTGCTTGAGAGGTTCATCCTCAGAGAATTTGGAATCTTTTGCGGGAGGAGAAGGTACTGGGGTTGTCCAATCTTCAGAAGGTGGTGTTGGACGGCGAACCCGTTGTAGTACTTCTTTAAGAACCGACAAGACAATTGAAAGGGATTCTTCAACTGTGGCTAAGCGTGTAGCAAATGATGTTTCGAAGTTGTCAATTCGCTTAGCCAAAAGTTTTTGATTTTGAGATAGAATATGTTGGTTTCGAAGGGTGAGATCTCGAACACTTTCGTTTGGATTTGTATGCTTTCGAGTCTCCATAATTTCATCTTGTCCCGGATAATAAAATGGTGCAGAAGGAGATGGAGTTGCTTCTCGATGTTGTTCCTCTTCTTGGGATGGTTCAATGTGTGGTTGAGGAGGAGGCTCAACTCGTCTAGATTAACGATTGTGTGTCCAATCTTCAAATGATATGAATTCTGGGGGAATTTCAGGTAGGTGCATCAGAGAGAAGAATTTGATGGAAGCATATTTAGGTGAGATTTCTTCGATGATTGATAGGTAAGATGGAATGTTATGTGCACGAAGAAGTTTCATAATATAAGTTGAGTAAATAATTGATGGCTTTGATCGAGTCCAAAAATGCTTTAACTCTTCAAAGATGAATTTGGCCCAATTCACCCTTGTTCCACTAAATAGATCATATAGTGCTTTGTGCTCTAATTAGGTTATTTGCTCGTGACTTCCCATACATGGAACAATTGTATTGATTATCATAAGAGTTAGGAGCCGAGCTTTTGGATGTAGATATTTGGAGGCAAAATTTGGCATTTCGTCCTCCCAAATTTGATGTGTAATATTGTTCCATGGCTTGAAGCGCATATCCGAAATGTTGTATAAATCTTCCCCAGTGTCAGAGCATCCTAGGTGTAACAACCCGCATATTTATCAATTGTATATTTAAATATTTTATCGTTCGTCGGATTTTGGTCCAAAAAGCTACTTTTTGCAAACAGTCGAATTAGGACTCGGGACCACTCCCATTGAGTTTAAAATGACGTTTGCGATCTTTTTAAGTGTAAACTTTGATATGTTTGGAGTTATTCAAGTTTTGCTACTTTTTCACTTTGGGTTTGAGTTTGGGTTTCAGCCCAATGTTCCACCTTAAGACTCTAGCTCCACTCCAACTCTTCATTACTTCATTTCATATTCCTTACACTTCAAGCTAAAGTAAAAATGGTGGAAGAGATTGGAAATGGAAATTCCTAAGCCCAAGCTTTCTTTGCAAATCCAACTTCTAGCTCCAAATTCAAGAGAACCTATTGGTAAGCATCTCCTTCTTCTTCTCCAGCTCATTCTCCTTCCAATTTCAGAAATTTCCTAAACCTAATTTGGGAAATATTTCACTTTTAAGCTTAGAATCAAGCTTCTTGTGTTGGATTTGAAGAGTGGTTAATTCTCCTTTGCTTTCAAGCTTCTTCTTCATTTGTTTGGGTTCAAAGGTGAGATTTTTATCTCACATCTTAGTCTATAACTATCTTCGATTGTTAGGTATGAATTCCTAACACTTATTCGTGTGCATTTGCTTTTGGTTTGGATTGATTTGGTGAATATTCCAATTTTTAGTGTTTTGAGTTCAAATCTTTAAAAATCCTAACTTTGATGTTTGAACATGTTTTTAGTGATGTATCGTGGAGCATATAGGGCCAGGTAGTCGATTGGCATAAACCCTTAGCGCCGTTGCTCGTGCGATTGCAATTTGGTCGAGATTTGCACCTCATTTGGAATAGGTTTAAATTGGCAGAACATCAGGTTCGGCCGACCGAACCCCTGGGCCGGTCGACTGACCTGCTTCCAAAGTGCATAGGCACTTTTCTGTCTCTGGTTCGGTCGACTGGCTACAGGGCTCGGTCGACCGACCTGCTTCCCGAGGATTTTTCAGAACAGGGTCCGGTCGACCGAGCTCTTTAGCCGGCCGACCGACCTGTTGCTGTTTTGCCTATTTCACCTATTTTGCGTGGTTTTCAAATTTAATCGATTCGTGTTATTTCCCTATTTGTTGTTATCATTTGTTATTAACTTTGGTGACTTCTTTTCCTCGGGAATTTTTGGAATATCCGTTTTGATGGATTCGGTATCGATTTCTTTGGATTTTCATTCACGTCTTCGAATGTGAATTTTAGTGATTGATTGTTCCTACAATCCTTTTTGTGATTTGTCACTTCAAAACATAAAGGTTTTCTATACTAGTAACAAATATCAAAACTCTTTCTTCAAATGATTTCAACACTATTTTATTACAAAGCTCGTTTTCTCAAACCGATTTCCAATCTATTAATATATACAAACCTTTACCTCACTCGTATGAGAAATCTAATTAAACGACCTAGTAAAACAAGTGGTATGAAACGCTTGCGTTTACTTCGCCGGTCAATTCTTGTACTTGTTCGATTGAATCTCTTATGACAATTTTCTATTGGAGATCTACAATTTGTTCGTAAATATTTAAGTTAAGCTAGTGATTATGGGACATGAAGCTAAGCTCATATATTTCCTAGCCTACTGTAATCGACACTTCTCTTTGATCATGACGATCATTTTATGTTTTAGGCTAGCATTGTGCGATGTCTTTTTGATTTGGTTCATCGGATGTCACGCTGTACGACGTCGTTGTTCCCTTCAATTGTGTTTTGGTTCATCGGATGTCACGCTGTACGACGACGTTGTTCCCTTTGATTGTGATTTGGTTCATCGGATGTCACGCTGTACGACGTCGTTGTTCCCTTTGATTGTGATTTGGTTCATCGGATGTCACGCTGTACGACGACGTTGTTCCCTTTTATTGTGATTTGGTTCATCGGATGTCACGTTGTACGACGTCGTTGTTCCCTTTGATTGTGTTTTGGTTCATCGGATGTCACGCTGTACGACGTCGTTGTTCCCTTTGATTGTGATTTGGTTCATCGGATGTCACGATGTACGACGTCGTTGTTCCCTTTGATTGTGATTTGGTTCATCGGATGTCACGTTATACAACGTCGTTGTTCCCTTTGATTGTGTTTTGGTTCATCGGATGTCACGCTGTACAACGTCGTTGTTCCCTTCTATTGTGTTTCTGGATCATCGGACGTCACTCTGTACGACGTCGATGCTCTGAATTACTTGATTTCTGGATTTCTTGTGTTGATTTCTGGAATTTATGTTTCACCAACTTTTACGATTGGCATTGATATATATGTCATTTATTATGGCTTGGTGAATGAAATTAGGAGTATGACATTCCTTTTTATCTTTGAGAAGATCTTTGCGATATTGATTAATCTCTTATTGATTTTTCAATTATTTATTTATCACAGCTTGGCATTGTGATCATTATACGTTTAGTCATATCTCTTATTCTCTATTATTTCATCTGATATTTATTGCTAGACTGATCCGTTTATTATTTTCTTCTTAAATAATACTCGGTTCAGACTGAGATATTACACGTGCCTCCGCTTGACTTCTTATCGGACCATCATCTGGTCTTTTGGCTAACTACTTTAGTTGGTAGTTTTTGTTGTATGCATTTGATAAATAGACTCCTTGATGTATACATATTCTTTTGTCTAGCACTTGTTTCTATTCTTTTGTGATGTTGTGGATCTTATTTGACCGCTACTCTGATATACACTTTTAGGTGTAATATTCATATCTATTTCCGCCTTTGTGATATGAATTGCCTGTGACTGGTTTGTGTTATGTTTATTTCTATATTTGTTTTCCGAAGATTTTATATAGCCACTGTGTAGTAGCTTTGAGTTTGCGTCGGTATGTTGGATTCCTCTTGAGATGAAATTTATATTTTATCTGGCATATCGGTGCTCGCACAAAGCAATTACACGGATGGTCGCTCCTCAACAGCCTTATTCTCCGTGCTAGTTGACAACATTACTTCGTAGTGTTCTTGGCTAGCGTGGGTATCGAGGTGGGGCGTCACTGCTTGGTATTAGAGCCAAACTTCGAAACAATGTAGAATAATCTAGCAAGGATCACGTCCTAAGTCTATCTTAGGAGTCGTGCTTTAGGATTTAATTCGAGTCTTCGTACCGATTCATCCTATTTTCTTTATGATTCCTTGTTTTATCTCTCAAGATTGCTTGATATTTATTTTGAGAATAACTTTTTCCTCTTCTTTCTTTCTTTCTTTCTTTCTTAAAGAAGAGAAATGGTTAGACCAGGCCGTCCCAGCGCCGGTCAATCTAGTGCTACTCCCCAGGATGGAGTATTTATGTCGGCCCAGCAGCTTCTTGATCTAGTAAAGAACGCCCAAGCTGCCGGACCAATTCCAGAGCCTACTCATCCTTGATCCGGTTTTGCACGCTTGTGCAGAGACTACACCGATTTGGGTGGAAGGCCATTCAAGGGATCCGAGAGTGTTATAGAAATTCAAGCTTGGCTCAAATCATGCGATCGTATCTTTTCTCGCATGAACCTTATTAATCTACATCGAGTCCAAGTGGCTTCTAGCATGCTCCAAGAAAGAGCGTTAGATTGGCATGAGCTCTTGACTTTGGAGATTATCGAAGCGTATCTTACTTGGGAGCAATTCCGGGAACGATTCGAACTAAAGTTTTTGCCGGAGGCTGAAAAAGTAACTTTAGCACGGCGTTTTATTGACCTTGTTCTAGGTGAATCTTCTATGACAGACTATGTCGCATCTTTCGAATCTCTGTCCAAATACGGGGTTGAGTACATTAATACCCCATTGAAAAAAAAATCAGAGATTTGTCTATGGCTAGAATAAGAATCTTAAGAAGCCATTACTTCTGAAACTTGAGGTTTCATTTGATCAGCTTATTGATATCGCTCTTCGTCTTGAAGAGGCCGATAACGAAGGTGATGTTGAAGTTGTGCGTGCCCAACAGAACTTCGACAATAACTTGAAGAGGCCCATCAAATTCAAAGGCTCCAATTCTAATAAGAAAGGGAAGCAACAAATTCCGGTAGCAAAGACTCCTACCTCTAGTCGTGGACAATGCTACAATTGTGGTTCCACGGACCACTATGCAAGGGAGTGCCCGAAACCCCTCTTTTTTCGTTATTGCAAAGGTTCGGGTCATCTTTTATCTTCGTGTCCTAAGCTTCCAAGCAAGAGAGAGGGAAAGCTGCAAGCCCCTAACAACTCTTCTCTTGGTCAAGGTATTTTTCACTCAATCCTTGATGGCATTGTTTTATTTCATGATCTTCTTATTTGAGTTCTTTTTGATATGGGTTCCATCTCACTATTTTATATCGAAAGAACTTGCTGATTCTTTTCCTTTAAACAATTTTAGGATTGATGTCTTCCTTGAGAATTGCGAATCCGGAAGGTAGATCCGCAACACTCAATTTGCTTTCTATTGATGCCGAAACTATTTTATGTGATTTTTCTTTCCGAGCCAATTTTTTTACTTAGGCTTCGGAATTGACTTTTTTTGAAAGGATTGGCTTAATTATTATGAAGCCATATCCTTTGTCCCGTGTGGACTGTTCATCTTTGACATTTTCAAACTGTTAAGCAGATTTCTATTTTTTTTCCTTTGTGATTTTGATTCCAACTTGATGGCATCACTTTATTCTTTAAGATCACATGATGGGGAAAGTGTTATTTCTCTCATTCATGTAGTTTGAGAATTTTCTGGAAATTTTTGAGCTTGTCTTAGGATTATCACCTAAGAAATCTTTTGTGTGGTGTTAAGGTCTTTCTAGTTCGACCTTGCCACCGATTTTCATTTGGCTACGAGTTGCGGGAGTTAGCATTCCACTTACCGCATTCCGCACTCGTTATGATTCTTATGAATGACTTATTATGCCATTCGATTCGTCTAGCTTATTTCATCCATTTTATTAATCGAGTATTCTATGAATATTTCGGTGAGACCATTCTTGAATTTATTGATTTTGGATGAAAATAGAAATTTAAAATCTTTGCAAATCTTTTTCATAAGATTTATTTATAAGTACAATTGGATTTTGTTCTTACACGAGCAAAGAATATTCTCAAACTTTTAAGAGATATTTTCATCATATAGAAGATGATTTTGTGATTGTATTGCCCATTGAGTTCTTTAAGAATTCTGGTCGATGCGCTTGATCAACGTTATCGATAGGAATTTCCTAAACGCTTAGATGTGACAATCAGACACAATAAATTGACTTATGTAAATTTTTATAGAAAGATTATTACATAAAGATAAATGTAATTTTGAAAGTTTTAACTTTTCAGGAAAGAAGAATTATTTAAAAGAAATTCTTTCTTTTCGATACTCTTGTTCTTGTGATTCCCGAAGGGAACCAAGACTTTATCTTTTGTACAAATGCTTATCGTATTGGTTTGGATGCCGTTCTCTTGCATAAGATAACGTGCTATCACTTGTGCTTCTAAATCATTAAAAGCCGATTGAGACTAGGTATGCCACTCATGATCTAGTGCTCGCGGCTATTGTTTTTACTATTAGAGTTTGGCATCATCATTTTTGGGGAAGAAATTTGTTCTCCACCTCGATCATAAATCTTTGGAATATTTATGTTCTAATAAGGAACTTCATGTTGACTCGAGTTCCTGGCATCTTATGATCTTGATATTCTTTTTAGTCCCGGAAGGGAAATCGTGTCGCCAATGCGCTTTGTCGTAGGCAACAAGTGGTTGATTCTTTGATGATGTCTGAATGGAATTATCTCTTTATCAAATTCATCGGACGTTTTGATATACTTCGTTTTATTGAGCTTTATCTCATTCCTTTTATGGACTAGTGTCCGATGTTCTTTTATGGTGTTCGGTTCGTTGGATGTACCGTTATTGTACTACGCCGTTGTTCCAAATTATTTGAGTTCTTCATTTCTCGGGCGTACCGTTTTTGTACTATGCCGTTGCACTGGCTCAATTTTCTGCTATTCTTGACGTTTTCTGCGTCTTTTAACTATGGAAATGCTTTTAGGTTTCCTATTTTTATTCTCGAGCCGGTGTTATTGATGAAATTGAAGTCTCACCAGTTTTGACTTATGAGCAACATTCCATTCGCATCATTACTTCGGAGGTTGAGCACCTTCGGAATAAAGATGTTCTTCTTGTGAGAGTTCAATGGTTCTCAAATCCTAAGAATTGCCCTTGGGAATCCAGAGAATTCATCGAGCGATCCAGTTCAGGCTTACTCTTTCATGCTCCTTATGGTGAACTTCCTATTTCAAATTTTCTTTTGTGTTGATATGCTTCAATGGTTGTTACTTCTTATTTTCTTCTTAAGTATTGCGAGGACGCAATTTCTTTAAGGAGGGGAGTCTGTAACAACCCACATATTTATCAATTGTATATTTAAATATTTTATCGTTCGTCGGATTTTGGTCCGAAAAGCTACTTTTTGCAAACAGTCAAATTAGGACTCGGGACCACTCCCATTGAGTTTAAAATGACGTTTGCGATCTTTTTAAGTGTAAACTTTGATATGTTTGGAGTTAGTCAAGTTTTGCTAATTTTTCACTTTGGGTTTGAGTTTGGGTTTCAGCCCAATGTTCCACCTTAAGACTCTAGCTCCACTCCAACTCTTCATTACTTCATTTCATATTCCTTATACTTCAAGCTAAAGTAAAAATGGTGGAAGAGATTGGAAATGGAAATTCCTAAGCCTTAGCTTTCTTTGCAAATCCAACTTCTAGCTCCAAATTCAAGAGAACCCATTGGTAAGCATCTCCTTCTTCTTCTCCAACTCATTCTCCTTCCAATTTCAGAAATTTCCTAAACCTAATTTGGGAAATATTTCTCTTTTAAGCTTAGAATCAAGCTTCTTGTGTTGGATTTGAAGAGTGGTTAATTCTCCTTTGCTTTCAAGCTTCTTCTACATTTGTTTGGGTTCAAAGGTGAGATTTTTATCTCACATCTTAGTCTATAACTATCTTCGATTGTTAGGTATGAATTCCTAACACTTATTCGTGTGCATTTGCTTTTGGTTTGGATTGATTTGGTGAATATTCCAATTTTTAGTGTTTTGAGTTCAAATCTTTAAAAATCCTAACTTTGATGTTTGAACATGTTTTTGGTAATGTATCGTGGAGCATATAGGGCCAGGTAGTCGATTGGCATAAACCCTTAGCGCCGTTGCTCGTGCGATTGCAATTTGGTCGAGATTTGCACCTCATTTGGAATAGGTTTAAATTGGAAGAACATCAGGTTCGGCCGACCGAACCCCTGGGTCGGTCGACCGACCTGCTTCCAAAGTGCATAGGCACTTTTCTGTCTCTGGTCCGGTCGACTAGCTATAGGGCTCGGTCGACCGACCTACTTCCCGAGGATTTTTCAGAACAGGGTCCGGTCGACCGAGCTCTGTAGCCGGCCGACCGACCTGTTGATGTTTTGCCTATTTCGCCTATTTTGCGTGGTTTCCAAATTTAATCGATTCGTGTTATTTCCCTATTTGTTGTTATGATTTGTTACTAACTTTGGTGACTTCTTTTCCTTGGGAATTTTTGGAATATCCGTTTTGATGGATTCGGTATCGATTTCTTTGGATTTTTATTCACATCTTCGAATGTGAATTTTAGTGATTGATTGTTCCTACAATCCTTTTTGTGATTTTTCACTTCAAAACATAAAGGTTTTCTATACTAGTAACAAATATCAAAACTCTTTCTTCAAATGATTTCAACATTATTTTATTACAAAGCTCGTTTTCTCAAACCGATTTCCAGTCTATTGGTATATACAAAACTTTACCTCACTCGTATGAGAAATCTAATTAAACGACCTAGTAAAACAAGTGGTATGAAATGCTTGCGTTTACTTCGTCGGTTAATTCTTGGACTTGTTCGATTGAATCTCTTGTGACAATTTTCTAGTGGAGATCTACAATTTGTTCGTAAATATTTAAGTTAAGCTAGTGGTTATGGGACATGAAGCTAAGCTCATATATTTACTAGCCTACTGTAATCGACACTTCTCTTTGATCATGACGATCATTTTATGTTTTAGACTAGCATTGTGCGATGTCTTTTTGATTTGGTTCATCGGATGTCACGCTGTACGACATCGTTGTTCCCTTCGATTGTGTTTTGCTTCATCGGATGTCACGCTGTACGACATCGTTGTTCCCTTCGATTGTGTTTTGGTTCATCGGATGTCACGCTGTACGACGACGTTGTTCCCTTTGATTGTGTTTTGGTTCATCGGATGTCACGCTGTACGACGTCGTTGTTCCCTTTGATTGTTATTTGGTTCATCGGATGTCACGGTGTACGACGTCGTTGTTCCCTTTGATTGTGATTTTGTTCATCGGATGTCACGCTGTACGACGTCGTTGTTTCCTTTGATTGTGATTTGGTTCATTGGATGTCACGCTGTACGACGTTGTTGTTCCCTTTGATTGTGTTTTGGTTCATCGGATGTCACGTTGTACGACGTCGTTGTTCCCTTTGATTGTGATTTGGTTCATCGGATGTCACGCTGTACGGCGACGTTGTTCCCTTTGATTGTGATTTGGTTCATCGGATGTCACGTTGTACGACGTCGTTGTTCCCTTTGATTGTGTTTTGGTTCATCGGATGTCACGCTGTACGACGTCGTTGTTCCCTTTGATTGTGATTTGGTTCATCGGATGTCACGCTGTACGACGTCGTTGTTCCCTTTGATTGTGTTTTGGTTCATCGGATGTCACGCTGTACGACGTCGTTGTTCCCTTTGATTGTGTTTTGGTTCATCGGATGTCACGCTGTACGACGTCGTTGTTCCCTTCTATTGTGTTTCTGGATCATCGGACGTCACGCTGTACGACGTCGATGCTCCGAATTACTTGATTTCTGGATTTCTTGTGTTGATTTCTGGAATTTATGTTTCACCAACTTTTACGATTGGCATTGACATATATGTCATTTATTGTGGCTTGGTGAATGAAATTAGGAGTATGACATTCCTTTTTATCTTTGAGAATATCTTTACGATATTGATTAATCTCTTATTTATTTTTCAATTATTTATTTATCACAGCTTGGCATTGTGATCATTATACGTTTAGTCATATCTCTTATTCTATATCATTTCATCTGATATTTATAGCTAGACTGATCTGTTTATTATTTACTTCTTAAATAATACTCGGGTCAGACTGAGATATTACAGGTGCCTCCGCTTGACTTCTTATCGGACCATCATCTGATCTTTTGGCTAACTACTTTAGTTGGTAGTTTTTGTTGTATGCATTTGAGAAATAGACTCCTTGATGTATACATATTCTTTTGTCTAGCACTTGTATCTATTCTTTTGTGATGTTGTGGATCTTATTTGACCGCTACTCTGATATACACTATTAGGTGTAATATTCATATCTATTTCCGCCTTTGTGATATGAATTGCCTGTGACTGGTTTATGTTTTGTTTATTTCTATATTTGTTTTCCGAAGATTTTATATAGCCACTGTGTAGTAGCTTTGAGTTTGCATCGGTATGTCGGATTCCTCTTGAGATGAAATTTATATTTTATCTGGTATATCGGTGCTCGCACAAAGCAATTACACGGATGGTCGCTCCTCAATAGCCTTATTCTCCGTGCTAGTTGACAGCATTACTCCGTAGTGTTCTTGGCTAGCGTGGGTATCGAGGTGGGGCGTCACACTAGGGTTCTACCTATTATGCCCGGAGCTAATCTAATCGTGTTCCCATACACGCTAGACCAGAGCCAGTTATCCTCATCTTCAGTGTTCCACATTGAAGTACTATCTAAATTTGCATAGAATAGAAATATCGCTAATTGGTCTATTTGGATGTCATTAGAGGTGAATGAAATTATGGTTTCCAACCCGACAATTTCACATAGTTCATCCAAATCATACATAGGGAATTTAAGGAGATTATAGAATGGACCTATGTGGAGTTTTTTCTTTTGAATATCAACATACCTTTTGATGGAATGTGGTGCTTTATTCTTCCACCTTTCGATCTGATCATCGAAGCACACCTGAGGATTTGAAGATGAGGTCGGTTTCGAAATCTTAGGATTCTTAGTGCGAGGAGACATTATAATTTGATTTGCTTAAAGATGATGTTTTGGAAAGAAAATCGTCTCTGAGGAAATTGTAGGTTTTAATAATTTTGAGATAAAAGAAAAAAACGACATTATCTGGGTGAATTTAAAGGGTCGATTGGAAATCAGACGTCTGGATTGGAAATTAGATGTCTGGTTTTCCCTAAATCGAGTATAGCAGAAAAATTCAGACATCTGGTTTTTAGATTAGACATATGTTTTGATTGAATTTGTATAATTGGAGAGGCAGAGAGTTTATCAGACGTCTGTGTATAAAAATCAGACGTCTGGTTTGGTTTTTTTTTAAAAAAATTCATGGCAGAGAACTAAGTCAGACGTCTAGATCTTATTTCAGACGTTTGAAATTCTCTGATTTGCATTTTTTGAAGATAGAGAAAAATTTCAGACGTCATGGGGGTATATCAGACGTCTGACATATGCATAGTGCTTAAATTTGAGACGTATATCATTGTGTCAGACGTCTGAAGTCCATAGTCAGACGTCTGGAATAAGCAATTTGGCTAAAAATAGCCTAAAATTTGATGGTTTTGCTTATTTCTCGTATTTTTATAACAAATAATTTTATTGTTGTGAAATAAAATAAAAAATAATCATAGATACACACAATAACAAATATAATTTATTTAGAAGGCGATGGAGTTTACGACCTCCTGGCTTATCATCCGTCCATGGTTTAAGTGAAGACCATATATTTTCACGTTTATGGATTCTCGGGGAACTAGAATATCGTCTTGGTGAAGGGTCCGAAGGAGTACGATATGAAGATGAGGGAACCAAAGAACTACAAGGTTTTGGTAGCGGTTCATGGATATCTTTCTTCCGTGATGAACAAAACTTCATCGCTACTTACTCTAAAAAGCTTAACCGACGTGCTATAAGTCTTTGTTCGAAATATAGTTCTCGTTGAAGATCTATCTGTTGTTTCTAATAATGATGAATTTCATCAATTTTCTCCTTTGTGTTAGGAGAGACAAACAGAGATCATTTGGTCTTCTTGTTATCAGGAGTAAAACCCGTATGATACGAGGACCACCTATTCGTTGGCTCCTACTTTGGTGTAGGTGTAGGAAGCCGTTATGGCATGTCAGCCAAGTTGTCCGTCGTTAGTGTTGAGATGGAAATGGATATATAAGAGTCCTTAGAAGACATGGCTATATTTTGTTTCTTTAAGAAAGATATAAATTGTTTGTATATAATTTGGTGTAACTGTGTATATATATAAGTTGAAAACATTACTTATAGACAAACTAACTGTCTAAAAATTTAGAGGTTCAGAAATTAATAAGTATAATTTGTGGTAATAAAATAGATGACTAATCATGGCCTAAAATGAAGTATTAATTTTTTAAGGAAGAATGTCCTGAAGTGAGAAAATGCCTATATTTCATCGGAGTTTAATAAAAGTTTGTTCATTTAGTGGTTTTGTAAAGATGTCTGCTACTTGATTTTCGGTATTTACGTATTCTAATGAAATAGTTCCTTTTTCAACATTGTCTCGTAAAAAATGATGTCGTATATCTATATGCTTGGTTCGTGAGTGATTAGCAGGGTTTTTTGATAAATGTATAGCACTTGTATTATCACAATATATTGGAGATTTGTTAATAATTTTGCCGAAATCCGTAAGTGTTTGTTGCATGTATATCATTTGTGCACACGCTAGAGCTGCGGAGATATATTCAGCTTCGCAAGTAGATAAAGAAACACAATTTTGCTTTTTGCTAAACCATGAAACTAATGATTGTCCGATGAAGTGACAAGTTACACTAGTACTCTTACGATCTGTTCTACATCCACCGAAATTCGCATTGATATATGAAACTAATTCAAACGGTGATCCTTTAGGGTAGAACAAACCATAATATTTAGTACTAGATAGATAACGTAAAATACGCTTAACAGATCTTAGATGAAATTCTTTTGGTTTTGCTTGAAATCTAGCACAAAGACATACACTCATCATAATATCGGGTCGATTAGCTATCAAATAAAGTGAAGAACCAATCATGCTACAATATGATTTTTCATCAAAATCTTTTCCATTGTCATCTTTTTGTAAGTGAACAGTGGTACTCATTGGTGTTGGTTTGCTTGAAGTTTTATCCATTTTAAAGCGACGTAATAGATCGTTACAATATTTTTCTTAATACATAAAATTCCATTTTCAAGTTGTTTTATTTGTAATCCTAAGAAGAAATTTAATTCTCCCATGTGTGACAATTCAAATTCATTTTTCATAATATTTGAAAATTGATTACATAGATTTTCGTTGGTTGAACCAAAGATGATATCATCAACATAAATTTGTACAACTAAAATATCGTTATTTTCTCTTTTAATAAACAAAGTTGTATCTATTTTGCCTATTTGAAAACCAGATGTTATTAAGTGATTTTTAAGACGTTCGTACCATGCACGAGGGGCTTGTCTTAATCCATATAGTGCTTTGTGTAATTTAAAAACATGATCGGGATATTTTTCGTGAACAAATAATGGGGGTTGTTCGACGTATACATTTTCTTTAATAAAACCATTTAAAAAGCACTTCTGACATCCATTTGAAATAATTTAAAATTTTGATGAATTGCAAAGGCGAGTAATGTACGAATGGCCTTTAATCTTACTACTGGAGCAAAGGCTTCATCGTAATCGATACCTTCTTCTTGATTATAGCCTTGAGCAACTAAATGTGCTTTATTTCTAACAATATTTCCATTTCATCTGCTTTGTTTTTAAATACCCATTTTGTTCCTATAACCGATTGGTCTTCAGGTCTTGGTACTAATTCCCAAACATTATTACATTCAAATTGATTTAATTCGTCTTGCATAGCTATTATCCAAAAATTATCATTTGAAGCTTCTTTATAATTTTTTGGTTCAAAATTTGACACAAACGCTATATGTCTTATTTGACTGAGCTGATTTCTAGTTACTCTAGAATTAAGATCTCCAATAATATTATCTTTTGGATGATTCTTAAGAATTCTAGGAGATGATAGCAGCGTGTTATTTTTCACATTTGTTTCATTACTAATAGAATTTGTTAGTGGAATAATTTCTTCTTCATCATTAGTATTATGGTTAAAAAGATTTTCGTCAAACGAAACATGCAAACTTTCTTTAATAGTATTATTTCGTTTATTAAAAATTCTATTTGCTTTGCTACGATCCGAATATCCAATAAAGATACCTTCATCGGCCTTCGGGTCAAATTTACCTAAGTTATCTTTTGTATTTTATATAAAGCATTTTGAATCGAAAGTTTTAAAGTATGCTACTTTAGGTTTTTTACCAAAAAATATCTCAAAACAAGTTTGTTTAGTCATAGGACGTATTGTTACGCGATTCATTACATAATAAGCTATGGCAATAGCTTCAGCCCAAAAGTGTTTTGGTAGACCACTACTATTTAATAATGTTCATGCACATTCTTGTAATCTACGATTTTTTCTTTCCACAACACCGTTTTGTTGAGGTGTGCGAGGAAAAGAAAAATTATGAGTTATTCCTTTCTTATTACAAAAATTAGTAAAAAGATCGTTTTCGAATTTTCCTCCGTGATCACTTCGAATATTTTTAATTTTTAAGTCCATTTGTGTTTTAATTCTTTTAGCAAATATCTCAAACATACCAAAAGTATTAATTTTATGTTTTAAAAACAAAGTCCATGTATATCTTGAAAAATCATCGACTATTACGAAAACAGATTTGTTGTGATTTATAGATCATATTTGTGTTGGTCTAAATAAATCTAAATGTAATAATTCTAATGGTTGTTTTGTAGAAATATTATTTTTAGATTTAAAAGAGATTTTCTTTAGTTTTCCAATTTGACAATCGTCGCATAAGTTTTCTATTTTGTAATTTATTTTAGGTAAACCTCTAACTAGTTCATATTTTGCCAAGTTATTAATATTCTTAAAATTGATATGACAAAATCGTTTATGCCACAACCATGGATCATCATGTTTGGCGGTTAAACATAAATTCGAATTTTTATTTATATTCATGTTTAATACATAAATGTTTTTGTTTCTAACACCTTCAAAAATAAGTTGTTTGTTATTATCTGAAATATTCATCTATCTTTTTCAAAATTTATTTGAAAACCTTTATCACATAATTGACTAATACTTAGTAAGTTGTGTTTTAGATTTTCTACTAATAAAACATTTGTAATAATAGGAGAGTTAGATATACCAGAATTGATGACTTCTCCAATGCCCATGACATATCCTTTTGAATTATCTCCAAAGGTTACCGTTCCACCATCGATGTATGTTATAATTGTTAACATTTTTGAATTTCCGGTCATATACTTGAGCATCCGCTATCTAGTATCCATTTTTCCTTATTTTTTATTTTGGGTACCTGCAAAATAAAAGATGTTTTAATTGGTACCCATATATATTTATTAGGGTCCTAATTGTTAGGAGAAGGTAGCCATATCCAAGATGGTTTGGTACCTTTATAAATATAATTTTTATTATAGACTACATTCTCTAAGAAATTATTAATATGCCATTGTCTGATCAAATTACTATTTGTCTTAGGAATCCAAATTTTTATGTTTTTGGTATTCATTTTAGACTTAGTTAAACTTTTAGTTTTTATATACCTAATATTTTTAAAATCATTTCCTTTTTTTTGGAAGAATTTTTAATTCCTACTCCATTTCTATTGCCTGATGGTTTTGAAGTTTTGATAAGATTTTCCAAATCTTGTTTTCCTTTATTAAATTTTGACACATTATTTGTAATTTTGTCTAATTTTTCTTTTAATTCTATATTTTCGATTTTTAATATTTCAATATTATTTTTTACGTCTACATTTTCTTTTAATAAATTATCCTTCACTATTTTAGTGTTTTCAAAATCAATAGTAATAGTCTCACTTTCTATCAAATTATTTTTGATTTTTTCTTGAGATAATTCAAGTTCTTCTTCTAAGATAATTTTTTCATCTTTTAACATTCCTACTTCAAGTTCCAATCTATTTATTTTAACTATATATTCTTTGTTCAATTTTTTAATTTGTCAAAATTTGTCATCTAATTCCATGCTAAGTTCTAATAATTCATCATAGCTAAGTTCTGTACATACCTCGTCAGTTTGTGCCATAAAACACACATTAGCTTGTTCTCCGTCACTATCACTATCACTTTCAGATGATGAAGAATCCATGTCATCCCATGTTACTTTGAAAGCCTTCCTCTTTCTGAATTTTTCAAACTTGTTCTTCTTTTTGTCATTATTGAGTTTAGGGCAACCCTTCTTCATATGTCTGTATTGATCACATTCATAGTACTTGATTTGAGACAGGTTTGTTGTGTTGGGTTTCCCTTCTTTTTGGAATTTGGTCGTCTTTCTAAATTTATTGAATCTATTATAGTTCTTGGCAATGAAGACTATCTCTTCTTTATCTAAATCAGAGTCATCATTTTTTGTTGCTGGGAATCTTATGTTCTTCTTCTTCGAATTTAGTTCTTTTCGTGCCTGCAAATTAGCTTCATAGGACATTAAATTTCCTATCAACTCTTAAACTTTGAGAGTAGAGAGATCATTAGCTTCTTCAATAGCTAATACCTTCCTTTCCCAATCTGATGTTAAAGAGTTGAGTATTCGAGAAACTAAATCAAAATCAGTAAATTTAACTCCTAATGCCATAAGATCATGTTGGATAGTTTGAAATCTAGAATACATGTCAGCAATTGTTTCATTTTGCTTCATTTCGAATGACGAAAATTGGTTTTGCAAAAAAGAAATCCTAGTTTGTTTGACCTTTGTCGTACCTTCGTATGTAATTTGTAAGGTACGCCAAATGTCAAATGCAGTAGTGCATAACATGGCACGTGAAAATTCATTTTTGTCTAAAGAGCAAAATAAAACATTCATCGCTTTAGCATTGTTTGATGCTAAGGTCTTTTGTGCATCGGTCCATGTGTTCATAGCAGTAGTAGGTGCTTCATATTTATCTTGTGCGGCTGACCAAATTTCTAGACCATTCGCTTCCATAAAAGTTCTCATATGTGTTGACCAATATGCATAGTTAGATCCATTAAAAAGTGGGGGTCGTGCTATGGATTGTCCTTCTTGAAATATACTTTCCATATTAAAGTGATTCAAAAAACATGTTACTATTCTTTGATCTAACCTTGCTTTGATACCAACTGAAAGTCTATTTGAGTGGATCGTGTAGTGTATATATGCAAGTATAAGTGACTACCTATATAATGTATCTAATATAAACATGATAGATGATAATAGCAAAGAAAATGGAAATAATCACGCCAGGATTTTATACTGGTTTGGACCTCCCGTCCTACGTCCAGTCTCGAAGCTCCTCTTCGGAATTCAACTATCAAACACCCTCACTTCGCTCGGAGGAATAGGCTTGGTTATAAAAGCTTGTTCTTGTCAAGTGTGTGTTCTATAACACAGATATTGATATTAAGTACAATTACTTTCAATATATATATATATAGATAATATTGATTGAATAATTCTGAATATATGGAAGACTAAAATACAGGTATTCGATTGCTAGAGATCAAGTATAAATCAGAGTATAAGAGTAAAGAATACAATTTTGTAAGGTAAGATCTTCTCTTGAATTCCTGATGCTATTTATAGAGGTAGAGAGATCTCTTGTGTAGTTGCATCTGCTAGTAAGTTTTCTAAGGTCTCTTCTCATGGAGATGAAGAGTTGCAGCAAAGAGGAGCGAACGTGTCTTTTCAATTGTGACAATTGTACTTTGAATATACATAGCCGAGTTCAAAATCAGACATCTGGAAAATATATCAGACGTCTGGCTTTCATATATTTTTTGTACATGCTGCATTTCAGACGTCTTAATATATTAACTAGACGTCTGATTCTATCTGATTTGTGAACCAGAGGATTCAATCACAGTCGGGCTAGTGCACTCAGATGTCTGAACTTGTGCATGTTGTTTTTCCTATGTCTGTGTCATTGCTCTTCTGATTCTATCGACTTGTAGCCTCTTGATACTTCTTTTGAATCTTGTTGTTGTCTCTTTGGTGATGTTACTTTATCAATTACCTGTAAATAGAGATATATATGCATATTCGATTTCCATTGTATAGTTGTTATCATCGAAACCATATAATTGATTTTCTAACAATCTCCCCCCTTTTTGATGATGACAACTATTCAATGTACTTATATATAGATTATAAATCTCCCTCTGAATATGTGCTTACTCTTAATGTTTTATCATTATACTTATATTTCTCCCCCTTTGGCATTATCAAAAAGAATTATAAACAATTTAACTAACGTCAAAGACAAAAGGAAAATTTCATTAATAATTTGAAAGTGAACACATACATAGATTTTGTCAATTCACAAACGTTGAAAGCCCAAAAAATCCTAAAATCTATGATTCCTAAAATCTATGACTCCTTTGAAGAAGCTTTATCTTAATCATCTTCCTTGTTTCTTCTTTTTCAGAAGTGCTAGCCTTTGTAGGAGATGTCAAAGCTTGCTTGAGAGGTTCATCCTCAGAGAATTTGGAATCTTTTGCGGGAGGAGAAGGTACTGGGGTTGTCCAATCTTTAGAAGGTGGTGTTGGACTGCGAACCTGTTGTAGTACTTCTTTAAGAACGGACAAGACAATTGAAAGGGATTCTTCAACTGTGACTATGTGTGTACCAAATGATGTTTCAAAGTTTTCAATTCGCTTAGCCAAAATTTTTTGATTTTGAGATAGAATATGTTGGTTTCGAACAGTGAGATCTCGAACACTTTCTTCTTTAGTTTCGGTCGTCCATTTGCTTGGGTTTCGATCCAACGGTGGATCGTCGACCATTTGATGGTCGGAAGATGGTATTGGGAAGATGGAGTTGAGTAGGTCCTTGGGGTGTCGTTTGTTCATGCTAGATGGTCGCCAATTCGCTAGAAAATGCAAAGAAACATAGGCGGCGGCTACGTTTGGGGGTTGCTGGAGGAGTCGCGAGCAAGGTGGAGGGTCGACCTATGACGTGGGTTGTGGTGGCGTTGCCAAATCGAGCCATAGGCTTGCATGGTTGTCGGCGTTCGATCATTGATAGTGGCAACATTCGATCATTGCGTGCATGTTCGGTTCAAAGGCGAGATAGCTAGGGTTTCTGAGAATCAAAGGGTGACGTGTACGTTTTCTATTTTCTTTTCTTTTATTTAAATTTTAATTTCAAATGTTTCGATCTCAATATCTTTTACGTACGAGGTCAAATTTAAACACGGTTTGTTCCGCTGCGATCGTATCGAAATTTTGGACATTATGGAGCTGGTTTTGATGAATTCTAAGACTGTTGAATTTTGGGACTTTATTTGAATTTTAAATCAATTTGAAATCAAAGGTGAGTGTTTTAACCCACTCACAATTAATAAATTATCTTATGTTAGTTAAATGAATTTATGATGTGATTAGAAATTGAATGGTTGATGTTTGGTACATTTAAATTATCATGCTATTAAATCTGACTTTTATTGATTATTATTGCCATTTAATTTAATATTTAATTGTAATTCGTCGGTTTATACTTGTTATTGATAATCAGTTAGTTATTGATGTTTATTGATTGATATCGATGATGGTTTTCATGCACGTTTGATTGTTGATATTAGATGACTAGATGATATATTTTATATTGTTGTAACATTGCAAGTTCCTTATGGGTTGAAATGATACATACTCGAATGATCTAATAGATTAGGAGAAATTGCTATGAGTTGAAATGATAGACTCAAGCGATTCATGGATTTGTTATTAAATTCTGGATTGTTAGTTGAAATGATATATATCCGTGAATATAAAACAATTGCGGATTGAAATGTTAAATATCTGTATCACTTGACCATAGGGTAGAGAATTATATACGGACACCGGATTGGTTAAATTAAATAATTTTAAATCCTTAAATTTTGAGCTGAGTTAGATGATATTTTGAAGAAATTTGATTTATATATACTGGATTATTTTTAAAAGTCCAAGTTTTAAATGTTGAAATTGGAGTTGGTTTAAATTAAAATTTTAAAGTTAGATTTGAAGTATAAATAAAATTTATCGAAATTAAGTTACTGAAATATTTGAATATTTAAACTTCAAAATCTGCTAAATTTGAAATAGTTTGAATTTATAGCTCGAACATGGATTTGGAATCGATATTGATTAAATGGTTTAAAGATGTGTTGGAATGAAAGAAATAGTACGATTTGATATTAATTTCAAATTTATTATTTTAATATAAACTGTTTAAATATATTATTCTTAAATCCCGATTACTAAGATTTTCAAACTATTAAACTAATTTAATCTATTTTAATCTATTTAAAACTATTTCAACTTATTTTAATCTATTTTGTCTATTTAAATCCAAATTAATCTATTTTAACCCATTTTGAACTAATTAACCCATTTTAATCTAATTTAAAACTATTTAATATATTTTAAATTTATTTAAATCATTTTAAATTTATTTAAACTATTTTAAATCTATTTAAAACTATTTTAACCTATTTTAAACTATTTTAGAGTACTTTAACTATTGGAAATTTATTTTTAAACCATGCTAAATTATTTAAACAATTTATAACTATCTAAACTATTTTCTAAATTTTTAGATTATGTAGAGTGAAAGTGCTTATATTCAAATCCTTGATTTAAAAAGCAGATATGGTGAAATAATGTTATAATCTAAGTTAGGATGTAAAATGATATTTCTGGTGAAATGACATATTTTTAATAAATATGATGATTTGAAAATATGATTTCAAAGGTGATATGATTTCGAAAGTGAATAAGATTTCAAAATTAAATATGATTTCGAAAGTGATATGATTTTGAAAATATGATATTTTGATATCAGTTATGAATTGATTATGGAATTTAAAAGAACCATCCGGTGTGAAATTAAGCGTTTGGTTGTTAAAGAGACTGGGATCGTATATTGTCATACACTCTGCCAATACTAAAAACCGCTTTAACAACTGTGTACGTGGTGGAGATTCTAGAATGAAGTAGGATGGTTTGGCATACGATTATGTATAAGGTATTTACGTAACCCTGACTCCCGTGAGTCAGCTTAGATGTGATTAAAACAGGAGCTATATCGAGCCAAGTGAGGTTGCACCTCCGATCGGGCACATTTCTTTGATACCATGCTATTACTTTGTTATTCATTTGGTGGCCACCCTTCGATTTGATTATGGGAGTGTGTTTCGAGGTAGGCGGTAGTAGCGGCTATGCGTTACCGCCAGTCCGGGAGTGCAACTGGTAGAATCCTACGCTGGCATTGCCTCGAGTGTCGTGTTCACATGCCGTATCGCACCTATACGAGTTTGTTTTGTACTATACCTATGGCATGCCCTCTGGGTAAACCACCAGTTTGGTGGAGCTTACGGTACTGCACAAACATGAGAATATATAAAATTGTGTTACGGGGGATATGGGTAATGCCGTAACGCTATTTTAATACCTTACTTTACTGTTGACACTATTATAATAGCATATTGTACTATGTATGTAGATAATTTAACGGATCCTTACGAGATGGAAATCCCGAACATGTCTTAAGTTATTGCACGCAGGTAGACACTGGATAGAAGATTTCAAACCCCATAAACATCTCTAATGCTGTTACACTCGTATTTAATTACTGTTGATTTAACTTACATAAGATCTTTTAGTTTTGACTCGAGTGTTTTGTCTTTTCGATTCGCTTGGGTCAGTCTGAGCTTTACAGTATACCGAATACTGCTTTCTGGAGGATGAGGATGAAGATTTAGTACTATTGCTATTGATTATATTCATACCACTTCTTCATGTTGTTCCGCTGCATTATTTAATTATTACTGCTGTATGTACTCTGATTCTGTATTGTAAAAGATCAAATGTTATTTGTAAAATAGCTTCATGAACTATTTATTTGATTATTATGTTTTGTCATTCCGTTGTGAGATTCTGTGTTTGCTTTCTTTCTTGCTCATCTTTTTCTTATTTACCCCATAACAATCTGCCCTTTTGAATAGTTTGAGTCTGACATGTATGGTTTATTGTCGATTTAAACCGTCTAAAAAGACGGGTGATTACACTTGGTATCATAGCGAGGTTTAGCGATAACCTTAGCTTTGTGGGGTTTGACTCATTAGAAATAGGGTAGTAATACCCTAGAATGAGTCAAGGAATGTATATATATGAGAGAGCGTATTTGTTAGTGTTATAAAATGGTTTTGTATTGTGTTAATTTGTTCTACTTAGTATTTATAAATTCCAGTCGGTACATAGGACGCTATGACATTGATAGGGATTTCTAAACACTAAATAGGGCAAACCGACACAATATTTGTTTTAAATATAGGTAAATGAATAATTTTACCTAGTATATATTTTGTATATAAAAGGATAATTTTTATAAATGATACAATTTGATGTAATATGTTATTTGTTGGATAGTGAAATTTTATAAATATTGATTGTAAAATAGGATTTACAAGTAAAGTAAATACAAATTGGAAATTTAGAACTTAAGTTCCGGGATGTTTAAGATTTCTTTCAAAAGATTTTGGAATATAATATTGGTATAATTTGGAAATATTTTCGGATAAATATTTTCAATTTGATTTGAAAGAAAGTTCTAAAAGGAACTTTTAAAGGAAATAAGTTCTATACTCCCCTCTCTGTCGTTGGAAAATAATTTCGGTGATGAGTGCACACATCATCGACGTTCATTTTCGAGTTTCAGAGTGGGAACACTGCTGTAGTAGTTTTATTACACATCTATTTTGATGAATAAATCTTAATTTTGAATTTCTAAATGTGATTTTATCTATAAAGGATATATATATATATATATATATATATATATATATATATTGTTTTCTAAGTGACTAAAATGAACCCCAGAGTTTAGTTCTTAAATTTTTTTGATAACTAGTAGTTTTCAATTATTGTAATGAATGAAATCTTAATTATTTTAATAATTGGAAGTTTCTAAAATGAAGAAAAATATAGTTAATTAGATGCTAAGTGATTAATGATATATATAAGAAATGGAAACTTGTAAAATTAAATAATAATGAAATCAGAAGACGAATTATTGAACATTTGTAAAAAAAAATAGATAAACTTGTGTGACATTCAGTTACATTCTAAAAGACATATATAACTTACCAAAATAATAAAGGTTGAAATGTCAATAAGAATATGTAATAGAATATTATACAAGTAAACTTAAAGAATGGAAATGTTCAATGAAATCATGTTTTAATGAAGAACTAAGATGTATAAGAATATTATAAACTTAAGTTAATAATTTTAATGCTTCTAATTAAATTTATAAAAAGAATAAATACGATAAGTAAATGATTATAAACTTAAGTTATTGTTGAAGCCATTTATAATTAAAGTGAATACTCTATTAATCGAATGATTATGACTTTAGAAAGTGTGAAATGACTCAGAAATAGATTAAATGTTCAATAATATTATATATGAAGGAAATGAATGTGTAAAAAAAATCCATTAATGGTGAATTAAATTGCAAGGAGACTTACATAATAATAATGAATAATCAGAATAATTGGAATGAAAATAACTTATGTAAACAATGAATGTAAAGTAATGAAAGGAAAAATGGCTTTGTATTAAAAAATGAGAAATGAAATTTTGTAAGTAATGGATATAAATTAAAGAAAATGATTATTGTATGAACGAATGAAAAAAATGAAAAGTAAATAATGTAAAAGAAGAGTAATGAGAATAAATGTAAAGAATATTTGAAGTTATTGTTTGTTTGACTTATGGAATGTTGGGGAGGTGATAGTTTAAATTGTTTAGGATGTATAAATAATCTATTAAGTTTTATCTACGACTGTTGAGTGTATGGTATACTTAGTAGTTTATTTATCATTTTATACGGTTAAAAGTTTCTGAACCCGAACAAACCATTTGTTTTGGTTGTAATGGATGGATGTATGATTTCTTTAATTGTATGTGATGATTGTATAGTTTTTGTTGCAAGTAACTGTTGTATGTTGTGTTGGTTTGTTTGCTACTGATTGAAACCACTTAAACATTTCTCTTTTGTGAAAAATGCGGATTACGGACCTTAAGGCTAGGATTAACACTAGAGGGGGGTGAATAGTGTTAATAAAGAATTACTAAATCTTTTTGAGTTTATGTTAATTTAGACATAGATGTATGCAATATACAGACACAGATAAGATCACAGAAACAAACACAGATGCAGAAATAAAATAAAAGCAGTAAAGGAAAGAACACACCGGATTTTATACTGGTTCGGAATTACCCTACATGCAGTCCCGCAACACAAGTATAGATTTCCTTTCAACAGCAATCGTACAATTACACCCTCGGTTTCAAGGCTACGAGGTACACCCTCCAGAATTTTGATCCTCTGGGTAGAGATACTTGATTTCCGGGCCACAAGTTTACCCAACTGATTTACCAAGGCTACACTCACACCTTTTCCCTTTTGATTGATTTCCAAGGCTACAATCACACCTTTTCTCGCTAAATAGATTACAAAGAAGTCTATAACTCTGAATAGCACTGAGAACCTTGTAGAGACAGTGATAGAAAATCAAACTAGAAGTAATTGAGTATGATTCAATGCTGATTTCGGCAAAGTAATGATAAGAATATGTATTAAGAAATGAGGAAGAACAAGAGAAGTGAAAAACTAGAAAAAGTGATTAAAAATTCGTTGAAACTAACCCCTATTTATAGAAGAACAACAGCCATGACCATTCATGAAGATTTATGACGAATAGACACTTCTTTTGAAATTTGAATTTTTGAGTCAAACTGTCACCATGTCGACATGGTCATCCTAGGCATGTCGACATCCCAAAGGATTTTTTGATGATTTGATTTTCTTTGAAAATAACCTTTATCTTATATCAAAACTATTTTAAACTTTATAAAAATACTTGACTATAGTTAAAATTCATAAGTTAATATAGAGAATAATATATATAGATTTTAACTATAATTTTATATTTAAATCTAAGTATAAAAATTTAAAAGTTAAATATATTATTAAAAAGATAGTTTAAAATCAGGAGTAATTTGACTTTGAAATTAAAGATAATTTGAGGCTACAATTATTTAAAATCGGGATAGAGGGTTTTGAATCTTTTTAAAAGGAAAGTTTTGAAATCATTTTGAAAACAAGATAATTTTGTAAAATCATTTGAATTAAAATTAGTGGATACAAAACAATATTCCACTAGATTTTCGTAGGTTCCATCCTACTAGGGTTCCATCCCTTTAACGGGCTCGAAGTGGATTCCATTCCACGAATAAAATGGATTTTAAGATGCCAGTGCTTTTCTACGAGTTTTAACAAAAATTCCTAATAAAAATACTTATGCTTGAAATCTTGAACTCTTGATAATCTTGATACTCATGAGTCTTCTGTCTTGATATCTTGAATCTCTATACTGCACAGTCTTCATTCTTGATACCTGCATGGTTAAATCCTGCATATACATATATATCTAAACTTATAATGTTAGTATTTATATTTTATAATCTATTGTAAGGTTGTTGTCATCAAAACCATCATCTCACGGACTAACATCTTTTACATAACTCTAACCTCTTTTGGATTATATTAGTCAAATACAGGTTTATGGAAGCAATAGGTACTGCTTTTGGTTTCATAAATAAGCGTTGTTTGCTCGACAAATAAGTATGTTTTCGGATTATGGTTTTATAGCAATAATATATTGTTTTTCCCGTGGTTTGGGGTATTTTATTTTGAAATATGATGTATATATTGTTATTATTGATATTATAATTTCTCTCAGACCTCTCCGTACAAAGAAGTCTCTGCCGAAATTTTCCGTGAATTTTGTACTTAGAAATTTTTTGTGAAAATAGAAATGTTTTTCGAACTTCTATTGAACTTGAATATAAAAATATTTAATTTATTTTAAATTGATATATTTTATTTAAATTATTTTATTATGTATGTAAATTGTTTACTAATTGAATGCTTTGAATAAGATATGTTAATTTCTTAATTCATTCTTTCCCTTTTCGAGGATGAAAAGTTTTGAGTAAGGGAGAGTATAACAATCCATAATTTTCGATAACTAAATTTATTAATTAAACGAGTTTTAGAATTTGGTGTTGTGAAAATTTTGAATTTAAAATTTATTAATGAGAAAATAACTAAAATGAAATGTAATAATGTTAATTTAAGGCAATTGATAACTATTTTAATGTAATTTCAATTAACTGAAATGATTGTAAATATAAAAATTGATTATAAATTGTAAATAAGGAAATAAACCAAATGGTGTGTTAATTGGTCAAATAATATGGAATTAACTGTAATTGGTTGAAACCATGGTTGTGTAAGTAGTTATAACATTTGTTTGTAGATAATAGACTTATAAATATGATTGAATTAAGTAAAAGGTGACAATTGTTATTTATTACCTATTTATTTAATCTACTGAATTAAATTGGAAATCAATTGCTATTAAATGTAATTAAATATTACGTTAATATGAGTTAAAATGATAATTGTAAAATATGAATGTAATAAAATATATAGTAATGTCAGTTATATTCATAAGGCAATAATTGATTGAATAATAAGTTTTAAATCAAAATGAAATAATTTATTTGTATTTTATATTTTTATTTATAAATTATTACAGTTGAAACTGAACACTGTAACTAATGCAATAATTAACATTGCAATTGACAAAGCAAATTGGTCTTTAAAAGATTGTTAATTTCTGTGTAAGTAAAAATGATAAAATTTGTTAATTATAAAATTTAAAGTTAAAAGTGATTTAATTAATTTAATAATAATTAATGTGAAATAGCCATTTTGGGCATTGTCTCAGATTTCGATGAAACAAGTTTCATCGGATTCGTAACAGTGGGTTATTGTATGGCTTAAAGTTTCATAACGATCAGACTCGTCATTTGATCGTACGGGCTGAAAACGCGTAGAAATCAATTTAATTGAATTCAATTTGAAATAAGCTAATTTTAGAGCCAACTTCTGTACACGATGGAATTAGGACTTCAAACCTGTTCTGTTGAATTTAAAAATATCGAAAACATCTATTTTGATATATGGGATGACCTATTTTCGTTTCAGAGGCAGAACGGGTTTTTGGGTCGTTATTGTCATTTCAAATCAATTCGATATGTTATTCTTTCTTATCAGACTTTGTTCATATAAATATATTCTTCTAAATCCTAACAGCCTTTCTATTTTCTGATTACATTACATACAATTTTCTTTGGCTATCTCCTTCTTTTAACGCAGAAACAAATTCCAATTACAAACCCTAAATCCAATTTCGAACCTATTTCAAAATTCGAACTCCTCCAAACCATGACATATTATATACCGTTTCAAAGCTGTCGACGAGCATAATCCACTGGTGTAATTCGTTAATGCAATGGAATCGCTGTTTCTCCAGAAATCAATGATTTACTTTTGACTGTCCATTTCTAGGGTTTCGATCCAACGGTTGATTGTCGACCGTTTGATGATCGGAAGGTGGTGTTGGGAAGGTGGAGTCGAGTAGGTCCTTGGGGTGTCGTTCGTTCATGCTAGATGGTCGCCAATTCGCTAGAAAATGCAGAGAAACGTAGGAGACGGATGCTGCGTTTGGGGGTTGTTGGAGGAGTCGTGACCAAGGTGGAGGGCGGCCTATGGCATGGGTTGTGGTGGCGTTGCCTGATCGAGCTGTAGGCTTGCGTGGTTGTCGGTGTTCGATCATTGCATGCATGTTCGGTTCGAAGGCGAGATAGCTAGGGTTTCTACGAACCAAAGGGTGACGTGTACGTTATCTTTTTCCTTTTATTTTATTTAAATTTTAATTTTGAATGTTCTAGTCTCAATATCATTTACGTACGAGGTCGGATTTATGCGCGGTTTGTTCAGCTGCGATCGTATCGAAATTCCGAACATTATGGAACTAGTTTGGACGAATTTTGAAACTGTTGAATTTTGGGACTTTATTTGGATTTCAAATCAATTTGATATTAAATGGTTTAAAGACGTGTTGGAATGAAAGAAATAGTACAATTTGATATTAATTTCAAATTTATTATTCTAATATAAACTTTTAAATATATTATTCTTAAATCCCGATTACTAAGATATTCAAACTATTAAACTAATTTAATCTAATCTATTTTAATCAGTATAAAACTATTTCAACTTATTTTAATCTATTTTATCTATTTAAATCTAAGTTAATCTATTTTAACCCATTTTAAACTAATTAAATAATTTCAATCTAATTTAAAACTATTTAATCTATTTAAAAAAAAATCATTTTAAATCTATTTAAACTATTTTAAATCTATTTGAAACTATTTTAAATCCATTTAAAACTATTTTAATCTATTTTAAACTATTTTAGAGTACTCTAACTATTGGAAATTTATTTTTAAACTATGCTAAACTATTTATAACTATCTAAACTATTTTCTAAATTTACAGATTGTGTAGAGGGAAAGTGCCTATATTTAAATCCTTGATTTAAAAGTAGATATGGTGAAATGATGTTATAATCTAAGTTAGGATTTGAAATGATATTTTCTAGTGAAATGACATACTTTGAGTAAATATGATGATTTGAAAATATGATTTCAAAGGTGATATGATTTCGAAAGTGAATAAGATTTCGAACGTAAATATGATTCTGAAAGTGATATGATTTTGAAAATATGATATTTTAATATCAATTATGAGTTGATTTTGGAAATGTAAAAGAACCATATGGTGTGAAATAAACGTTTGGTTGTTAAAGAGACTGGGATGCAATATTGTCATACACTCTGCCAATACTAAAAACCACTTTAACAACTGTGTACGTGGTGGAGATTTCAGAATGAAGTAGGATGGTTTGGCGAACGATTCTGTATGAGGTATTTACGTAACCCTGACTCCCATGAGTCAGCTTAGATGTGATTAAAACAGAAGCCATACCGGGCCAAGTGAGGTCGCACCTCCGATCGGGTACATTTCTTCGATACCATGCTATTACTTTGTGATTGATTTGGTGGCCACCCCTCGATTTGATTATAGGAGTGTGTTTCGAGGTGGGCGGTAGTAGCTGCTATGCGTTCCCGCTAGTCTAGGAGTGCAAATGGTAGAATCCTACCCAGGCATTGCCTCGAGTGCCGTGTTCACATGCTGTATCGCGCCTTCTACAAGATTGTTTTGTACCGTATCTATGTAGTGCCCTCTGGGTAAACCACCAGTTTGGTGGAGCTTACGGTACTGTATGGACTACGGGAATATATAAAATGTGTTAAGGGGGATTTGGGTAACGCCGTAACGCTATTTTAATAATTTACTTTACTGTAGACACTATTATAACAACGTATTGTACTATATATGTAGATAGCTTAATAGATCCTTAAAAGATGGGAATCCCGAACATCTCTTAAGTTATTGCATGCTCGTAAACACTGGATAGGAGATGTCAAACCCCGTAAACATCTCTGATGTTGTTACACTCATATTTATTTACTGTTGATTTAAATTACATAAGATCTTTTAGTTCTGGCTCGAGTGTTTTGTCTTTTCAATTTGCTTGGGCCAGTCTGAGCTTTTCAGTGTATCGAAGACTGCTTTCTAGAGGATGAGGATGAAGATTTAGTACTATTGCTATTGATTATATCATACCACTGCATCATGTTGTTCCGCTGCATTATTTAATTACTACTGTTGTATGTACTCTGATTCTATATTGTAAAAGTATAATCAAATGTTATTTGTAAAACAGCTTCATGAATTGTTTATTTGATTATTATATTTTTTCACTCCGCTGTGAGATTCTGTGTTTGTTTTCTTTCTTGCTCTGTTTTTCTTATTTACTCCATAACAATCTACCCTTTTGAATGGTTTGAGTTTGACCGGTGTGGTTTATTGTCGATTTAAACCGTCTAAAAAGGTGGGTCGTTACATTCTTGTTTCAATAAAAAGACAAAATTTGCATCTCTATCCATAACAGAAGCAGAATATGTATCAGTGGCATTAGTCTGTTCACAGGATATCCTTATATGTTTGCACCAAAATTGGTATAGTCACCCAATAGAAGTTTTGAAGAGGAATAAATGAAGAATATAAAATTTAAACGAAGGATAATAACAAGAAAATTGTAGCAAATTAAAAGAATAACACGACGATAATGATTTATAGTGGTTCGACGTTGTTTGCCTACGTCCACTTTGAAAAGATTGCTTAATTAATTACTTTATAAGCTGCGTACAACAGGGATCAAGTGAAAATCCTTTTTACAAAAGAACATAAAGAAAATAGCAGCGTAAAAGTCCTGAAAATGAACAACCAAACTTGTATTTACAAACGAAGACGGCCAAATATCTCTTTGAAAACTCAGCAAAAGGACCCTCAGAACCATATGGGCCCATAAAAGGGATCGCATGGCCCAATTCTCAAAGAAGAGGGATTGGTACCGATCCTTTCTTTGATTGAATTTTAGGAGCGATCCTTATGGTGGCTTCCTCATGCTAAAATGCGCTTAGCCTCCAAATTACATGTTAATTGAATCGGTAAATCTTGATATATTGCTCGATATTTGCTCCATCATGGTTTGCTCATAGATTATTGTCGATCCCTTCCAAGGGAAGTATATCAATCCTTCTAACTTCATCTCCTTGAGGTGCGATCCCTAGGTAGGCCCCCTAGGGTCTCCATGTCTTGCTCATAAAATTTCACATGCATTGGACTTGTGGATCTTGAGATGTTAATTATTTTCTATAGGAATGCTCTCATGCCTTGAAACATGCTGACCCCTAATATTGGAGCTAATTTATACCGATCCCTCTTATTTGTTGAACCATATTTCATGCTTCGAACATTCTGCCTTGCATATCTATCAATTCCATTCAACCTTGACTTCATGTTACCATCTTACTTGGCTTCTGGCCCTACAAGCATCACTTTGGAGTCATCGACCTTGATGGCAGTCGAATCTGACTTGTGCAATTAGTTAAGTATAGCCGGGTTAAAATGCCGGATAACATCCTCCTAAAGTATGTCTTGTGATGAACATTACATGCTTTGAATCGATGCAAGTTAGAATCGTTGAAAAGAAATCCGTCCAGTTTTCTGAATAATGGCTATCCCTCTCCTGGACTATTTTCCCAAATAATTGAATCTCTTTTTGATCGTCATGAGACTTAGTTGATTTTCGATAATATAAATCCAGGGTTGTATTCTGCCAGTTGATATATGAGACCGGTTTCACAAGACTAATAAACTTTGGTTATTTGGTCCAACCTCGAACTTGAAAGCTTCAGGCTTGATTTCTTTTTTTGTCGATTTCAAAAATTGAACCTTTAAGTCATACACTTGCACGTTCATATGCCCGTTCTTGTTTTTTGCCCCCGGATGCGTTCATATGCGGGCCGTCTTCATTGCATTTTGTATGTACCTGCTTTGAATTATCCCCATGCCTAAGTTTAATTGCGTGCACGTTCATAGCAGATCCCTCTATTTTTATAAGGTTTTTGTAGGGATCGGCAAATGTTTAGCCAATCCCTCTTCTTTCTTTCTACATGTTTTCGAGGATCGGTACCTTTTATGCCGAACCCGCTCTCCTTGCTTCGAGTGCCGACGCCTCTCCCCTTATATAAACTAACATCCCTTCTTCCCAATCTTCACATATCCAACATTTCCACCTGCTTCTCATTCATATTCTTATGATCGAACCCTCCATTACCCCTGAAAAATCCATACCCTTCCTTCCCTATTCAAACATCGTCTTCGTCCATACATCAACCTTTCGGTTTATCTTTAGATTGTCATTTTGCCTCCCATTCGAACAATAGTCCAACCTTTCTCCCCGAGTCGCTCATCTTTAGGTTTATCCAGATAGGTTACTCACCTTTGATTTTTATCTTATGACGATGCGATGGTTTTCGCGCTGCCGACGATGAGGGTGAAGTTCAATGGAACGTTGAAACGATGGCCGAGGTTGCCTAGAAAAGGGGAGAAGTGGGATTTGATAAGTTTTGGTAGAGAAAAGAAGAGGAGGAAGAAGAAGGGAGTGAACGAAAAAGGGTTCGATTATATAGAAAGAGAAGATGGCAAGGTTGGGCAGAGGATGGATCGGTGGAAACATGATAGGAGGAAGGGATTGGTAGAGTGGACTAATGTGGAAGGATCGGTACTGGAAGTTTGGTGGAAGGATAGAAAAAGTAATTGGAGGGATCGGTGGAAATGGTTAGCGTGGTGGGATCAATATTTTCTGTTAAAGGAAAGGATTGACATCTCTTGTTTAGAGAGAGGGATCGGTTGTAATGCTTTGGGATAGGGATCGACAAATAAGGATCGATATATAGAGGTTGGTATATAGGGATCGGCATGTACTTGGCTGATTTTAGGCTTTGAACTGAACTCAAAAACCAATCCATGATTACTCGTTTGAGCAAATAAAACCAATCCCATCTCAATGAACTTGAACATATGACAACGATGAACAACAGGACTTGCATATTCACTATTGAACTCGAAATTGAACAATCAAATCTTTGGGACTTAGAATATGAACTAAAACATAACATATGGACTTGAATAACATATTTCACACTTTGATATGTCGATAGTCAATCCCAAAGATTACAAAACCAATCAATTTCTTCGCCAGTTGAGACGACCGGCAATGACAGTCACTCTGGTCGGAATCGAAAGTCTCACCCTTTCGCTTTCTTATTTTCGGCTACATATTTCTGCACTACACTATAATGCACCACACTAGCTTACACTTAGCACGGGGGGACATGTAAACTTAGCTAATCTCGATTATCTATTGAGTAAATTTGACATTGACTTCAAATGTTCAGAGTATTTAGCTATAATATCTTCCGTACTAGCCTCATAACATAATAATCCCGAAGCTGAGTCGAGTTCCACGAGTATATCTGACATGCTTTCCCAGGGTCATCAATCTGAACAACTTGAAGTTTCTAACCCGTCAGTCAACCTTTTCTCTGAAGTTGCTGTCATTCCAGTAGAAGATATAGGTCCTGCCCCCAACATTGAAGAAGGCGCCATATTTTTAGATAACCCAACAGATTCTCAAACCTCCAGAATTAGTGAGGCCACTTTTTGCAAATTATGTTCCAAATATGGAATTCCATTCGAAGATGTTTTGGTTCCTTCAATAAATGATAGGGCTCACTTGAGCTCGGAGGGGTATACCGCTTGCAATACGTTCATATGTTGGGCCAGCTGCATGCCGCCCTTCAATTCTTTTATCCGAGAGATGCTAAAATACCTCGGGATAACTCTTACTCTACTACACCTGAATAGTAATGCCTTTCTCCATGGCACTTTCTTTTTATTCATGAACATTCTATTCTACCTGCCAACTCCTGAAGACGTGAGGATTATTTATAACTTCAAACGACGAACAGGGAGCCTTTCCAACATTTTCCTCAAGCCTTCCCCCAATTGGCAAGTCTTAACTGGTGCTTGGAACAAAATCAGCCTTTTCAAAAACGAATGGTTTTGTTTCCAATATCCGCCTGGCTTTGCGAGGCAATGGTTAGAAAGACGTAAGTGCCATCTTCACTCTTTTATCAAATTCTTTAACCCAGGTCATTCCTGAATCAACTAACATTTTTAAAATCTACATGCCTCAATCCATGTCCAGAGGGTGAGAGATTTTCACGGGCAATCTCTGTAATTAGTGCCACTCCAATCGAAGATAGGGACATTAGACATCTTATAACCGATGAATAGTTATCTCTATTCAGATTGCTGGAGGAAGGTCACAACATTGGGCTTCCTGGAAGTATTGTGCTATCAGGTTATGTTACAGAACAAGAAGCTAACATCAATAATCCTGTCATGCCCCGGTCGAGGGAGCTTAGGATGACGCCGAAAAAGGTGAAATTAGAGGTGCTAAGACGAAGGAGCCTGGCGACGTTGATGCGGAGTTCGTTATCACTTCTGTCGACGAAGTCATCTTCCAAACATTTAGAAAGCTCGATGAAAGGGTTTTCAGATCTCCAAATATCTGATGACATCATGACTTAATACTTCACTAACATCTATATCAATGGGCTCAATTCTCCTACAAGAAGTGATGATGGCATTCTTCCTACCAACAAAGGAGAGAAAACTACCATGAGCAATGCTGCAACAACCGGTCCATTAAGGAGAACATAGGGCACTCACAATCACATGTACTTCACCACACGATCTCCATCTATCTTTTGTACAATGGTTACTTATACATTTTTGTTTACTTTTTTGCAGGTGCGATGTCTTAATCCCGAGGTTTTATTGCTTAAGGGGCTCCTCAATGAAATACAAATCCAAACGTGATTCAAAATCGGGTAGGCATGGAGAGAGGAATGACGACCAAGAAAGAAGTCGTCGTTCAAGGGAATCCTCCTCTTCCAAGCATATGTCCCAGTCTCGGCCATCCCATCAGGAAGCTCAACCTAATCTTCCTATGTACAGTGGCAATCAGACTTCTTTCCGTTGTCTCCAAGTTACCATACCGCTTGAGCAGTACTCCGGTTCCTCCAGCTCCAAGCAGTCCCATGACCATAGGTCAAGCAAACGTCCAATCGTTGCTTCTAATCCATCTTTGTCAACTACAGCTCCTGAAGCTTCTACAACAACAAAAATGGCCGAACGTAAGGTCATTTTCCTAAAAAATTATTTTGACGGGCTTAAGTTCCTCCCCTCCATTCATATAATTACAGGGAATGTTGAGGCAAGTTCTCTTGCATGCTTCAATGACGTTTTTGTTCAACATGAATCGTTCCAACACTTGGCAGAGAAGATCTCCAAGGTGTCTATCAAGAGATGGCATGAAATCAATCATCTCAAGCTAGAGGCAATCCATGATAAAAGATATAGTTAAACACCAATATACTTAGATCTCGTATTTAATGGTAGAGCTAAACGTGGAAGAAAAAAGTGCTAAGGAAACATTTGAAGTGGTGAGTCATCTAGAGGCTACCTACAAAAAGGAACTTTATTCTGCTCTCAACCGAAGTGGTGCACTTGCCCTGGAAAAAGATACCTTGCAAAAGGAGAAAAATATTTTGACCCAATGCATTATGGAGCTCGAAGAACTTCCTAAGAAGGAGAGGAAGAGAAAATCGAATCTCAAGAAAAATCGCAAAGATATTACGAAGAGGCTGTTGAGGCCCGGACTTTGAAGATTAAGCTTGATAAACAACTTGCTCAAATTGAAGTCCTTAAAGAAGAGGAGAGAGAAGCGGGCCAAAAAGAGATGAGAGAACAGCTCGAGGCCCAAGTAAAGGATGCCAAGGAAGCCGGCCGAAATGAAATTAAAGAATTGTTCGACCCCCTAATCATTGAATACAATGCTTAAGTCCTTATCCACCACAATCTGAGCTTTCTTGATATGGGTTATCTTAAGTCGCTTATCGAGGCCTACGAGTATATTCTTGAAATGAAAAAAGAACCCTCGACGAAGCTGATTTAGATGAAGAGAAACTAATATGGGAGATTCTCCGCGGGAATGAGCCTCTAGACTTTGCTGCTGTAAGACTTCAATATTTTGACATTCTAATGCCCTTTAGAAAAGGGAAAAACACTAACGAATCTTCGAAGTTTGATCCTAATGGCCCCTCTTCTTTCCAAATGACCAAAGCGTCAGTTTCTATCGGTCCGAGATAAGATTTAAGCTACGATTTGGACAAACTCGGTTATCAATCTAAGGTGCTAACCCCTATTCTTAAAAGGGGGACTCTTTCAATAATTGCAAGTTAGCTAGACGTAGGTATTCCACTCTATTCTCCATTTTTTGAGAGATTTCGATCTTCATGTCCAATAGTCATGGGCTTATCTTCTTATTTTCACGAATCTATAGGTCTTCCGGGTCCCAGCCAAACTCTAAAAAGTGGTGCTGCAGTGGAGAAATAATCGACATCAACTAAGATTCCAGCAGCCACTAACACTCCAGGTCCCAATGCTTAAGTCAACAGAGCGTTTGATGATGATAAAGCTAAAGATCTGCCATTGGCTGATGAGCAGGACGACGTTGTAATTACCAGCACCAGTGAACATATCGATGAGCTCAGCTTAAAATAGCGCATCAAGAGGGAATAATTATTGAAGAAAAAAGCTAATGCTGAAACTGTTGACATGGAAATTGAAGATCCAAATCTCATCCCATTGCAAGTCATACTACCTGGTGAGTCGGTTCCCCAAGAACTCCTTCCATCTTCTAAAAGTTCTCCTGCCAAAGGAGGCAAAGGATAAAGGAAAATAATGGGCGAAAGTTCAGGTGCTTATACTCCTAAGAGATCTAGAAAGGATAAAGGGCAGAAGAAATAGCCATCACTCTGACTTAGTTTGTATATTGTTTGAGTAGCCGTTTTCTCTTTTGTTGGTCGTGATTGCGCGAGTGCGGCCCTCATTCTTAAATGAACTTGTATTACCATTTTTGAAGTTTATTATTTAAATAAAAATACTTCATTTTCTGTCAAAATATTATGTGAATTTTTTAATTAAGTGGCTGAGCTATTAATTTCCGTTCAATATACTTGTAGTTCGTTGCTCGTAGCTTTGGATGATAATCTGTTGATTTTATCCCAAGGTCTTCATGTAGTCATGATGTTAAGTCATACCAAACACCTTGGCTCAAGTCCCAATGTTACGCTGTCGAATTTAGTGGTTTAAATGATTATATTCCTGCCTCCTGTCTTGGGTTAGCGGGGTAGAACAATGGATGGTCGAACTCCATCTTTTGCGAGTTTATACTCCTCCTACCATTTCAGGCCAGATTTCATGAAATAGTGAATGGTCAAACTACACTCATCTATTTGTTTATACTCATATCTACACTATGGGGATAAATGTAAGTTAGCGGGCGGTTGAATCACACCCATCTTGTGTTTATACTCTAGTCCGCACTCTTTGGATAAGAGTTAGTTAACGGGTGGTCGAATCACACCCGGCTTGTGTTTATACTCCAATACGCACTCTAGCGACTTAGAGTTATTTCGAAAAATAGTCGGATCGTACTTTCCTTAATTGATTGATTTGCCCCTAAGTCATAGGGTTAACTTAGCGAGCAATCGGTCATGTCACGGTCGCTTTTGATTCATATTTGTCCCATCATTTGATAGGATTAAGTTGGTCATTGGATAGTCGAACTACATCCATCCCTTATTAGGCATTCCGTCCATCAGGTTGTGAAAGTGGATCGTTAGATCAACAGTCATACCATTCTCCTTTCATTTAGTTAAATCATGAACTTATGTACTTGGCTTGGTAAACTCCCCTAACCTGGCATACTACCAATTATGAGTCGCAAAAGATTTCAAGAGACTTTATCCCCAGTTCTCTGGCGAGTTTAAGTCTAGCAATCAAAGCCTCGTACTCAGCTTTGTTGGTTGTTGCAGGGAAATCAAGCTTTAAAGCATAGCAAATTGATCAATCTTCAGGAGTTACAAGTACAATTCCAGCTCCAGAACAATGATCACTGGACGCTCCATCCGTATATAACTTCCACCATATAGCAGGGGCTTCACTGATCTCATGGACATTACCCTGCGCAGTAAATTTTGCTATAAAGTCCGCCAGTTCCTGACCCTGGATAGCCCTCCGAGGAAGATAAGTAATGTCCAATTGGCTAAGCTTAATGTTCCACTTATGTAATCTTCCAAACGTCTCAGGTCGCTGTAGGACCTTTCGTAATGGTTGGTCAGTGTAAACATCGATAGGGTGTGCCTGGAAGTAAAGGCAAAACTTTCATGATGCAATCAGCAAGCAGTACGCTAATTTCTCTATCTTCGAGTAGTTACTATCAGCCCCTATCAATCACTTGCTATTGTAATAGACCGGTCCCCGGATTCGATTCTCTTCATGAAAAAAAGCGACACTTATAGTGTGTAACAACACGACTAAGTAGATATATAAATCTTCATGATCCACTAGCTTTGATAAGATGGGAGGTCTCTCTATGTAGTTCACCAAAGCTTAAAATGCATCTCTAAAATCGTTTGTCCATTCAAAATTCCTTTGTCTTCTCCTAATCGAGTCAAAAAAGGTATGCATTTGTCGGTAGCTCTAGAAATAAATCGGCTCAGGGCAACAACCTTCCCATTCAGGCTCTGTACCTGTTTGATAATCTTCGGCGCTTGGATATTACGAATAGCTTAGATCTTCTCGATATTTTCCTCGATTCCACGGGCATTAATGATGAAACCCAAGAACTTTTCTGATGCAATGCCAAAAGAACACTTCAGAGGATTAATCTTCATCTTGTAATATCGGAGGATTTCGTACACTTTTTCCAGGTCCCTAATGTGAGCGCTTGACTGTCGTGACTTCATGAGCATATCATCTAATATACCTCCATCGTTTTTCCAATCTAATTTTTAAACATTCTGTTAACTAGGTGCTGGTAGGCCGCTCCTGCATTCTTTAGTCCAAATGGCATCACCACATAGCAATATAATCAAACACGGGTAACGAAATTGGTGTGCTCTTGATCGGAAATGTGCATCGTGATTTGGTTATATCTTGAGTACGTATCCATGAAAGATAGGAATTCGTGTCCAGCAGTTGAGTTTACTATCTGGTCATTCCTTAGAAGGGGGAAGTTGTCTTTTGGGCATGCCTTGTTCAAGTCCAAGTAATCAAAGCATGTCCGCCATTTCCCATTCGTCTTTCTACAAGTACAGGATTAGATACCCACTTAGGATAAAGGGCTTCGCGAATAAACCCATTGTCTTTGAGTCTGTCCACCTTCTCTCTAAGAGCGGCATATCTCTTCGGATCCATGCCACATCTTTTTTATTTCACCGTGACATTCCTTGGGTTGATATTCAATGCATGGCTTGCAATGGTAGGCAAGATCCCACACATGTTAGAGTAAGTCCAAGCAAACACTTCGAGATTCGCTTGGAGAAATCCAACAAGTTCTTTCATCATTGAGAGGCTAAGCTATGATCCGATCTTTAGGACCCATAACGGGTCGTCGTGGCTGACTACGATGTTAATCGTCAGCTCAATCAGTGCAGCCTTTGGGCCTCTCCTTATCATCTCCTAGATCTATATCTCTAAGAACCAACTATGGCGCTCCAGCCAAGGTTCAGGCACTAGCTGTCAATCTTCAGTGGCTTGGATGCATACTAGCTTGTCCTACCCTTACCATTCTCCTTCCGTTGAGCATCCCTCAACTCAACCACATAACAGGAACGTCCGGTTACCCGATCACCATGAACAAGTACACCATTATCTATCAGGAACTTCAAGTCAAACACCATGGTGCAAGAGCTGCCCGAAACTCAGCTAGGGGCGGTCGGCCCAAAAAAGCGTTGCATAGAGAGTCAACACCCAAAGCAATAAAAGGCAGAATCCACACTCTTCTACGGTCACCTTCTCCTAACTCTATAGGTAATTCAACATAACCAACAGCTTCAGTTCAGCACCATTAAAGCCATGAATACGAACTTTAAACGATTTCAAGTCCTTGGTCCATTCTCATTTGATCGTAAGGCTTTTTGATAATTATAGTTATAGAACTTCCATAATCAAGCAATACCCTTCTCACTGAAGCGGGCCTGATCATGGCTGAAATGACCATTGGGTCAATCGTTAGAGCCTCCACCATGTTTGCATCCCTGTTTATAGACACTATATCATATGTCATTATATGTTGTTGTTTTGCTAGAGCTCCATCTTCCATACTTAAACAACATTCAAAATCTACATGCTTAATTGATCTAGCGTAGTGCTCCATCTCATGCAAATTCTTATCAGACGGATGTAGTCCTCCAACTATTGTATTGATTACCAATCTTCCACCAGTCTGCATAGGCTCCTCAGCCCTGTGTGGTGCTTGTCCTCGGTTGGGGTCGGATGTCCCTTACCCGCCATCCTGTGGGGTCACTACAAACAGCTATAAATTTCTTTCTCAAATTAGTTTTTCGATATATCCTAGAGATGCCTACATTCATTTGTGTTATGACCATAAGATTCGTGAAACCGACAATATTTTTTTGTTTGTTTCTACTTTACATTGATTTCTTTCAGAGGCGGCTTCCTGTACTACATGTTATTGCAAGTAGACAAATAGATATTTTTTAGAGATGTGTTCAATGACGTGTAAGTATCTTACATCTGTATTCTAGGCTTTACTCTCCCATAATCCCTTTTTGATCTCGGCTCCTATCTCCGCACTTCTTCTGCTAACTGGGCATGTTTTGGACGTTCACTTGAACTTTTCTAGAGCTATCATTGGATTGCTTTACTGCACTATTACTCTATACTCCCTCTCTACTTGGTCCCACAACATTCTTCTTCTTAAAACATCTGGCTTCGTCCTGTCTCAAATACTGAGCTGCCTTTGCATAGAAGTGCTTCAATGTTGCGGGTGGCTTGTCGGCTAACCAATCGCCAAAATCAGACTTCGGATCAATCCCTCTTGTTACGGCCATCAATATTGCATGGTCATTCGGATTACTGATTTCTATGACAGCTATATGGAATCTCCTCAAATAATCTTTCAGCGATTCTCCCAAATCCTGGATCATGCTAGATAGAGACATTACATCATTGGAGTGAGTTGCGCGCATACAGAATTGCTTCATGAACCATATTGCCAAACCATCAAATTTAAATATCGACTACGGGGGTAACCTCGTAAACACATTGTTGCTATTCCAGAGTGAGTTATATGAAAACATCTACATTTAGTTTCATCATCTGCACATGTAGAATCCATCAGCCATTCATATTTCATGATGTGCTACCTGGGGTCGGTTTTTCCATCGTAGGTAGGCATCGATGGCGTGTTGAACCTCCTTGGGTGTTCTTTATGTAGAACATTGTCAGTAAAAGGCACATGGCTTCTCAAGATTCCCCAGTCGTCTTTAGTCAAGCTTTGGCTCTCACTCACTAACTATCTAACCATAGTCGACAAGTCTGATGTTTAGATAGTTGGTGCCAAGTAGTGGTCATGTTCCATATCACGTGAATGGTTCGATAGATGTCTACGGGCTGTACCATGCCTTCTTGGTTCAACATCTTCCTGATGTATATCACATAAATTCACTTCATCATCTTTTGAGGGAATCATTTGATCAAAATTTAATTCAACTGCATCATCCAAATCGACCGCAGCAGCTCTAGCTTGATTCCCTACATGTATTGGGATGTTCCTTCTCTAGAGAAGGGATCGATACAGATCCCTACGGAGAGGTCGGCCCAGATCAGTCATGGAAAACTAGAAAGGTCTGCCTGTTGATACCCCGAAGTTTCTGCATGATATCCAGCTATTCTACAATACACGCGCCTGTGATACTCGCTCGATGAACTAGAACTCTCTGATGTCAAGTAAGGGGGTCCCTCCTACTTTTCCTCACTGTTGCTGAGTGAGTTAGTTCATTAGGTTGATATTGGTTTGAATCAGCTGATTTAATTATCGACGGCTATCTACTGCTCTCTCGTCAGATTCTAGAATTCAGCTCTTGTAATAGAATCGGCTGGATTCCAAACTTCAACTAGATCAGCATTCACATCCATTAGTTGACTGCTTGGGCCTCCTTGCTGGATTCTAGTATTCTCGTTTCCTTTCGCACTATGAGATGTAAATCCAGTGTTTCTCACAATTGTTGATAACTTTGCTTAGATTGTCTCAAATCTGAACAGAACGAGCAAACTTCCTAAACATAACTATGGATCTCCTTCTAGGGATTTATACAATCCAATAGCAACAAAGGGATCCTAGTAAGCTGAGAATCAAAATTCTCAGTGAAAGCACTAAAATATTTGCACCAAAAATTGGCACAAACACCCAATAGAAGATTTAAAGAGGAATTAATGAAGAATATAAAATTTAAACAGATGATAATAACAAGAAAATAGTAGCAAATTGAAAGAATAACATGAATAAAAAGATTTGGCAATATTTTCCTACATCCACTTTGAATAGATTGTTTTATTGATCACTCCATAAGCTCAGTACAATAGGGATCAGATGAAAATCCTTAGTTACAAAAAATATAAAGCAACTAACAGCGCAAAAGTTGAAAAAATGAACAACCATGCTTGTATATATAGACAAAGACGACCAAATATCTGCTTAAAATCTTGAAAGAAGGATCCTCAAAGCCATATGGGCCCACAAGAGGGATCGCATGACCCAATTCTCAAAGAAGAGGTTTCAGTACCAATCCCTTCTTTGGTTGAATTATTAGGAGCAATCCCTATGACGGCTTTCTCATGCTAAAGTATTCTTAGACTCCAAATTTCATGCTAATTGAATCAGCAAATCTTGAGATATTGCTCGATCATTATTCCATCATGGTTTGCTCGTTGATTGTTACCGATCCCTTCCAAGGGAAGTATACTGATCCCTCCAACTCATCTCCTTAAGGTGAGATCCCTAGGGTAGGCTCCCTAGGGTCCCCATGTCTTGCTCACAAAATTTCATATGTATTGGACATGTGGAACCTGAGATATTAATTGTTCTCTATCAAAATGCTCTCACACCTTGAAATATGTCGATCCCTATTATTAGAGTTAATTTATGCCGATCCCTCCTATGCGTTGAACAATATTTCAAGCTTCGAACATTCTGCCTTACATATCTATCAAGTCCATTCAACCTCGACTTTATATTACCATTTTTACTTGACTTCTAGGCCCCACAGTCATCACTTTTGAGTCATCGATCTTGATGGCAGTTGAATCTAACTTGTGTAATTAGTTGTGATAAAATGCCGGATAATAATATATATGCAACACTATAAGTGATTTCGGTTTAAATTCAAAACAATCACTAATATATTATGATAAAATTTGTGCAATATATCTATCTAAAATTCCAACAACATATAAATATAAGATATCACTTCCTAAGAGATAACGGAAAGAAAAAAATTATTACACTGGAAATTATAATACCGAAAATCAAATAGCTGATATTTTAACTAAACCATTAGCATAAACTACTTTCATCAAACTAAGCATAAAACTTGGAATATTTTCATTTTCAAAAATCTAGAAATAATAATTTTTATTTACAAATTAGGATGAAAAATGAAAAAAAAAATTATTCTATATATGTCGACATACCTGGGTAGCTTATGTCGACATACCTTTCAAAAAACTATTTTTCCCTCCTTCTTTCAAAATTCAAAAACTAATTATTTAACCACCATATTTCGACTCAAGACCCATTTTCTTATCTTCTTTCCTCTAAACACTCAGAATTAATTAATCAAAAATGGATCCACCCAACTTCAAATGTCTAAGAGAAGAATCATGCCCAACCAGGCAATATCAAAAAAGAATTGAAGCATGTTCTCACAAAGCTTACTAAAATTGAAGTAATGCTAATTCGATTCAAAAATAAACAAGAGAAGAAAAGGAGAACATTGAGGAATTTGCAGAAACATCTATTGGAATATCAAGCGAGTCCAATGACTACTAAAGAGAGGGATGCTCAATTCAAACTTATAATTCATAACTACATTAATCAAGATGATGAAGCGAAAGATGATAGTGATGATAATGCGGATGAAGACGAAGATGGAGTGCGTTGAATAGGAGAAGTCAATTACTATATTCATGGCAATTTTGTGGAACAAAGGGGAATTTTTGTCTTTACTATCCAAAATGCTCCATTAATAAATCATCAATAATAAATAAAACATTAAATTGTACTGTAATAAGTAGTATGGGTATGTATATGTACTGGTTTGGTTTGTTTGTCTAGTTTGAACTTATAGGGTTGTTTTAGTTTGATTGCACGGTCTGGTTTGTATTACTTAAACTTGTATATTTTCCTTAGTTCGATAAGAAAGTTTGGTTTGTTCTAAATAAATTGTTTGATATGGATGATACGTATTGAATGTATAGTTTAAACATATGTATTATAATTACGCGCGTGTGTGTGTATATAGACACACACACTCTCATTTCTCATAATATTGTTTCTCAATTACTATTGATTTTGATTCTGTATACAACATTACCACATTTCATAATATTTAAATGTCATATTTAGGGGAATTTTATTTTTCTTTACCTATTTTTATTGATGGAAAACGGAGAGAAAATATAATATATGTATATACTAAGTGGAAGTTATTTAAAATATGGGGAGTTACATTATATTTTATAATAAATATATTTACATGGTCGTCATCACCAAAAAGGGGAAGATTGTTTCACAGATATTGGTTTTGATCCAATCAACCATATAAATATAGGTATTATTCTTTTCCAAGTTGTATAGAATATTTTATAGGATACTACACTGATTTATAAACTATAGGATAATCGAGTTCGAAGATTGATCAGTAAAGAGATTAGAGATCAAGATAATTAAAGGCTAATGAGTTTAAAGATAAAGGCATAAGGAGTTCAAGACTATAGTTTATAGTTAATATACATTAGATAAATTTGTTAAAGTCTTTGAATAGCAGCTTTCTTTTCTTTGAATACTCTCTTATCAAAATATTAATTATATTTTCAAACTATATTTTTACAACATTTTACAAAAAAATTATGTGACGAACCGGAATTTCTAACAGTTTAAATTTGAATAGTTAATTGATTTTAAAATATTTAAAAGTTAATTTTAACTTGAATTCAAGATATCAATATTAGTTGGTAATTAATCATTGAATTATATAGTTTAAATATTGAATTTAATAATTGAAAATGTGACGCCCCACCTCTATACCCACGCTAGCCAAGAACACTACGGTGTAGTGTTGTCAACTAGCGCGGAGAATAAGGCTGTTGAGGAGCGACCATCCATGTAATTTCTTATCACACGGTGGCTATAAAATGATCTTCGGAAACAAATATAGAAGTAAGCATAACATGCGAATCAATCATAGATATCCATATCACAAAGGCGGAAAGAGATATGAATATATATCACATAAAAGTGTACATCAGAGTAGTGGTCTAAAAAGATCCACGATAATACAAAAGAATAGCAACGCGTGCTATACAAAAGAATACAACTATGAGTCTATATCTCAAGTGTAAACAACAAAAGCTGCTAATCTAAACAAGTAGCCAAAAGTCTGAGTAGTGAATCACTGGGGGAGGAGTCAAGCAGTAGCACCTGTAACATCTCGGCCTGACCCGAGTATTATTTATAAGAAAATAATAAACGGATCAGTCTAGCTATAAATATCAGATGACATGATATAAAATAAAAGATATGGCATAAACATAAAATATCCATACTGACATACTACTATAAGTATGCAAATAATGATCAACAGGAGATCAACCGATAAGAGATAAATCAATATCACAAGAATCTTCTCAAAGATCCAAAGAGGGCATCATACCCTAAACTTGTACTCATGACAAGTCAAAGAGATAAATTCCAGAAATCAACACAAGAAATCCAGAAATCATAAAAAGGGAAAGAGGCCTATCACATGACGGTCCGAAGACCATGGGGAGCTACCCCGCATGTGTGAATGGAATCACACAGATTGAGGTCAAGACTAACCAAAAAGCAGAAAGGTATGTGTGAATGGAATCACACAAGTGGTGTCTAGTCTAACCTTGCAATGAAAGAGACATCGCGCAATTGCTAGTCTAATTCATAAAGCGATCATCAAGATCAACGAGAAGTGTCAATTACACTAAGCTAGTAAATATAGAAGTTTAGCTTCATGTCCCATAACCACTTGCTTAACTTAAATATTTACGAACAAACTGTAAATCTTCACTAATAAAATTGTCACAAGAGGTTCAATCGAACAAGTCCAAGAATTAACCGACGAAGTGAACGCAAGCGTTTCATACCACTTGTTTTACTAAGTCGTTTAATTAGATTTCTCATCCGAGTGAGGTAAAGGCTTGTATATACTAATAGATTGGAAAACGGTTTAAGAAAAGAGCTTTGTTATTAATTATAGAGTTGAAATTGTTTGTTAAAAGAGTTTTGATATTTACTAGTAGTATTGAAACCTTTATATTATAAAGTGACAAAACACATAAGCAAGTGTAGAAACAATCAGTCACAAAGATCGCATACGGAGATGCGAATAAAATCCAAGGAAATCAGCTCAATTTTTTTCAGATAAGATCCCCTACGGAGGGGGGGTCCAGGGGGGGTGGCAACCCCCCCCCCCCAAGGTGGGGGTGCGGGGGCAATGCCACCGCTTACGGGGTTCGACCTGCCCGGTCAGGTCGCGGGGGTCCAGGGGGCAGCGCCCCCGGCGGGGTGCGGGGCAGCGCCCCGACCAAAACGGTACGACCTAGTGAAGACCAAAGGAAGGATAGGATCGAGCGACTTAAAGGGTTTCGACCTAAAGAGTCACGACCTAAAGGAGTAAGCGACCCTAAGGAAACTCGCGACCTAATCATGGCCGAGCTAAGGTGAGGTGCGACTCAACCAGGTAAGCGACCTAAGGGAGACGAGCGACCTAAGGAACTCGCGACCTAACAATAGCACAGGTCAAGCGACCTAAGGGAGACGAGCGACCTAAGGAACTCGCGACCTAACAATAGCACAGGTCAAGCGACCTAACGTTTTAAGGCCGAGCGACCTAATTAAACTCGCGACTTAATGGTGTGAAAGGCGTGCGACCTAAAGTGTTACGACCTAAGGGTCGAGCGACTTAGTGGAACAAGGTCATACGACCTAACGGAGTAAACGGTCGAGCGACCTAACAGGTTATAGGTCATGCGACCTAGTGGGTTAACGGCCTAATGACCTAAGGGTTATAGGCCCAACGACCTAACGGGTTATAGGTCCAACGACCTAGCGGGTTAGAAGGTCATGCGACCTAAAAATGGAAGGCAAGGCCGAGCGACTTAAAGAACCAAGGCCACACGAGTTAAGGCCTAACGGCCTGACGACCTACGACCTAAAGGCCCACGACTTACAACCTAAGGAGCCAGAGCGAGCGACCTAAGGCTGTATAGGGGACTTAAGGCCAGAAATGACCTAAGTGTTTGCGACCTAACGACCTAAAAGCCCGCGACCTACGACCTAAGAGCCATACGACCTACGACCTAATTCCGAGTGCCAAGCGACCTAACGTTGTAGGCCATTTTAAGGTCGGAAACGAGCTATTTTGAGGCCGAGACTTTTCCACGCGAACGACCTAGCATAGGCAGAACGACCTAAGTGCAGAATTTCACCAAAAACATTAAAAATTGGAGTTTTTCGCCAATTCGATTCAAACCAAATGCAAATGTGCATGCAAAAGTGATAGGGAATCATTCCCAACAGTCCAATATAGTTATAGACTAGAATTGTGAGATAAAAATCTCACCTTAGCACTAAAGTTTATGAAGATGAAGCTTGAAAGCAAGGAGAAGCAATCCAAAGCTTGAATCCAATATCTTCTACTTGAATTTGGAGTTGAATGTTGGATTTGCAATTGAATTTGTGTTTGGAGTTTTAATTTCCCATTCTTTTCACCATTAATGCCCAAGCTTGAGTTAGTTAGGAAATTTATGAAGAGTGAGGAGAAGGGGGTTGGAACTTGGGCTTAATAGGCTAAACTAACTCAAAGTCCAAAGCGGGAAAAGTTAGTGAAATTTCGCTAACTCCAAACCTATCGATGTTTATACTTAAAAATTTGTAAACGGCATTTCGAACTCAATGGAAGTGGTCTCGAGTCCTAATTTGACCGTTTGCAAAAAGTAGCTTTTCGGACCAATATCCGATTAACGACCTAATATATAAATAAAATATTTAAATATTAAATCGATAAATATGCGGGTTGTTACAGAAAATTTGGTAAATTGTTGAATCTGAAATTTCTGAGCCTGTTAAAAAATTTGAAGACTTATAAAATTTATAATGATGATGCTGAAGATAATAGAATGGATGGAATTTAATTTAAAGGTGATTTGTTCATTTTTGAAATTATATCGTTTAAATTGAATTTAAAAAAATAGCCTTCCAAGGCACAGTCTCAGAATTCGACGAAACCCGTTCCATTGGATCCGTAATAGTTAGTTATCATCGGATTTCAATTTTCGTAACAATCGTAGTTGTCGTTTGACCCTGGCAGCTCAAAACGCTTAGAACTATTTAATCAATTTAATATAAAATTGATCGTTTTCTTCTGTAACTCACGCATATGATTGAATTAGCTTCCGAAACACGTTCCATTATGTTCGGAATGCAGGTAAAACCTTATAAACTCTTAGCGGCACTCTTTAAGAGGAGTTCAAAATTTTAATTGGCATTTAACGGGGAATCTTGAAAGCTTTATAATAATAATAAAATAAAAATTAAATTAAACCAAATAATTGTGCTCAACAAGCCATCCCAAACCTATATCCTCGTTCGTTATTTAAAAAATCCTCCAAGCTTGTTCATTTTTCACGAAGTCGGGAAAAAAATGGTGTAACGAATAAAAAAAAGGGGAAATCGAACTTCATTCAAAATAATAATATTAATAAGTCATCGCGATCAAAGGAAGGGGAAGGCTGGGTAGTCGCGGTGGTAGTGCTCGCGTTCATGGAGCGCGTGAGGGTGAGGAAGACGATCGATTTAGGGTCGATGAGGTGGAAGTGAACAAGCTCGCGTGCGTGGCAGCGTTCTGGGAAGGAGGGTTGGATTCGAGCTCGGCTAGGGCTTTGGGCCGCGATGATGGTTCGCGTACGCGCGCGCGAGGCAGAGCAAAGCCACGTGGAGTCTTGGGGTGGCGATTGATTGGAGCTAGTGGTTTCGAAAGCAGCGACGTGAAGGTGCGATGTAGGGGTTCGGTAGTATGATGGTTCAAGCTTGCGAGGAGGAGGGTTTTCTTCTCTTGTAAGTGACCCTGAAGGTATTTTCCTGTCTGTTTTATTTAAATTATATATATAATATAGGAAAGTTTATTGGTTTAAAATTAAAACATCAGTAAAAAAAATGGTAATTAAGCTGTTGTAATTAACTTGTTTAATTTTTGAGTTGCTGAAAATAGTTTGTTAAAAGAGACTATTAGTTTAACTTTTTTTTAAATCAAATAATGAGTTAAATTAAATAAGTGAATGATAATAAACTATTGATTTAAAATTCAAGTGTTATTTAATTTATATGATATATATACAAGGTCTTAACTGAGGAAACAAAATCGAATTGGAATGGATTGCAAACAGCAAAATCAAAGGTGAGTAATCTCATGCTCGGGATTTTATTTATATTTAAATGGTTAAATTTAAATAGTTGGATGAATGCTTGAAATGTTTGGATGTGTACTGATGATCTAGTGATTTTAGATTTGGTTGTTTCTTGAGTTAATTGTGGTTTGGCTCGAGGTGTTTGAATTTTAAATAGTTTTGAACTTGAATCCTAAATAAGTAAATGGTTCTGTTTAAAATCAAATAAGGTTTAATGATCGGTGATTCATTAAATAGGTATGATAATTTAAATGGAAAATTTATTAATTAAATTTATTAATGATTTGGGTTAATTAATTAAGTTTATATTAAATTGGAATGATCATTAGGTGGTTTAATAAGTAATTACCAAATGTGATTAATAAAATATAATTGCTTTGTGAAATTTATCAAGAGATTAATTAAAATAATAAATAAAGGAGTAATTAATTTATTTAATGAAGTAACATAAAAAGATAGTAAATAACTGGTTGAGATAAATCAAGAGTGATAAATATTTATGATTTAATTAATGATTAATTATTAATGTTATTAATTTAGATTAGGATAAGTTAAAATATAATTGAAAATCCTTAATCTATATAATTAATGATGTAATCAAGGATTGATTAACTAAGATTGATTAACCCATAAATAATGACTTATGAAAAATTAACTAATATAATTTATTAAGGATTATGTAATTAAAATAGTTAATTAATTTATGAAGTAATTAAGATTACTTGTTGAATTTGGTTAAGAATAATTAATATCATGAAATTAAACAAAGATAATTACTTGAATGTAATTGAAAAATAATTAATCCAAGGTGATTAATTAAGATGAATCATGAAGGGTTGACTAATTTATTGATTTGGAATTAATTAACGTTAAATGAAGGAATCTAAGTGATTGAGGTTTGAAATTCAATTAGAATCAATTGAATTGATTTGTATGTGATTAACCTTTGCTTCTGAATGATTAAAAAGTATTAGAAGATTTGAAGGAATTGATAACTCTGATATGGCATGTTGTGTATTTCATTTGGATAACTTGGGATGGGATGATATGAGATTCGAAGAGACTGGGGTCGGGTATTGGGTAAATACCCGAAGCCACTTTGAATTTTTATAGATTGATATGTGAATCTATAGGATTGAAATGAAGTGATTTAAAGGAATTGGACTATTTAAATCTTAACCATGGTACTTAAACAAAATTGATGTGTGGAATAAGTGATGTCTATAATAAATTGGGGCTTTGTGAATTGAAATGAGTTACCCCGGGTTTTTATATAAGTTGATTGCTTTGGTATTCCATGTTAGTTGGGTTTACTCACGCTGGTTTCCAGCCTGACCCGGGTGTTACTTTGGTTTAATGCTCGGGTCAGACCGAGTATTACAGATTTTCAGGTAGGTAAGTTTTGGAGCTCAGGAGGCGAGCTGGATGGCAATAACGTATAGGATATTTCCGCTGTATTTATATTATTGTTAATCTGAGACATGATAATTTTATATATTCAGTGACTGTATATATGTGAAACTCTGATGTATATTTAATGTAATCGATAGATATTGTATTCTTTTGTAAACTGTTATTATTGATTATTATATTTTATCGTTGCGAATGTGAGTTGTTGATGTTTCTGTTCTTCTTCTTCTATCTCTTTCTCCTTTTTCATAACTATCTGGAATTTTCGGCTTTGAAAATTTCGGGTCGTTACATTTGGTATCAGAGCTGAAATGTTAAGCGAGAACCTTGGCTCTGGTGGGGATTACTCATTTAATAGAGTCTGTAGTACTCTAGAATGAGTTGAGAATATATATATATATATATATATATATATATATATATATATATGAGCGCGTACTTGTTATTTTCTTATATAAAGATTTTAAATGATTTTATATAAAATATATATTTTGGTATATAAAGCAATATTTCCTTCTAATAAATATTAAGGTGATTGGTTGTTAATTATTGAAATTAAAATTAAGAAGTAATATAATACAACCAAACTAAAGTCTTGAATTGGAACTAAATTGAGTAGAAATAGAAATACAACCAAATTAAATTTAATGGATTGAAAATGAAATTCTAAATCTGGTCCCAGAATTCAAAAATTTTGTTTCAAAGTAATGGAAAATAATAAATAAGTATTATTTGGATAACTAGGACTTGTTGAAAACAATGGATTGTTTGAAATTTGATTTGGATTTAAAACCAATGGTGGTTTAAAGTTTTAAAACATGGTTGGGAGGGCCAAGAAATAAATATGTATATATGTATGGATATACATGATTTCAAAGATAATTTGAAATAAACTCTAAGAGGTTGAGTTTTGATTTTCCCTGAAGTGTGATGTAAAAACCCAAAGTGATATAAGTTTTGAACTTATAAGAGGGAAAGAATTTTGAAGTTTAAAGCGGGAATTCAAATTGAGTAAGGTTGATTGGATTAAGTAAACTGGAATTTAACTTGGAAAGTTAAATGGTTGATTTTAATTGGGAATTTGTGTGATCTCAAAACGGGTTTGAGATTTAAAAATTGAAAATGGATGGACGTTTAAAAATAAAGTGGATGATATCATCCTATTGTTAATAAAAATCTTTAAATTAAGAATGGTATTGTATAAATAGAATAAATTTGAATAATTGAATTGTAAATTAAATTGTTTAAGAACTGGCTTCAAACTGGAAGATAAAATTTAATAATTAATTAAAATTTTAAAATAAAAATTGTATTGAACTCTTATTTGAACCTTGAAATACATAAGTAAAGATAATTTAAAATGGAATTTGATTTAATTTGGAAAGAAACTAAGGTTGATTCAACTTGAATTGGGGTTAAATAAATTTCAATGGAAATTGGAGTTATTCAAATTGGAATTGGATCAATTTAAATGGAAGTGGAAATTAAGATTGAATTGTTGAGAATGTGAACAGTTTGACTCTGGACTATTTTCAACATAAATTGTTTTAATATAAATAAATTTTTCCAAGCTATTTAATGTATACAACTTTTCTTATTAAACCCAAAATTATTTTATACTTATTTTATAACTACTTTTGAAGTTATTTAACTATTTTGTAGTTGTTTTATAAACTAATTACTATTTTTCGACTATTCCACAAACTAATTACTATTTTCCAACTACTTTGCAAATATCTAAAATTTCTAAAACTATTTAGCTATTTTTCCAACTATTATACGATTAGTTAACTATTTTATAGCTATTTTTCCAACTATTTTACGATTAGTTAACTATTTTATAGCTATTTTGTAGACTAATAGTTATTTTTCAACTACTTATCTATTTTTAAAATTTTCAAGCTATTTTCTAAATATAAACTGGTCGGAGTTCAAACTGTTATGATTTAATACCCAACTGAGATAAGAATTGAAGTGATAATCCAAATGTGAATTAAGGCAATTGTAAATAAGTGAATGGGAACTAAAGGAATGTGAATAGAAAGGAAAATTGTTTTGGCTGATAATCAATGAAAATAAATACGTGGGATGTACGTATATTATTCTATTCGCATAGTGATTTGATCCAGATTCGAGCACATAATTTCGATAGTATATCGATCCGAGTTGGAATTTTTCACTTGATTTTCGATGGCGAACCTGTATATGGATTGTTGATTGGTTCTGGATATTCTCTATCATAGTTATGGCTATGCAAGGAGAATGACGGTTTCTAATCAAGAAACTAGATCTAAGACCGCACTAGAAAATCGGGTGGACTATACTAGTTCGAAAGTGAAATGTGTGATCGAGTGGACGATCAGATTGGTATAACGTGTGGATAATATGTGTATATCGTATGGATTCGAATGAAATTGATATTAAAAAAAGTAATCAAATTTGAATATTTGATTTTGAATAAACAAAGTTATATATCTTTGTTATATAAGATAAATCTCCCCTTGTTTAATTTATTGCTGGAAGAAAAAGATTTTTGAAAGTGTTTGAAGTATAAAGGAATTTTATATAAGTTTGAACGATCCAAAGTTTGGAAAATTATATATCTGAATATATATATAAGGATCTTATGAGGATTTTGGAAAAGGTTTTGGGAACCTTTGAATTTGGAGAGGCTTTTGATTTTTGGGTAAAATCAATATTGAATTTGAAAAGCCTAGCTTGAGAATTATCGATTTTGGAATAATCAATTTTGTGTAAAGGAGTTTGTATGAAATCATACTAGGTGTATGATTTGAAAGGTACTATGTATGTATAGTATAAAGTGTTTTGATGATGACTCTAGGGAAAAAGGCGCTCCCTTAAAATGAACTTCTCAGGAGTGCCACCGGGTGGTACTGCCTTGAGCCCCAAGGGGGGTTCTAAAGTTGATCCTGTGAGGAGTCCGGACAAAACTAGTTCCTGAGGATTATGAGTAGAGTATACCATAGCGAAAGTCGTGTGTGCCGCTGAGAGCCAACAGTCTGCGTTTGATTTTATATCGGTAGACTGCGACCTATGTAGGAGTGGAGAAGTTTCATTTTAACAGCGAAAATCAGAGGCCGCAGAGAGCCTGCAGTTACATGGACTTTTGTTGTGATGGAAATGTAACCCTGGGATGTAACTGTGATCTGTTGTGAGTTCCATGGCGTAATCGAGAGGCCATGGAGAGCCTACAGTTGCATGGACTTTTGCTGCGATGGCAACGTAACCCTGGAATGTAACTGCGACCATGGATGGGGGTGATGATTTCCAGAGCATTCTCACCAAAGATATTTCCTCTATTTTCAAAAAAAAACTGTTTTCAATATTTTCAATAAAGTTATTTTCAAAGGTATTTTCACTAGATGTTGAAAACGGGTCTGCCAAGCACTTGTAGATTTTTAGTCTTACGCCTGATCAACGTATGACCGAATTTCTATAAGAACAAGGATGGACTGGTTGAGACATCGAGTTATAAAAAGTATTTTATAAAGAGTTATTTTAATAGTATTATGTGCATTTAAAAGCATTTTTAAAATTTTTGGAATAAAGGTGTTGGAATTTTGGAAAATGAAAGAAAATCCAAACTGGAAATATGAAAAACAAAAATTTGAACGCAGGAAAATTTAATAAAATGATTTTTGTAATAAAATCGAATATTGATTTAAAAATTGAAAGTAAGTTAATTAGCTAAATAATTGTTTGATTGAGTATGTTAATAAAATTTAACTTGGGTAAATAAATGGATTGTAAATTAATAATAGAGTTTGGGAATGAATTCGAATTGTAAATAGAATTCAACTTAGATTTGATAATGAAATAAATAAGTGGAGATGTTGTAAAAATAAATAGAGTTTGATCGAAATAGTGATGGTTTGAATTACAAATAAAATTCAAGTGTGTTATAAATAATATTAAACGTAAATTGCAAGTAAATTAGATATAATGGAAGCGTTGTCAAATGAAATGAAATTGAATTATAATAGAAATGGTTTGCGTTGCAAATAAAACCCAAGTAAATAGAAATAAATTGAGAATGACTTTGTATTAATAAAATAAATTCGAAATGAGTTAAGCAGGTGAATTTAAAATTTAAAATGGGGTGGATAAATTGGTTAATTGAATTAAATAATAAATGGATGAAGTTTGATTGAATGGAAATTAAATAAAGGTTTTAGTTGGAATTGGATTGTCAGAATGGACTTAAGTTACGAGACGAATAAATATGAAGTAACATTTCTTAAATCAATGAAAGCTTGGATTGAGTGAGAATAGTAAACCATTAAATAAGGACTTGGGTTAAATTTATTTGGGAATAATGGATATTAATAATAAGCATTGAATATTGACAAGCTGATTGAAATAGTTTTAAAATGGAATCGATGTGGAGATGAAATGAAATGCATATGTATGGTTAGTGCAAAAATTTGAAATGGAATTACATACAAAATGAGTTCAAATTAATTTAAAGTGGTTATAAACTAAAAATAAATGCTCCGTTAAGCGAATATCGTCGAAATTGCATTAAAATAGTTGTCGTTCAGCGTAAATATAAGTAATTAAAATGCTATGAGTTGATAGAGATTAAATGAAGTTGATTCTGAATCATTTGAAGTGAATATGAGCTTGTTTGGGTTTTAAAAAAATCAATTGAATGTAAGAAATTGAGTTGCAAACCATTAAAATTGAGGGAAATGGTATATAAATGGGTTGAAAGCAATTGAATTAGTTTTGAAAACATATAAATTGCTTATGGAAGTTATTTTAAATGCATTTCTTTTAGAATTGAAGTGTTATGGTTGTTAAGTAAGAGAAATGTTGTAAACTTCATATATATAGTGCTTATATGTTTAAATTGAGTAAGTACGGGTACCTGAAGGCCGTTTGGCTGGTTTGGATTGCGCTAATTGCTTAAACTAATAAGCTGCTTGCTTAAAATGCTAAATAAGGTACGCCTACGCAATAAAAATAGGAAATATAAACTATTTTTGCTTTTTCCGACCGGGTGGGTCGATGTATGTATATTTATATCCCTTGTCAAATTGCAAAAGTTCCTCCGTACAAAGAAGACTGCCAAAATTTTTCGAAAAGTTTGGGAGTTAGAAAATTTTTGAGAAATTTTTTTATTACGCAATAAAACGATTTCAAATTTGAAACCAAAATAAATTAGTGGATGAAACTAATTTAAAATACTATTATAAATCAGTTATAAATGAAAGATAAAATTCAATATTCAAAATTGAAAATAAATGAAATTCGTATGAAAGCGGGCGAAACTAATTTGCATAGAAGTAGTTGTGAAAACTTATGTGAGGAAATGTATAAAATGATTTGAATGGTTAAGATCGAATATTGTTGCTAAGTAAGATATGCAGGTATTAAAGGGAAAAGAAAATTGGATTTGGTTCCAAAAGATAATTTTGAATTTCCCTACAAAAAGGTATGTATTTAATTTCTGTATGAAATTGGATTGGGTTTTTGATCTAGGCACTTGGCTTTTGTTTTCTTCTGGAATTGGGATGCCCGTAGAGGCATTTTGTAGTAGTACCGAGCTAGCCGCACAAAGGAGACGCTGGCAAAATTTCTCGGAAATTTAGAGAGTTAGAAAAATTTTGAGAAAATTTTCATAATTCATAATTTGGTTTTAAATTGAAATTTAAATAATTGAGCAGAAGGGTATTGATTGAAACTATAGGAGGTTTTGGGTAGTTGGTTAAGGTGATAGTGGGTCTTTAATAAAAGGCAGTTGGAAGGATGTTGATATAACTGTTGGTTTTGGGGGGAAGGTAAACGGGTATTGGACCATTCTTCCTAACTAGCAATTTCGGGGACGAACTTCTTTTAAGGGGGGAGTAATGTGACGACCCGGAATTTCTAACAATTTAAATTTGAATAGTTAATTGATTTTAAAATATTTAAAAGTTAATTTTAACTTGAATTCAAGATATCAATATTAGTTGGTAATTAAATCAATGAATTATATAGTTTAAATATTGAATTTACTAATTGAAAATTTGGTAAATTGTTGAATCTGAAATTTCTAAGCCTGTTAAAAAAATTTGAAGACTTATAAAATTTATAATGATGATACTGAAGATAATAGAATGGATGGAATTTAATTTAAAGGTGATTTGTTCAGTTTTGAAATTATATCGTTTAAATTGAATTTAAAAAAATTGCCTTCCGAGGCACAGTCTCGGAATTCGACGAAACCAGTTCCATTGGATTCGTAATAGTTAGATATTATCGGATTTCAATTTTCGTAACAAGCGGAGTTGTCATTTGACGCTGGCATCTAAAACGCTTGGAACTATTTAATCAATTTAATATAAAATTGATCGTTTTCTTCTGTAACTCACGCATATGATTGAATTAGCTTCCGAAACATGTTCCATTGTGTTTGAAATGCGAGTAGAAACTTATAAACGCTTAGCGGCACTCTTTAAGAGGAGTTCAAAATTTTAATTGGCATTTAATGGGGCATCTTGAAAGCTTTATAATAATAAAATAAAAATTAAATTAAACCAAATACTCGTGCTCAACAAGACATCCCAAACCTATATCCTCCTTCGTTATTTAAAAAATCCTCCAAGCTTGTTCATTTTTCACGAAGTCGGGAAAAAAAGGTGCAACGAATAAAAAAAGGGGAAATCGAACTTCATTCAAAAAATAATAATAATAATAATAAGTCATCGCGAACGAAGGAAGGGGGAGGCTGGGTAGTCGTGGGGGTAGTGCTCGCGTTCATGGAGCATGTAAGGGTGGAGGAAGACGATCGATTTAGGGTCGATGAGGTGGAAGTGAACAAGCTCGCGTGCGTGGCAGCGTTCAGGGAAGGAGGGTTGGATTCGAGCTCGGCTAGGGTTTTGGGCCACGATGATGGTTCGTGTACGCGCACGCGAGGCAGAGCAAAGGCACGTGGAGTCTGGGGAGGCGATTGATTGGAGCTAGTGGTTTCGAAAGCAGTGACGTGAAGGAGCAATGTAGGGATTCGGTAGTATGATGGTTCAAGCTCGCGAGGAGGAGGGTTTTCTTCTCTGGTAGGTGACCCTAAAGGTATTTTTCTTTCTGTTTTATTTAAATTATATATATAATATAGGAAAATTATTGGTTTAAATTTAAAACATCAGTAAAAAAATGGTAATTAAGCTATTGTAATTAACTTGTTTAATTTTTGAGTTGCTTGAAATAGTTTGTTAAAAGAGACTATTAGTTTAACTTTTTTTTTAAATCAAATAATGAGTTAAATTAAATAAGTGAATGATAATAAACTATTGATTTAAAATTCAAGTGTTATTTAATTTATATGATATTTATACAAGGTCTTAACTGAGGAGACAAAATCGAATTGGAATGGATTGCAAACAACAAAATCAAAGGTGAGTAATCTCATGCTCAGGATTTTATTTAAATTTAAGTGGTTAAATTTAAATAGTTGGATGAATGATTGAAATGTTTGGATGTGTACTGATGATCTAGTGATTTTAGATTTGGTTGTTTCTTGAGTTAATTGTGGTTTGACTCGAGGTGTTTGAATTTTAAATGGTTTTGAACTTGAATCCTAAATAAGTAAATGGTTCTGTTTAAAATCAAATAGGGTTTAATGATCAGTGATTCATTAAATAGGTATGATAATTTAAATGGAAAATTTAAATTAAATTAATTAATGATTTGGGTTAATTAATTAAGTCTATATTAAATTGGAATGATCATTGGGTGGTTTAATAAGTAATTACCAAATGTGATTAATAAAATATAATTGCTTTGTGAAATTAATCAAGAGATTAATTAAAATAATAAATAAAGGAGTAATTAATTTATTTAATGAAGTAAATATAAAAAGATAGTAAATTACTGGTTGAGATAAATCAAGAGTGATAAATATTTATGATTTAATTAATGATTAATTATTTAATGTAATTAATTTAGATTAGGATATGTTAAAATATAATTGAAAATCCTTAATCTATATAATTAACGATGTAATCAAGGATTGATTAATTAAGATTGATTAACCCATAAATAATGACTTATGAAAAATTAACTAATAAAATTTATTAAGGATTATGTAATTAAAATAGTTAATTAATTTATGAAGTAATTAAGATTACTTGTTGAATTTGGTTAAGAATAATTAATATCATGAAATTAAACAAAGATAATTACTTGAATGTAATTGAAAAATAATTAATCCAAGGTGATTAATTAAGATGAATCATGAAGGGTTGACTAATTTATTGATTTGGAATTAATTAATGTTAAATGAAGGAATCTAAGTGATTAAGGTTTGAAATTCAATTAGAATCAATTGAATTGATTTGTATGTGATTAAGCTTTGCTTTTGAATGATTAAAAAGTATTGGAAAATTTGAAGGAATTGATAACTCTGATATGGCATGTTGTGTATTTCATTTGGATAACTTGGGATAGGATGATATGAGATTCGAAGAGACTGGGGTCGGGTATTGGGTAAATACCCAAAACCACCTTGAATTTTTATAGATTGATATGTGAATCTATAGGATTGAAATGAAGTGATTTAAAGGAATTGGACTATTTAAATCTTAACCATGGTACTTAAACAAAATTGATGTGTGGAATAAGTGATGTCTATAATAAATTGGGGCTTTGTGAATTGAAATGAGTTACCCCGGGTTTTTATATAAGTTGATTGCTTTGGTATTCCATGTTAGTTGGGTTTACTCACGCTGGTTTCCAGCCTGACCCAGGTGTTACTTTGGTTTAATGCTCGGGTCAGACCGAGTATTACAGATTTTTAGGTAGGTACGTTTTGGAGCTCAGGAGGCGAGCTGGATGGCAATAGCGTTTAGGGTATTTCCGCTGTATTTATATTATTGTTAATCTGAGACATGATAATTTTATATATTCAGTGACTGTATATATGTGAAACTCTGATGTATATTTAATGTAATCGACAGATATAGTATTCTTTTGTAAACTGTTATTATTGATTATTATATTTTATCCACTGTGAATGTGAGTTGTTGATGTTTCTGTTCTTCTTCTTCTATCTCTTTCTTCTTTTTCATAACTATCTGGAATTTTCGGCTTTGAAAATTTTGGGTCGTTACAAATTATATATTAAAAAGGTTTTAAAAATTATTTTAAATGATTTTAAAAATACCAGAATTTTATAACACTTTAAATATATTATTTCTTTTCTCTACGTACAAATGTATGTCGACAAAGTTTTCCATGTATGCTAACATACGTACCGTTAAAGATATGTCTTCTGAATTTTGAATAGTTGTGATTTTTCACTCCATCTCTTTGCGAGCAGACATGTCTCTTTAAATACAATATAAAATGGACTGGAAATTGTATTTTAGTAGCTACTTTCTCTCTACTCTTCTTATTCCAAATTCTCATTAAATATTTCACAAAATCCATTTTATATACTCTTCAAATTCATTCAAATTCAATCTTTACTTTACTACATTCATTCTCCATAATATACTCATTGATATGCAAGTATTCTCTCATCTATTCAAAGGTCAAAGTGCTATCAAAGGTCTATAGGATATTTTGTATCCAAAGTACAACCATTTGGATTTGGAATCAACAACTCTCTACTACTATTTGTGTGGGTATGCTTATTGCCCGTTTAAATCAAGTGGGTGTGCCTGTTGCCCGTTTAAATCACCTGGGTGATCTTGTTGTTCGGTTAAATCAAGAGAGTCTGCCCTGAACTTGGAAACTCGGGAGGGTGTATCCTTTTGCCTTAAAATTAAGATTGTATTCTAGTTTGCTAGCTCCTATACTAAAGTAGGCGTTTAAAAGGAAATCTATAAATATACTGTACAAGACACAGATTGGTTAAGCCGAACCAATATAAAACTCCTGCCATCATCTCTCTTACTTTTACTTTATTTTTATTGCATTTATATATATCTGTGACTGCCTATTAGAATATATCTATATTGACTATATGTGTTTGGATTTAAATCTTGAAACTATTTAGAAAAGTTCTATATAAGTTATAAAACACTACTCACCCCCTATAGTATTATAGTAACCTTAAGATCTATTAATACTAGTACAATTTACATGACATCATTTCCCACACTATTATCTCCACATATCGTCCTGATGGAAGTGGAAACTTCCAATAATTAGGCCCTCGAAGATATAAAGAAATCTAAACTCAAATTAATATAAAAGACAATGGGAAAACTCGATAAGTAAAACCATGTATCTCGACTCATAGTCCTAAGAAAGGCGAAACTCTTTGCATGGACCTAGAAGACAGAAACAATAAAACATACTAAAAGATCTCTTAACCATAGGCTCTTGTGAGAATATAAACACACGTATAAAATGACGAACGAGCACACAGCAAGTTCCACATGTCAAATAATAGCTAGTTTTTTGCACCAAAAATAGATCAACACCCAAAAAAGACTAAAATAAAGTGGATCTAGCAAAACCCGTAATTAAAATAAAGAGAACACCTGAATTTTATAGTGGTTCAACAATCTCTGACTTGCGTCCACTATAACTTATTAATTATTGATGAGAGTCACTAGTACAAGGGATTGACAAGTTCTTAAAGCCTAGAACAATAATAATGTCTACCTCGGTGACTATGGAGAGGAGAGATAGGAGATGAAGAAAACAAAAGGGCTAAAAGTAATTTTCAGTAACCACAGGGTCTGTATTTATAGGGAAATTGTAACACTCCTAATTTTTAATAACATTATTCAGGAGATTTAATTAGATAAATTAAATAGAATAATGTAAACCTTAGGGTGATAAGGGAAATTGGGATTTGAAAATAACCCAGAGGCCGAGCTTAATTTATTATATAAATGGGCATATAAACGGTTTTGTTTGTTAATTAGGAGAGTAATTAACGCAAGGGTATTTAGGGTAATTGCACACCATAATCCCATTACCTTATATTCTCATTTCCTATCCATTTACATCCATTTTTCTCAAAACATAAAACACAAACAAAAGTGAGAAGCTGGCCATTACTTAGGAGAAAACAAGAGAAAATCAATGTAAAGCTAAGGAATTAAAGCAAGGAAGATTAATCTCAATCAAATCACAAAGTCCTTATCCTAACCAAGGTGAATAATAAACTAAATCATCTCTATTTTGTTTTTATGATTATTTGATTTTCAGGTTTAAAATTATATCCATTATAATGATGATTTGATGATGATATTCTTGGATTTTATAAGATATTTGATTTAAACAAGATTTTTTGAATATAGTTTTATACGGTTTTAAAGGTAAAGCTGATTATAAAGAATTTCGAATGCCATATGGAAATTATATGTCATGTAAAACATGATTTTGGAGATGGGTTTTAATTTAGTTTTCCAAGCTATGGAAAAATTACTATGAATTTTCAAAAGGAAATATGAATAAATGGGTTTAAAATTAATTTCAATTATTGTATGAAGAATTGCGGTCTGAAATTTTTATATGTTAGATAACATATTGAAAGTGAATTTCTGTAATTTTTGGGGATTTTTACTAAGTGATTACTATAAAAATTAAATTATTTCAGAAGGAGGACTTAAATAATTTATTTTTTTTGCTTAATGGAAGGGTTTATTTGTTAAATTAATCCTCGTTTAGATCTGAAATTGTGCGGCAGTTATTTCGATAAAGAATTTGAGAAGTTATGGCAACCAATTAAATGTTTACAAATAAGCAGGTTAGTTATAATGTATTTACTTTAATTAGCCTTTAATCAGTCTTTATCCAGAAAAGTGGATTCCCCCTCTTTTAGAAGTCACCTTTCGACCCTAAGCTTCCGCCTTTAACCATGTCGAAGCCTAACAGGTCGAAACCAACTAAGCCAAAACCAATACACAACGTATCACAATGATGGTAAGTGGTGGATTAGAGAAGTACGAAAGGCATAGTGTCGAAACATAGCTTACGATGGGGTCAAAACATTTGTTTTATTTTCCAAAGAAATGCACTTGCCTGTTTTACTAAATGTTTTCGATGGAGTCGCATATGCTTTCGAAGGGGTTTTTTAAATTGCTTTTGAAAGGGGTTGCCGCTTCTTGTTAAAATTGTAGCTTCCGAATGAGTTACTTAGTTTTAAAAATCAATGCTTTTGAAAAGGGTAGTTTCGACCAAGTCGAAATCCTTCTATCGTTCCTATGCCTTTCGAATGGATTAAAGTCATTAACTAATTCAAAAGGTAGCTTTTGTTTTAAACCTATACTAAGCTACTTTCCAAAGCCTTCGAAAGGATTCAAGGGTTTCGAAGGCAATGGCTTCGAAAGTTGTTTCAGAGCTATCCTTCAAATGTTTACTTAAATAGTTTGAGCTTCCAAAAAGATGGTGCCGAAGCCACCTACTTTTCCCTAAACTCTTTTTAATGGTTTCAAAAGGGGTACTTTTGCTTGTACTCACTTAGACCCAATAAGATATGTTTTAAATAAACCTAATGGTTTCGAAAGGGGTACTTTCAATTGGTATCGAAGCTATGCTTCAAAAATTGAATGGTAATACTTTAATACATTCGAAAGGTTTCGAAGAAAGGTTTTAAAGTGTTTTGAAAGGTTGAAGCCTAGAGTTAAGAAAAGAAGATTTGAATGCTTTTGAAGGGAAGTTTTCCAATGGTTTCGAAAGAAAAGATTAAAGATTTCAAAAGCATTAGTTTTCAAAACAAAGATTCCAATCTCAATTTTTAAAGGTAAAATCCATGGCATTATAAAATAGCTTTTAAATGCTTTCAAATCGGAGTTTTTGAAGAAGCTTTCCTTAATAAAATAATAGGTAAAAGGGATTAACTGTGTTTTATATGAAATTGATTTCAAGGATATTAAACCAAAAGTTTTGTTATTATTATGTTCATATGTTTTCTTCTTCTAATATATATTCACATTATAATGGACCCATAACTGCATTTTGAGGAGAAAGTGCAGAATAACCGGCTAGGTTGACCCAGTAGTAAATATAATTTGAATTAACTCCTAAATGAGTAGAATTGTATGTAGGAGTTCAAATAGACCAAAATGTAGGATGCTTAAATAGTGAAGTTGTTAGATAGACGGCTTCATAGTAAACCCATGAAAACTATATTTAGGAAAAGGTATTGGCAGATACTAATAGGTTCGTAGTAAATCCATTAAAACTATGATTAGAAAGAGTTATTAGCATGGGCCAATAGGTTTGTAGTGAACCCATGAAAACTATATCCCGGTTAAGTTGTTGATAGAAGTCAATAGTTTCCTAGTCAACTCATGAAAACTAGGATAAAAGGAAAGTTATTGGAGATACCAATAGGTTCAGGGAGAACCTATGAAATAATGAAGTTATTAGCAGGGTCAATAGGTTCTTAGTGATCCCATAAAAACTAAAAGACCAGACAGGGAGTCCATAAGTATTAAACAGGTTATTAGTTAGTCTATGAAAACTATTTGGTTAATAGTGACCCTAGAAACTATAACTGAGACAGATAGTCAAAAATGAATGGGGATGGGTAATTTAGAATTCATTTACTTATTTGCATATCATCTTAATATTTTGAATTGTTATGTTTTAACCACTGTGGATGAAGGAGCAATATATATGGTATTTTATAAAGTTTTTGGTATGGTACTAGTGAGGGAAAAACCCGTTCCGCTAAGCGGCGTGGTCTTACTAGATATCTAAATGGTTTGAAATGGTAGATTATCATTCATACCAGGCTTTATGGCTGATTCGAATTTTACGTTTTCCCTTAAACTCTCGGATGCTCAATTAAGTTTAAGTTATTTGAGAGTTGAAGTTTTCAGGTAGCTCTTTAGACGAATAAGCTTTCAGAGATGTGCAAGAGGCATGATAGCTATTTAGATTTCTTTTCTATTTTGACTCACACAGTTATTTAATTGCCTAGTTATATACTTTGAACATCCAAAAGGGCATCTTCATATGTCGCTCTTGGCGTATGTTTTAATAATTATATTTTCTTTGAACGTGGTTCTCGTATTGGGATTATGTAATGAATTTGAAATGGAATGTGAAAGTTGTTTTATGATTTTAATTTTTTTTCCATATCCATATGTTTCTGTTATATTAATGTACTTAACATTACCGTTTTTTGTCGTCGAGGATTATTAACTATGGATGACTGTAGCATCCGTAACCGTTACTTTTGGGCCTCCAAGTGGGGGATGTTACAAGTTGGTATCAGAGCATAGGTTTATGAAACTTAACAGAAAAAATCAAACCTAAAGGATTTTTCAAATCATAATTCAATGAATCATAAAATAAGATTAAGGTTTCGGATAACGCTATTGTAACATACTTGTATTTGATATATATTTATATATAAGTACGTATTTCCCTCCCTCTTAGACCGTTTTTCTGTATCTTACTAAGGCTCGTATGTAGATTTACGAGAAAGAAGATATGGTGGCGGGAAACGAGAGAGGAAATCTCGGTGGAGGAAGCACCATAACCAACAGAAATGTTTGACCCACCAGGAGGAAGCTGGGTCGATAGGCTAATGCTAACCAAAATGCAGATGCTAATGTGGGTGCTAAACCAGTGGATATGGGGCGATGTTTCATTTTTTCGTCAATCTGATGCAAGCAGGAGCTGCTTCTGATGTTGTTGGAAGTGTTGGATGAGCTAATCATATGGCTTCGGTTAGGAATAATTATGCTAAGTTAAGCAGAGGTTACACTAGTCTTGGTGGTAAGCCATTTATGGGAACGAAGGATGCTATAGAAGTTGAGAATTAGCTATTGCACTATGAAAGAATCTTCACTGATTTGGGTTTGGATGATGAGCGAAGAGGAGGTCGGCTACTAGGCAGTTGCAAGGGGCAACACTTTATTGGTGGAATAGTGTTACTGCCGAAGTTCCAAAGGAAGAGTTGACTTGGGCAAATTTTATAAGGAGATTCGAACAGAGGTTTTTGCCCGAACTTGTTTAGTTAGCATTCTGAGAAATTTTATGGATTTAATACAGCGAGAGATGTCAGTAATTGAGTATGCTACTAAGTTTGATGTGTTTTCCCAATATAGCTATGTTACTATAGACACCATCATCAGAAGGAATGAGAGGTTCATTCGGGGATTGAGGACTGAGATTGCGAGGGCAACCTTGACACATATATGTGATCCCTATAATGTAGTTATGGAGATAGAAATTCGACATGAGGAGATGCTTGTAATTTGTGCAAGAGAAAAGCCGATTGGAAATTAGGGTTCCCGGGGAAAGAAAAGAAAGTTCTTTATGAAGAAGGGAGCCTAGAAGGGAGAGGTTGCCAAGAAGGCAAAGGCTGATTTAGCTTGCTTTAATGTGACAAGAAAGGTCATTATGCTCCCGAGGTCAAGCAAGGGGAAAATGACAGCAGAAAAGAAGACTGTGAAGTGCTTCAAATGTGACCAGGTTGGACATTATAAGAACTAGTGTCCCGAGCCAGTCAAGGCAGACAAGGAAAAGTTTTTATGGTTGGACCATCATCTGCTAGGCCAACTACAGCTGAAAAAGGAAAGGCTATGATGGAAGGTATGCTTTTGATCTGGAGTATACCAATTAGGGTACTATTTGATACCAGAGCATCATACTCGTTTATATCTCAGTGTTTAGTTGATAAATTATGCTTAGAACCACATACCTTGTTACATTCTTAAAGGTTGTGAATCTGATTGGAGGGTATGAAACTCTGGGGACGAGATGTGACCAATTAGAACTTGATTTGTTAGGTCATAAGTTTGCATGCAGTCTGTATGTTTTTTATTTCGTAGATTTCAGAATCATTTTGGGTATGGATTGTTTGGGTAAGTTGAGGCTAGGATATTTTACCAGGATAAGAAAATATCACTAAGACACCTTGAGAGTCATAACCAAATCATATTCTCAGGGGAGAATTCTGACTGGAGTATTTGTGCTTGGTTAAGTGCTATAGGAGTAGGAGAAGAGTTAAGTCAGGTTTGAGTAGCAAGAGAATTTGTAGATGTCTTTGAGCTGGTTGTAGGACTACCACCAAAATGACCTATTGAGTTTCAAATAGATCATGTGCCAGGAGCTGAACCTTTTAGTAGACCACCTAGCAGGATGACACCAACCAAGATGAAGGAATTAAAGGTGCAGCTAGTGGGTCTAGAAGGAAGGAATTTTATTAGACCAATTAGTTCATTTTGGGGAGCGGCCGCAGTGTTTGTAGAAAAACCAGATGGGTCATTAAGAATGTGTATTGACTATCGTTGGTTAAACGAGAGGACGATTAAGAATAAGCATCCTTTGCTGAGAATAGATGATCTATTTGATAGGTTGTGCGGAGCTAGAGTGTTTTCCCAGTTGGATTTGGTGACAGGTTTCCATCAATTAAGAATGGCAAAGGACAGTATTCTTTTGACAGCATTTCGAACTAGGTAAGCTTCGTATGAGTGGTTAATAATGCCATTCGGATTAACGAACACACCTTCTTTCTTCGTGGTTTTGATGAATCAAGTTTTTCAAGAGCACTTGGATAGGTGTGTGTCGGTATTTATAGATGACATCTTAGTATACTCTAAGAATGAAAGAGAGCATGAGGATATTCTTAAAGTAGTGCTTGATATGCTGTAGCAGCATCAGCTTAAAGCAAAGTTTTCCAAGTGTTATTTTTGGAAGAAAGAGATCAAGTTTCTTGGTCATATGGTTTCTTAGAGAGGCTTGTCATTCGATCTAGATAAGATCAAAGTTGTTAATAATTGAAATAGACCAGAGACGGTGACTGAGATTAGAAGTTTTCTTGGACTTGCTAGCTATTACCGAAGATTCATCAAGGATTTCTCATAGATAGCAGCACCTTTGACTAAGTTAACCAAGAAGGATGCGAAGTATGTCTAGTCTGACGAATGTGAGGAAGAATTCCTTAACTTAAAGCGTTTGTTGACCAATGCACCTGTGTTAGTAGTTTTGGATGGAAACCAAGAGTTGGTGGTGTATACCGATGCATGTGGGACTGGATTGGGAGCTATGTTGATGTAGAAGGGTAAAGTTATTGTCTATGCTTCACGACAGCTCAGACCGCATGAAGTAAGATATCCTACTCATGATTTGGAGTTGGCAGCCGTGATCTTCGCATTGAAGATTTGGAGACATTATCTCTTAGTGGACAGATTTGAGCTATACACAGATCATAAGTCCTTAAGATATTTATTCTCTCAGAAGGAGCTGAATATGAGATAGCAGATGTGGCTGGAGTTTTTAGCTGCTTATAATTTTGGCATAGAGTTTACTCCCAAGAAAGGAAATAAAGTGGTGGATGCTCTTAGCAGAAGACATCAGAATGTGGTATTGGGTATTATAACATCCCCTATCTAGAGGCCCAAAGCTAAGCGCTATAGATGTTGTAGTCATCTATAGTATTAACTTCTGGCAACTAAATACGGCTATGTTAATGGTATCTATAATATCAGAAGCACTTGAATATATAAAAAATCATAGATTTCAAAACAACATTTTTCCATTACATTTCAAAATAGATGTTCCATATTCAAATTACATAATCCCAATACGTTTCTCAAGAAATGATAAAATATAATTGTTATAAAATACGTCAAGAGAGACATATAAAGATGCCTCCTTGGATGATCAGAGTGATATATTCATAATTGACTTAATACATACACAGCGGAATTGAACATAAAACAAAGAACTGCAACTCCTAAATATTTATCCATTAGCCTCATGCTTTCCTCCGGTAGCTTTATTCATCGTCCTACTGAAACCTGAAAGAACCTCAACCCTCGGCCTACTCAAATCAATTTTGAGAACCCGAGAGTTTAAGGGGAAACATAAACTTCAAGTCAAACATGAAGTCTGGTGTGAATAATACTATACATCCTGATTTTTAATGTTAAGTGAGACTACGCTGCTTAGCGGAACGGGTTTTCCCTCACTTACATTATTTTAAAACAAACCTTTTGCAAACCTTTATTCTGCAACCAAAACTGGTTAAAATTTAAAGCATTATTATGTAAACATACATATTAGGTAACAAATGAACTATCTATCCAAACACTATAGTTTTGTTTGGCTTACTATTAACCTTTGGCTGACTCGGGCCTACTAGACAAAATAACAAAAATTATCTAACATCTGTTGGACACACCTCTTTTGAACAGTCTGTCCTTAACTATCTGTTAAACACTTCTCTTCTGCATGGTCTACCTTTAACTTAACATCCCCTAGAGTCACCTGATCCTAATGGCTTTGCGGGCTCACCAATAACCTATATGTATACAAACATGTATTCCCTTCTGTGTGTAACCACAATTTTAGTCTTACCAGCGACAAATCCCTACACACTGGAGTTTTGGACTAAATTAGCTGGGACCAACAGCTAATGTATAGGGCACGACCCTACACCAAACCCATCTAGTATTCTAATATCTGAGTCATTTTACTTAGGGATACCTTCTCACAATTCTCCTTGAAATTTTTTTCATCTAAAATTGATTTAGAACCTTTTAAACCAAATTTAAACAAGGAAACATTTATACTTTATGCTTTACTCAAAATCTCCTTGTCGTGCTAAATACACACACATTTTACTCAAATCTTTGTTGATGAAAAACCTTTAAACATTTGAAAGTACCCATTTTGATCCTATTGAAAGTACCCCTTTCGAAACCATATAAAACCCTTTCTTTCTTTTAGGCCGAAAGGCCAAATCTTCCTTTCGAAACCATTCATATAGACCTTTTGAAACCATTGAAATTTCTTTTCTTTCGAAAGCTAAAAACCTTAGACGGTCCTTCTTAAAACCATTTACATGTTGCCTTTCAAAACCATAGGAAAACCCTTTCCTTTAAACTTATGCAAAACCATTAGAAAAACCCTTTCCTTTAGACGATTCGAAACTATTGGGGAAATATCCATTCGAAACCTACTTTAAAACCTTTCGAAGACATTAAAAACCTTAAACCCTTCGAAAGTATTTGGGATTCAATTTAAAGCATGTGGAAAAACCTTTTGAAATCATTTAATGCTATCTAGTCAAAACCTTTCTCTTTCGAAACCATTGGGTTATTATTTAAAAATCACTAAGGATCACAAGCAACAGAGTCGAAATCTTACTCTTTCGAAAGTTATAACTAAGTAGAGAAGTGATGGAGTCGAAATCACCCCTTCCGAAAGCATTGGAGAAGCGGCAGGGTTTTTATAAAACAAAACAACCCCTTTCGAAAGCTATGTTTCGAAAGGTAGAAGGTGGCAGTAAAGGCTTCGACATAGTCGGAAGCTACTATTTAAAATAATGGTGCAAATGTTTTGAAACTAATCTTTTTTAACCACTAACTTAGTTGAAAGTAGAATTAGTCGAAAGCTATTTCTTAGAACAAAGGCACAACCTTAAAAACCTTTCTATTAAATCAGCTGACCTAGTCGGAAGCCAACTAAGTCGAAAGCTGCATGGTCGAAAGCAAGCAAGCTCTTATTTCAATTAAAACATAAAGGCGCTTCGACCCTTTTGGAACCCCTTGGTTCGACCCTTATCTTCCGCCTTTGTCCAATTCACCGTGTACCGAAATTTATACTATGTGCATTGGTTTGAGGAAAGAGACAGAGGGTCTTAGTCGAAAGCCACCTGGCGAAACCGAAAGTGGTGAAACATACTTTTAACATGAATTTCTGATTTTAAACCTTTTTAAGTAAAAAGATTTTACTAACCTGCCATGTTTGTCAAAATCTTATTGGTTGCTAATCTTTCATTTCCAAAAGTACTGCAATAATTTTAGAATTAATTTATTTAAATCATTTGCAAAATGCCCCTTCTCCTTAATTAAATATATAAAACATTTAAGTCCCATCCTTAAATAATTTTATATAATCATCAAAACACTTTGGAAAATTATACAAAAATTATAGAAAATCCCTTTTTATATACTCTATTACATATAAAAATTTTAGACCCAAATTAATATAATTTACCAATAAATAATTTATAACCCAATAAATCATTTTATCCACTAGAAAATTAATATAAAATCCACTTTAATTTAGAAAATTATAAAAATTCAAACCCATCTCTGTAATATCATTTCTGGTCTATATCCAAAATTGCAAGGCATTTTTATAGACAAATATAAAAGTGAGATGCAGTCATTATTCACCTTAGTTTTGTGATTAGGAGGATGTGAGATTTGATCTTGGTTAGGTTGATTTACTTCTTCCTCTTGAAAATCCTAGCTTTTGTAGGATCTAGATTAACCCTAGAGGGGGGTGAATAGGGTTATAGCAAATTTTCTTGATTTTAAACACAGAAACAAAACTGCAGAAATAAATATGCTGAAACGTAAATCACACACAAAATTTACCCAGCTTCGGCAACCCCTGCCTACTGCTGCATTTCCAGATTTCTATTAGAATTAAACAGTATCACGCTTACAAACACTCTACTAGACTCGCAGACATTTGCTCCCGCTCACAAACACTCTACTAGACTCGCACACCCTGCTCGCAAACATTTGCTCCCACTCACAAACACTCTACTAGACTCGCACACCCTGCTCCGCCTATAGAGTTTCGCTTACTCGCAAACTTTGCTTCCCGCCTATAGAGCTTCGCTTACTCGCAAACTCTGCTCCCGCCTATAGAGCTTTGCAAACTCGCACACCCTGCTCACTGAACTAATTCTAACTAGACAATCTGACACTACCTAAACCCTAGGTGGTGATTTACAAAGATTTGTTTCGAAAAGTAAAAACAAAAACTTAAAAACAGTTTAAAACAACTTAAAAACAAATAACCCTTATTGAAATTAAACTAAAGCCTTTTATAATAAGGCCGGTCCACTCTTCATTAAACCCGATCACTTCTTTGTGAATAAAAATGGCGGCTGCTTCTTTCTTCGTTCCTTCGATCTGAGATATTATGAGAGGCAGCTTTGTTTCGATGCTCTTTAATCTTGGCTATTGCTCAATCTTCGTTGTCCTTGAATTCACGGCTTCGCTTTGTCGTGGTACTATGATTTAGGGTTTATGGATTTGGGGATTCGATCCCTTGAGTGCTCTGCTTTGCGAATTAGGGTTGAGATGATTATCGGCTTGGCTTGGCTTCGCTTTGGTTAGTTCGATTTCGCTTCAGGTAAGATTTTTAGCTCTGTTCCTCTTCGATTTTCGTATTCGAACTCACACCTTTATGCCGATGATGATCTGGGGCTTTTATAGGATTCGTTACCCTTGAGTTCCGTTCGTCTGATTGTTTCAAAATTATTGCTTTGCCGTTCGATTATTGTTGGATGTCTGCGATGAATTCTGACTTTTTCAATTTTGTATTTTTCTGATACTTGATCCCCACGGCTTTGAATTGCCGTGCTCATCACGGTGTTGATTTTTTGACTTTGTGATTTGTGTCTTGAACATCACAGCACTGTTTTGATTTCGTGAATCATATCCACTCCACGATTCTGGATTACGTCGACCATCACTGTTTTCATCCTTGTGAGCTACGTCTCTGGCATTGACATTTACATTGTATCACTATTCCTTTACCATGTTGCATTATTCACTGATGCACTTGCTCATGTTAAATTATTACAGTGATCTGGACTGTGCATATGAACTTGGTCATGTTGGTCTAGTTGCTATGCAGTTGCTATGTTTTTGTTCATATTGGAACTAGTTTTGCTTTGAGTTTGTCTGCATCTTGTGGTTGCCACTGTGTATTCTGATTCGTGTATTTAAATGTTCATGTTGCATATATGCGTCTACTCTGGTTGCTGTGAATTTTCTCCAGTGGCATTGTACTCTCTTGAGTCTGATTACTCCTGTGTCTTGTTTATCTGGTTTTGGTCGTTGCATTTGCTGGCTTGTACTGTCCACTGCCCTGATCTTGTTTGTTCGATCACTTTGCTGTTCCATGGTCTATTTGGTGTTTTGTTTATTTGAGACATCTTAGCCATGTTGCATTCATGCTGGTTTAGTCTTGTACTTGCTTGAGTTTCACTGAACTTGATATCCTGGTGTATCATTGCACTTTGCACTATCCATACTTCAGTCTGGGTTCACTTGTTCATACCACTGTTTCATGCATGCTCTACTAGTTGCTGTGTTGATCACTTCATGTTGTATTCATGCAGCTTGTTCTCTATATTCACTTTAATGTTGCAGTCCATGTTCTTCACTGTTTACATTGTTCGCATTGTTGTAGTGATTATTTGAGCTTGTATGCTTCATGTTTTTGTTCATGTTGGCACTAGTTGTTGAGTCTGTTGCATGAGTCCTGGTCATTTGCACTTGCAGTTGGTTACTTGATTCAATTGTGTTGTTTATGTCATGTTGTTCATGTGCATGCTTTGTACTTCAGGTTGGTCACTTGATTCACATGTGCACTGCCTGTTTGAAATTGTAGCATGTCACTGACTTTGTTGTGTATACTTGTGGCTGGTGATTCATTTAGTGATAATGTTGATTTCACTCTGGCCATACTGCATTTTACTTGTTGCATACATGAACTTGACACTGTAAATTTGTTGTTTACTGTGTTCATACACTTCTTATGCTTGCAACCTTGCTACTGCATTCATCCTTTCTTTCTCTGACATACTTGAACTTGTTGTTGCCAGTTTTCATTTGTAGTTGTATTCCCTTCATGTGTTTGTACTGGGCTCGACATTGCTGATACTTTGGTTTTACTGGCCACACATGTGCATGCTTGCATCTTTGAACTTGGTTAGATGGTACTGTCCAGTTGAGCTTGTTTTGTAGTGATGCACTTGAGTTGACTGAGTTGAATCCAGTTTTAAAACTCGGGTTTGACCTTGTGCTCGTGTCGTGATTTTCAATGTTATTGCACGTGAGTTGAACCCGGTTTTTCATTTGGGTTTGACCTGTGCTCGCCTGTCCCTGTAAATCAATCAAGTGTATATATCGGCGTGCACGGCCTTGTGGCATATACAGTAATACACTGTGTATGTCACAAGTTGTTCGTGTATGATGAATTCAAATTTAAATTATGACGAACAACCCAAATAACTGAGGCAAATCATATTTTCAAAAATTATCTTTTATTTTTGAATTGCAAAAATATTTCTTTTTCAATTTTACTGCGTTAGTTTATATTTTTGCAGATTGCTCAGATGCTGGATTCAAACTGGAATGCAGTTGAAGATAAATATGAGTGTGAGTGATATGTAGTGAGGTGCTGATGTAAATGTGAAAAATGTGATGTAATCAAAGTTGTATAGTTATAGTGAGAGCTTGAAATTGTACTATTCAAAGTTGTAATAAATATTTATTTGAATAAAATATCTGTTTGAATTCAAATTCTGTGTAATTTATTTTATTCAACGAATATTTATTTAAACTGTGAAAAATAGAATAGTATATTAACAAATACATTTAAACAAATGTATATATGTTTATTATCATCAAACAAAAATCATATAAGCGCAAAGCGCATATTCAACAATCTCCCCCTTTTGATGATAACAAACATATATTTAAGATTTTGAATGTATTAAATGTATTTGATTGTTCAATTTGCTCCCCCTATTTGAAAGCTCCCTCTCTACACAATACTCCCCCTACATATATGCATACAAATAAAAATATGTAAATGAGCCTATAAGCAAATGAAAATTATTTGACCTTTACTTGATTCTATTTGACAAAATCTTAACTTTTCTCTCCCCCTTTTGTTATCAGCAAAAGAATAACAGTGTTATAAAAATAGGGATGAAGTGATAGACATGAATCAAACATTTAACTCAATTAAATATAAATATCAAATTTCAATAAAACTCAAACAAAAATCATAATTACCCTTGTCAGGCGCATATTCCACTTTTAGAAGTGATGTGAATTAAATGATAAAAATCATACAGTTCTGTCTATTTGTGGTATATTTATTTCAGGAAATTTGAATATCTACTAACCATGCATAACCGTTAGGACTTTTAAATGAGATTAGTAGTATTCACAATTTTTATTAAAAAATGAAATCAAGTATATTCTAACCACGCATGACCGTGAGGACTTTTAAATGGGATTAGAATCAACTTGTCTATTTAATCAATTACTTTTGATATGCGTTCCATACATGCATAACCGTGATGACTTTTAAATGAGCATGGAAGCACATAATCAAAAATCCAAGTAATTCACCCATGCATAACCGTGAGGACTTTTAAATGAGAGTGAATACTTTGGATATTTATTTTTATTGCTAAATATAATAAATTTAAGCACAAATAATTTCCTTCACAAATTTAAAGATATTGAAGAACGAATGATTTCCTTTGTAAACTACCACAAATTTACATACTACATGTAATTTTGATGAGTGATGGTCGATAGAAAGATGATAGAAATAGAAATGGTCATGGAACTTTTACCCAACAAAAAGTTTTTATAACTCTTGTTATGAAATTCTAAAGAAATTTTCTAATTACACTTTCTCGAGTTATAATATATGATAAATATCAACACTCATCACTTTTCCAATCACTATTCATCTTTTCGATAATCAAAGGGAGTCAGATTAGTCAAAATAGTCATTTAAAATCAAATTCAAAAATTATAAAATCAATTTTTCCAAAATGACTAATCTGAAAATATGGTCAACAATGACTTTCTTGAAGGGGTTTTATAAGAAAATTTTCTGCTATTTGAAAATTATTTCAAGTGAAAATATGCAGATATTTTCTTTGAAAAACGATGCAGCAAATGAATGTTTCAAGAATTAATCACGTTACACTAATAATTTTTCTATCAACTATATTACCAGTGTAATCTGCATCTGAATTTAAATTTCACTCAATATTCACTCGTTGAATTTGATTAACCAAACCATGAAGTGTGCACCAAGAATTTCAAACTTAACATCAATTTAAATGACATTCTTTTGAATTTGAATTGAAGCCGTGTTAATAATCAAAAAAAATATCATAGTGTCAATCTTAGAAACCATAGGATGGACAACTATCAACAGTCATTAAAACTTCATTATTATTTCAAAAAAATTCTTGAAGTTTCAACAATTTCATAAAGTTCTTTTTCACAGCTTTTACATGAAATTTGATATCGTGCAAATTTATAAGCAGTGACCAAAATGTCAAAACAAATATATATACGTGTAGCATGAGTAACCATCATTTGACCGAACAAATTTATATGGATTAGTTCAAAGTTGAAAATCTGATTGGTCATCATTTAAGCATAAATCAAGGTCATAATTAAGAACAAGTCAAAAAATCATATCAATTAAGTCCGAATCAGTCAACCATCATAATTACTCCAAGTAATTCTATTTAAAGATGATTGGTCAATATTTTGAAAAAGTCATAGCATCAAAATCATCATCTTTTATTCATCTCAATATAGGCTGATTTTAATTTAGAGTATGGTGCAGATAATCACATTTAATACATCGTTAAAAACAATTTTACCTGTTTTACCTTTACGATAATTTTTCGTGATTGCCCATTGTGATTCTGTCACCTTTGTACTAGGCTAAGGAACTTGCTTTGTCGCCCGTTATGTTCCTGGAACAGCCAAAATCCAGAGGACACTGTTGTTGTTCCTTAGCCTGCCACCACACCTACACGAGAAAAGATTTATGTGACCTATTTGTTTTTATAGGTCCATGATTGTTAGTGGCAGAATATGAAAAATATGTTTTTGGAGACCCAAAACTATTTATATATGTTCCTTTTGGCACCCAAATTTGTTTGACTTTCAAAGATTTTATATTTTTGCCTTTTGGACCCCAAATTGTTATAGTTTTCACGTGTTTGGGTCTATACCAACAATTATTTTGATTGTGTCCAAATTTTCTACAAATTGTGCACATTGAATTGTCTTGATTAATTTCATTTCTAACATATTCAGAATGAGTATATCCAAGTCCTTGTCTATCAATATTGACAGTTTGTTTTCCTATTGACATATTCAACGATTTTTCACTTTTGGAGAATTTTTCTAAAGTCGTTGACAATTGTTGGACTTTTGTTTTTAAAGATTCATTTTCTTTCAACAATTGAGTGCACCTTTTAATAGAATTTTCTCTCCTAGTATTTTCAATTTTTAAAATCAGAATTTCATTTTCAAGTGATTTCATTTTAATTTCTGATTTTTCAATTTCTTCTTCAAATATTGGACACTTATCACACTTAGGGATCCTACTTTGATAGGCTTTAACTAATTGGTCAAGTTGTTCATTTAATTCTATCAAAGTGTCTTTTTGTGTTTCAAGTTTAGCGTATTTTTCCCTAAGTCGTTCAAAACAACCATTTACTTTGTGGAAATAAATAAGTAATTCAGAGTGAGTTAGTTTTGATACCTCACTTGGCTCGTCATCGTCGCTATTGGTTATATTCCCATGAAGACACGTATCTGCTTTCTCACTTTCACTGCTATCGCTTTTATTCCACATGGCTGCAAATTTCCTTTTTGAATTCTTCATTAGTAATGCCAGCTCGGCCGCTCTATCATCATCATCCTCATCACAACTGCTATTTACCAATCCTGTTAAGCATATTTCTTTAACTGAGTCGGTTGTGGAGGACTTCTCATTGCTGTTGACTTTTGCACCATATATTGCATCGAGAGTTTTCCAAATTTTCTGTGCATTTTCACAATGAGAGACGAAATAAAAATTATCACGATTAATATGAGAATATAATATATGCATAGCAAGAGCATTAATCGAGATAATTTCCTTATTTGCTATATCACACCCATTTTCAATAATATCCCAACACTTAATATTAACAGATTTTAAATATAATTCCATTTTTAATTTCCAATTCAAAAAATCTGTTCCATCGAAAATAGAAGGAATAATATTGAAACGACCCTCAACAAAAATATTATTTTGTGGAATCATGACTCTAGAGTTAAAATAAAAAATAAAATACCGGGCTCTGCTACCACTTGTAGGATCTAGATTAACCCGAGAAGGGGGGTGAATAGGGTTATAGCAAATTTTCTTGATTTTAAACACAGAAAAAAAACTGCAAAAATAAATATGCTGAAACGTAAATCACACACAAAATTTACCCAGCTTCGGCAACCCCTGCCTGCTGCTGCATTTCCAGATTTCTATTAGAATTAAACAGTATCACGCTTACAAACACTCTACTAGACTCGCAGACATTTGCTCCCGCTCACAAACACTCTACTAGACTCGCACACCCTGCTCGCAAACATTTGCTCCCGCTCACAAACACTCTACTAGACTCGCACACCCTGCTCCGCCTATAGAGTTTCGCTTACTCGCAAACTTTGCTTCCCGCCTATAGAGCTTCGCTTACTCGCAAACTCTGCTCCCGCCTATAGAGCTTTGCAAACTCGCACACCCTGCTCACTGAACTAATTCTAACTAGACAATCTGACACTACCTGAACCCTAGGTGGTGATTTACAAAGTTTTGTTTCGAAAAGTAAAAACAAAAACTTAAAAACAGTTTAAAACAACTTAAAAACAAATAACCCTTATTGAAATTAAACTAAAGCCTTTTATAATAAGGCCGATCCACTCTTCATTAAACCCGATCACTTCTTTGTGAATAAAAATGGCGGCTGCTTCTTTCTTCGTTCCTTCGATCTAAGATATTATGAGAGGCGGCTTTGTTTCGATGCTCTTTAATCTTGGCTATTGCTCAATCTTCGTTGCCCTTGAATTCACGGCTTCGCTTTGTCGTGGTACTGTGATTTAGGGTTTATGGATTTGGGGATTCGATCCCTTGAGTGCTCTGCTTTGCGAATTAGGGTTGAGATGATTATCGGCTTGGCTTGGCTTCGCTTTGGTGAGTTTGATTTCGCTTCAGGTAAGATTTTTAGCTCTGTTTCTCTTCGATTTTCGTATTCGAACTCACACCTTTATGCCGATGATGATCTGGTGCTTTTAGGATTCGTTACCCTTGAATTCCGTTCGTCTGATTGTTTCAAAATTATTGCTTTGCCGTTCGATTATTGTTGGATGTTTGCGATGAATTCTGACTTTTTCAATTTCGTATTTTTGTGATGCTTGATCCCCACGGCTTTGAATTGCCGTGCTCATCACGGTGTTGATTTTTTGACTTTGTGATTTGTGTCTTGAACATCACAGCACTGTTTTGATTTCGTGAATCATATCCACTCCACGATTCTGGATTACGTCGACCATCACTGTTTTCATCCTTGTGAGCTACGTCTCTGGCATTGACATTTACATTGTATCACTATTCCTTTACCATGTTGCATTATTCACTGATGCACTTGCTCATGTTAAATTATTACAGTGATCTGGACTGTGCATATGAACTTGGTCATGTTGGTCTAGTTGCTATGTAGTTGCTGTGTTTTTGTTCATATTGGAACTAGTTTTGCTTTGAGTTTGTCTGCATCTTGTGGTTGCCACTGTGTATTCTGATTCATGTATTTAAATGTTCATGTTGCATATATGCGTCTACTCTGGTTGCTGTGAATTTTCTCCAGTGGCATTGTACTCTCTTGAGTCTGATTACTCCTGTGTCTTGTTTATCTGGTTTTGGTCGTTGCATTTGCTGGCTTGTACTGTCCACTGCCCTGATCTTGTTTGTTCGATCACTTTGCTGTTCCATGGTCTATTTGGTGTTTTGTTTATTTGAGACATCTTTGCCATGTTGCATTCATGCTGGTTTAGTCTTGCACTTGCTTGAGTTTCACTGAACTTGATATCCTGGTGTATCATTGCACTTTGCACTATCCATACTTCAGTCTGGGTTCACTTGTTCATACCACTGTTTCATGCGTGCTCTACTAGTTGCTGTGTTGATCACTTCATGTTGTATTCATGCAGCTTGTTCTCTATATTCACTTGAATGTTGCAGTCCATGTTCTTCACTGTTTACATTGTTTACATTGTTGCAGTGATTATTTGAGCTTGTATGCTTCATGTTTTTGTTCATGTTGGCACTAGTTGTTGAGTCTGTTGCATGAGTCCTGGTCATTTGCACTTGCAGTTGGTTACTTGATTCAATTGTGTTGTTCATGTCATGTTGTTCATGTGCATGCTTTGTACTTCAGGTTGGTCACTTGATTCACATGTGCACTGCCTATTTGAAACTGTAGCATGTCACTGAGTTTGTTGTGTATACTTGTGGCTGGTGATTCATTTAGTGATAATGTTGATTTCACTCTGGCCATACTGCATTTTACTTGTTGCATACATGAACTTGACACTGTAAATTTGTTGTTTACTGTGTTCATACACTTCTTATGCTTGCAACCTTGCTACTGCATTCATCCTTTCTTTCTCTGACATACTTGAACTTGTTGTTGCCAGTTTTCATTTGTAGTTGTATTCCCTTCATGTGTTTGTACTGGGCTCGACATTGCTGATACTTTGGTTTTACTGGCCACACATGTGCATGCTTGCATCTTTGAACTTGGTTAGATGGTACTGTCCAGTTGCGCTTGTTTTGTAGTGATGCACTTGAGTTGACTGAGTTGAATCCAGTTTTAAAACTCGGGTTTGACCTTGTGCTCGTGTCGTGATTTTCAATGTTATTGCACGTGAGTTGAACCCGGTTTTTCATTTGGGTTTGACCTGTGCTCGCCTGTCCCTGTAAATCAATCAAGTGTATATATCGGCATGCATGGCCTTGTGGCATATACAGTAATACACTGTGTATGTCACAAGTTGTTCGTGTATGATGAATTCAAATTTAAATTATGACGAACAACCCAAATAACTGAGGCAAATAATATTTTCAAAAATTATCTTTTATTTTTGAATTGCAAAAATATTTCTTTTTCAATTTTACTGCGTTAGTTTATATTTTTGCAGATTGCTCAGATGCTGGATTCAAACTGGAATGCAGTTGAAGATAAATATGCGTGTGAGTGATATGTAGTGAGGTGCTAATGTAAATGTGAAAAATGTGATGTAATCAAAGTTGTATAGTTATAGTGAGAGCTTGAAATTGTACTATTCAAAGTTGTAATAAATATTTATTTGAATAAAATATCTGTTTGAATTCAAATTCTGTGTAATTTATTTTATTCAATGAATATTTATTTAAACTGTGAAAAATAGAATAGTATATTAACAAATACATTTAAACAAATGTATATATGTTTATTATCATCAAACAAAAATCATATAAGCGCAAAGCGCATATTCAACAGCTTTATCTTCTCTTGAGAATAAAAATGGTGGCCGACCCTTAAAGTATTCTTGCTGGAGAAAATGAAAATGAATGTGTGTTTGATTTCCTAAGGGTTTAGGGTATAAGTTCATCATATTTCCCATTTTTCCCTTACTTATTTCCTAACACTTATTTTCATCTTATTTCTTTAGTTCATTTTACATATAGGCATGGTTTCCCTTAGTTAAATCAAATCTCAACACATTAATCATCTTACATTATTTTATTTAATTAAACTAATTAAATATCCTTAATAATGTTACTAAAAATATGGGGTGTTACAGCTATGTTGGCAGAATGGAAAGATTTAGAAGCTTTGACTACTTGTAGTATGCTATTAAGATCGACTGCTAGTTCTAGTCAAAGCACTGCCATGTTATCCTGTTTGGAAGTTCGACCAGTGTTGATGGAAAGGATTGCTTCTAAACAGAAAGAGGATCCAGTATTATCCGAGAAGATTAGAAGGCTTGATGTGGGATCAAAGATCGATAATCTAAAGGATTTTAGTCTTGACTAGAGAGGATGGTTGAGAAAGAATGGACGATTGTGCATTCAGGATGTTAAGGGCTTAAGGAGAGAAGTCCTTGGAGAATTTCATCGGTGTAAGTTTACAATTCATCCTGGAGGGACCAAAATGTATCCATATATGAAGAGGAGCTTCTATTAGGAAGGTATGAATAGGGATGTTGACTTGTGGGTTAGGCAGTATGAAAACTGTCAACAAGTGAAAGCCGAACATCAAAATCCGAGTGGGTTGCTTCAACCTATAGAGATTAAGATTTGGAAATGGGATTCAATATCCATGGATTTCATAGACGGTTCGCCAAGGTCAAATAGGGGAAATGAATGTATATGGGTCATAGTGGATAGGTTGACCAAGAGTTCCTATTTCATTCCAGTTAAGTCTACCAGGACGACACCTGTTTTAGCAAAGTTGTTCATGAAGAATATAGTTAGACTACAAGGAAATCCTAGTAGTATAGTCAGTGACAGAGATGCTTTGTTCACTAGTGAATTCTGGAAGAGTCTACATGAAGTATTAGGTACTAAGCTTAGTATGAATACCGCATATCACCCTTAAACGGATGAGCAGATAGAGAGAATCAATAAGGTACTCTACTGAGAGCTTGTGTGTTGGACTTTGATAGATCTTTGGACAATCACTAACACTTAGTGGAATTTTCCTATAATAATAGTTATCGAACTAGTATAGGAATGGCGCCTTTTGAAGCTTTGTATAGAAGGCCATGCAAATCACCAGCATGTTAGTTGGAGGCTGGAGACATATTAGTCTTAGGTCCAGCTCTGGTTAGAGAGGAGACATAGAAGATTGAGTTAATCCGAGAAGGGATGAAGGAAGCTCAGTCTAGGCAGAAGAGTTACACAGATAAGAGACGTAAAGACTTGGAATTCTCAGTTCGAGATAAGGTTTCATTAAAGTATCATCTATGAAGGATATGGTATGATTAGCAAAGTCGAGGAAACTGGCATCGACATATATTGGTCTGTTCCAAGTTATAGAAAGGATTGGGAAGTTTGCATATAGAGTAGAGTTGTCGAGCAGCATGGCAGGTGTCCATAATGTATTTCATGTGTCTCATCTTCGCAAATATGTGCATGATCCAGAGACTACTATTCCTATGACGGGGTTGGAAGATTTGATAGTTGAGCCTAATTTGACTTTTGTTAGACAACCAGTTCGGGTTATAGTGAGAGATGAGAAAAGGTTAAGGAACAAGACAGTTAAGTTGCTGAAAGTTTAGTAGAGCGACAACGAGAAGGACTGTACTTGAGAGACAGAAGAAAGGATTAGAGATACTTATCCTGATCTGCTTTAAGGGTATGTCTATATTAGCTTTATATAGATAATTGCTAGTCAGGTAGGCTAGTATGGTTGTTAGGAGTGCTTGCAGATGATTGCTATGTTTAGTATCGAGTCCTTACTGAATTTTGAGGACAAAATTCTTTAAGGAGAGGAGCCTGTAACACCCCTGATTTTTAATAACATTATTCTCGAGATTTAATTAGATAATTAAAAAGAATACTGTAAATCTTAGAGTGATAAGGGGAGTTGAGATTTGAAAATAAACTAGAGGCCAAGTTTAATTAATTATATAAATGGCTTATAAATGGTTTTGTATGTTAAGTAGGATAGCAATTAACGCAAAGGTATTTAGGGTAATTGCGTACCATAATCCCATTACCTTATATTCTCGTTTTCTGTCCATATACATTCATTTTTCTCAAAACAAAAAACACAAACAAAAGAGAGAAGTCGGCCATTACTTAGGAGAAAAGAAGAGAAAATCAATCTAAAGCTATGGAATTAAAGCAAGGAAAATCAATCTCAATCAAATCTCAAAGTCCTTATCCTAATCAAGGTGAATAATAATCTAAATCATCTCTATTTTGTTTTTACGATCATTTGACTTTTTGGGCTTAAGATTAAATACACTATAATGATGATTTTGATGATGATATGCTTGGATTTTATAACACGTTCGATTTAAACAAGATTATTTGAATAAAGTTTTATATGGTTTTAAAGGTAAAACTGATTATAATGAATTTGGAATGCCATGGAAAATTATATGTTATGTAAAACATGATTTTGGAGATGAATTTTAGTTTTTATAATTTTTTAAGCTATGGAAAATTTATTATGAATTTTCAAAGAGAAATATGAATAAATGGGTTTAGAAATTAATTTTGGTTACTATATGAAGAACTGGGGTCCGAAATTTTTATATGTTAAATAACATATTGAAAGTGAATTTCTGTAATTTTTGAGGATTTTTCCTAAGTGGTTTACTATAGAAATTAATTTATTTCAAAAGGAGGACTTAAATAATTTAATTTTTTAGCTTAATGGAAGGGCTTATTTGTTAAATTTATCCCTGTTTAGATCTGAAATTATGGTGGCAGTTATTTTGGTAAAGAATTTGAAAAGTTATGGCAACCAAATAAATGTTTACAAATAAGCAGGTTAATTATAATGTATTTACTTTAGTTGGCCTTAAACCAATCTTTACCCAGAAAAGTGGGTTCCGCCTCTTTTAGAAGTCTCCTTTCAACCCTATGCTTCCGGCTTCAACCTGGTCGAAGCCTACCGGGTAGAAACAAACTAAGCCGAAATCAATACATGATGTATCATAATGTTGGTACGTGGTGGATTGGAGAAGGGTGGAAGGCAAGGTGTCAAAATATAGTTTAGGATGGGGTCGAAACCTTTGTTTTATTTTTCAAAGAAATGTGCTTGCCTGTTTTACTAAATGCTTTCGAGCGATTCGAAACATATGCTTTTGGAGGGGTCTTTTTAAATTGCTTTCGAAAGACATTGCCGTTTCTTGTTTAAATTGTTGCTTCCGAATGAGTTACCTAGTTTTAAAAATCAATGCTTTCGAAAAGAGTAGTATAGACTATGTCGAAACCCTTCTGCCGTTCCTATGCCTTTTGAATGGATTGAAGTCATCAACCAATTCGAAAGTTAGGTTTTGTTTTAAACCTGTACTAAGCCACTTTCTATAGCCTTCGAAAGGATTCAAGGGTTTCGAAGGCACTGTCTTCGAAAGGGGTTTCGAAGCTATCCTTCAAATGTTTACTTAAATGGTTTAAGCTTCCGAAAGGATGGTACCGAAGCCATCTGTTTTTCTCCAAACTCTTTTGGTTTTGAAAGGGGCACTTTCGGTTGTATTCACTTAGACCCAATAAGATATGTTTTAAATTAAAACTAATGGTTTCTAAAGTATTACTTTCAAATGGTTTCGAAGCTATGCTTTTATTATTGAGTTGTAGTAATTTAATACATTTGAAAGACAGGTTTTAAAGTGTTTCAAAAGATAGGAGCCTAGAGTTTTGAAAAGAAGATTTGAATGCTTTCGAAAGGAAGTTTTCTAATTGTTTCAAGAGCAAAGATTAAAGATTTCGAAAGCATTAGTTTTCAAAACAGAGATCTCAATCTCAATTTTTAAAAGTAAAACCCATGGCATTATAAAAGATCTTTTAAATTCTTTTAAATTGGAGTTTTTGAAGAAGCTTTCCTTGATAAAATAATAGGTTAAAAGGATTAACCATGTTTTATATGAAACTGATTTCAAGGATATTAAACAAAAATGTTGGTATTATTATGTTTATATGTTTGCTTCTTCTAATATATATATTCACATTATAATGGACCCATAACTGCATTTTAGGGAGAAAGGGAAGAATAACCAGTTAGATTGACGCAGTAGTGAATATAAATTGAGTTAACTCCTGAATGAGTAGAATTGCATCCACAAGGTCAGATAGACCAAAATGTAGGATGCCGAAGTAGTAAAGTTATCAGATAGACAAGTTTATAGTAAACCCATGAAAACTATGTTTAGGAAAAGTTATTGGAAGTTGTCAATAGGTTCGTAGTAAACCCATGAAAACTATGATTAGAAAGAGTTATTGGCAGAGGCCAATAGGTTTGTAGTGAATCCATGAAAACTATATCTGGATTAAGTTGTTGACAGAAGTTAATAGGTTCCTAGTCAATCCATGAAAACTAGGATAAGAGGGAAGTTATTGGACATACTAATAGGTTTAGGGAGAACCCATGAAACAATGAAGTTATTGACAGAAGCCAATAGGTTCTTAGTGATCTCATGAAAATTGTGAGACCAAACAGGGAGTCCATAAGTATTATACAGGTTATTAGTCAAACTATGAAAATTGTTAGGTTAAAAGTGACCCTAGAAACTATAACTGAGACAGATAGTCAAAAATGAATAGGGATGGATAATCTAGAATTGATTTACTTGTTTTCATATCATATTAATATTTTGAATTGTTATGTTTTAACCATTAAGAATGCAGGAGAACAGTATATGGTTTTTTATAAAGTTTTAGATAAGATACTAGTGAGTGGAAAACCTGTTTCGCTAAGTGGCTTGGTGTCACTAGATATCTAAATGGTTTCAGATGGTAGATTATTATTCATATCAGGCTTTATGTCTGACTCGAAGTTTATATTTTCCTCTTAAACTCTCGGGTGCTCAATTAAATTTGAGTAGTTTGAGAGTTGAGGTTTTCAAGTACCTTTTTAGATGAATAAGCTTCCAGAGACGTGCAGAAGGCATGATAGCTATTTAGAGTTCTTTTCTATTTTGACTCCACTGTATTTTGTTTTAAAGGAAAAATTATTTAATTGCCTAGTTATGTACTCTGATCATCCAAGGGGGTATCTTCATATGTCGCTTGTTATTCGGGTTTTTGACCCAGCAGGATTCACTAGAAAGTAGGACAATCTTGTGACATTAGGATGGCTTAGAACTCAACTAGGCTAAGGCAAGGAGTGAACGAGAGCCAAGCAGTGTTACTAAGGTAATGACTGGGTTCGACTAAACCAAAAGACTAGCATTCTTTTAGCTCAATCACAACTGAGCACAAACAACTAGTGCACTGCCATCGAAATGGAACAACTATGGTAAAAGACTATCAAAGCATCTCTAAATCCAAACTCCAAAAAATCCTAAATGCTTGGACCATTGGCTACCCATGCCTCTCCTCAAACCTTCAAACAAGTTAGCTGAAGAACACTACGAAAAGAGGCTAAGGCAGTGGCTTGCAAACGAGCCAAGTCTATAGGAAGCTAGTGAGCCATAACCCATGGGTTGCTAGCGACCCATGGCTTTATCTCGTTTTACGAGCCAAACTCTCCCTGGGTCGTTTTCTACCTACCCACGAGTAGTTGATAGATAGGCCCGGCCCAGAAGCTCCCGATCTCTATAAATTCCATCCTACCTACAACATAAACCAGATCTTCTCCGAACTGGTTTCTAAAGCTCTGCGGAACTATTCCTCACTCCCTACCTCCCTCGCAACAATCTCCAAAGGAATTCACTATGATTCTCCAGTGGATTCCAACTCTGGGGATTGAATCTAGCTAAAGGTAATCAAAGCCTTATAATCATACATCTCTTGTAATAGCAATCTGTCTATAATAAAACTATAAAGTGGACGTAGGCTTCATTAACAGTCAAACCACTATAAAAATTCTTTGTCTTTTTTCTTTTATTGCTCCTTTTCTATATATGTTATCTAGGAAATTGCTCTGTCAAAACAAGGCTGGTGCTTTCAAACTCAAACAGGGTGTTGGCCCATTTTTTGGGTCAATATTTTGGCGCTTTCATTGAAAAATCCAACTCATGATCCAGATCTAGCATCTACTTTATATCTCATAGGTCCAGAAGTTTGATCCTCAATCTTTGCTTAAAGAATCCATTGTTTGGAGTCAGTGGCCCCTGGAAGAAGAAGATCTAGCTATCTACATTGGATCAGATAGGTTCAGAAGTTTGATCCTGAATCACCGCCAAAATGGATCGGAGAAAAACAAACAAACACATGCTAAGGTGACGAAGAACATCAACATGAGATAGTAGAGACGATCCAAAAGGAAAAACTTAGAAATCACCTAATTATATGGGTAGGTAGCGATCCATGTACTATGGGTCGCTAGCGATCCACAGCCTGGCGACCCATAGCATAACGATCCATAGCTTGGCAATCCATAGCCTGGCGATCCATAGCCTGGCGATCATAGAAATCCATACAATTAGCTTGGTTCATGATGATTTTTAACATGTACCATGAACATTGGGGGCGTTTCCCTCGAACCCCCAAACCCAGGCACCGTCTGGGTCATTCAAAGGGGATATAGTCGAAAGCAAGCAATCGACGGATCTCCAAGAAGATATGACATAAACCAAGATCAATTACAATGCCAAGCTCCCATGCCAAGCTTCCAATCCTATCATGGAGCTCCCATCGTCAAATCATGAAAGGTTGTCATCGAAAATCATCAAAAATTGTCAAAATGGTCGTTGAAAAACTCACTTCAGTCCTGACTCAAATTTAAACTTGGGCAATCACCCATTTGACCCGAAGCAAACCTAGGATCTCAAAATTCGACTCATATGTTCCTTTAATGATTCAGTTGATAGCCTCTACTTGGATACTCACGACTAGGAGCGACACTGAAAATAAGCCTCGAGAGGGTCCGTCGGGGTCCAAAGAAAAATCCAGGGAATGTTGTATATTCCAAGGTGCACACGGTCCTAATGTTGGCGATTACAAACATCTCCTACATGTGATCGAAAAGCTGTTTCGGAAGTGAAAGCTTCAATAGTATGTGTAATCCCTATAGAATGGCGAGCAGGGAACATCTGACGTTTATCAATAAAGAACTCTGATTATCAATTGGAACATTGAGGATCACCACCCACTGAAAGGAGCTAGGGGCAACGTGGAATAGCAAGCACACGATGCTGCTTCACTTATCAATGTTTTGATCTTCTTTGAATTATTTTATTTTAATTTCAATTTCAATTATGTTGTGAACTACGACCAAATTGAACTAAACTACTTCCAAAACAATACAGCTGACCAAATACTTAGAGTTGGCTGCCAGCTAATCTCCACAGACCGTGATCAAACTCATGGAGTTTCATCAAGACAAACGTGATTCTATCGTTCATCAGCTACCATATACCCCTAATTTAGGATGTCGAGGCACAGAATAAAGAACCTAACAAGTTCAGAATCCAATATAAAGTAGACATCGCTAACTATCCACTCAACAACCTTCATATTAGACTTGGAGTAGTCGTGACTTGCTGCCTACTGATCAACCCTAGATTTCAGCAAATGGACATGATTGCAGCCTGAAACAGGTGCAAGTTAATAACCTGCTTAATAACTCGTTATCTCTTCTTGCTGGAAAGAATACAAATAAATTGTGCAAGACTCGATCATCTGACCCCAGCATGGATGTGATCAAGTCATTCATCACCCGCCTTTTTCCCGACTTAATGGGAAGAGCGCAACTACCAAGTGGATGTAAATTGACCATCTGATTGCCAAGCTTCATCCTGAATGTTGGGGGTAAAATTCCTTTCTAAGACCGAACATGGTTCGACCGTTCATTCAACAACTTTTCACTCGACACGGTAAATGAAGTACAAATCCAACAGGTGGAAATACGACCGCTTTCAATAAAAATCTCTAAGTCCTCGGAGCATGGACTGGAGTACTCTATGTCCTCGCAGCGTGGACTAGAGTATAAACGATTTACAAAAATCTCCAAGTCTCCGGAGCGCGGACCAGAGTACTCTAAGTCTCCGGAGTGCGAACTAGAGTATAAAAGATTTACAAAAATCTCTAAGTCCCCGGAGCGTGGACTAGAGTATAAACGATTTACAAAAATTTATATGTCCCCGGAGCGCAAACTAGAGTACTCTAAGTCCCCGGAGTGTGGACTAGTGTATAAAAAATTTACAAAAATCTCTAAGTCCTCGGAGCATAGACTAGAGTTCTCTTAGACCCCGGAGCACGGGCTAGAGTATAGACGGTTTACAAAAATCTCTAAGTCCCCAGAGCGCGAACTTGAGTGCTCTATGTCCCCAGAGCACGAACTAGAGTGCTCTATGTCCCCGGAGCACGGACTAGAGTATAAACGATTTACAAAAATCTCAAAGTCCCCGAAGTGCAGACTAGAGTATAAATGATTCACAAAAATATCTATGTTCCCGGAGCGCGTACTAGAGTATAAACGATTTACAAAAATCTCCAAGTCCTCGGAGCACCGGCTAGAGTATAAATGATTTACAAAAATCTCTAAGTCACCGAAGCACGAACTAGAGTATAAATGATTTACAAAAATCTCAAAGTCCCCGAAGCACGGACTAGAGTATAAACGGTTTACAAAAATCTCTAGGTCCTCAGAGCACAAACCAGAGTACTCTAAGTCCCCAGAGCACGGACTAGAGTATAGACAATTTACAAAAATCTCTAAGTCCCCGGAGCATGTACTAGAGTACTCTAAGTCCCCGGAGTGCGGACTAAAGTATTGACGATTCACAAAAATCTCTAAGTCTTCGGAGCACGGACTAGAGTACTATAAGTCCCCGGAGCGTGGATTATAGTATAAATGATTCACAAAAATCTCCTAGTCCTCGACTACGAACTGAAGTACAAACAATTTGGCGAAAGTGCGACCGCCAACAAAAAAACTCTAGTCCCCAGAGCACGGACCGAAGTATGAACATAAATTGAGCATGAGTCGACCGATCATAGAATGACTCTAAGTTTCTAGAATGCGAACTAGAATGTAAACTCCATGAACCAATGAGTGGGTTTCAACCGTTCACTATTCCAGTAATTCCAACCTAAAATCGGCAAAAGAAGTACAAACCGGTTCTAAAGACTAAAAGTGGGGCAATTAAATGAAGGAAAACCCAGAAGTATCCCAAAGAACATACCAAACGATGAAGGACCTACAGGACCTCAGGGACCTTCTGCCGAAATAAGGCTACTAAGACCCAGTAGAAAAGCGCACCAACTAACTGACAAAATCAGACGAAAGGAATATTATCAAATAACACTCTAGCTAGCTAGCAACCAAGGAGTGGGACGACAACCTAAGGTGATGCCTTCTAATCCATCCTCCTATACTCTCGTTTCCAAATGAGTCGTAGCGGGAGACTAGGGGTATTGCAGATAGCATGGAGAAAGAAATGCCTCTATGCCCTCGATGAGTCATATCAGTCCCCCTTGTGAGAATCGGCGTTGTTGGGGAGTCGAGAAGTTTTATCCAAAGGATCGTCGAACAAACAAATCTAACACCTTAGCCTACAGGAACCAATAAAACCATGTTACCTCAAGCTAAATCTAAAAAGTTCCTCTTAAAGTAGATGAATCATTGCTTTAAAACCGTCGGGTCGTTGGGCACACGACCCAAAACTTTCCTCAGAATCGATAAATTATCGTTCCAAGGTCATCTAATCCAAAAAACCCTTTATGAACATAAAGGTCTTTCATGAACTAGAGCGTCCTGAAGGTAAACCGGTAGATCAGCAGTCATCTGATCCAAAAAAAACCTTCATGAACGTAAAGGTCCTTCACGAACTAGAATATCGTGAATGCAAACCAGTAGATCAGCGGTCATCTAATACAAAAAACCCTTCACGAACGTGAAGGAATTTCACGAACTAGAGCGTCGTGAAGGTAAACCGATAGATCAGCGGTCATCTGATCCAAAAAACCCTTCGCGAATGCAAAGGTCTTCTACAAACTAAAGCGTTGTGAAAGTAAACTTATAGGTCATCGGTCATCTTATTCAAAAAAGCACCTTCATGAGCATGAAGGTCTTTCAAGCGTCGTGAGGGCGAACAGGTAGATCACCGAAATTCATGTACGACTGATATCTGTGAAGGTAAACTAAAAGATCGATAGTCATCTAATCAAAACTCATTGGAGTCAATGAAGCCATGCTCCAGGACCATAAATCGAAGTCATTCAGCATAATTAATTGATCGATGAAACAAACAGTACTGAACCCTAGAGCTTCTAAGTCGCTCAAAGGAACTAAGCCAAAACTGAAGCGAACTTGAGGTTAATCAAAGGCTGATTCAAATCAAGCCAAGACTTACAACTTAGAAGAACAGCTCCAACTAGACTAGAGGCAATAAAATGAGTTGTGGAGAGACAGTGGATATAGTTCAAGCGCGCCAACAGCCCTGTGGCATGGGGGGCACCGCACACACTTGAATAGCCATAAGAAAGGCTTAGACTAATCATACCATAGTTCTGTTATGCTCGATCAAAAATTCTGGCATTCTGACAGTCACAGACTTAACGACCTAAATAGTGAAACAAATGAGATACTAGCATAGTACTTGCCCGCTTCTTTCCAACTATTATTTTACCACTCTCGGTGACCAATTCCTCTTCCTCTTAGACCGTATGCCAGTCAAAGACCAATTCTCTAGTTACTGTTTGGACCAAAAAATGAGAGTCTTGCCCCAAACACCCATAAGCTCTTTCTTCATAACCAAGTCATAACTATCCGATCTAAATACTAACTATCTCTTAGAACTGACGAAACCACGTGCCAACTAAGTCAAATCACCAGATTGATAGGAAAACTCGATCTGAAACCTTCTATGAACGGGTATCACTCGTCCGGCACGAAGAAGGCCCAAACCACTATGCGCAACTCGTAAGCCATGCGTCGCTTCTTGAACCAATAAATCCGTGTTCATAATAAATACCCACCTTGTCGATGGAAGCCAATCAAGTCGAAACTTAAACTCATCGCGTTTCCTGAAGATAGGCAATACCAAGGAGCACTAAACGACTAACTCCTCACATTGCTCGAAGATTGGCAACACCAAGAAGCATCAAGGACTAACTCCTTGCATTGCCCATAGGTAGGCAATGCCGAGAAGCACCGAAGGCAGCGCATTCCAAAAGCCATGCCAAAAGATACGCTCCTCGCGTAGCCCGGAGACAGGCAGGACCAAGGAGCATGAAAAGTCGCACATTTGGTAAGCGGTGCACTAACTCTTAAATAGTTTATACCCCTCACGTTGCCAAGATAAGCAACACAGAGGAACTTCATAAGCCACACACTCTCAGAAGCCGTGCACTTCGATTAACAAGGATCAACTCCCGCTATCTGAAAGAACTGACATTGCTTCGGCAGTGCCGCAAAGCTCACAAACCAAGAAGTCGGCAAAGAGTTTTGATTTTTGGCTAAAGTTAATCTATGAAATGTCAAAGTTCAAGATATCCAAGTCACGAGTTCCCAAAAATAGGAGCTGCAACGTACCTTTGACTGGGACATCCAATTGGAGCCGCCCAAAATGTCAAGTCTCGCATCAATTGCTTAGAATAATCAGCCCTATGGACTGAGGGACGCAGAACAGATTAACACTTGGTTATGTTGGAAGATCGCTCCAACTTGCAATAAAAGGAGGAACTTACCGTCGTACAGAGGTGACGACGATGGACAGCATTTCCAAAATCAAATCATCACCACACCAGCTTCTAAAGATAGAAGCACGTACTCAAATGAGGTCTCAAACCTTAACTTGAAAAAACCAACTTCTATCTGATGATAGACAGCGGGAAGGAGAGAAAGCTCAAAATCGAGTAGCTAAACCATTGATTTCCTAAGATTGGAACAAACGAATAAGGTTTATATTCATAATAATGCATATAGCCTAAAACAAGCAAGGATAAGTGTCACAGATTCAAGACAAACACTATCGAACCCTACCGGTCCATGATCAATATAGGAATGAACACGATCGTACAAAGGGTAATATGATGACTTGCTCCACAATTTCAAGTGCATGCAGTAAGAAACCGGAGTTTCACACTTAGAAATAAGAGATCTGCTAATAGTCGTCAGATCATAGCTGTTGAATATGCGCTTATATGATTTTTGTTTGATGATAATAAACATATATACATTCGTTTAAATGTATTTGTTAATATACTATTTATTTTCACAGATTAAATAAATATTTGCTGAATAAAATAAATAACACAGATCAAACGAAAATTTTATTCAAACAAATATTTATTACAATTTTGAATAGTACAATTTCAAGCTCTCACTATAACTATACAAATTCAATTACAATACAATTTCTGATTACATCACAATTCTTTTCTGTGTTCAGAACCTCACTACATATCACTCAACTCGTATTTTATCTTCAACTTTGTTCCAGTTAGAATCCAGCATCTGAGCAATCTGCAAAAATATTCACTAACGCGGTAAAATTGGAAAAGAAATATTTTTGCAATATAAAATAAAATATGGATTTTGAAAATATTATTTGCCTCAGTTATTTGGGTTGTTCGTCATCATTTGAATTCATCACACTCGAACAATGTGACATGCACAGTGTATCACTGTACATGCCACAAGGCCGTGCACACCGATATACACTTGATTGATTTACAGGAACAGGTAAGCACAGGTCAAACCCAAATTATTGGATTCAACTCAGGTGCAACATAAATAAAATCTCGACTTCAGCACAAGGTCAAACCTGAGTTGTAAAACTGGATTCAACTCAAGTGTAATGAACATTCTACACAAATTCAAGAAGGCACCAAATAACAAACAAAGTGCAAAGGTCAAGCCATCACTGCAAACTCGACTCAACTCAATGCAATTCAAACTGCAAGTCCGAAACAAGTGTACATATGTCAAGTAAAGACTCAAGACCACATAAGTCGACAGTGCAAACAAATAGCATAAGCAAATGACTCAGTAATGCAATGCCACAGCAAACAAATGCCAAGTCGAACAATTATATACATCAACTACAAACATCAAGTGTCGACCAGGAAGCAATTCAGATCAACACAGCAACAATGGTCAGGCAATATGCATCATGCACAGGTCAGGCCGCAACAAAATGTAACAAAAGCAAGCCAAGGCAACAGTGAATGGGAAATGCAATATGAATGAACTTGCATATGCATAACAACCAGCAAATGCTCAAACTCAGGTGGACAGCAAACAACAGTGCACTGAACAACTCACAAATGTGCAACCTGAACAATAACTTGTCCAGACCAGGCTACACAATGACAAGGTGCAGACGAGACCAAATATACAACCAAAGAAGAAAACCATCAAGCCAACACAACAATGCATGAACCAAGTACAAAGCAAAGCATATACAGGAATGCACCAGAGTGTAGGCAACAGGGCCAAAGCAACTCAGAGAATATATGCAGAGTCATGGAATGGCAATTTCTGTATTCGAGTTCAAGCACACATGAAACAGTGCAAGTTTCATACTCGAAAACAAATGACAGTGATTCAAACTACTTAATGATGCAACATTTTAAAATGCACAAATATGCTATGCAGTGAAGTCAAAGCAAATAGAGGCATCAATATGGCAACACAGCAGCAACATGCACCAGTAAACCAAAACAGTAATGTTCAGGGACGAACACTCAGATGAACACATGGCCGAGGTCAATGAAGCCAAAGCAAACAGGACAGAGATGAACAATGTAAATGTCGAAGTCGTGGAAGCATAACAATGTCAATATTAAATTCATGAAATCAAAAAAAAAAATGATGACCGAAGTCAAAGTCAGAAACGATCAAGCCGTGGTCATCACGAAAATGAAAATGAATCAAAGCCGTGACCACCAAGCAACGAATATACAGGAATTGAAAAGGTCAGAAATCATCAGCGTCGTTCAAGCATTATCAAGCGGCAAGAGAAAAGAATTTGACAAATTCAAATAAATATATACGATCGAAGATTCATGGAATCGAGCCCTATAAATCAAATTCACATCATCGGCAATAGTATTGAGTTCAATCAAGCATAACAGAATAGCATAAACGAAAATCACATACCGAATCGAAGTCGAACTCCATCAACTCGAAGTAGCCAGAGAGAGCAACGAGGAATCGATCGAGCCAACTCTCGAACAACCACAGATTCGATCGAAGTAATAACGGCTCTTCGAAAGCCCTAATTTGGCGCAAGGACAAAACACTAATTTGGATAAAGATGAACAAACAAAAGACGAGGCCGCCATTTATTTTCACAAGCTAGAGAAAAGAAGACCGGGCTAAAATAAAAGGGAGAATAGGGCCGGCTGAATAATAATAGGATTAAAGGGTTTTGTTTATTGTTTTTTAAAATAAGGGCTTTATCTTATTTTTTGTTTTTAAATTTGTTTTTAATTTTTTTCAAATCGTTGTATTTTCTAGTCGTGTGACTAGGGGACAAGCTACGTGGCATAGCTTGAGAATTCGCAACTCAGTGGTTGAGTTGTGGCAGGGTTTCGAGCGTAGAGTTAGGTTTAGTCGATAGCGGGTGTCGCGAGTTTACGTGTGTAAGCGTCTGACTATCTAATTTCTAGTAGAAACCTTGGGGGCAGCATGTAGGCAGGGTTTTTCCGAAGCTGGGTAAACTCTGTGTCGTTCTATTTCTGCATTTATTATTCTGCTATTTTTCTGTGCTGCTATTAATCTATGATCTGTGTTGAAATAATTTTATAAGCTTCCGCAATTAATTTTTATAATTAACACTATCACCCTATTCACCCCCCCTCTAGGGTGAAATCGATCCTACAATAGCAAAGACCGATTAGAGGAAGTTCGATTTTTCATGAATAAGAACAATTATGGAATCGGTCGAACAATAGCCTTGCATCTTTAAGGGTAATACTTGATGGTTAAAAACAAAGCTAGGCAACGGAAACGCTTGGGACCCTCAACCTTCCAAAATGTGGCATATCCGAAATTTAAGCAACATTTAGAAAACAACCACATTAGGTTAAAAGGAATCTACTCAACTCTACAGGATCAGATGAATAATTCAATCCTCAGCAACGTGACTTCAATGCTGCCCGAAAATAGGCTGCACTAAGAAAATTCTTCCACAATACAATCATCTAAGTGCTAGTTTCCGACGATCGAAACTAGTACCCAACTAGATTAAGAGCACCGTCGAATCGACGGGGAAAATCATTCCCAACCTCCTAAGTGTCGGCGTTACCTTGCCAACGCCAAGGTTATTCTTTTATCTTTTAAGTACTGGTGTTGCCGTGGCAACATTGGAAAAATTTTCTATTTCCTAAGTACCGATGTTACCTCGGTAACTCTGGGGAACATCCTACTCACTAAGTACCGATATTGCCCCAATAATGCATGGAAAACTTTAATATACGGGGCTGATGAGAAACACTCATCGTAGTGAAGCATCGATGCACTAGCTTCCGGAGATGGAAGCTGGTCCTCAATTGAGTTTCCACCTTCTCTTCAGAAAACTACTATTACCAAATGATATGTAATGACCAAAAGACATATCCTTTCATAGGTCAAGCAGATGGTTCGACCTTCCATCATAGAAATCAGCCACTACATAGGAACAAAGCAACGTCAAAAGGGAATCCCAGGTTTGAATTGCCTGTGTACTAGTTTCTAGGGATGAAAGCTAGTGTACAACTAAATTTCTTGTATTCAACTTAGAAAGAATTTAACGCAGCCAAAAGATGGGTGGCCTCGAGGAAATGTTGCTTTAAACCAAGAAGCTAGGTTATCAATTCTAAAAGATAGGAGTTGACATATGAACAAAACTTTCGTGACAACATCAGCAAACGAAAAGAGCATGCACGGCCAAGGACAAGCGGGAGAAATCATGGAAGGTCGGAAATAAAATCCCCCAACTTCCTCAATTCCATAATGAGGTTGAAAGCCAGACCGGAGGCAATTTAGCCATTCACCCCACAGATTTCCATCTCTCACAATCGCTTGAATACAGGCATTCAAAATAGCTAGTCCCTCAAGAAGGGATAGAAGCACAAATATTTGATCAAAAGAAATGTTTCAAAAGTCCAGACATGAATAACCGCGAGGTTGGTTAGATAATAATTATGTATCACAAAACAAAGCAGTTTGGCAACAAAATTGCCAACCAAGGAAATGAAGGGTTTATTGTCTAGAAATCCACCGCAGTTCTTTGTCTGGCAATGATGAGAAGAATCGATGACCTACTTACGGTCTGACTGGATCATTTGTTTCCAAAGATCATTTGGTTCCAACTGGCAAGAATATCCCATTACCCGAAGTATGGTGATGCTAGGAAGAAATCCCAAAATGAAACTATCGACACATAGGCGCTCAGAAACAGAAGAAAGAGTTTGATTGAATCTTCAGCCCTACCTTTTGTCATCTCATGTTATCTAGATATTCACAACATCAAGGGAAAATCCACAGAGTTGAGTCATCCGTGTATGAGTTTCCGAAGATAGAAACCAATACATAAATGATTAGGATCTCAACGTCAGACTCAAAAGAATTTGCTTTAGCAAAAGATGCCAGAAACGCATCTTTCAAATACATACCGACATCATTACAAAACTCAGATCTTGGGATCAAGCAACAAAGTCCCTAATCCTTGAAGTTAAGAGCTACCGTGTCATTCAAACTAGGGCAATCGAACTTATTTCCTAGGAGGCCTAGTCTCCCAAAACATGTTGGCTCAATAGTCAAAGTAATCAGCCCTGTGGACTAAGGCATCTACACTAACACTTTGTTGAAACGAACTCAATTGAGCATAAGTAGGGATTAGCCACAAAACTGGCTAAACCAAGCTACCTCATAAGTTAATAAAAAGAAATTCTCAAATCTAAGTTAAGCCAATAGTCCCCAAGGTAGAAGCTTGCGCGCAGATCAAATTCCAAAAACCACAAAAGAAAGATATTCGCGATCGAATAACTCATGCACTAGTTTTCAAAAGCTGAAGTTGTGCCTGACCGAAATTCAACTACAACACTACAAGAGCAACTATGCTTAGTAACTTAACTATAATCAATCATCCTAATATGATGGGGATAATGAGGGAAGCCTAAGTTGTGAAGGACCCAACTTCTAGAGGAGAGGAAGAACCTCCACTGGACTAACGATTGGACGACTGAAAATCATTTTCAACGACAAAATTTGGCATTCAACACTGTCAGGTATGTTTTATTTAAATAATATCCTTGTAAAACCAACGCCTAAAATCCAAGGGAAGTCAACGTATGTTGACCAATCGGGTCCTGAGTGTTGACCAGGGCAGATGCAGTGTGTTATCTACATGAGATGAGTCTGGTATCCTGAATACTACAAACAAACAATTTAGTGTAGCTAACTTGCTTGCATTTGAAAAACAATCCATATCTTCCTTTATAATTATCTCTTCCACACTAACTCATTATCGATCGACAATCAATAACGGAGTCACTGTCCGAAGCGACGTAGGAAGCTTTTCTTTTCGGGATCACTGAAATACGGAAATTGGAAGAGCAATATTATTGAATCATCCACTATATACAATTTTGGAATAAATTGTCGCATCGGAACTCAAAAAATTGACAGGAACTTAACTAAATTCCTGAGAAGAAAAAGCTAAAGAGAAAGAGCAAAACTTTAATCCAGAATGACGTACAATCGTTCGAGACAAACTTAGCTTCATCGCCGACCGAATTAAAACTATACGAGGAAACTCCAAACCTACATCATTATGCACCCACTTACTGGCCTAGACCCTTGCGTAAACTACGAAGCAAAGATTGCATCATCAATACCAAGAATTGAAATTCAGATCGAAAAAAACCGAACAGCTATCAGAAGCCAGTCAGTTTAAAACAACATATTGAGGTGGATTTTGATGATTCACACTGAAAATTCAACAGATAACTGACAAGCCAAAGCCAAATTTGCATAGTAGCCTCGACATGATCAACTAGATTACACAAAAAGAAAACTCAAAAGATGTTATTTCCAGAGCATACCTTGTTTTCAACGAAGGCATACTCTGGGAAGCAAATGTTATCCAGGTTTCTGACCCTGCAGGACCCACTATAAAATAGGACAATCTCGTGACATCAAGATGGCTTAGAAGTCAACCAAAAAGGCTAAGGCAAGGAGTGAACATGAGCCAAGCAATATTATTAAGGCAACGACTGGGTTCGAGTAAACCAAGGGACTGGCAATCTTTTAGCTCAATCTGTAGCTGAGCATAAACAACTAGTGAATTGCCATCGAAATGGAACAACTATGATAAAAGACTATCAAAGCATCTCCAATTCCAAACTCTAGAAAATCCTAAGTGCTTCGGTCATCGGCTACCCATGCCTCTCCTCAAACCTTCAAACAAGTTAGCTGAAGAACACTATGAAAAGAGGCCAAGGCATTGGCTTGCAAACGGGCCATGTCTATGGGTCGCTGGCGACCCATGGCACAATCTCGTTTTGCGAGCCAAGCTCTCCCTGGGTCGTTTTCTACCTAACGCGAGCAGTTGATAAATAGGCGCGGCCCAGAAGCTCCCTGATCTCTATAAATACCATCATACCTGCAACATAAGCAGAATCTTCTCCGGACTGGTTGCTGAAGCTCTGCGGAACTATTCCTCACTCCCTACCTCCCTCCCAACAACCTCCAAAGGAATTCACTGTGATTCTCCCATGGATTCCATCTCTAGGGATTGAATCTAGCTAAAAATAATCAAGCCTTGTAATCAAACATCTCTTGTAACAACAATCTATCTATAATAAAACTATAAAGTGGATGTGGCTTCATTAACAGCCGAATCACTATAAAAATTCTCTGTCTTCTTTCTTTTACTGCTCTTTTTCTATATATGTTATCTGTGATATTGCTCTATCAAAACAGGGCTTGTGCATTCAAACTCAAACCAAGGTGTTGGCTAATTTTTTGGGTCAACATCGCTCTTGGTGTATGTTGTAATAATTATATTTTCTCTGATGTGGTTCTTATGTTGGGATTACGTAATGAAGTTGAAATGATTTGAAATGGATTGTGAAAGTTGTTTTATGATTTTAAATTTTTTCTATATCCATGTGTTTCTGTTATATCAATGTATCTAAAATTGCCATGTTTGGTCGTCGAGGATTAATAACTATGGATGCCTACAAAATCCATAGCCGTTAGTTTTGGGCCTCCAAGTGGGATATTTTATAGAAATCATTCTACAGAACTGGAAGGCCATGAAATATCAAGTCCAGATCCAAGTTCACGTATGTAGAAGGATGAAACAAGGCCTAAACACCAACAGAAACCACTTGGTACCGACAATTTTTTGTAGTGGAAACCACCTCTGCTGCTTCATTTTGGTCTTCCGCCTTCAACCCTTTTAGTTCCAAGTAATTTTCCTATGAGATTGAGTTATTTCTAAGATAATCTAATACCACTCATCCTTGCATGTTTCTAGTTAGAAAATCCTTAGAGTTGTTCCTTCATTCCTTAAGAAAATAACTCCAGAAAAGAACTCCATGATGACCATTTGAGTTAGAGCTTCACATACAAGTGGTTTTGGAGTTTCAGTAGGCAACAAAAAGGGGTCGGTACAAGTTGTCCACTTTAGTCCCTCGCCTACGAAAATTCTTGAGTCTGCTCCTATTGCCCTTTTGAGCAAGTTTCCAAATTCGTGAATTGTTCGTTTTCATCTTGATTTTCTAATTCTAGGGAAAATCTGCTTGGTCAAAATGCCAGATGATACTTACCCCCCATACTTTTGTTGACAATAAAGCATGCTCTGGAACAAGACAAATATTAACTACTATTTCTCTGCTTTGGTTAGTCATTTAAAAATTGCTTCGAAGTGTTGCTTTCATTCTGTAGATATTCTTTTAACTACTTTACGTAGATAAAATTCCATTCTCTATGCTAAGGACAAGATCCACTCTTTAGATATCGTTCCACGCCTTTGTCTAGCTTGCTCCTTCTCACCATGCTACCCCACTGATTTTTGGCTCAAAAATACCACTCAATAACTAGTGGATCCACTCAATACCGAGCTATTTTACTTGGCCCTGAGTATCTATAAATTTAACACTTAGAATTTTTTCCCATTCCTTTATTTCTCTTTGGTTTGCTGACCGATCTTCTATTTCAGTTTCAACAGGACAATTCTTTTCGAAGGAACGATCGTATTGAGCGAGTCATAGCACTTGAACTCCCAGTTTCATAGTTAAACAAGTCCATTAACTTCTCTTCACATATTCCTATAAAAGAAAAACATCTGCAACACATTGATAATGGTTCTGTTACCGATTATCAGACGAAATGGGTAAGATCCGATGCATAGTTCCATTGTGCAATATGGCACATATTTTAGCACAAGCAGAGTATCTACACAGGATGGTTCGTTTGTCGTGTGCGGGACACGGGACTCACACTTCATAGATTAAGAATTCCACTTATCACCGATTGAAATTCAAAATCTGATTGGTCAACACAGTTTGACATCCGTTGGATTCTGGATGTCGATCACATAGGTTTAATATTTGAAATAAAACATACCTGACTGTGTTGAATGCCAACTTTTCCTATCCAAAATGACTCATCGATTGCCATACTTCTAGACCGATGCCGGGATATCCACTCCTCCCAAAGCTGGGTCTACCACGGCTCAAATTTCTGCCTCATCACTTTTTATTCCTAAATATTCGATCACATCAGAGCTCAAAAGGATGATTGTTCCTGCGGAACAAATCTGAGACCAACCCCCTCCACTAAACGAGTACATCATTTTGCGGGTTCTAGGAGACCCGCTAGAGAAAGCGTCGATAATTCTCACTTCAAAAATGCTTCAGAAAATATGTTGCCAACACAAGTTCCTCGAAGGAGATTTTCTTCACCCAACAAAGGCTGAATGAGCATACAATCCTCTATTGGTATATACAACATGCAATCGGTACATGTTCCTAGGCGATGTTGTCCCACTATTCAATCCATTTCTACGCATGATTGTTCAAAAGCTTGGGATGTCTCCATTTCAAGTTCACCCCAATGGGTATGCCTTCCTGAGCTCCCTGTTTATACTTTTCATGAACCGTTTTCAACGGCCTCTGACTTCCATGAGCTAAACTTCCTCCTAACCTTCAAACAAAGTAGATATTCCCCATCCTATATGATTGTCAAGGCTTGGTGCAGATGCAAGGTCATAGAATCACTCAATAACAAATGCTCTACTTTAGAAATGAGTATTTCTTTATCTGGTGCCCGTATGGTTTCAATGGGTATTGGCTGTCATGAAGCAAGGTCCCTTCTTTTTGCTCTTGCCGTACTTAGATTCTTTCCAAGTGCTTAACCTATTGTTTACTTCTTTACAGACATTCTTGCTCAAGATGTTCGCATGAGCATGTTGATACCTTAAAAGCTCTAAAGTAGATTAGTTTCTAGCATCAAACTACTACATAACTCCCAATCAACGAGAACCTCTGATTGTGTGGTCTTCTGCCAACAATAGACCCGTTGTTCTTGTATCGACTTTTCCAAGCAGCTCTAGAGTTCCTGCCCAATATTTTGCCCCCACTCAAAGCTCTCATGAGAATCTTCAAAGGAAAGTGAAGGTTCGTCGGTATAGTACAAGCTGAAGAGGTCATTGGAAGGGGAATAGAAGAACTGGTTGCAGGCGAGGCCCTAAACGAAGGGGATGAAGGAGCTAGAATGCAACTGATCACAAAGGAGAATGAAGGTGTAGGGCGGAGGGAAAGGAAGGAAGAGATGAAAGAAAAGGAAGGAGAGGAGAAAGAAGAAAGTGCTGATGAAAGTAACAGTGAATACGCTGCCAGCTTGGAGGGAGAAGAATCGTGTGGTGAGACGCCTCCCAAACGAACTAAGTTTCCTTCTTCACCTCTTCCGAAGCACATCATCGTCAAAACTCCCAAGAAAGCTAAGGAAACAAGTGCACTGCCATCAGTTGAGATAACCCTTCTAGCATGCTCCTTAGGAGACGTTTTCACTAGCTTGAGTGATTTCGATATCTCTTTTAGCGATCTCCTCGCCAAGAGTTCCCTAAACTTTAGCTTCTCTCCTAAGTGACCCTTAAATTAAGTTGGTGAGACTCCATCTTTAATTCCATGCGAACATGGTCTATAGAGTACTTGGGGGGTCATCAGCACTCTACATTTCACTAGGATCATGAACACACATCCCTACATTCACTTGTGTTCCAAAATTCTAGTACTTATACAATCTTTCTATTAGTTTCAAATTCCATGGCTAGAGAAAGATACATGAAGTTACATTACAGTATGGGCGAGTCTAGGGGACAAACCCCTAATCCATATCTTTCCCACTCCTGTTATTGCTGAGAATAAGAATCTAAAGAGGAAAAGGCTAGAAGATGACCACCACATCGGGAGAGAGGACATGAAAAGGCAAGCCAAAGAGAGGCTGCCTAGTGATCCAAGTAAGCAATACAAGGACTCATGTGATCCCCATGACTCCCCATCTAGCACTCCTTTGCCTCGCTCTGAACCCCAAATTCCTAATCATCGTCGGGGTCACACTTCTCAAACATTAGCTAAAATCGAAGAGGGCCATTCTTGCTATAGAGGACGTCGTCGGTGCTTCCTCTACTACTGTCAGGACTTCTACTAGTCCAAGTACAACGGGCCCAGTAGAATCATCAATATCCAAGGAGCCCATGACAGACATTTTTAAGACCGAGGAGGTCAACTCCATGGCCAACTGAATCATTCTAGCACTTGCAGCGGCTACTCTTGTTGAGTCATACATTCCTCTTCATGTTGACCATCTGATTCGCTACTCATCAGAAGAGGGCAATATTTCTAAATCCCCTACTTCTCGATTAACCCCGGGCGATGGTATATCTCTGCTTCCACAAGTTTTTGAGAAACTTTAGTTATCACATAAATCCATCGCTAACCTTTTCAATTCGGTTTGCTAACTTGTAGGTCAACTGCATCTCTTTCTTTTTGCCTCCCACTACTCAAGTATCGAACACCACAGCTATTTTCACCACGTTAACCTCCGTCTCTACGGGACTCTTTTCTCCATCTATGTTTCGCAGTTCTGAACTTAGCCTTAATTCTTAGATGATTAGGGGCCTAGAAGGGCTGGAGGACATTTCTCAGTCTCAAGTGGAAGACATTTCACTGAATAACGCTACGGGCCCAATCAATCCTACTACAATGGCGGAGGGGCTGAAGATCGACCTCTCGAAGGCCAAAATAAAAAAGGAGCCCGGTACCGAAAATTTAGTCAGATCTATACCTACAAGTCCAACCACCAAGCTTCCTTTGATTAAGATAGGGCCCTCAAAATCAAATCGTCTGAGACTTCTGCCGAGAAGATCGTCTATGTGCCCCATGCCACAACCGAGGGGGAGACTACCTATTCTAAGGGCGACACTCCCAAAAGAATGAATACTAAGGACAGAGGAAAGCATACAAGGTGAACTAGCAGCTCTAGTCAAAATGGCAATGAGGGAGGGAAGACCAAATGGATGACTCCTGAAGCTTGTGGGCATGATAGCTTTTATCATGTTGTATCTTTTTATTATAAACAGGTTGTGTTTGTGCTGGAACGGCTCACGCTATTTGTGTGTATTAAAAATTGAAGTGATGAAAGATCGCCATCTTATGTAATCTTTTTTCGTTTACTTTTCCACGTTTTTATATTTTATGCTTGTTTATGAATAACTACCTGCATATATAATATAACTGCATGTACTGCAATTTTCCTACATTGTATACGTCAGCTCTTGCGTAGTGCATTTATTTACTGCAACTCTATGCATATAAATAAAATTCCGGCAATTTCTTTGGTTATATTATATTATTTAGCCCTGTTTATAGTTGTCAAAGTGTTCCATTTAGGGAAACAAAATTATAATTGAATCACTATGTGGTTATTCTTGTTTTTCACGACTGATTTATCCGCAAATAGTCCCAATTCTGTGTCGCTTCCCATTATCGGGAGCATTAACTATAATATTTACTTCTTGTTTATATATTTCTATCGTGAACCAAACTCTGTTCGTAGAACCTGCTTTTCCAAATGCCAGAGCCCGAGCATTAGTAGGAGATAACATTGTGGGGAAAATTTTCCGAATCCCCGGTCCAATTCGCTTCCCCAATCCTGATCCTGGATTGAAAGAGTACGATAATACCTATCTTGGATTTTTAATGACTATTATTGCTTATCCTCGGTCAAGCACGTCCTATTAGGCCATTAGCGCAGTTGCAGAAATCCATTTTGTACACCATTTCCTGTCTCTAAGGACCGATGATTTTATTGCTCGACCTTAAGCATTCCTTCTTGATGCTACCATGCTTTGGGAATAGCCGATAACTGCAAGCTAGGATCAAATTATTTGACTGACCCTTACATGATTAGTCCTTCTTGACATTACCAACCTCCAAGCAACGAAAAATTTTTGAAGGTCACGGTCAAATTATTCGATCGACCCCTAAGTGGTTTATTCCTTCTTAACGTTTCCAACCTCTGGGCAATGGAAAATTCCTGAAGATTGGGGTAGAATTATCTAATTGACCCCTAAGTGTTTATTCCTTCATGACACTGTCAATCTCTAGGAAATGACAAATTCATGAAGGTCGGGATCAATTATCCGATCGATCCTTAAGTGGTTATTCCTTCTTGGCGTTACTAAACTCCGAACAATGGAAAATTCGTAGATGTTGAGGTAGAATTATTTGATCAACACCTAAGTGTTTATTCCTTCTTAACATTACGAATCTAAGGGCAATGGAAAATTCATAAAGGTAGGGGTCAAATTATCCGATCGGCCCCTATTAGGTTATTCCTTCTTGACGTTGACTATCTCCGTGCGACAGAAAATTTCTAAAGATCGGAGTTGAATTATCCAATCGACCCCTATTAGTTTATTCTCCTCAATCCTAATCTTGGACCAAAGAAATTTGTACCTAATTATCCTTCTAATCACATAGCACAAAATCTTTGCTTACATGGACATGGTTTCATTGGTTCAAGAAGCAAATTATATACACACATACACACACACACACACACGTATATATACTTATATATATACATACATATATATACCTTTATATATATATGTTATATACATATATATTAGCGAAAAACACGGCAAGTCTTGGTTGCTAATCTTTGGGATGTAGAAAATTCCTAAAGGTCAGGTCGAATTATCCGATCGACCCCTAATAGGTTGTTCTCCTCGGTCCTAATCTTGGACCAAAGAAGTTTGTACAAAATTGTCATGCTAATCATGAAACACAAAATCTTTGCTTACATGGATAAGGTTTCATTGGTTCAAGAAGCAAATTATATATACACGCATATACATATATTTACACATACACACACACACACACACACATATATATATATATGCAAAAAACGTGGCAAGTCCTGCCTTAATACATTGCCTCCAGAGTCCCTAAGTGGCTTATTTGCAAAAATAAACTAAATAAAACAAATATAACCGTAACGTAGCAAGTTGCTATTCTATGCATGTGGAGGAATTCCATCAACTGTAGCTAGCTTGAATGTTTCATCTCCAAGCTTTTGTTAAATTGCATGTGTGCCTTCCCAATCCAGACTGAATGCACCCATACCTTGGAGAACTCGTTTCATAATAAGATCCACTACCTTGAAAGTATAATTTCGGACCTTGGCGTTAAAGTGTCGTGCTTCTCTTTTATAGTGAGAAGCTACCCTCAGTTCCGCTTACTCTCGTTTCTCATCAATCAAATCAAGGGACTTAAGTAAGAGTTCCTTATTTTCCTTAGGATTATGAAACTTTTACGATGAGAAGGGAATTCCAGTTCTATCAAAATCATTGCTTCTGGTCCGTAGGCTAGAGCGAACGGTTGGTTACTGACTCATGGACCGTCTTATATGCCTATAATGCTAGCCGAAGCTCATCGACCCAAATGCCTTTAGCTTTAGTAGTCGCTTCTTCAAGGTGGAATTAATGATTTTATTCACCACCTCCACTTATCCGTTCGCCTGTGGATGTGCTACCCCTAGGAAGCTCTTCTTGATTCTGGATCGATTATAGAATCCTTAAACTCGGTACTTTTGAAATGAGTTCCAATGTCTATGATGATTTTCTAAGGTGCTCCAAACTTGCAAATGATGTTCTTCATCACGAAGTTGATCACCTTTTTCATTTTGATCATGGAAAGAGGTTCTGCCTCTACCCACTTTGCGATATAATCCACTGCAACTATTACATATGTGGGTCCTCCTTTCATGATTAATAGCCACCAGTTAGATCACTTCCCCAAACCACAAACGGCCATAGACCGACCATTTATGTAATTTTTGTAGATGGCTCTTGGAATCTTCGCAAATCTTTCGAAATGGTTGCACCATCTGGTATATTTAACTGCATCATGATTTACTGTTGGCCAGAAATATCCATAATGAAGTAGTTTTTAGCTATAGTCTGCCCCCGTTGTGTTACTACAGCCGCCCTCATGGATTTCCACGAGTATCTTCCTAGCCTCATCCTTGGTTACACACCAAAGTAGGAGAATGAGAATTCTCTTGTGTACAATACTCCTTCTTGCATCATGAACCAATGTTCTTTTTGAAGGAGTTTCTTCCATTCATTCTCGTTTTTCGGTAGAATTCCCATGAACATAAAATCTTTCATTAGAGTCATCCATGACTCCTCTTCTTTTACGATCTCTGAAATCCAGTTGATGTCCATTTGATCGATGCTTGGAGCTGATAAAACCTCGACTGGAACCATGCCCATTATTTGTGCTTCCCCAGAACTGGCTAGCTTAGCCAATAAATCAGGTTTTGTTTTCTCCTTCCTTGGGATATGCATAATAGTGTAGTTCTCTACATCATCCAATAGTTTCAGTACTTTCATCGGGTAATAGCAAATCTTGCACCCTTAGCCTGACATTTCTTCCTCACTTGACAGACCACTAACTGGGAATCACTAAACATCTATAGTGTCCTTATCCCTGATTATTTTCTATCCTCGGTCACACTATCAATGCCTCGTACTCAGCCTCATTGTTAGTTGCAGGAAATTCCAGCCTCGGTGCATAGCACACTAAACATCCTTCCATAGTTTCAACACTACTCCTGCGCCTGAACTATGTGTGTTTAAAGCTTCATCTACAAATATTTTACAAGGAGGAAGCACGACCATATTATCCACCTCTTCAACATCCCACGTGGTGAATTCAGCAATAAAATCCACCAAAGCCTTCCCATTTATCATTCTTTTCAGGTGGAAGTAGTATCATACTAACTTAATTCTATATTCCACTTTAGCAACCTTCCCGAAGTTTCGGGTCAGTACAATACCTACTTAAAAGGCCGATCAGTTAGCACCTTAATCAAATGTGCTTGAAAATATGGTCGACGGTTTCCTTAATGTAGTCAATAAGCAATATGCCAATTTTTCAAACTTCATGTAGTTCTTTTCAGCTCCTGTAAACAGCTTGCTAATATAGTAGACCAGCTATAGAATCATTTCCTCCTTAGTACTAGTGTTGCACTTAGTGCATGGGCAGAAACTGCCAAATAAATGAATATATCCTCCTTGTCAAGTGGTTTGGATAAGATTGGTGGTATCTCCATGTGCTTCAACAACTCCTCGAAGGTTGTTCGATATTCTGTATTCCACTTAAAGTTCGTCTTTCCCTTTTTGAGAGCGTCGAAGAATGTTATACATTAATCCATCGCCTTTGAGATGAACTGGCTCAAAGTAGTAACCTTTCTATTTAAGCTTTGTAATTCCTTTTTTAAGGTTGGGTCCCTCACATTTCTCAAGGTGTCAGTCTATTCTAGACTGACCTTGACGCCCCTTGCATTAACAACAAATCCCAGAAATTTTCCGAAGCCACTCCGAAAGAACATTTCAAGGGATTTAGCTTCATCCCATATGTTCATAAAAATCGAACATCTCTGAGAGGTCATCCAAATGGTTCCATGATACTCGTGACTTTACAAGCATGTCATTCATATATGCTTCCATTGTCTGTCCGATTTGATTTTTGAACATGAAATTTACCAATCTTTGGTATATAGCCCCAGCGTTCTTCAAACCGAACGACATTGATTGATAGTATTGTAATCTCAAAATAAGGCTAGTGTTCTTATGGTTAGGTACATGCATCGGTATCTAGTTATACCCTGAATAAGTGTCCATGAATGAGAGTAACTCATGGCCTACAGTTTTGTCCACCAATTGATCGATCCTGGTTAAAGGAAAGTTGTCCTTTGGACGTGCTTAATTCAAATTAGAATAAACTGTACATGTCTTCCACTTTTTGTTTGACATCTTGACCAATATGGGGTTGATACCCACTTAGGTTATACAGCATCGCAGATAAAACCTTTTGCCATCTGTTTATCCACTTCTTCTTTTGCAGCGGATTGCTCAAGACCCATACTATGCTTTTATATTTTACTAGGATGAATGTTGGATCTATACATAGTGCGTCATATTTTGTTGGCGGTATCCCATACATATCTGAATGTGTCCAAGAAAATACATCCAAATTGTCTTGGAGGAAATTCACCAATTCCTTCTATAATCCATCACTGAGTTGCAATCCAATCTTTAGGACCCTGGTATGATCGTATATATATTGGAATATTCACCAATCAGCTTAGTTGGTCCTACTCGCCCTTCCCTTGACTTCTTTCTGGGATCCATAGCCTTATCAAACCTGTTATGGTTCTCGATCCAAGGTTCGGGCTTTAATTGCTATACTTACGAACTTTGAATGCAGAGAGTCCCCTCCACATTCTTGCCTTTCTCTCGTCACTTTGCTTCCTCCACTTCGTGACATAATATTCCCTTCCTGTACTTCGGTCCCTCTTATTGATCCGACCCCATTCTCCATGAGGAACTTCAACACTAAGCACCAATGAGCCAGTGCTATTCTAAAATCAGTTAGGGATGGTCAGCCCAAAAAGATGTTGTATGCCGAATATTCATTCATGATAATTAATTTCTAAATTTGAATTATTATGCAATCTTCGTCACCTAACTCCATGGGAAGTTCGATTATCCCAATTTAATCGAACGTTGTTCTGTAAAGTATTTTCACAGAATGTCTAGTATCCACCCAGATCCAATGCGATGTCACTGGTCTAATTCTAGCCATTATTACCATGTGGTGAAAGTTGGATCCTCGACTCTGTCAGCATCTCTATTTCTCAACACTACATCATCTGTTATCATCCTTCACTGCTTGGCCAAAGTTCCATCTTCCACGATAAAGCAATCCTCTTACAATGCGTGCTTTAGAGAACTCGCGTACCATTTCATCTCCCTCCAAGGTTTTTATGATGGATGAGGTCCTTGAATTATGGTATTGATAACCAACCTTCCATAAGTTTGCTTGGGCCCTTCTTCGCTTAGTCCAGGCTTGTTCCCTTAAGCAGGAGGCCTTTGTGGTCTTGTGGTTTGACACCTTCCTGTGGTTCCCTAATGTACCGCTAGAGCGTTTTCTTCCTTATCGGTTCGTCAATGAGCACCTTCAAATGCAGACACTCATTAATGTTGTGTCCATGGATTTCATGGAAATGATAGTACTTTCTGGAGCATCTTTCCTGCACAGTCGCCTCCCTCTTGGAAGGCTTTCTATATAGTTCAATTCATTGAGTAGCAAGGTATGTGTTTTCCAGTGTATCGTTTTAGGGTGTATTGTCTTCTGGTCTCATATTTTTCGGGCATTTCTTATTTTCATTACACCCACTGCCAAACCCTTGATTCCTTTTCTTTTCGTTACTAGACTTTCTTATATTAACTCCCACATTACTAGAGCTTTCTCCAGCTTGTTTGATTTCCACATTGCTCTATACACTTTCTTTGACTTCCGTCATCAATCTTCCCCATAGCTGAATCGCCTCTTCTAATCGTAGAAACCGATTAGCTTTTCGATGGAATTTCTCCATAGTTGTTGATTGTTTCGTCTTCAACCATTTTCCAAAATCCATGTTCGGATGTATTCTCCCGACCAAAGCCATAAATACCTAATCTTCTTTCAGATTACTCACCTCTATGGCAACAATGTTAAATCGAACCAGGAACTCCTTTAATGACTCCTTAGGTCCTTGAGAAAGACTTGACAAGGACATAACATCCTTAGTTCGAGCAGCATGGTGCTGGAACTACTCTAAGAATTTCCTATCCAAATCATCAAAGGTAGATATCGATCTTGACACGAGCCTAGTGAAACACATCGATGCAACATCGTCCAAGAAAATAGGAAAATATCTACACCATACCGCGTCCATCGCCTTAGCACTATCCATATGCCTCTCATACTTGAGTAGTACTACCCAGGATCAGTAGTTCCATTATACGATGGCATTATCAGCATTGTAAACTTCTTGAGATAATCTTTCCTCGAAATATTTTCCATGAAGGGAGTTCTGCTTGGTGCGGAACCCAACCCTTGTTCTTTCTACCTCTGCATTCCTCGACCAACCTTTTAACCATATCTACAATGTATTCCTCACTGGCATGGTTCTCTGAAGGTTGACTATCGGAGGCTGTGTTGAGTATTTGTCTCTAAAAACAATATCGATTTTCCTGCTAACGTTTAGGTTCTTTAGTCTCTTGGAGGACCACTCTTTTAATCTTCTGTTGACACTTGATAGTTTCCACTGCAGCTATTTAAACTCCAGCACTATTTACTCCAACTTCAAGCTGGTAATCATCATCATCAAGATATAGATCATCCTCCGAATCAGATAAGTCCAAAGCCTCGGCTCCCTTCCCTTCTGTCCTCTAGAATTCCTCTTCATATCGACTTGATTCCTATTGGTACAGAGTTGATTTCTTCTAGGGAGAGTGCTTCTACTTAATCCTGTAACTCCTTTTCCTTCTACAAGAACCCTTTCCTTCTATTTTTGTCTTTCATTTCATCTATTCTGACCAGAAATAGATGAATTCTCTTCTTCGGATCTAGGAAAGAAACTTCTCTCCTATTCCTCCTAGTCCTTTGTGGGTTCTCGGTCAGTATTGCTATGCTAGCATCCATCTTTTCCATCAAAGCCTTTTGACTGTCATTCTAATTCAGCTCCCATATCATCTTGTCAAACTCACCCCTAGTAACCATCTTCTATTGAGCAGATGATCCCATGCTGCTTGTTGATTGCTGACTTCCATTTGATAAGCATTTCCTTCATCACCACCAGCTACCACTCCTGATGATCTTCTAGATCTCCTAGGCACCATTAATATTTATCAAGAAGTTTCTAAATGCTTTAAAGAAAATCCTCTGGGTCAAACCACTGGATCTCTAAAAATCCAAAATAGGAAGCAAGATCTAATCGTGAGTTAAATCTCTTAGTAGAAGAACTAAACTATCAACGTCAAAAATATATCAACACCCAAAAATAATAAAATAAAGTGCTATCAAAACTATAAAGAAAATAAAGAGAACACAAGAATTTTAAGTGGTTCTGCAATCTCTGGCCTACGTCCACTGTAATTTATTGATTATTTGATTGAGAGTCACTAGTACAAGTGATTGACAAGTTATTAAAGCCTAGAACAGACAACAATGTCTGTCTTAGTGGTTATGGAAAGGAAAGATAAGAGAAGAAGAAAATAAAAGAGTCAAAAGTCTTTTTCCAGTAACCATAGGGTCTGTTTTTATAGAGAAATCGTCTTGCAGAACCGAGGGCCATGAATTATCAAGTCCAGATCCAAGTCCACATATGCAGAAGGGTGAAATAGGGCCCAAACTCAAACAAAAACCACTCAGTACAGACTGGCTTTTATAAGAGAAAATCTCCTATACTTCTTCCTTTTAGTCTTCCATCTTCAACCCTTTATGTTCCGAGCACTTTTCCAATGAGATAGAGTTATTTCAAAGAGGTTCTGATACCGCTTGTCCTTGCTTGCTTCTAGTTAGAAGATCCTTAGAGCTGTTCCTCCACATGATCACTTGAGTTAGAGCTTCATGTGCAAATGGTCTTGGAGTTTCAATAAGCAACAAAAATGGGTCAGTGCTGATTAGTATGGCTCGATACTAAGTGGTTCTCTTTAGTCCATCACCTATGAAAATTCTTTAGTATGCTCCTATTGCCCGCCTGAGCATGTTTCTAAGTTTGTGACTTTTTTCATCTTCATCTTGATGTTATAATTTCAATGAAAATCTGCTTGGTCAAAAAGCCAAATAACGCTAGTCTTGGGGCTAGGCTAACAAATAATGACAAAAGAGCACGATGAAAATCTCTAATGTCATAAACACTAAAAATAATTCAATAGTAACGATAATCACTCTAACAAGGTTAAAAATTAATAAAATAATCAAATGAAACCCACCTTACATACCAAAAGGGTGATTGACAAACACATAGCAATATTCTAGGAAATGCTAATGGCCACGGACCTATTTCCTATATTCCCTTACTACTGCTAGAGTCATTACCCCTAATTATCCATTTACTTTTTGCAAACATGTCGCAAACCAATGCTATGCAATGGTCACTTCTCTTATTCGCCCTTGGTATTGGACTATTGGCCTTAAGTGAAATTAGGGCAATTACTCATAAGTGGTATTAGGACAATTTCCTCAGCATATAGATTTTAAAACCTAATATAAATCAATATTCTGTGTGAGGATTCAAGAGATTAATCGGAAAGGTATTACCAAACGTCAAATACCACTTGATATTGCTAAACCATTACTTAAAATTCTCATCACATATAATTTCACATAAATCTCCATAGAAACCAAATTCAATTCAAATTATATATATATATATAGGGAAATAATTTTCATAGTTCTTAAATAAAACAAAATGATCGAGAATCCCAATTTCAAATACGCTTGAATCCATTTCATCAAAATACTCATTTACAAGAGAAATAATACTTCAAGAATACTTTCATACACTTATATTTATATTTATCGAAGTTCCATACTTTTAAAAATAATTTCAAGCCTTTTATTTTCCATGAAACGGAAGTTTTACAACTTAAAGAAAAATTTTGAAACTTATATTTGTTCTCCAAAATACATCGACAAGATGGCTCTTTCTTTTTTAAGCAATAATTGGATGGGGTCCACATATTCTAATAAAATCTTACCCATGTACCTTTAAAAAAAATACAAAATTGTATATTACTGTTAACGAACCAAATTTTTTTCTTTTAAACAGATTTTAATATCACATGTAATGATTTTGATTAGATAAACATTGATTTGGAAAGGTACTTAATCATTGCTTATGTTCATGTATTAAAATAGAAATGAGATTTCATAAAGATGATCATTAAATAATTTAAAATACAACTTAACAATGAAATTTGGAATCAATTGGAAATAATTAAGGCCTAAAAAAAATATAAATTAAATTCCAAAAACATGCATTCTTGGAGCTAAAATAGCTCTAGGATTCGACTATCGGTGGACCGGTTGCCTAGTCCGATGGATCGATGGTCAAGGAATCTAGAGCTATTTCAGCTTTATAATTCGACCATTTAAACGGTTTCAGCTATGCTCTAATGACTCGAGCAGCTCTTCGGCGATCTTAGACTCATAAAAACCCTTGCAAGCACCCATATATTAACCAATGATATTCAACTGTCAAGAAAACAACATTTCATTAGCAATTTTAAGGTTTCAGCAAGTAAAATAATTAGCTTATCATAGCAATGACCATTTGATCTATATAAAATATAACAATAAAGCATGCAATGAATTTAGCATAGTTGTGAGTTATAAAACTCACCCTAGACTCCAAAAGCAACTTAAAGTTCCACTTAAAGCTTCAAAAACCCATTGTCCTTTCAATATCAAATTGTCTCAAAATAGAATTACTCCAAAACTACCCTAAAAACTGAAAAACTGTCGCTTTTAAGGATATAGAATCGGTGGTGAGGCACTCTTTGATTTTATGCTAATTTTCTAACATATTATTGAATTTATTTCTGAAAATTTCTAGTCAGGGATTTCTTGAAATAGAAAGAGGAAAAGAGAATGTTTTGTTTCAGCTTTGAAGAAATAACGTAAAGGAAAAAAAATAAGGGAGAGAAACTAAATTCCCTTTCTAAGACTAAATGGGTTTAGTTGAGTATTAAATATTTACCAAAACCCCGAAGTTGTATTTATTAAAACTTTTAAAACTACTATTTCCTTTAATTTAAACTACAATTAACCCATATAAATTGTTAGACCCATATAGAAAATTCAAGTACTCAATTTCATATTCAAAAATCATTATTTCATCAAATTACATTATTTTTATCATACACGCTTTTTATTATTTTTAATTTAAAAATATATTTTTCGCAAAGAAAATATCATGCTTTTTCTTTTTGAATTACCAAAACTTTGCTTATAATTATTTTTTAACGATATGAAAACTTTAATATAAAACCTTACATTACAAGTTTTCACATTAAATTTTCCTTAACATTATTTTCAATTTTAAAATATTTACTCCCCTTTATAAAATCCTTACTTAAGTAAATATCCACTTATATGTTTCAAAAATATATTATTATCCATTTTTATATTTCCAAAATATTTATTTTAAAGTGTCTCAACCAAGGTTGTTATATAATTTCAATCAAAATGTAGAGGAAGCATGTGTCTATAAGAAATAACTATAAAGGCACTAGAATATTCCAAAACTATAAGCCACAACAAACTAGTGATTTGAAAATGATATCTTTTATAAATCGTATAAAAGGATGTTGGGATTATCCTATATGTTGCATATAAACATCATATTAAAACATTTTTTGTGGAGAATAGGAGATAAATTCCTTATGCATTAACAATAAGAATTATCATATATGCTTTAATGTCTACCATATCTCTAATTGCTTATTTAATTAGTACATTGAATGAGTATTAAATCCAAATTAAGATCGCTAAATGAAAGATAAGAGTATTCTCGAGTGATTGCAAAATACTAGAGAATTGTTTATAGAAACAACAAGCACCTTCATAAAGAAATATTCAAACTCAAACTTCATAAATGATACCGAGCATAGTATGTCAATCCAAAATTCATATTCAACCTTAATTAAGGAGCTTTGAATATAAGGTGTGGATAATTCCACCAATAGGCTATGTACATCGCCTTGAATAGCGCCAAAATAAAGGTAATGTACACATTTATAATTGCATAAATTTACAACTGAGCTAGGGTTATTCTAAATGTTGAGAATATTATAATATTGTTATACGATAGTAATGCCATGATACAGATCACAAAGAACCTATATCTCATTAGAAGTCGAGAAACATAATCTGAAAAGTTCCGTGGAAAGAGTTAATTGACATAGTAGATAATTAAATCAACATAGCATATCCATTCACAATAGAACTAGCTCGATCATTTTGAGAAAATTGATCAAAGGAATAGGAATAAGATTCCATAATTGACCCTAAGTATAAGTGGTAGATTGATGGACTTAAGGATATGCCTTAGGAGTAATTATGTAACTTGTAACTATATATCTAACACTATGATCGATGTTGTTCATAGTAAGGGTATTTGATTCCTATTATATACTTTGTTATACATTTATGTAATTAATTAAGTAATTAATTTGAAGAGTACAAATAAGAAATCCTTAAATGATATTATATTTGGTTATAGTTTTAAATAGTTGAAATCATGAGTAATTAATCACAAAATAAGACAAAATTTTATTTTAAATATTTCTAGCTAAGATTTTTCAAGAAAGGATATCTATACATTAGTTGAAACCAAAATGCCCAATGCTTTCCAAATGTTTGGGAGTGCATTACTTATGGCTGCTGAGGGCACCATGCAGTTGCGTACTCGTAGTTATTGAATAATATGGAATGACTCATCCGAGAGTTTTCCATTGATTAATAAAAACTGGGCCAAACAGGAAATCTCGAAGTGATGATATTACACAGTTCTCTTGACTTGAAAATCTTGCTGAGCTTCAATATGGAAACTCCACTTTGATTATAGTTAAATTATGGCATGATGTCTATCAAATGACTATTGTTGGATCTGAGTTAAAGTGTTGGAAGTGAAACATTATTCAATAGAGAATTTGTCTTCTCAATTATATGAAGTTAGTATGATGGTCAACCGTAGTAAGCTCAATATCAAAATCTTTGGCCAGAATAGTACGGTTAATAATAAACATTGTTATTGAACCAAGGACTTTGTTTATGGACTAACTACACTGAATGTGGATGAAATTGGAATTTTTACCAAAACTAAATTCCATAAGTCCTAATGTGATATAGTGTTGATAAAGAGAATTAGTGTAAATAACCGTTACTAAATGGTACCACTTAAGAAATTCTAAAATATTATTTTACTTAAAAGGTATGTAAGCGATGAACTCAGCTAAAATGTCACACCACTAGCTAAAGGCAACGTGTGAATATTATTATTTGCATTATTCAATATTAATTGATGATTTAATCCACAACACTAAGTCACACAACCGTATTTGAGAATTTTCCAAAAACCACACAATTCAATTAATTTGTAAAATGTTACAATTTAATTGAATTTATTAATATTTGAGAAATATTAATTATTATTTAGTTTATTTGATGATTTGGGGATGTTTATGATAGATTTAGGGGTATGTCCTAGGGACAATTACATAATTTGGTACATGTACCTAACTTGATAACCAATCTTTTTCAAAATAAAAGATGTTTTTCTTTCTACTGTATACTTCTTATATTGTGATTTGATTAATTAAGTAATTAATTTAAAGTATATCAAATAGAATACCCTTAAATGATATGTTATGTGATATTAATTACAATGTGTTGTAATCATGAGAAATTTATTATATTAAAATGACATTTTATTTTAAATATTCATACTCAAGATGTTTCAAGATAGGAAATCGATACATCCATTTAAACCAAAGTATGTAACGCTCTTCAAATTTTGATCAGTGTATTACTCGTGGCTATTGGGGGAACTAAGGGGTTACATACGGAAAGTTATTGGATAACTATAAAATGACTCACTCAAGAGTTCTCTATTGGTTAATGTAACTAAGGTCAAATAGACAATCTCGAAGTAATGATGTTACACAGTTCACTTGAGAATACCATGGAACTTCAATGTGGACACTCCTCTTTGATTGCAATTAAATCATGGAGTGACATCCATCGAACGACTATTATTGGGTACGAGTTAAACCATTGGAAGTAAAACACTATTCAATAGAGAATTCATCTCCTTGGTTATATGGGGTTAGTATCACGGTTAACTATAGTCAATTAAAATTCAAAGTCTCTAGACAGAGCAAAACAATTAATAATGATTGTTATTACTAAATCAAGGATTTTGTGTTTGGACTATCTGAGTTTAATGTGGATGACATTGGAATTTTGACCAAAACCAAATTTCACAAGTCCTAATATGATATAGTGTTGATGAGCAGAACTGGTGTAAATAATCATTGGTGCTAAGTACCGCTTGTAATAGAAAATTGGATTTTACCAAAAGGATATGTACGCAATAAATTCAACTAAAATGTCACCACACTAGCTAAGATGACATGTGAACGTTAATATTCGAATTGTTTGATATTAATCACTGACTAAATTTACACCTTTGAGTCACATAAACATAATGATAAATACTCCAAAAAACTACAATGAGAGTGACTAGTGGATCGTAGCGTAATATTATGGCTAACTAACTAATAGTATAATAGAAGTATAACTAGAGTAATAAGTGAATAAAGGAGCACACCGAGATTTATACTAGTTCAGAGCACCTCTCTTACGTCCAGTCCCTTAGCACCTCTAGGAATTTAATAAACAGTCCTCACTTGACTTGAAGGAATATGTGTATAATACACGCTGCCTGAGCACCACTCAAGCCTATCTTTGATAAGAATAGTAATAGTTTTTGACAATTATGTGTCTGTAGATACACATCTTTTGTTAATACAGTACAATAAAACAACTCTCGTAGTCTCTTGTATGAATGTGGTGGCTCGAAGATTCTGGAGTTTGAATGCTCAGAATGTATATTTTAATGCTAAGGAATGTAGAGAGCAGTAGAGAATAGACAGGAAGAGATAATCAGAAAATTGGTAATGAAAGCCGTAATCTATCCTTTTATACACTTGAGTGGTTGCATTGAAGAGTAGCATTTTCCCAAAGAGTTATCGCCAATAGTCAGAGAGGCACCTTGAAATGGAAGGGACGATCTGGAAAAAAACAGCGAAGAGGTATGACAACGGTCAAAAGGGGAATTCACTGGAGCAAGTGCGTATCATCCACTGGTCGATCGGCGTGCATCCACCGTTTGATCAATGGATGTCATGTATTGCAGCAGTGCAGTTTTCTTTTTACACTTTCTTTCTTTGCTTGCTTCTGTTGTTGTTGTCTTGCTTTGTTTTTGCTTAAGCTCCTCGGTTGTTTATTTCTTTAGTCACTTTGATTTCATGCTATTAGTATACTTTTTTTGATGGCATGCTCTAACTTTGTTTCTTGCTTTGATCTTACTTGTTTCCGCAATAATACATTAGTCGACTACATCACTATCATCATCAAAACTATGGTTCTAGTATTTTCCCACTTTTTGATGATGACAACTACTTATTTGAAATATATAATAATATTGATAATTATCACTTCGTCTGAAACAAAGACCCCTCTGAATAATATATGATATTTATCTCCATTTGTCATCAACAAAAAGAAGATAAATATCATAGACATATACACACTATTGATGCAAACATTGACCATATACAGCTGTAGTGCAAATTAAATATTCCAATAAATGTAGTGTTTGGAACAAAACAAAATGACATAACACCATAGTTCAACACAGAAATAGTCATACAACATTTCTTAAACCAATATGATAATGAAAGCAAACTAAAGATAAAAATAATATCTAATCGGAACCCGAAGACTGATGAGCAAGAGTAAGACCTCATCCTCTCTTCTTGGCTGTGAAGTGCCGCAAAGTCCACGAAGCATGCGAGAATAATACCAAGTTATTTTTAATTTCTCTTTGTTTTTGTAAAATTAATTCCTAATTTTTCAAAAGCTTCTCTTATATTCTTTATCGCTGTCGTAAAAGGAGGTAGCATCTCATCTGATGTCTCATTTTCCTCTTGAATCTCTTCCATTTGTGGCACTTGTTCAACATGTGGAATATGAGGCTGAAAAATGGTAGAAATTTTCATGGGCACAAACACTACTTTATCGAATACTATTCCAAAGATATCTTCTTGAACTTGTTCATTGTGTAATTAACTCCAAAATGCCCAAAAATCCACATTAGAAAATTACCATAAGGATTATAAGATCACGGTTTTCCCGAGCATTGGCCACCAAGCATATTTCGTAGAATCAAGTTTGCCCAACTAACATGTAATCTACCTAGAATTTCATAAGTGCATTGTTGATGGATGGGATAGACTTCATCAAAGCTTCGTGTTTTAAGGACAATGTTGTGTTGAACAATCCTTATAACTAATCGAGCTCTATTTGTAAGACTTTCCTTTTTAGACCAATCTTCTAATTTTTATTCAAAACATCATTGATAATCCTATTACCATTTGCTTCTAAATTACCAAAACATAAGCCACTAGCAGGAATTTGCATAATGTTTCCTAGTTTCCTAGTACCTAGTCTCATATCTGTCCTATTCACAGAAGAATATAACACATAATCGTCGTTTTCTTTTCTTAGTTTTAAATTACATATAACATGGCCATACAATAAAGATAGATAGCTCTCTCATAGTTTTTAATGGATAGAATACCGGTTAAACTTGAAGCTTCGACGATAGCAGCAAGGTTGTATGATTCAAAATCAGGAAATTTTACTGGTCCACCTATGAGATTAGTGAAATTGATTATTGACTTGTAAGCACGGATGGATTTCTTGTTGTTGTTGAGACATGCCTTGATTTGAGGAGTTAAAATTGATTTTTGAGTGGAATGAGCCATTAAAAATTAGGTTTTTGTTTTGGGTTTTAAGAAAAAGAGGGTTGTAGAAGATGAAGAGTGAATGAAATGAGCTCTTGATTAGAAGGTTTACATGCCTTTTCAAATGACAATAAAATAAATCAATGACCATGATTTTAGAAAAAATTCATGATTCCCACCAGTGCACTAGTCGATCGACCAGTGGAGAATAAAAAATTATACCAGGCATTGTTTATAAAAAAAATAGAAGATATTGTTAACCATTGATATATATATATACACACACACCCCAATATGATTGTGAAGAGATCAGTATACGTTGCATGGTGTTCGAAGAACATATAGTATATGCTTGTTCATCGCATCATGATCTTAATGTGACAGTTGTATATGTGAAAAATGTAAAACCATTTGTCAATTGTAAATGGGAAGAGTTCAATATGATGTTCGTGCACTTAGAACATGCATAAAACACCTTAATATATTTGTAAACAACTTTATTTATATTATCTAACGTGAAAACATGTATAGGAAATTATAGTTAGTTATTTTTATAACAGAGTATAAACTTGCTCCACCACTAGAGTATATATCTTGCCTTGGAGACAGGTTAAAATCAAATGCTCAAATTATATATATATATATATATATATATATAATCACAATTATTACTCAAAATCATCAAAACTCTAGTGCACGGATGATTTCCACCCTAGTGCTTACACTATTCATACTAATTAAATGATTATTTTGGTTAGGAGATGAGCTAATACTATTTGAAGTGTCAGTATTTGTGTAGAATTTTCATAACCTCCTTCTGATAAACCTAATTTTACGATCTTGTTTTTCTTGAATTTGGCCTTGTCGAATTTGCTCGCCGTGATACGAGTCAAATTCAACATTAAGTTTCCATTGTTCAGAGTGGATCACATGCATGTTCTTTAACTGTTGAATCATGTTATCAGACATGATTTGTTGATTATTAGCTAAAGATTGTTGCAGATCCATAATACGTTGAAGTTGAGCAGGCTCGTAGTTATGATAAATGAAAGGAGTAGAAGAGTTTGGACTAGAGAACAATTTTCATTTAAATGACATTATGAAAGTGAACTATATTTCATTTTCTTCGAAGAGGAATATTTATATATATGCATGGAGAAGATAAAATCAAGGAGGACCAAGAGATAGAAGGCATGAAAGATAAAATAACGTGCAAAAGTTTAGAGAAAAAGATGGAGTGAAAAGCAAATTTTGGGTAAATCAAATACTGTGAAGCTTAGATAGAATATATGAACTATGCAAAAATTTAATTTATAGTTTAAATTACTTTGTTAAAAATTTATGAATTATAGCGAGACAAAAAAGTGATGTGGAATCATTTAAATTCTGATAATGAACAAAAATCAAGATCTCTTCATAATTTTAAAAATGTATTTTCACATAGTGGTTTTTTTAAAATATCCGCAATTTGATTTGAAGTATTAACAAATTCTAGTGAACTATTACCTTTTTCAACATTATCGCGTAAAAAATGATATCGTATATCAATTGTTTTATTCTAGAATGACTTATATAATTTTTTGATAAGTTAATTGCTCTAGTGTTATCACAAAATATATGAGATTTAGTTAACTTCAAAATCGCGTAGTGTTTGTTGCATGTAATTACTTGTGTGCAAGCCAAAGCAGCAGAAATATATTCTGCTTCATATATCAAAAGTGAAACACAATTTTATTTCTTACTGAACCAAGATACTAATGATTGACCAATGAAGTGGCAAGTACCACTTGTACTTTTTCAATCTGTTTTGCATCCTTCGAAATCAACATCACTATATGATACTAAATCGAAAGGGCGACGTTTTAGATAAAAAAGTCCATAATCTTTATTATTAATTAAGTAACGCAAAATTTATTTTATAGCTCGCATAAGTTATTCCTTGGGATTTGCTTGAAATCTTGCGCATAAGAAAACACTCATTAAAATATCAGGTCTACTAGCAGTTAAATAAAATAAAGAACCTATAATACTTTTATAGGGTTTTTGTTCAACGTTTTTACCATTCTCATCTTTATCAATTGAATGCTAGTGCTCATTGGAGTTTATTTACTAATAGAGTTTTCCATTCCAAAGCATTTTATTAAATCTCTACAGTATTTTTCTCGAAAAATGAAAATACCTTCTTTTAACGGTTTAATTTGTAAACCTAGAAAATAAGTTAATTCACCCATGTATGACATTTCAAATTCTCTTTTCGTTATATTGGCAAAATTATCACATAACATTTTGTTAGTTGTACCAAATTTATATCGTTAACATAAATTTGAATTACTAAAATATCATTTTTATCCTTTTTGATAAATAAAGTTGTATCAACTTTACCAATTTCAAATCTAGATTCTAAAAGATAAATTTTTTGTCTTTCATACCAAGCCGTGGTGCTTGTTTAAGACCATATAGTGCCTTTTTAAATTTAGATACAAAAATTGGATATTTTTCATGAGTAAGTAATGGTGGTTGTTCAACAAAAATGTTTTCCTTTATGTAAACATTTAAAAATTCAATTTTAACATCCATTTGATATAATGTGACATTGTGATGACATGCAAATGCTAAAAGAATTCTTATAGCTTCAAGTCATGTTACAGGAGCAATGGTTTCCTCGTAGTCAATTCCTTCCTCCTGATTGTACACTTGAGCCACAGTCTAGCTTTATTACGAATTATATCACCATTTTCATCAACTTTAATTTTGTAAAACCACTTTATACCAATGACAGATTGATCATTGGATCTTGGTACAAGCTCCAAGACGTTATTATGCTCAAAATTGGTTAGGTTCTTCTTACATAGCCAAAACCTAATAATCATCAGTATCAGCTTTTTAAAATTATTTCATTTAAAGTTAGATATGAAAGCAACACGTCCCATTTGACTTAATTGTCTTCATGTTGCTCCTCTTTCATTAATATCGCCAATAGCATTATCTAATAGGTGATCTCTTAGGATTATAGGAGGAGATTTTAAATCATTATTATCTGAATTAATAATTTCAACTTATTTATTCGGAGTATGGAGTACTAAAGTTTAGTAATTTCAGTGTTTTCCTCATCATTAGTAGTAATATTAAAATTTTCATCAAATGATACATGTAAAGTTTCTTCAATTATATTAGATCTTTGGTTAAATACCCTATATGCTTTACTTTGTTTCGAATAACCAACAAAAGATTCCTTTATCGACTTTTTGATCAAACTTTCAAAAGGGATCTTTAGTATTTAAAATAAATCATTTAGAGCCAAAAAAAATTAAAATATGATACTTTGGGTTTCCTTTCAAAAAATAATTTTAAAGGAGTATTTTTATTTAAGGGTCTCAAAGAAACAAAATTTAGAACATAATGAGTTGTAGCAACTGCCTCAGCCCAGATTTCTGTGGTACATTACTGCTGCTTAAAAGTATTTTAATGCACTATTGTAAAGTATGATATCTTTTCTTTCTACGACACCATTTTGTTGTGGCTTTCATGGAAAAGAAAATTTGTCACTTACCTTTTTTATTACAAAACTTTAAGAAAAATTCGTTTTCAAATTCACCTCTATGCTCATTTCTAATACTTTTAATTTTTAGATCATTTAAATTTTGTATTCTTTTAGCAAAGATTTTAAAAGATTCAAATGTATTATTTTTATGTTTTAAAAAAAGGCTATGTATATCTTGAAAAATCGTCAATAGAAAAAAACATATCTATTGTGATTTAGTAATCTTGTTTGCATAGAACCAAATAAATCTAGGTGTAAAAGTTCTAACGGTTGTTTTGTTGAAATCTCCTTTTTAGTTTAAAAGATGATTTTTTAAGTTTTCCTTTTTGAGAAGCATCACAAAGATTATTAATTTTAAAATTTATCTTTAGAAGACCTCTCACAATATTATTTTTAACTAATTTCTGAATATTTCTAAAATTTATATAACGAAACCTTTTATGCCAAATCCAAGGGTCAGTTATATCACCAACCAAACTTATATCTTTATCGTGTCTAATATTCATATTCAAAATATAGATATTATGGTTTCTTATTCCTTCAAAAATTAAGCTACCATATTAATCAAAAATATTACACTTATCTTTTTCAAAAGATATTTTGGAACCTTTATCGCATAATTGACTAATATTTAAAAGATTATGTTTTAAATTTTCTACCAAATAAACATTAGTAATCAATGGAGAGTTAGAAATACCTGTAGAAGGTACACCTCCCTGCCCAATAACATAGCCTTTGGAATTGTCTACAAAAGTGACTGTGTCGCCATCCTAGCGTCTTAGCATTTTCGGTCATGTGCTCAATGCAACAGCTGTTGAGAATTCAATTCTCCTTTTCATGTCGGAGTATCTGCAAAAAATAGAAAATATTTTAATGGAACCCACTTCCTAAATTAGGATTCTGGGGTCAGGTATAAGTTGACCATACCCAAATGGGTTTGGTGAAACCTTTAAAATGAAAGTCCTTATTAAAATGTACATCATTCAAAAATTTGTCTATATACTTTTGCCTAATCAGATTAGTTTTAGGCACCCATACTTTAATAGTCTTTTTACAGTTTATTTTTGGTTGACTATTAATGGGTTTTTGAAATTAGTATATAATGAGGAATACTTTGGTTGTTGTCTTGGTTTATTCAATTTTTTAAATACTAAACCGTTATTATTATTTGGTTTTGATATACTAATCAAATGCGATGAATTCTCCTTACCTTTATTAAATTTGGAAATATTAGAAGATAAATCTTTTATCCTACTTTCTAATATAACCTTGTCAGTAATTAAAATATTATTATTACTTTCTAAATCTTTTACTTTACTTTTCAAAATACCGATATTTTTCTTTAGATCATCATTATTATTAGTTAAAATTAACTTCTCATTTTAATTGTTTGAATAACTTCACTAAAATCAGAATTTTTATAAAGATTTTGTAGTTTTAAAATTTCTTGTTTGGGAATTGCTTTTTCATCTTTAAGCAATTGATTTTCTAATTCTAATTTATTTATCTTACCTGAATGTTCTTTATGATTTTTTCTTAAATCCTTAAATTTATCATCTAATTTTGAAGCTACTTCAATAACATCTTCAAAAGTAAATCAAAATATACCTCATCTTTGGTAGCCATGAAACACATATTGACTTCCTCTCTGTCATTGTCGTTATTGCTACCACTTTTGCTTGACGATGAATCACCCAAGTCACTTGGAAAGAACGTTTGCTACGTTTTGAATTCTTTTCATTTTTGAATTTCTTTTTGAAGCTTTTCTTATCTTTATTTACATCAGGACAATCTTTCTTCATATGATTGAATTTGTCATAACAATGACATTTGAAAGAGGATGTTCCATTTGAGTTATCAGGCTTTTGCTTTGGAACCATCTTATTGAATTTTTGGAATTTTTTAGTTCTTGGTGAAAAATAATACTTCTTCTCCATCAAGCTCTAATCATCATCATTGTTAACCTGAAAACCAATACCATGTTTTTCTTGGGCTAATTCTTTTCTAACTTATAGGTTAGCTTCATATGACATTAAGCTACCCATCAATTCTTCTACCTTGAGTATAGAAAGACATTTGCTTCTTCTATAGCAAGTACTTTTCTTTTCCACTCTTTAGCCAAAGAGTTCAAAATACGTGGTACTAGATCAAAATCATTAAAAGTAGCTCATAATTCCATAAGATCGTGTTGTATAGTTTGAAACCTAGAATACATTTCTATAATACTCCCATTAGGTTTCATTTTAAAAGATTGAAATTGATTCTTTAGTAGGCTAATCTTAGTCTTTTTAACTTTAGTAGTACCTTCATGAGTGACTTGTACCATTTTCCAATTATCATAAGCAGTTTTACACATCATAATTTTCGAAAATTCATTTTTATCTAATGAGAAGTATAAAACATTCATTGCTTTTGCATTATTGGAAGCAGTGGTCTTTTGAGCATGTATCCAGGTACTCATTCCAGTAGTAAGTGGTTCATACTGAGACTAAGTAGCTAGCCAAATATCAAGACTACTTAATTCCATAAAGACTTGCATACATGTTGCCCAAATATAGACAGTTGAACTAGTAAATAATGGAGGCCGTGCAGTGGATTATCCTTCTTGTAATATGTTATAACTCATGTTGGCCTATTATTCAAAATTTTGTTACAATTTTGAAACTCCCTAGCTCCAATACCAATTAAAAGTGTCTAGTGGATAGTAGAGTAATATTATGGCTGGCTAACTAACCAATAGTATAAAAGAAATATAACTAAAGTAATACATAAATAAAGGAACACAACAAGATTTATATTTGTTTAGATCACCTCTCCTACATCCAGTCCCTAAGCACCCTCTTAGAAATTTACTAAAATGCCTTACTTGATCCGGAGGAATTGGTTTATAGTACACACTGCCTGAGAAACTCTCAGGCCTATCTTGGATAAGAATAGTAATAGTTCTGATAACTATGTCTATAGATACATGTATTTTGTCAATACAATACAACAACTCTAGTAGTTTCTTGATATAATATGAATGTTGAGGCTTAGAGATTCTGGAGTTTGAATGCCCAGAATGTATATTTAAATGATTTGGAAGCAAGGAGCAGTAGAGAATAGACAGAGAGAGATAGTTAGAGAATTTGAAATGAAAGCGGTAGTATTCTTATCCTTTTATTAACTTGAGTGGTTGCATTGAAGAGTAGCATCTGCTCGGAGAGTTAGCACCAATAGTTAGAGAGGCACCATGAAATGGAAGCGATGATCTAGAAAAGTAGCTGCGATGGGGTATGACAACGGTCAGAAAGGAAATATGCTGGAACATGTACACATCATCTACAGGTCGATCGGTATGCATCCACCAATTGACCGATGGATGTCATATAATGCTCCGGTGCATTTTTCTTTTTGCACTTTCTTACTTTGCTTGCTTCTGTTGCTGTCTTCCTTTTTTATTGCCTGAACTCCTCAGTTGTTTATTCCTTTGGTCACCATGGTTTCATGTTGTTGGTGTGTTTTCATTTGGTAGTGTGCTCTAATTTATTTTCTTGCTTTGATCTTATTTCCTCAATAATACATTAGACAACTATTTCATTGTCATCATCAAAACCAAGGTTCTAACACATATGATTTAATTAATTTATAGTCATTGTAAATTAATTAAATTAATAAATTAATAAACATTTATGAAATATTATTTAAACATTTTAATTATCACTAATATTTAATAAAATCAGTATATAAAAGTTTTACGAAGTTTTCAAATGGGATTTGAAAAGGGAAAGAGTGATAAAAATAAAAAAAGCGGTTCTCTCTTGAATGCAAATTATTACCTTCTTTATTTCACTAATTCATTACTTGTTACCCTCTTATCTTCATCCTATAATGGCTAAAATTTTAGGGGCGTCTAGGCTAAAAATCCCTAAAACAAAATCAAAGTAAAACAATATTACAAAAGGTGGTTGTTACCTCTTGATTTTTGCATGATCTAGAGGTTGATCCATTCAGATCTAGGAGCTTAATTCTTCATTCAAGATGCGTTCTCTCGGCTACATCTTAAAGTAAATTCTAGTTTTATTTATTTATATAATCATCTTGTTCATACGATTTAGATCTTTTACATACCACATCTGAATATAAGCTTATCTATTTAATATGGATTAAATCCCTCTTTGTCACATCTATTTTAATAATATATATTCATAATGTTATTTTAATTTAGATCCATTTTTTGCTATACCCGTTTATTTAATTGCATGTTCATGTTGTTGACATTAGATCTATCACATGTTACATCATATTTAATTAGTTGTTCATATTATCCATATAGTTTGGATCTAAAATTTTACAGCGAATTTATATGTGCCTAAGTTGTCCTTTTTTGTTCTATTTTTGAAATATATTATTTAGTAGAAATCAGTTTCGATTGAAACCTAATTTCAAACTAATTGATGTGATTTTATTATTGTTACACACACGAACTTAAATAAACTATATATGTTATCTATTTGAAATCATTTGAAAATTGAATATAAGTTTCTTTCTATATGGTTGTAGTTTTGAATATAATTCTTTTTGGTTATCATTTACTTTTGTTCAAACTTGTTTGAAACAACATTAGTGGACTTTTGTGTAAAATATCATAAATATTTAAATCTTTTCTAATTTAATGTTTGCCTTTTAATTTGTTAACTATAAATCTTAACACATATATTAAATTACAAACTTTACATATACATATGTCATTTTAGTTTTAAAACATGGTTTGTAATTAATTATATATATGTATACATGTGTATATGTTATTTTAATTCAAAGTTTATAAAAATAATCTTTTATGTAAAATTACAAATTAAATTTTATAATCATTCATAAGTAGAAATTTGATTCATACCTATTAATTATAGATTTCAAAATATGAAATATGGTTAAAACTAATTTCAGTATGCATATATGGTTAAGAGTACAATTGTTATATTAAAATGGCATTGAATGAACGAGTAAAGGAATGGGGGAAGTCTTCCATCTTTTCCTCTTCATAAATGTGTACTTTATTCATTGATTGTCTTATTATAAATATAAGTTATCTATTGTCTACTGGTAAAATATTTTAATGTATCATGTATAAGCGTAAGTGAACTTTCTATATACATATGTTATTATTATTTATATGTCTTCAGAATAAAATGTATGGACAACAAAGACATATATAAAGGATGAAGCATAATTTGTGGTATAAATCTTAGCAATTATATAAGTACACATTAAATATATACACCGTTTATATGTTGTTTTTACACTTTACACATACGAATGTATTTGATACATTCATTGTTATATATTTATATTTAAATCAAATTAAACTTCCTTTCAACCAAATTAAATAAAATAAGGTTTTATTTTAAAATTTATTAGATTGGATCTAAAATCCATTTAAACTTCATAAGTACGATAGATTCAAAAATAGGGAAAAAAATGAAAACTTATTTCACCTTCTTTCAACTTACCCAGTTCTTTTAATGGTTGCAAAGCCCAATAATCTATACAGCCCAAATTAGCAATGTTAGGGCTAACTGATAAAAGCCAATGCATTTAGTAAGTTGTTTGGAAAGGTAATGCTGAGGGTTGGGATTAGATAATCAAGTACTCTGCCCTACTTGCCAACTGGCCTGGCCCGAAGGACGAAGTAAGCCCAAAGGTTATTTGCAATATATATGCCCAAATTGAATTTGGGCCTTGGGTTACTTTTTCAAAATATGTTTTGCAAATTTAATAAGTATATTTTAAATTTAAAGGCTAATTTAAAGTATGACATGTTGTAAATGTTATAAACTTTTCAAAATTGATTTTTAAAGTTAATGGATTAATTTCAAAAAAAAAATCTTAATTATTTAAGTAATTAGATTAAATAAATAAATTAATTAAAGTTAATTAATTAAATAAAAATATATATAATAATATATGTATATTTATCATTAAATGTGTAAGGTAAATGCTGATAGAATTTTGAATTTAATTAACTACACATTTAACTAAAATATTATTTTAGTGAATTAAATTAACTAAAATTTAATTAATAAATTATATACATGTATCATGATATATTTATGTAATTACTATAAATGTTATAGTTTATCTTCATCTTTAAATTGTCAAAAATGAATAACTTAAGATTCAATAGTTGAAATTTAAATTAAATTACTTGAAATATTGATTAAATAATTAATTAAACTAATTAAATATGATTTAGTTAACAAAATTAAAAGCAAACTAGATATGATTTAATTAAATAGGGTGGAACTATAAGAAACCTAAATTATGTTTATGGAATAAATACATATATAAAGTGCATATACCATGATTTTAGATGTGTTTGATACTTGAATCACGAGAGGTTCAAAAGAAATACATTATTCCTTAACTTTATGCCACTCAGATAAATATATTAAAGATTATGAATTAATAATATAAAAGTTTTCCTCCACCATTTATATGTTAACAAATTACTTGCATAATCTCTAGTTATTGAGCAAACTCAAGCTAGAGGTGTTACGTGTAGTATATTAATATATTGATAGCTAATAATCTCTTTTGATTTGTTGAGCAAACTCAAGGTCGAGATTGTGATTAGGACAAAGATCACATATTAGGAGTTGTATATGATATCCAATAAAGTGTTACCCATCACTTATAGGCTAATACTTATTGAGAAAACTCAAGGTCAGAATCACAAGACAAGCGAGCCCTAACGCCTACTAGAGAGATCAAAAGATTTCTATGTTTTTCTTAGGGTTTTAAGAAACATAAAAACCTTGTGCAGGCCTTTTCAGAAAAATGAAATGGTAATATTTAACTTTTTTACTATTGTAATTGACAAAACATTTATCAGTTGAAATATACAATTGAACCAATAAGGATTGACATAGAAATATAAAATAAACTTACTAATAAATCTTTTGACAGGTTGTCAGTTCAGGACCCATGCAAGAGCCAACCCGTACAACTATTAAATCATTCGTGCCTTGGTCACTTAACTGTTTATTTGTACAAGACTATGTATTATCTTATATGAGTGTCAAACTCTAATAACAATACAAGAATATGAATATTTGATCCATATTCATTCACATATAAATGTTATATGGTGAACGATTATGTTCATAATGTATGAAAATTCAATGAAATTAGTTAATTGGATATAAGCAAGTAAACCATAATGCAAAATCATCTGTTTAATACGATTGATTACAATAAGGATCTCCTTTGATTGGCTCAACCATTTTGGAAAGGAAAGCAAAAGTATGAAAGTGGATGTGACTTAGGCACAGTTGGGATGAGCAGAGTAATTTTTCGCCTCTACTTCATAAAGGGACATCGAAAATAAGAATTGTCTAAAATACTAATAGATACTTAATATGGAATGAGAAATGTTATTTCTACTCCACTGTGTTATAATATAGTTAATGAAGGTTATTCTATGAGTTTCAGATATTTGATCAAAAACTATCGACTTCAAGCTAGTTAGAGTAAAAGAAATAAATATCTCATAATAAGTAGTTAAATGAAGCTTCATGTAATGACCTGTATCTATGTATCGAAGGATCGTGTTATATTATTCTAAATTCATATTTGATTGTATGATGCTTTAACTTTGGATTGATGTTGAGTATTGACCTTTTTTTACCCTTAGTAATTTTATAGGACTATTTTGACCCAAGATTTATTTTTCGGTATTTTTGGTAGTGCTACGTATTACACGAATATACATGCACCGATATGAATCGGAGGATTTGGACGAACGAAAAATGTCCCTGGGTCATGAAAAATCGTATGAGCTACATAATCGAAGAATTTTCGAGATTGGATGTTCTTGAAGCCTATAAGACTTTAAAACACCCAAAAATAGCCACTTGGGGTACATTCTCGGATTTGATGAAATTTGTATCGTTGGAACGGGAAAAATACAGCAATTTACGCCATCTAAGAATCGCCACAATCCGATATTTCTAGAAGTCATACAACCACAAAACATGCAATGGAATTTTGGGAATAAAAGAAAATAATGGGCTTCCATACCCTAACCCTAATTACTACCGTACAAATATTATTCTTCCTTGTAGCTGTAACATTATTGTCTCATTCATATATCATCTCATCCTCTCCATTAAACCCATTTCCCACCTCCTTTCTTCTCCTCTTCTATGAGCAAATGGTCACTGTTTTGGCCAAAATAAAAGTCAGGTCTCTATTTTATTGAGAGCTACGCAACAACGATGGTTCGACCCATCTGTAACTGTAGTGGCCAAAAATAATGAATCCGATGAAGAGGTGATTTTGTTGGAGAGCCGAAATGTATTTAAATGATATAGGTTTGTTTATTTCAACTAGATGATAACAGAAATGTAGATGGTTGGAGCTGGAAGTGGACGTGGCGGCAAGGAGGTCGAAAAGTTTGGAAAAACATGGGCTCTTTCATGTTTTTGGCCATATTTTATGCCATCATGGTTATCAGGAGGTGCTGGAATCAGTGGTAATAGGGTGTTAGGCCAGGTAGTGGTGTCGGCGATTTCGAGTGGTGGTCTGATGATGTTATTGTAGAGTTTACATAAAAAAGGAGAAGTAGCGGTCACACATTGGTTAGAGGGAGGTCAGAGTAGTTGGAAGTGGTGAGTAAAGTGGCAATGTCGGGTGATGGAGCAAGCGGAGGTCTGATGATGGAGGATATGCCAGGCAGTGGCAGGTTTGCGGGTTGTTGTGGGATGGTCAAAGGGTAGCCGAGGCTGGCGGCAGTGGTAGGAGGTGCAGATGAAATGCAGTGGTTGGTAAAGCAAGGTGACAAAGTGGAGTCATGCATGAGTAAGAGGGAGTGAGCTACATGTGTTGAGTTATGTGAGGAAGATAACTAAGAGGTAATTATGGAACTTTTTAAATTAATTAGCAGATAATTAGTTAGTTAAATTTATGTATAAATCGGTTTCTTATATCGTTCATATCTTTGGCCTATGAGGTCCGATTTAGATGTGGTTTCTTGCGCTATCCTCATAGTAGAGCCCACTATGACTTGACATAGGATTTGAAAGATTTTATCAAGGTGAGTGATATTGTCACTCACCATACTATGGTTGTTATTATAATGTAGAATGATATTTTGAAATGATTTCCAACTTTAAAACATGATGTTTCTAATACATTTAAACCCATACCTAATTTTATAAAAGAATTTAAAGTGTATATAAATGGTTTAAATCGGATATCACATATGTTTCTATGGACATACTATTTTCTAAAAATTGTTAGATTTAGGCCATTTTTGATATGAATCCAAAATCAGTTGATATAGGTGGTTTCTGCACTTTATATGTATGTTATGTTAGTTGTATGCATGTTTTTTTGGTTATTTGTATGCTTTTTTGCTTGTTTTTGGTTGAAAACGCTAATCGATAGACTGTATAGTGTTAGGAAACATCCTATAAGACTGAGTTTCAGGCATATTGATTGAATGCTCACATGATGGGAACTTGAATAACAAGATAGAGTTTCACGCATATTAATTTAATGCACACATGATGGAAATTCGAATAGATGGGTTAATTATGTGAAGCAGTACTGAGATGTGTGCCAACCAAACTAAAGATGGAAGATGATGGACTTAGATACATGCTTTGGACTTTAAGATGGATGTCGGACCTTTTCAGTTGGTTTTTACTAAGCCATTTTTAGCTAAGTACACAACTAAAGTGGTTAGTCTTGACCACTTTAGAGTGGTTAGTACCTACCATTATTAATGATGGTCAATTTGGAACATCTTTCACGTGGGTGCTAAGTAGACTGCGAGAAGCATGACTTGGTGGTTTGTTCATGCGATGGACTCTTGATTTTGATGTTATTTCTATACGACAAGCGATTTTGATGGTGAAGCGATGATGTAATGCTTCAACGTGATGAATTTAGCACTTATTGATGGCGGCTCTATGAATTATGATGGATGTCTAGAGGTATTCTAATGAGAAGAGTGGATGGAATTTGTGATGATGATCTATAAGGACAAGTTTGATGATGGGAGCTTGTGGCTAGAACGATGATGTGTTCTCCCATGGAACTGAGTGGAATTATTATTATGTTTCACTATAGATGTCATTAGAGTGGAACGTTGGCCATGCTCCATTATGGAAACGCGTGCAAAGGTATAATAGATGCTCGGAGGTTTCCAGTATGATCGTGTAGAGAGGGTACATGGGGACTGCCACCTGAACTATGGTTGTATCCATATCTTATGACTATGGATTACCCTAGACCTTATGACTATGGGTCTATTTCCTGGCCTATTGAAGTGGCATGGATTGAGCATTGCGAAACTGAGATTTGATTGAGTCTTTGGCTTATGGTCAAGTCATATGTGTTATCTTATATCCAACACACTCGAGTGATGTGAGGATTGTTTGATGGATGCTATGTTTTGTTATGTTTGTCACATTTGCTTACCACCCTAGGATTGTCACTTAAGGTAGGTATTATGATTGGGATACCTAAACACCAAACATTGAACTTAGATTTTAGTACATCCATACGATAATGATTAGTAGAGTAACATATATTGATTATTATAATTTTACTCTTTGGATGTAAGGACATGCCAAGTATGACTCTCCATACCTTATATCCCATATACTATATCAGCGTTCATAATATTTTGAGATCATTTATCGCACTCACCAGATTATTATTGTCTAACTTAAAGAATTTATGCTTTGCTTCTTATTATCTTGGGTACTTTTAAATGAGTATAGTAGATAGCAGGTGTTGGCAATTGGTGGAGGTGTATAGATGGACGATTAGGAGGAGGTGCTTTCTTGTACTTATATTTGGACTCAATATCGCTTATTTCATTATGCGACACTGTGGAGCCTTGGTAGTGTTGTTTATTCTATTTTGAAGCAGCTATCTTTTCAGTTTATTTTTGGTTGTATAAACTCTATTATTATCTTGTATAACTTTGTGAACTTGTGTACTCTGATATTGTGGTTTATTTAGTTATTACTATCTCGTCTGTTTTACATGCGTGATGACCATTATATTTTATTCGATGTGTTGTAGGATATACAATAGGTTATTTAATTGTTTTATTTTCTTCACAAACATGGCAATCGTCCTACATCGGATGGGCACCGTTATAGTGCACTATACATGTATATTGGGTGCCATAGGTATACGACGGTTTTCACGCTTGGTATCAAAGCTTAGGTTGCATAATTAACTTAAGGGATATTAGGATCCATTAGAGATAAATAAGAGTCAACACTTTAGAATGGAACGAGAGCATACAAGAGAGAGTAATTGTTATATATTTTGATTTTCAAAACTATATAGTAGTATATATGATATATAAGTCATAATGCACATACGAGTACTGTTGATGTGATGTAGTTCCTCTTTATGAGAGACTAGTCGTTCTTATTATAGATTAAGAATGATCTACCATTCAATAACCATTACTAGGAACTCCATCTCGGGAGTTGAGGAGGGGACAAGATTTAGGGGTTGTCGACCCCGATCTATAGAACATGTTCATTGAGATGGTGTGAAACATGGTTTGGAATGCCCAAGTTGCTCCTAATGTTGGTGGTTCTTAGATGCAAACGCCAAGGGTCGACTTTGTCAAGTAGTATAAAGACTACATAAGTCTAAGAGGCAGACCTTTCCTTAGAACGAAGTTGATTATTGAGGTGAAAAATTGGATGGGTACTTGCAAGAGGATCTTCGTTGACTTGGAGTTAAATGACACAATGAGGTAGAGGTCGGCTTTTAGATAACTCTGGGGACGGGCTACGGACTAGTAGAATGCACTTGAGTTGTGACTCCCGAGGATCATTTTACTTAAGATCAATTCATAGTTTGCTTCGAAGAGAAATTTATCCCGACTGCTTAAAGGTCGGTACTGTTAAGGAAGTTTATTGACTTGAAGTGTGGAGATAAGTCTGTGTTGGAATATATGGTCGGGTTTGATGTACTATCAAAGTACATTCTATCTTTCATTGATACTTCACTTAAAAAGAATGAAAAGTTTATCACTGGGTTGAACTATCACCTTTAGGAGTGATTGATACGTTACATTGATGAGAGCTTTGATAAGTCTGTTGAAAAGGCTTTACGATAAGAATGCCTAAACCCATTGTAGAAGGTTATTGTTTTGAGGGTGAACCAAAACCGCAATCGGGCAGGTGAGGCAAGCAAAAATGGAACAACAACAAGAAGAAGAAGAAGCAGATAATGAAGCATATGCATTGAATGTTGTTCCAACTTCTCCGAGTGCTACATCAATGAAAGAGAAGGGAAAGGGATTACTACCTAGGTATGCTTTCCATTTTTGATTATTCTATACATGTTTTGTATGATATCGGGGTTTCACATTTCTTCATATCTATTGATTCGGTATATAGATTGGGTTGAGACCCAACATAGTTGACCGACCTTATATTGCAATAAAGCTTATTAGCGCCTCAGCTAGACTGTGCATGGTTTGTCGAGACCTTATGTTATTGAGTCATGGATGTTCTTTTGCTTATGAATGCTTATTTTTGGGTTTTATTGAGTTCGGTATTATCATAGGGTTGGACTGGATGAAGGGTTACTGAGTAGTGATGGGTTGTGAGAGGTCTTTATTGATGATAGAAACTGATGATGGATAGAGATTAGAAATTGGCTGCCTACCTGATGATGAGGTGATGATTATCATTTTATATTTGCTTGAGATCCCGCATGAGGAGTTGTCATCGGTGCCTATAGCTTGAGAATATTTGACATATTTGATGAGGTGATCGAGTTACTACCACATTGGGAGATAGAGTTCTATATTGATCTGGTCAAACATCCTAAACTAGTAATTATGCTTTGAGGCATATGATGCCTAAAGAATATAGGGAATAAGAGGTGCAAATTGATGACCTATTAAGGTGGGAGTTCATTTATAGAATTATATCTAAGTAGGTTGCACCTATAGCATTCGCCACTAAGGTAGATGGTTCTTTAAGTTCATGTATTAATTATTGTGAGTCGAATAAGGTCACAAAGAAGAACAAGTATCCACACCAACATACTGATGATTTGTTCATCAACTCTGTGGTGTGAGGGTATTCACTCTATTTGACTTTGCAATGGGTTTTCTCCAGCTGAGATTGGAGAAGGAGAATGTGTCGATTACAACTTTTTGTATGCCATTTAGATTTTATGAGTGGTTGGTTATGCCGTTCGGGCTAACCAATGCATCGACATAGCCTATTAATCTCATGAACTGTGTTTTGAGGGATAGTTGAGTAAGTTTGTGCTTGTGTTCATCGATGATATCCTCGTCTACTCACGGACAAAATAAGAACATGATATGCATTTAAGGATTGTGATGGAAGTGTTGAGGAAACACTAGTTAAAGATGAAGTTTTCAGAATGTCACTTCTGGGGAAGAGAAGTGAGATTCATGGGTCATTTTGCTATGGAACAAGACAATGTTATAGATCCTATGAAGGTTGTAGCAGTCCAAGATTAGGAAAGACCTAAGAATGCTCGCTTGTAAGGAATGGATTGATAGGATATTATAGATGTTTTATCAAAGACTTCTCCAAGGTATCAGCACCGTTAACCAATCTGACAAAGAAAGATCAAACTTTTGCTTAGGACACAAGGTGCGAGCATACATTTCTATGTTTGAAATAGAGATTGACGAGTGCAACGGTGTTAGTCATTCCGAGTAGGAATGAGGAGTTAACAGCATACAAAGATGTCTATGGTACTGGACTAGTTGTAGTATTGATGCAGAAGGATAAGATTTTAATGTATGCTAATCGACAACTAAAACTGCATGAGATGAAATATTTGGCTCATAAGTTGGTGTTAGCGGTGATTGCATTCGCACGAGAGGTTTGAGTGATTCATGAATCACAGATTGTTAAAGTCCCACTTCTCCTAAAAGGACATCAACCTTCACCAATAGCTATGGTTGGAATTCTTGGCCTCCTATGACTTCAACATTTGCTATACGCTTATAGGAAATGTAGTAGCTGATGCTTTGAGTGGAAGACATGCCAGTTTGGGAGCGATATTCCTAGAGTAGACATAGCTTGATTTTATCACTGGTTGTGATTTCAGACCTCAATATGGCTTGAGTCGGAGATGTTGGCTAGGTTGACTATCAAACCTACTTTGATTTAGCGGATCAATACTAGTAAGAGGCGCGAAACAAGACTAGCTGAGATTATAGCTAAGTTAGAGGAATGAGTAGAGTCTATAGAGGTGATACAGTGCGAACTAGACCGAGAAGGTAAGTTCTATAAGGATGGGAGATTGTTTGTTCTCGAGTGGAAGGAGGAGAAAGTACTAATGAACTTCATCAATGGATTATTGAGAACTAGGGGTGGGTATGATAGAATCAAATTCATAGTCGATAGATTGACAAAGAATGTTAGATTTATACCTGTTAAGTCCAATAGAATGAAATCCAAATTGACTGAGTTTTTTATGAAGTAGATAGTGTGATTCCACGGTATGTCGAAGAGAATTGTGAGTAACTGAAATTCATAATTCACTAGTGGGTTTTGGGAGAACGTATAAGAGACGTTGGGAAAGGTGCCGCCAGACCAATTAGATGTACCTAAAATTGAACCATCAACTTCAAGACCTCATAGACATATTTGTATCATAGAACGTGATAGAAACAGCTTAGGAGGAAGCCAATGAAGTGGTAAAGGTTTTGTAGAGTGAAGCAAAGGCGATCGTATATGGGAGATAAAGGAAAGAATGAGGACCACTTGTTCATATCTCTTCACTTGGTAAGATTTCCATTTTTATTATTAGCTTTAATATTTGATATCATATTTGATACTTTATATTGGATAGTTTAGAATCCTACATGCTAAGATAGGCATGGATTTACTTCCCGATGTTTGATATTATGTCTGCATCTCGGTGCTTGATGGTTTATGCTTAATATGTTTATTTATGGTTGTTAGGTATGCGAAGTAACTATATTTGACCTTAACTGTACAATTTGGGGATTTCGGGGGTGAAATTTTTAAAGGAAGGAGAGTATTATGACTTGTATTGTATGTATCGAAGAATAGTAAAATATTATTTTTAAATTTATAATGGGTTTTATGATGCTTTAACTTTAGGGTGATGTTGAGTATTGATATTTTTGGCCCTTAGTAATATTATTAGATGACTTTGATCCTAGATTTATATTCCATCATTTTTGTTAGTTATATCTATTACATGGATATACGTGCACTGATATGCACCAGAGGATTTGGATGAACGCAAAAAGTCCCTAGATTAGGAGAAATATTATGAGTCTTGCAATCAAATAATTTTCGAGATCAGACGTTTCAGCAACCCGTACAACTTTAAAACGTCCAAAAATAGCCTCTTGGGGCACAATCTTAGATTCTAACTAAACTTGTATCTTTATAACAAGAAAAATATGATGATTTGTGCCATCAAAGAATCATGATATCCAACATTTCTAGAAGTCGTACGATCACAAAACGTGCGTTAGAATTTTAGGAATAAAAGAAAATAATGGGCTTCCAAACCCTAATCCTACCCATTACCCTATAAATATTATTCTTTCCTATAGCTGCAACATTGTTATCTCATTCATGTATCATCTCTTCTTCTCCATTAATCCCATTTCCCACCTCCTTTTTCCTCCTATTCTATGAGAAAATGGCTATTGTTTTGACCAAAATAAAAGTCGATCTCTATAATTTTCTGAGAGCTATGCAATCATAGCCTCGTTTGACCAACTCCTACTGTAGTGGCCGAAATAGTGAATCCGATGAAGGATGATTTTAGGGGAGAACCAAAATGGATTTGAATGATATTTTTTGACGAGAGGATTACAGAATTGTAGACTACTGGAGCTAGAGGTGGACGTGGTGACGGCGGGGTGGTTGAAAATTTTGGGGAAAACGTGGGTTCTTTTAAGTTTTTGGCCACGTTGCAGGTCGTCGTGGTTATTGGGGGTGCCTGCATCTGTGGTAATGGGGTGATGATGGTGCGGGAAGTCTTGGGTGGTGGTCCGGTGATGTCGTTGTGGTGTTTACGTAAAAAGAAAATAAAAAAGAGAATCATTGGTCACACGTTAGTCAGTGGGAAGCCGAAGTAGCTGGAGGCGACGGTGGGTTAAGCTGCAGCGTTAGGTGGTGGAGAAGGTGGAGGTTCGATGATGGAGGAATGTGCTGGGTAGTTGAATGTTTGCAATGGTTAAAGGATGGTCGGAGGGTGGCCAAGGTAGGTAGAGATGGTGCGATGGTGGCAAGAGGTGCTGGGGGCATGTGGTGGCTAGCGAACCAAGGTGGCAAAGTGGAGCTGTGCATGAGTACAAGGGAGTGTGTTACAGGAGTTGAGTTACACGAGTAATATTTTTAAGAGGTAATTATGAAAAGTATTGAATTGATTAATTATTAATTAGTAGATTAATTAGTTATTTAAATTTATATATAAATTGATTTCTTATATCGTCCATATCTTTTGTATATGAGATATGCTTTGGACGTTATTTCTTCTATTGCACTCATATTAGATCACTCTATGACTTAGCATAGGATTGGCTAACTTTTGTTAAGGTGGGTGATATTGTCTCTCATCATTCTGCGGTTGACACTACAGTGTAGAAATGATGTTTTGAAATGATTTCTAATTTTGAAACATGATTCTTTTTTAATATATTTAAACGTACACCTGATTTTATAAAAGAATTTTAAAGTGTTTAAATAATTTTAAATCATATATCACATATGTCCTTATAAACATACTGTTTTCTGAAAATCGCTAGATTTAGGCCATTTTTGATATGAATCTAAAACTGGTTGATATAAGTGTGTTATGCATGTTGTATTATGCTCAGTTATTTGTATGTATGCTATGTTGGTTATGTGTATGCTTGTTTGCTTGTTTTTGGTTGAATTGTCGATCGATATGCATATAGTGTTAGGAAACATACCAGAAGATAGAGATTCGTGCATATCGATCTAATACACAAACCATGGGAACTCGAATGATGAGATAGATTTTTGTGTATATCAATTGGATGCACATATGATGGGAACTCGAATGGATGGGATAAGTATGTGGAGGTGTACTGAGATGCATGTCGATCGAACTGAAGAAGGAAAATGAAGGGCTTGGGTATGTGCTTCAGACTTCGGGATTGATGATAGACGTTTTCACTTGGTTTGTGCTTAGACATTTTTGGCTAAGTGCCCGACCAAACTAGTTGGTATTGACTACTCTAGATTGATCGGTACCTACCACTATTGATGATGATTAATTTGTCACGTCTTTGAAGTGGACAATGAGGAGGTTTCCTGAAGCGCGATGTGGTGGTTTTTTCGTGCGGTCGACTCTTGATTTTGATGTTATTGCTTTACAACAAGTGATGATGTGACTCTTCGATGTATTGACTTTGGGACATGTTGGTGATAGCTCTATAATTTATTATGGATGTCTAGTGGTGTTCCAATGACAATGACTCGATGATGGGAGTTGATGATGATGATCCACAAGGATAAGTTCGTTGATAGGAACTTGTTGGTAGAACGATGATGTGTTTTATAGTGGAAGTGAGTGAAATTGAAATTGTGCTTCACTATGGATATCATTAGAATAAAATGTTGACTGTGTTCCATTATGATGACATATGCAAAAGGAACATAGATACTTGGAGATTTCTAGTGTCCTCATGAAGAGAGGGTATGTAGGGATGCCCACCTGGATTATGACTACGTCCAGATCTATTACTATGATTACCCTGGACCTTATGACTATGGGTCTTTTTTTTGGTCTTACGAAGTTGTATGGATTGAGCACCGTGAAACCAAGATTTGATTTAGTCTCTAGCTTATGATCATGTCAAACGAGATATCTTATATCCAACCTACTCGAGCAATGTGAGGGTTGTTTGATGGATGTTATGTTTTCCTATGTTTCCCATATTTTCTTATCACCCTTGGTTGTCACATGAGGTAGTTATTATGACTAGGATACTTGGACACCCGACATTGTACTTAGATTATAGTACATCAGTACGATGATGAAGAAGTAGAGTTGCATGTATTGGTTGTTATGTGCTAACTCTTCGGATGAAGGGGATAGGCCATGTATGACTCTCTATACCCGATGTCCCATATACTATATTGACTTTCAATATATTTTGAGATTATTTACCGCTTACACTAGACCGTTGCCTGACTTGAGGTTTTATGCTTTGGTTCTTTTATCTTGGGTACTTTTAAATGAGTAGACTAGATGGCGGGTGTAAGCGATAAATGGAGCTATACATACGGATGAGAAGGAGGAGGTGCTTTCTCGAACTTATATTTGGACTCATTATTTTGCTTATTCTGTTATGTGACACCGTGGAGCCTTTACAGTATTATTTATTCTAATCAGAGGCGGATGTCTTTTGATTTTATTTTCAATTGTATAAAATATACTATTATCTTGTATAACTTTGCAAATTTGTGTACTATAATATTATGGTTTATTTAGTTATTATTGTCTTGCCTATTTTATATTCATAATGTCAATTATATTTTATTCGATGCGCTGTGATATATACGTGATATAATTAGGGGGTACGCTCCATGGATAATTATGTAATTTGTTATACATTTCTAACTCGATAACCAATCTTGTTCAACATAAAAGGTTTTTTATTTGTATTATATACTTAATATAATGTGTTATACTTATTATTTATTTAATTGAAAGAATGTTTAATACTGAAAATCCATAAATGGTATATTTTGTGATAGTTGTTACGATATGTTATAATCATAAGTGATTTATCACTCTAAAATAAACATATCGTTTTAAATATCTCTAATCAAGATGTATTGAGACTAGATATTGATACATCCATCGAGACTATAATACGCAACACTCTCTATATGTTGGGAAGTTTATTACTCATAGCTGCTGGGGTCACCAAAGGGTTATGTACTAATAGTTATTGGATAACTATAGAGTGACCCAATCGAGAGTTTACTATTGGTTAATATAACTAATGTCAAATAGATATCTCTAAGTAATAATTTTACATAGCTCCCTCGACTTGAAAATGCTATGGAACTTCAATATAGACACTCCATTTTGATTTTAGTTAAATTGTGGTATGACATCCATTGAAGGACCATAGTTGGGTCCGATGCTAAGTATTGGAAGTAAAACACTAGTGAATTTGTCTCTTCGGTTATATGGAGTAAGTATCATGATCAACTCAAGCTCAAAGTCTCTAGCCAGAGTAGTACGGTTAATAATTGTTATTATTGAACCAATTATTTTGTGTTTGCACTTACATGGTTGAATATGGATAATGTTCGAATTTTAGCCAAAACTAAATTCCATAAGTTCTAATGTGATATAGTTTTAATGAAGAGAATTGGTGTAAATAATTGTCACTACCAAGTACCGCTTGTGATAAGTAAAGTTAGATTTTACTAAAATATGTGTAAGCAGTAAACTCAACCAAAATGTCACACCTCTAGCTAAGGTGACTTATGACCATTAATATTCGAATTGTTCAATATTAATCACTGACTTAATTTACACCTTTAAATCGCACAACTATAATGATGAATACTCTGAATAAACCAAATGATTTAATTAATTTATAGTCATTGTAAATTAATTTATATTTCTAGAATATTAACTATTAAATTTTATTTGATTTTTTTGAATACCATTAGCATTTAATAAATTGCATAAATAAAAGTTACAAATGTGTGCATCGATATACAATGTCACGGGTTGTTTAAATTAGATATGGACCGAACAAATGCTGATTGGTTTTGGGATCATTTGAGGTCCATGTTGCCTCCATGTTTGGCCGACCAACAATGTGGGGAGATGATAAGTTTTGAAATAACTAAAATGGGAAAAGAATAATATGAAGAAGGAAAAAGGTCTCTCTTTAACATGTATTGATTTCCTTCTTTTTTCATTCTTTTTCATAACTTTCTAATGCTCTCCTTCCTCTCTAATGGTTGAAAATTTGAGATCCCTCGTGGCTAAAAGTATCCCAAAAACAAATACAAATCAAATTAGTTCATTAAAAGTGGTTCATTCCTCTTAATCCTTGCAAAATCTGAAGGTTGATTTCTGAATCTAGGAGCTTTGATTCATTATTCAAGGTGTGATTTATTGGCCACGTCCAAAGGTAATTCTTTAATTTAAATTCACCCATGTATTTATTTCATTGATATAATTGGAATTTGTATGATTCACCTCATGTTTTAATTATTCATCTTTCCAGATGTAAATTAAACCTCTCTTATGTCTATTTTTATTAAATTATGTTTATTTTGGTTCAGATCTATATTTGTTAATCATCTTCCTTTAATACATATTCATGATAAATTGATATGTTGTGGATCTTATGTTACCTTTGATAAATTGTTACAGTTATCTGTACTATTTAGATTTGTAAGTTCTTACCAGTCAAAGAAGTATGACCGAACCTGGAGTCAAGTTGGAGGTCCAAAAGCTCTGCAATGAAAAAAAGAGAAGGAAGTGCTGCCGAAATGCGACCGGTTTGATTTCAGGAAGCTTCGGAAAAGTTTGGATTGGAAAAGGAAGTGATGGTGTGAAGTGTGGTGATATGTGCTTGAATGTTGGTAGGAAGAGGATAGAGTTTGGTTTGGTAAAAATGAGTTAATCTCACTTTGAATCACTTGAAAATCACTTATTACTATTTCTTATTAATCACTTGAATATTTTTTGCTATTAGTGATAATAATAGACATTAACTACTTAAAGTTATGATATTGATCATATGCTAAAATGATGGCTTATATGGTTGTTTAATATGTTTGGATAATGATTGGTTGATTGTATACATGCTTGATGTAGAAAAGGTTCATGGTCAAACACATGTCGAATTTACATAAAGGAATCACTTTCTTATATAAATAATAATGGTATATATGGCATTGTTAACCTCTTTAAAAATAAATAAAAATGGTTTATAAATGTTTTATAAACATTAAAACTCGGTTCGATAAAGTTTGGAAAAGATTTCAAAATGGAGTCAAAATAAGCGTGTCGCAAACGATAGTTCGTGATTCCACGCCATAAAAGTTAAATCACTGTGTAAAGTGGAATATAGTTTGGAATTATTTGAAAGAAGAATTTTTCAAAATCTTATAACTATAGTTTTCAAATGAAGAAGGAAAATCAAGAATTCATTTAATAGAATTGAGTTATGCCTAAATCAAATTTTTAAAAACATCGTGGTTTAGTAGTTTTAGGAAGCAAAGTGGAAAATGCTTTAAAATTGATATTTATAAATCTTTAAAAATAATAAATAAATTTTATAAATATATTAAAAGGTTTTAAAAGTGATTTAAGTTATAAAAATGGACATACATGAAATGAAATTAGTGTTTTGAACAAAGAAGCTTTAAAAACACTATTTGTAACGGTTTCAGTAACTTTTGCAAATTATAGTTTTAACTTAATTATTCTTTCCCAATCTTTTTTGTAATCTTTTCAAATGAATAATTAAGTATTTTGAAGATGGTTTGGAAGTTTTACAATTATTTTAAAGGAGTTTCAAATAAATGGGTTAAAGGCAAATTGTTTTAAATAATATTTGAAATTGTGTCACGTAAATGAAAATCATCCCTAAAATATTATATAAAAGAGTTTAGAGTTGATCAAATAATTTGACCACCTTATAGGTGACAGAGAGATAGTCTCTAGACCCAAGCTTGGAAAACCAGTGTTTGGGTTCCAATCAACCTATCCGTATTGATCCAACGGAGGGGATAATAAATTTGATTTACTTGGACCACATTTTCCTAAGATAAAAAGAGATTTGGAGATTTCCAAAAGTTAAACAAGCTTTTAGAATAATAAGATTTTTGGTGATATATGAAATGTACTGGTTAAATATTTATTACATTCCAAGGAGGGAACTCGTACTATCCTTGTGAATTTATGTGATTCTACCGTTGTTCGATGAATGGTACAGGTTTAATATAAAAATTAGTACTGAGTATAATTAATCTAAAATCTATGAATCCTTTACTCAATACTAATTGGTTTGGGTATATAGTGAACGATATCTTAATTAACATTACTTTTGACTCATTAAAAGATATGTTTTGGAAATAAGTAATCTCTATTGAGATTGAATTATACCAATAATAGAAGATGGAAATGTTGTCCTATATAATTAAAGAGAAATGATTTGTTATTTCCAAAGATAAAAGAGGGTTTTAATTAACTAAAGGATTTGGAAAAAAAGAGGTATAATGACTCTATATATACTTAAAATGGAATGGTTTAAAGATGTATATCTCTAGAAGATATTTTATCTAGATAAAAGATATTGGTAAATTAAATAACAATAACCCACATACTTAACAGCTTTTATCGATAAATTGGTTCGAAGGAATCGGGGTCGGATTTAGGTGTCCTATCCAAAAACCACTTCGAACCAATATCCGTTTGAAAGTGAAAATACGTTGACGATAGTGATTTTGAAGACGGAGATCTTCATAATGTAGGGCTGCTTGCCACTAACCTCTAGAGTAATTCCCTTATCATATATATGGTGGCGGTAGTTTTTCAATTTGAAATCTTTGATGCAAGGACTACTCGCTACTAATCTTAGAGGTGATTCCAAAATAAGATGTAGTTGGAGAAGTTGGTTTGTCCTGCTCCTGGACAACTAGTATGGACGAATATCCGACATTGCATTTCTAAGACTATGTATATTGATCATTACAATCATACATCTATTGGTGGTGTATGAGGCAATTCCTCATATACTTAACACCTTTCTCTGAGACGTACGAGCTCAGAGGTTGTACTTTTATGAAAATCAGTAGTGTGTTTTTTGAAATGGCAATGTAATATTTAAAGTAGGATTTGTTCTGTGAATGGTAAAACGTTACCTTAAGCCTCGCACATCGGAAATGAAAAAAACATTGTAGATGCGATAGGGCTAAGTAGGTTACTCCCATTAGGATATGGTCATTACCTTTCCGGATTACCCTCTATATGTTGGGTTTGTTGTGTATGTTATAAGATGTCTCGGATAGGTCAGGAACGACTGAGATGATGTCATATTCGGTACTATCTATGGTAGAGGTAGACCGGTTCTGTGCTGGTAGAGGTTAGAGCCTCAGATGCATCCCTCTAGAGATGTACTGTCGGTGGGTAGTCTCTTACCTTGTCATTATATGGAATCCATTCTCCAATACAAGTCTTTACGGTTCTAGTTATAAACCTATTATGCCGGAATGCAATAAATCTAACAATTTCGGCTAAGATTATATACATTTATTTGAAAAGTGTTTTCAAAACAATGTCATTTGAAATAATTTCAAATTATTTGATAAAAAAGTTTTAGTTATCAGAAGGTAAAAACCGGTTTGTGTTTATATGCGGCGTGGTCTTATGAGATACTTTTCTTTTCAAAGGTTTTGTTTGGCATCAAAGTCAATCTAGGACACTGTCATATATTTATGATTTTCTTTTCTCGCACTACTTGTATTTTTAATACTCGGGTCAGATTCGTGTAGTTTCTGGACTAGTTGAAGGTGCTTGGAGTTTAGAAAGGAGAGCTGGAGATCTTCATCAACGTATGGACGTAGTTTACTTTTCCGCTGTATTTGTTATTTTTTAGCATTTGTAAGGATGGATATTTATAACCGTCCAGGCTGAGCTTAGGATAGACTCTGATATATGTATTTAAACTTTCTACTATAAAGATTATATATTGAAATAATATATGTTATTCTATTCATGCTGTTTTGTCTTTATTTTCTTTTTACCCTTAATGGTCTACCTTTACATTCAATTTGAGTTAGACATGTGTGGTTTATTGTCAACTTAAAATATACATAACAGTGGGTTGTTATAGTTGGTATCAGAGCTTAGGTTTAGTAAACACCTAAGCCTGGTAAGGTTAAAGTCTCATTAGTGATAGGGTCAGTAATACCCTAGGATGAGTAACTCATTAGAGATAGGGTAAGCCACACCCTAGAATGAGTTGAGTATATTATATTTGAGAGCGTATTTGTTAATGTTATATAAAAATGATTTTTTTGAAAAATGGGTAAATAAAATAATTTTACCTAGGATTATATTTTGAATATAAGAGAATATCATTCACATGATATGGTTATTCATGTAGTGTTTGGCTAAGTTATTATCATTAATTGATTGGTTGTTTGATTTAAAAAGTTGAAATACGAACACCTCGTGAATTTAGTTTCACAATTTGACTATGTGGTGTTCGATAAATAATATTAGTTCAAGGTTAAAGAAATTTATAAGATAAATGATTTTATGAATATTTTATAAAAATAAGTGATTTTATAAATTGGATTTATAAAACGTGTTTTATATAGAGATTTTAGAATTTAAATCTCGGTATTTTTGAAAAAAAATCTGATGATTAACTAGCCGAGTGGCTAGAAAGTAACTAAAAAATGGGCAGGTGTTGTGTTCAGACGGTAAACACTTTTCTTAAGTATTCCCCTTCGTGTTAAGGGAATATATGATACTATTGGTAGTACCCAGTTCCTTGGTATCATTTTGAGTTACTCAATCTATATAATTTTCTAAAGTTAAAAAGGATAATATGAATCATCGATTAATAGATTAACTGGTGATTGTTAATTTTTATCAAGCTGGTTGCATTTAATATTGGTTAAAAGGAGTATATTAAATACAAGGAGTTTATTATAATTTTAGGAATAAAAGATATATAGTGATATTTTGAAATAACAAATTTTTTATTTGAATTCTTAAGAAATTTGATCAAAATAAAAGTTATTTTAAAAAGAAAAAAGGACTATTTTAACAAATAAGTCCATATTTAATTACAAGAGAAATACAGTTTTAAAGAAGATAGAAATAGTTTGAAACAAATATTTCTAAAATGGTTTATATAAAAGATTTATAAAAGTAATATTCCATAAATAAAGTAATAGATTTATAAATGATTTTTTATAAATATTAAAAATGGATTGGTAATTGATATTTTGTAAATAGATTTTAAATGGGATTTTATAAATAAAGGAGATTTAGAAAGGAATAAATTCATAAATGGGATTTTATAAAGAGATTATATAAAAAGAAGTTTTATAAAATATGAAGGAGATTATAAAACATGGTTTTATAAATATAAAAGGGTTTATATTAATAAGCAGAGGATGGTTTTTATAAAGGGAGATACGTTTTGTTTTAAACATAAAATAATCTCTTAAAGGTGTGTTCTGAAAGTGATATTTGCAAATGGAGTTTGATGGTTTTAAAAGTGATTTAAAATGTGTTAAATGATATGAAGACATGGATTTCAACATTTTTTGTTGTAATAATGTTTTTGAGAAAGCAAGGAAGACATAGACCATAAAACTATTATTATAGTATGTGATTTCCATAAGAAGATGTTTTATATAGTATACCGAATTTATACATATTCGATATTTGATGTTAAGATTCAAGTGATAACTTATATTCGTTTTTAAGTTAAGAATGACGTCCATTCAAGGCTTAAGAGGGAATGATACCCCAACTTGATCGGCTTCATTGTTTACTAATAAATAGTTTAAGTTCGACATCAAAAATTAATATTAAGTATAATTAATCAGATCCCTATACTAGTGTTTTTGGGTTGTCGTAACGATGTTTTACGCAACATTTGTATTGACCCAATAAAATGTGTTTTAGAAAATACGAAGCTTTCCTCAAAGATTGTTACGGATTTAAGTATATAGAGGTATTTTCTAAGTGTTAAATTGAAAGGGTATCTTTGGAAATAAGGTAGAAATTTTTAGTGAATAAATTTTTGAAGTAATTATATATAAAGAAGCATCTTTATAAAAATGCTTGAATAAAAGGTAAAAGTTTTATGAAATGTTTTCACAAAATTTTTAGGAAGATCAATAAGTATGTATAAGATACGTAGATCATTTCGTTACACGATTCACATCTAAGATTTGAGTATGGAAATTTAAGGTGTTTACACCAATCCGAATAAGTATTTATCACTCGATTCTTGACGATGAACAGTGATGAGGATTTGTAGTCAGATACTTACATTTTCTATCATAGTTGAGAACTATGTAAAGAAAATAAAAGCTATTGAGCCTAATCAAAGTCTGTACTAGAGAATCGGAGAATCAAGCAAAGTGGTATATTCGAATTTAAGACCAAATCAGATAATACATATAGATAATATGTGAGCACAACACGGGTTAATATTTGAAATTTAAAATATAGTTTTTACCAGGTTTTTAGCTAAATGTAATTTCAAGAATGAAATTCTTTTAAGGAGGGAAGTCTATAACGACCCACAAATTTATCACTTTGATAAATTATATTTATGTTTGAAATAATCAAATACAAGATTTTATAACATAAATTATAATATTTTGAACCATAAATAATGATGGTAAACTTGTTTTAAAGGTATGTTAAAAAATATGGATATTTAGGGATTTTCCTCAGAAAAACGCCGAAAATCAGTTTTCGAAAAAATTGAGATTTTCTCAATATTAAAGCTAACGGGATTGGATACATATACTTATTTATCCATTTAAGAAAGAATAGAAATAAAAATTGTTTATTTTATTTTTGAAAATAAAATATATTTATGACATCATCATGGATATCATCACTTTTATATATTTTCTAAAATTTTAAATTAAGTTTATATATTCAAATAATTGCTTTAAAATGATAATAATCCATTTTAATAAGTTATATATTGATGATAAATCATTTATAATAGTTTTATAAAGATATATACTTGTTTTAAAAATATAAGAAAATTCATGACTTTTTGACGATACGATGGCACTTTTTATAAACACTTATTTAATATTGATTTATATGATTTGAAAATTCAAATGTGATCATTGAATGTTTTCAATTTTTTTTGCATTTATATGTAATTTAATTAAGAAGTAAAAAATACGACCGAAAATCATATTCCAGAATTGTAACTGTTTGACAAGAGGAAGTTGTGCAACGTTATATGTTATATCTGACATACATATGCATATACACATATACAAACATTCATGAACACATAAATACACATAATAATTACCATTTATTTCTCTTATTACTAATGGTAAATTGAACAGAATATCATGATATTTACTTTCAAATATTTGGATATTTTCCTGAAGAAAATAAAACAAAACTTCACATCATCTTACACCTTACACAAATGCACATGGAGGGGCATGGGGGGAGGTGACACATGTGTGATGAAGTGAGGGTGAGATGTGCATGGATGATGTAAACAAACACATGTCATGTGTAAGAGATATTTTCCAAAGGAAAATCGTGAAGAAATAATAGCAAAATGAAAATAAATTATATCCACATGAACATATAGTAGGTCCACCTCCAAAACCAAGTCAAAACACTCGCTATCACCTCCACAACCCACATCCACCCCTCTTTCAAGCACCAAATCCGAGCTTCACCACTCAAAGAAGCATGGTCGTACCTACATGGAGTCAAAGTGGAGATCCAGAAGCTCCGGAGTGAAGAAAAGAGAAAGAAGTGTTGCTGTAATGCCACCGGTTCGATTTCATGAAGCTTTATAAAAGTTTGGAAAGGAGAAGGAAGTGATAGTGTGAAGTGTGGTGATATGTGCCTGAATGTTGGTACGAAGAGGATAGGTTTTGGTTTGGTAGAAGTGAGTTAATCTTACTATGAATCACTTATTAATATCTCTTATTAATCACTTAAATATTACTTACTATTAGTGATAATAATGGACATTAGCTACTTAAAGTTATACCATTGTCCATTTGCTAAAATGTTGGCTTATATGGTTGTTTAATATGTTTGGATGAAGATTGGTTGATTATATGCTTGCTTGATGTAGAAAAGATTCATGGTAAAACACATGTCGAATTTACACAAAGGAATCGCTTCCCTATATAAATTATAATGATATATATGGCATTGTTAACCTCTTTACAAATAAATAAACATGGTTATAAATGTTTTATAAACATTAAGACTCAGTTCGGTAAAGTTTGGAAAAGATTTGAAAATGGAGTCAAAATAAGAGCGTCGTGTAATGATAGTTCGTGATTCCACGCCATAAAAGTTATATCAATTTGTAAAGTGTAATATAGCTCGGAATTATTCGAAAGAAGAGTTTTCTAAACTCTTATAACTTTAGTTTTCAAATGAAGAAGGAAAATCAAAATTTCATTTAATAGAATTGAATTGTGCCCAAATAATTTTTTTAAAACATCGCGGTTTGGCAGGTTTGGGAAGTAAAATGGCAAATGCTTTGAAATTGATATTTCTACATCTTTAAAAATATGAAATAAATTTTATAAATATGTTAAAATGTTTTAAAAGGGATTTGAGTTACAAAAATGGACATATATGAAAAGGAATTAGTGTTTTGAACAAAGAAGCTTTAAAAACACTATTTGCAGCAGTTTCGGTAACTTTTGAAAATTATGGGTTTAACTTAATTGTTCTTCCCAATATTTTTAGTAGTCTTTTCAAATGAATAATTAAGTATTTTGAATATGATTTGGTAGTTTTAAAATTATTTTAAAGGAGTTTCAAATAAATGGTTAAAAGAAAATTGTTTTAAATAATATTCGAAATTGCGTCAAGTAAATGAAAATCATCTCTAAAAGATTATATAAAAGAGTTTAGAGTTAATCAAATAACTTGACTACCCATAGGTGGTAGAGAGATAGTCTCTAGACCCAAACTTGGAAAACCAGTGTCTGGATTCCGCTCTACCTATCCGGATTGACCCAACGGAGGGGATAGTAAATTTGATTTACTTGGACCACATTTTCCTAAGATAAAAAGAGATTTGGAGATTTTCAAAAGTTAGACAAGATTTTAGAATAATAAAATTTTGGTGATATATGAAATGTACTAGTTAAATCTTCATTAAATTCTAAGAAGGGAACTCGTACTATCCGTGTGAATTTAAAAGGTGATTTCATCGTTATTCGACAAATGGTACAGGTTGAATACGGAAATTAGTATTGAGTATAATTAATCTAAAATTTATGAATCTTTTGCTTTGTACTAATTGGTTTGGGTATACAGTAAATGATGTCTTAAATAACATTGTTTTAAACTATTAAAAGATATGTTCTAGAAATAAGTAATCTCCATTGAGATTGAAATTATACCAATAATAGAATATGGGAATGTTTTCCTATATAACTAAGGAGAAATGATTTGGTATTTCCAAGGATAAAAAGGGGTTTTAATTAACTAAAGGATCTGAAGAAAAACAGAGATTTAATGACTCTGTATATATGAAAAAGGAGTGGTTTAAAGATGCATATCTCTAGAAGATATTTTATCTAGATAAAAGATATTGATAAATTGAATAATAATCACTCACATACTTAACATCTTTTATCAATAAATTGGTTCGGAGGAATCGGGATCGGATTTGGGCGATCCCTATCCAAAACCACTTCAAACCAATATCTGCTCGAAAGTCAAAATACGTTGAAGACAGTGATTTTGAAGACGGAGGCCTTCATAATGTAGGGCTTCTTGCCACAAACTTTTGGGCAAATTTCCTTATATATATGGTGGTAGTCGTCCCTTCAATTTGACATCTTCGGTGCATGGACTACTCGCTACTAATCCTAGGGGTGATTCCCAAACAGGATGTAGTAGGAGAAGTGCCATTGATTTATCCTATTCCTAAACAACTTATACGAACGAATATATGACATTACATTTCTAAGTCCATGTATATTAATCTCTATGAACGTACATCTGTTGATCATGTAGGAGGCAACCCATCCTATACTTAACATCCTTCTTTAAGACGTACAAGATCTAAGGTTGTACTTCTGTGGAAATCAATTATGCGTTATTGGAAATGGCAATGTGGCATTTAAAGTAGGATTTGTTCTGTAAAAGGTAAAATGTTATCTTAAGCCTCGCACATTGGGAATGACAAAAATAGGGTAGATGCTGCATGGCTAAGTGGGTCGCTCCCAATGGGATATGTTCATCACCTTTCTGTATCACCCTTTATATATCGTGGTTGTTGTGTATGCTATGAGAAGTCTTGGATAGGTCATGAACAACAGGGGTGATGACTTATTCGGTACTATCTATGGTAGAGGTAGGTCGGTTCTGTGTTGATAGAGGTTCGAGCATCAGGTGCATCCCTCTAGAGATGTACTTTTAGAAGGTAATCCCTTATCTTGTATTATATGGAATCCTTTCTTCAATAGTAGCCTTTAAGGTTTTAGTTGTAATCATATTATGTTGGAATTTAATAGATGTAACAATTTCGCCTAAGATTATATACATTTATTTGAAAAGTGTTTTCAAACCACTGTCATTAGAAATAATATCAAATGATTTGATAAAAATATTTTAGTTATAATAAGGTAAAAACCAATCTGTTTTTATATGCGGCATGGTCTTATTGGATACTCTTATTTTCAAAGGTTTTATTTGCCATCAAATTCGATCTATAATGCCATTATATATATTTATGATTTGCATTTCTCACGCTGCTTTGCCACAGTGATCCGTGTATTTTTAATACTTGGGTTAGATTCGAGTAGATTCAGGATTAGCTGAAGACGCTTGGAGTTTTCAAAGGAGAGCTGGAGACCTTCATCAACATATGGACGCAGTTTACTTTTCCGCTGTGCTTTTCATTTTTCAATATTTATAAGGATAGGTATTTATTACTATCCAGGCTGAGCTTAGGATAGCCTCTAATGTATGTATTTAAAGTTTCTGCTATAAAATTTATATATTGAAATGATATATACTATTCTCTGCATGTAAGATTCCATTCTATCTTTTTTTAACCCTTAACGGTCTGCCTTTCTGTTCAATTTGAGTTGGACATGTGTGATTTATTGTCAACTTAAAATGCACGAAAAAGTGGGTTGTTACATTTAGCAATATAATAGATTTCTAACTTATATTGAGCATGTATGCCTTAAAGTTAGGTCTTTACCCTAATTTTGTTGATTTTTTTTAAAATAGAACTAGTCAAATCATTTGTATATTAATTTTCTAAAGTAGGTGCTAAAATGCCTTGATTTACCAGGCATGGCGGAAAACAGGAAGGCTTATAGCAAATCTACCGTTTAATGGCACTATATTGAAATAACATAGAGGTCGAAGAGCGTTACACGCATGTTTGTACCAAAATTGGGCACAACACTTTTCAGATGTGTTTGAAGAGATAAAATGAAGAATATAAATGAAAAAAGAGGAAGATCTAACAAACACACCAATTACTAAACAGAAAAGACGCATAGAAACACATGGATTTAGAGTGGATCGGCGTATGGCCTACGTCCACTATGAAATGGCTAACTTTATTAACTTTTGATTACTGGTTACAATGAGTTACAATAGTAAAATTCTAGTACAATGATGATTTCGGTAGAGTCTGGACGCAGAAGAGTCAAAAAGTCCTTTTTCAGTATTTCCTAGACTGCTATTTATAGGCATAGGCAGCAAATATCTCGCTCAGACCTCGAAAGACCTTTTGTCTCACATGGGTGGGCCTAGGCGATCGATCCCTGATCATTTAGAGTCAATCCGTGATCGATATGAACGCAATTCGTATCGTTCAAGATTTATTCCAATCGAGTTGGGATCGATCATGAACATTCCTAAGGATGTACGCAAGCTCCTGTGAATATTTGGTGGCATTTGGACTTGCAGATTTTGAGTTATGATCGATGCAAGTTTGGATTTATTGAAGGTTGCTGAGTTCGCATCGCTTCTCTTTGCATTGATCTGTTCGTATCGCATCTAGGCACGTGCTTACTAGTTGTCATGGCGCTTGCTTTTTAGGATCGATCCACTTTTCATGCCGAGTGACCGAGTCTTCCGCTTCTACGTGCTCTGTTCGTATCGACCTAGTGGATTCATTTTGTATCGTTGCTTTCATCTCTATTTCGCATCGATGCATGAGCTTGTTTCGTATTGATAACTTAGGGACTGTTTCGCGTCGATCACATGCAGATACTTCGTATCAATGGTTTTTGGCTTGTTTCATATCGATAGAAGATACTATTTCGTATCAATCGTTGGGTGGCCTATTCGTATCGATTGTTGATCGATCGATACGAACTGTACAATTGGCATCGATACGAATTGACGTTGATCGATCGATATGACTTCGAGTAAACATGAAGGATATGAAACAGAACCAGGCAAAGTGGATACGAAGTAGAGTAGGCGTGGTGGATACGAAAGGGATCAATGCGAAACAGATGGATACGAAATGAATCGATGCGAACTGATGGATACGAACAGAACGTGTTTTTCACAGAATTTGATCAATCCATAACTTGAGTATACGAACTCTGATTGACGTGAAATTTGGAACGTTAGCTTTCATAGCTTTGTTTGCCATGTCATGTTAATTGTAGCCTGATTCGGACTCAGGAAAAATTTACCAGCATCCATAGTGAACCTTTGCATAACCTTTCTTCGGGATGAACTGCCTTTAATTTCCAGTCAATTCCATGGTATCACGGCCTTGCCAAAAGGAAGGATAACATTTTCCCCCCTAAAGTACGTCTTGTGAGGATATGATGTGCTTTGAAATGATGCAATTTTTATTCTGAAAAGTTCCATCTAACTTATTGATCGGTTGTCGTCTTTTCGTTGAAAGATGTAACGTTTGATGGATCCTTAATAATATAAATAATGAATTGTTGGCTGCCAATTGTTGTACTGTGCACTGTTGTAACTGAGTACTGAATGATAGCAAACTGTTGTTTGTTATTGTAATTGTCATCAAGTGAGCAATCAATTCCTGTGAATTCTTTAAAAATTTAGATGTTAGGCTGTCATACATGTACGTATGTTAACCTGACTCTCGTTAACGTTCGCATGTTCATGAGTCGTTGTCAGTTTTTTATCAAATTTTGTATCGATCCTTTCCTGAATCAGTGTGAAATTTGAGTTGTAACGATGCTTGATGGTTGTTTTGGGGTATTCCTTCGTATCGATAGGGATCGATACGAATTGGTTGATTTATATTTTTATTTTTTTTACATGCCTCGTATCGATAGATACGAGTACTAGTGGACCTCAGAGTAATGGATACTAAGTTGTCATTTTGCATCAATGGATTGCTGATGGATATGAATAGCTGTTGTCTTAGATTGATGATGAATGGATATGGAGAAGGCTTATTCGCACCGATCGGAGGGGAGATCGTTCACACCGGTTAACATGCCTGGGAGGTGAATCGTCTTTTCTCTTGGTTTTCTTTGTCCATATAAATATGCTCGGTACTTAGCCAAAATTCCATCTGTCTTCACTTCCACAAATCGCTTTCATATCGATCAGAAGCTCAAGAAAATAAAAACCGTCTTTTCCTTGGAATTGAAAAAAAATCTAATCCTAATTACTCGACCAAAACCAATTTAAAATGATGAGACTTGAATTCTCGTGCTACCCCACTTGCATTTGTGGTTGATTCTAGTCAAGAGGCGGCTGTAAATGGTCGGAGCATGGCCAAAGAAGGATGGAATGGTTTTTTGCACAACTTGGAGAAGAAGAAGGGCGAAGGGCCACGAAAGGAGCATCTGTATCGATGATGGGTGAAGGACGAGTTCGTATCGATCCTAATATGAGGCAGCTTTGTATCGATTGACGAGACTGCTTCGTGTCAATGGATATTACGTATTCGTATCAATTGATCGCTGATGGCATTCGTATCGATATGAATTGATCCATGCGAATTTTGGAACTAGCAACCGATACTCGATCAATACGAATTAACGGTTTATTGATCGATATGAAGACTGTTTTATTGATCGATACGAATTGTTTTTTCCTTATCGATACGAATTGCTATTTTGCCAACTGATCCAAGTTCGAATTTTGATGGATATGAAATTGTTACACACTTGCATATTTAACTCCAATGAGCTTCTGCCCCGCATATCTGGACCTAATTTTAACCTGCATATTTGACTGCCTTTTGAAGCTCGTTGATGGAACTGTAACTTAACAAAATTCTAACGAACTTTAACTTAGATCGCTTCCAGATGTCCGGATGACGGGTGTGATGGTCAGCGATGACGATTACCCCAATTGAATTTTGAAGTCTTATCGTTTAGACGTTTTCTCAAATTCCATAGAATTTCTTAAGTATTATATAGCACTACACTGCACAATGCATTCGCGCACTTCACACAGGGGAACACACGAGATTATTATCATCTAATGATGGTTTTTACTGAGCTGATTAGTTATGGAACCCGGAAGTTCGCAACAGTAGGGGCTCAAAGCCCACTTCCCTTGACAATAGAGATACCGGCCATTGCAGCTGAAGTTATAGGCCCAGCTCCGGATGAGCTGCCAGGAGCAACTTTTATCATAAATCCCCAAGATTCGATGTCATCTTATATCCCCGAAGATATGTTGGGGGCAGATATAATTAAGACACGGTCTACCAATAGACGATGTTCTTCTACCCGGACCGAATGACAGGCCACATGCTCCCCCAGAAGGATTTACCGCCTTTAACAGACACTCGTGCACAGCTGGAACGCTTCCTCCATTCAACCAGTACATTCAAGAAGTGTTAGCTTTCTTTAGAATCACTCCATCACAATTACATCCAAATGGATATGCACTGCTGAAGAGTTTATTCATTGTTTTCATGGAACATCTCTTTCGACCCCGGATCCCAGAAGAAGTCAGATACTTGTTCAATGTCAAGAGTCGGGAAGACAATCATTCATTCACATTTTTAGAGGCAGTAGGAATTGTCAAGTGGTGATGGGGTCTTGGGCCAGGCTCAGCTACTTCAAGATGGAGTGGTTTTACATTCGATGCCCGCCAGGGTTTGCTAGGCAATGGTTAGTTAGACGTAAGTGGCACAATTTCTCTAGTAGCTGTTATCCCGCTTTTTGGCAAAGCCGCGATACCAAAAGATCGATCAGAAACGGAGGACAGCTCGTCTCAGAGACCGGTTATACTTCGTTTCGCTATGGATATCACTGAATTTTGTCCGAGTCCGAATTGTGCTACAATTGATAGGACATGACAAGAAAGACCGTAGAAGTTAGCATCTCAAATTTCAAGTCAATTCAAGTTCATACGCACAAGTTATGATCGGTTCAACTTGAGAGGGGAAGCACTGGTTTCGAACCCCCCGAGCTAAGCGTCTTCGAACCCATCGACAAGCATCATTCGAAACGATCATTTTCGAATCGATGGACTTCGAACCCATCGGAGCGTCTCGGTTCGAATCCATCAAACTCGAACCCATCTAAGTTCGTATCTTTGGACCTCGTGGAAGGGTTGCAAAGCTCGAGCCCATCCAAAGGATCCTTGTTCGAATCCACTAAGCTTTGGTTATTCGAACCCATCACAGAAGCCTTGTTCGAACCCATCACAGAGGCCTTGTTTGAACCCATCACAGAGACCTTGTTCGAACCCACCTGTGAAGCTTCATTTGAACCCACTGGGTCAACCAACCATGATGACGTGTCTTTCATCGGTTCGAATGTACCGAGATATATGGAGTCGAAGCATTCAACTCGGAGCAAAACTCGGATCGAGGCGAAGTGTGCGCTGCACGTCAACACGAAGCCATGTGCCACCATGGTTTCAAAACCATTGGTTCGAATGCATGGTTTCGAACCAAACAGCCACGCCGTGAACCCTATTTCGAATCCATCATATCTCTCAATCCACTGATCCAAATGCCATGAAATTTTCACAGAAGCTTGCATTCATGTCGATGAGTGTCCACACCAAATTTCGCCTCGATTGGATGAATTCTTGATCAGTTCGAATGGAGTTCGAACCGATGCCAAAGTGGGCCCAAGCTTCCTAAGACCGAGCGTGTAGGCCCCCTCACGTGCCAGAAGCGGTCTCCTGGGTTTTCAGCGAAATATCAGCAGCCTACGCCTATAAATAGAGCCCCAGGGCCAACAGAAAAAGGATCTTTCGACTCTCAAGCATCCAGACTCTGCCGGATCGAGATCTCCATCATCCTACATTATAATTTTACTGTTGATTTCGAATTTCCAGTTGTAACTTGCTGTTGATCGCTGCAACAACTTGTAATCATCGAAAGAGAATCAATAAAACGTCAAAATACTTCACAGTGGACGTAGACAACACGCCGAACCACTATAAATTGCTTGTCTACGCATTTACTTTACTGTTGATTGGAGTTTTTGTTAGATAATATTTGTTTTGAACTTACATTCTTGACTATAATCTCTTCAACGACTCCCGAAGAGTGTTGTGCCCAATTTTGACACAAACACTTTGGTGCTTTCACTGAGAGAGCCCAGATTTTCTCTTGCTCATTGGATCTGTCATCGATACCGGATTGAATAAACCTAAGAGAGAGATCCAGATCGTTGAATCCAATTTCCTTCCCTTCTATTCAGATTTGCATAAAGTCTAGGAAAGGAATTCAACTCTCAAGATGGTTAGCACAAGAACCACCTCAAACGCTGTCAATCAAGAAGAACAGGATAGACAGAATCCTGCCCTTCTACCTTCATCTAATCAAGATGCCGCTGGGCAATCGGAACCGTCAGGACCGGTCACCCGACAAGAGTTGCAGTTGCTACTCCAAGAGCTGACCCAGAGTCGGCGACAACTAGAAGAACAGCTACGCGCTAACGCTGAGCTAATCAACAAGCTAGATCGCCAGAAACGAAAGAGATCCAAGAGAGACCATGCTTCTCGCTCATCCAACGAAAGTTCTTCATCTTCTGATTATCATAACCGGCCTCCACAACCCCGGTTAGATGGGAGTCGTATGCCACCCGTTGGAAACCAACCGACATTGACCGTTGGACAAATAAGAGTTGGTCCGTCAACCAGTTTCCAAACCGGACCCTCCTCCCGAGGAGGTGCCGTTCCTCACCACGCCGCAGAATACTGCACCACTAACGTTGCGGCTGAACCAGGGGTCGACTCTCAAGATCAGTCGGACCTGGACCGTCGTCATAGCGGGCGTACTCCTGAACCGTACGTCCCAGAGGACTATGAGCCAAGAAGGCGAGGCTTGGACCGTCGACGATATCCGGTTGAAACTCAAAGCATGGAACGTGATCATACTCTGGCGCAAATGCCGGATCTTTCAACTATGATACGTCGGATGATCCGTGAGAGTCAGGGATTTACAAATGACGATTGGGGGGTTTCCCGAAGTCATACTCCCTTTACGGACGATATTCTTACTGCTGAACCCCCACGGCGATTCCGAATGCCCACTCTACCCATGTACGAGGGAAACTCCGACCCCAACCAACATATTCTAAAATATGAATGGTCGATGACTGCTGCCAAAGCCGACAATGCAGTGAAGTGTCGTAGTTTCCCCATATCCTTGGGGGGCGTCGCTACCATGTGGTTCACTCGATTGCCACCTCGATCCATCTCTTCCTTCGATCAGTTAGCCACAAAATTCGTTGAGCAATTCCGCATGCACGTCGCAAGGCCAAAAGATGTCAACACTCTATCTAGTGTCACCAAAGCTCCCGGAGAGACACTCAGACACTACTTGGAGAGATTCCATATTGCATGCGCGGAGATTAGTAATCCGAACGATAACTCCATCCTTATGGCATTGACTAAGGGGATCGACCCCGATTTTGAATTTGGCAACTGGCTAGCTGGAAAACCACCTGCATCATTGGACCGTTTCCATGCCAAAGCAGCTCAATTCCTGAGACGGGAAGACACAAAACAGTCTAGGAAGCAAACTGATGCAGGACTAAATACGGAAGGGATCAAAAGCAATGTTGCAATAAAACAGTCCGGTGAGAGCTCCGAAAAAGTTCAGTTGAACATTAAAAATAAACAAGCTCGGCGAAGAGAAAGCGTGAATCAAATTAAGAAACAAGATCAAACTCGTGGCCCGCAGCGCAAGATTCCAATGTTTGACAGTTACACTCCTCTAAATACATCACTAGAGGACTTGTACTTACAAACCTGTGGAACAATTCAATATCAAAAGCCTGCGCCAAGGCCTTCGTCAGAAAGACAAATCCAAACTGGAAAGTTTTGCAGGTTCCATGAAAGCTACGGGCACAATACGAACGAGTGTCGCCACTTACGAGACCTTGTTGAAAAACTGATCAGAGAAAGGAAGCTGGAGCAGTTTGTGCGGACAGCACAGCCCAGAGAAGCGGGCCCATCAATCCAAAACAATGAACCCAATCGACCGAGACAAGAGGACTCGACTTGTCCCCGTGGAAGATTGGTGATAAACGCCATCAGTGGCGGACCTACTTTCTCAGGAACCTGGAACGACGAAGATCCTCGTCACTGTCACACATAACAGGCTCCTTCAATCTATGAATACTTTGCAGTTTCCTTTACATTCTGAAATTTGAATTTGTAATGAGGCACTGACTTTGCCATATTTTCTTATTTCAGCAATAAATTACTATCTCTTCGAGCTACAGTTGTGGTTCACCGAATACAACGTTCAACAATCACGACACACGAAGAGCTAAGTTCCATCAAACAATGGGATTTATTCAAATAGTGAGTGACTGCGATACGACCGGCCACTCACTAAGTGAAACCCCAGCTCGGGGGTAAGCCATCACGTCAAAGGCTGAAGTGGACCAACACACGACAGTCCATTCAACAATTCGTTCCCAAAGTGCGAATGGACTCCAACTTCCCAGAGCATGAATTGGAGTATAAACTTTAAACAATTCGTTCCCACAGCGCGAACGGACTCCAACTTCCCAGAGCGCGAATTGGAGTATAAACATTCAACAACTCGTTCCCGGAGTGCGAACGGACTCCAAATTCCCAGAGTGTGAATTGGAGTATAAAGATTCAACAATTCGTTCACAGAGTGCGAACGGACTCCAACTTCCCAGAGTGTGAATTGGAGTATAAACATCCAATAAATCGTTCCCAGAGTGTGAACGGACTCCAAATTCCCAGAGTGCGAATTGGAGTATAAACATCGAATCCATCGTTCTCAAAGTATGAACGAATTCCTGAAAGCCCAAACAGATGTGACTAACCATCCAACGGCTAACTCCGACTTCCCAGAGCGTGAGTCGGAGCATAAATGTGGATTACAGGTTCCCGGAGCGTGAACCGAAGCATCTGTGTGAACTCCAACTTCACAGAACGTGAATGGAGTATAAACATCAGATCCAAGTTCCCAGAGTGCGAACCCAAGCATACACGTTATCTCCGAGTTCCTAGAGTGTGAATTGGAGCGTAAATACCAAGTCGAAGTTCCCGGAGTGCGAACTGAAATATCGACACTAACTCCAAGTTCCCAGAACGCGAAATGGAGTATAAACATCAGTTCCAGGTTCCCGGAGCGCGAACCGTACTACAAACGTCGATGACTCTCAAATTCCCATAGTGCGAACCAAGTTATCGATTACAAATTATCCTAAGTCCCCAGAATGTGGACATGTGCTTAAGGTTTGCAATAAACGCAGTCAACCACCGGAACACAAATGCTATTCCCCGGGACTAGGGGGCAAAAAAGCTAAAAGTTAATCACTAACCAAAGTGATGCAATGTACGAAGTTCGATTATTCATCGATTACAACTTGCGACCAAGATTCTCAGACTTGGCAAATAAAAAAAACGAACTCTACTTGACGGTAAAAAACACCACAAGTGCACCGGACTGAAAAACAAAACACTAAAAACACTTAAGCACAAAAGAAATGAGAGTTGAAACAAAGAAACTAAATTTTATTTCAACTAACTAAAGACAAGGACTTACACGTAGATAAGTTCTTCCAAAAAAGAATCTCTACTAGCAGGGGCCGAACCTGCATCAATACACGGCCTACTAACAAAAAACGAAAACAAGTTCCTATCTACCAAAAAATCTGCTTGGGAGGCCGACCTATTCCTTCTTTCTTGGCTTCCTTATCAGCGGTTCGTCATCAGAATCGCTAGGAACGGAAATCCTTCGTTTTGACGGCCTCCTCTCCGGTGGCTGCTCTCCAACAGGGGGCATAATATCAATGTATTCCTCAGAGCTCGAATCTAAATGAAGGCTCCCTGCCGGAGGAGTAGGAGGGACCGGACCCACAACGGAAGATGGAATAGTGCCACCACCAACACTACCGCTTTGCCCCGCAGCTTCTAATTCAGCTTGAATCTCGGCCAGGATCTCTTCATCATGAATCGTCTGGGCTTGGCTGGGGGCATCCGCAGTCTGCATTGAAGAGCTAGAGGTCGGCGGAAGGTCACTAATGATGAACGGCAGGTTTGTGGAGAAGCCACCCTGCTCACCGAGCAGCTCGCTCACCATTTGTTCCTCAAGAGATAATCCACTCCCCTGCGCCGCCTCGGTTGATACTGCAGTTACAATAGTAGTCTTAGTGGTAATGGCCTTATCCCCTTTGCTTGATTCTTGGGTCACGGCAATCGAAACAACTCCAGTCACTAAACAAAGATAAGAAGAGGATATCAGTAACTGCTTCAAAACAAACTTTCTATTTGGAAAACGCTTGAGATAAGTTCGGAATACCTTCCCCAGTTTGACTTGCGGACGACTGAGCGGCCTCAGAAGTATGCTCCCGAATGGGAGATAACCGCGGCTATTCTGGGTCATAAGCAGGAACAGGTTGTGTACCGACCACAAATACAGACACTGACGAAGGTGGAGCGGTGACTTCAAGAACAGTAACATGATGCTCGATACCTGACCCCTCTCCAGCCTCCAGAGATCGACCACCGATCATCTCCTTTTCTTGAGCAATAATAGCGTCGTGGAGAACCTTCTTCTCATCATCAGTCAACAACCGGTTTTCAAGTTCAAATCGGTCGACCGATTCATCCGGATGTGCTTCCTCTTCTTCCTCAACCAATCGATCCCAAGCGTTGCGGAGGTGCACCGGGTAATCTTGGAGCCAGGCCAAATTTCGATGTCTCAACATGTTGGCGTTGTAAGTGATGAGCAAATCTCCGCTTGATGAACTTTCTCCTCAACCTCCATCTCTACCGCTTGGACCTTGGCTACTGCCACATCCCGTTCAGTCCGGAGAATAACGGCCTGTTCACATGCCTCCTGGGCTGCATTGTTCGCATCATCCCTATCCTTGGCGATTTTAGCAAATTTAGACTTAAGCTCGTTCAACTCCTTTAGGGCTGCGTCCCTCTCGGCAGTAACCAGGGTGTTCCGATGGCCCATATCCTCTGCCATGGCATAGTGCTCATGTTTCATCCTATCCATCATTGCTTGGGCTTTGTCGGCTTTCTTGATTGCCTCCATTTTGGATTTCCGAGAAGATTCAGCCTCAGTGTTTAGCACATCAATAATACGGCTCTTTTGAGCCAACTCATCCTGCAATTTCTCGATGATGGCCCCATGCTCAAAGGCCAATGTCGACGCTTTCTCGGCTGCCTTGTACCACGCCCTGTATTGGGCATAAAAGTCGTGCACATAATCGTGCGCTGTCTGCTCGGCCTCCGGTGGGATTCTTTTCAAGTGAAGAGGAAAAATATAATTGTCAAAGCAAATATTTGGAAAGTCCTTCTTCAGTTGAGCAAGTCTGATTGCTCCTTCCCCCGAAATTTCAGTAGGAGGTTGTTCCGAAACTACTGGAGACATCGCCTCAGATCTGGGATGGCGAGAATCATGCTTAGAAGATTGAGAGGCTGACTGGTAGTACGAGGAATCGGAAGGACGAGAAACATGGACGGGAGGTTGTACAGGAACTCTTGGAGGAGGAGTGCGCGATCGAGACCGATGTCTGTAATCCATATCTCTCCGTTCTTGGCCAGAGTACCCGGGGTACCTGCGATCGTAACCCCTGTCTCCTTCTCTCCGTTGTGACTCGTAGTATGAGGAAGATCTGCGAGCATGTCGTAGGCTCCCTAGCATCGAACCGCGTCCAGTCATAATATCTGCAAAGAAAAATGAGAATAAAGTTATTGGTTTCTCGAAACCGATGACCTAGGACTCGGGGCTATGAAGTGTCGTGAAATGTGTATGAATATGTATTCCCCCCGACCAACCAGAAGTGTCGACTGAGCTAGTAATAAAAGGCTCGCTCTATTCTAGAGTACGATGGAACTCCACCAACCCGGCGTCATGTTGAAAAGACACATCATCCGGGATTGGAAGGTCGGTAAGCCCTTCGTAAAGACTTTTAGTTCGCGGAGGAGACATCTCAGAAATTCTAACTTCGGGAGAGGATCGGGCCGTGACAACCGATTTCCATCTCACCTTCTTAGTTGACGTGACGACGGCTACCTTGCCTTTTCTTTGCTCTTCAACATCCTGAACCACGTCTGTAGGCTCCAACAATGGCTCGTCGTCAGTATGAGTTCTTTCAGAATCAGCCTCCTCGGCTATAATAACTTTGGGCTTCTTGTGCTTGACTCGTTTTTTCAAAACGGTCTTTAGTGCCCCCTCAAACTTTATCCTCTGCCCCCATTCGATCAACCCGTAGGTCCGGAGATTCCTATCGGTCAAAAGCGACTTCGCTCGAGACTCCCCGGAGCACTCGCACCATCTCCTTAAAGCGCTCGCCCTCAGGTCAATGAATCGCCGCTGTGAAAAAGAGAAAAAACATAAGTTTCACTTTGACAACAATTGCCTTAGTAATTACTTGATAACTCAACTACACTCACGTCTGAATAACCATCGCCGGGCAAACCCCGGAGGACAACTGACATAGAACCATTCCGTCCTATAGTAACTCAACCGGGTCCAGGATCCAGTGACCACCTGGCAATTTCTCACCGCTTCCAGAAAAGTGAAGGGCGGATAATCACCTCGGGTTTTGAAGTTAAACAGATATCTAATCTCGGTCGGGATCGGTGGTCTATGAAGGTACTCCATGAAGACAATGAATAAACTGTTCACGGACGCATACCCGTTCGGGTGTAGTTGAGATGGAGCGATCCTCAAAAAAGACAACACTTCCCTTATATACTCGTTGAACGGAGGAAGTGTCCCAGCCGCGCACGCGTGGCGATTGAACGCTGTATATCCCTCCGGCGGGTTGTGTGGCCTATCGTTCATCCCTGGCAATAACACGTCATCCAGTGACAGACCGTGTCTCAAGCATATTCTCCCTAACATGTCTTCAGAAATATTCGATTGAACGGAATCCGACGGATTGGCAATGAAAGACGCATTGGGAAGTTCGTCCGGGGCCGGACCGTTGATCTCAGGTTCAATATTTGGAACTTCTAATCTCGGAGCGGTTGTGCTTTGAACCTCTTGCTGTTGCGAACTTGAAGGTTCCATAACTAGCTAACTCATGAGAAACCATCGTTAGACGACAAAGGACCCGTGCGTTCCCCAGTGTAAAGTGTATGAATGTATGTTGTGCAGTGCCATGCGTTACTTGAATAAATGTCACAAAGTTAAAGGAAATATGCAAACAACAAAGCTACGGAGTCAAGTTATAATGACCGTCATCGCTGACCATCATCGTTGAACCGTTTGTATGATGGAATTTGATTTGATAGAAGTTGTTATTGTTCCATCGACAAGCTTCGAAAGGTGGTCAAGTATGCAGTTTAATATGTCCAAATATGCAAGGATGAAGCTCCCCGGAATTATGCTTAGAAAATGTCAAACTTTGGTATCCATCATAGAGGGTTCGAACCGAACAAAGGGAGCTCATTCGAACCCATGCCAACGTCACTTCGAATCAATGCAGAAAGGCGCACTCGAATCGATCGATGAAAGAGGACTTCGAATCCAACCTTAGTTAACTGGTTCGAACCGATAAGCAAACCCTCAACTTCACATCAATCACGTTCGAATCGATGCCCTTCGTATCGATGCAAAGTCGAGCACTTCGAATCGATGGCTGATGTGTTCGAAACCATCGATTCGAATGGATCCATCAAAGATGGTTTATCGATGCGAACTGCATCACCCCATAAATTCATTCCAGAGATCAAGGCGAAACCAAGGGGAAGAGACGCCGCCGTCATCGATTCGAACTCGAGCCCACGTATCGATTCGAAGTCCCCCCAAACCAGATCTGGTTTTGCCAATCTCGAGACTAAGCAATTAATGAAGATGAGATAGGTTCGAAGTAAGTTTGCCGGTTGGATTCAAGGCTAATTACCTAATTTAATGATGGATTCGAAAGAGTCAAGGTCTTGAATTTGGATTGGTTTGAATACGTGATGCAGTTCCTTTCCCTCTAACGCTTTGAAACAAGGTGGAGCACAGTAAAAGCAAGGCGAGAGTTAAAAAAGTAAAAAGTGAAAAATATGAAACCCTCTGCTATTTATATGAAGCCTCGAAGGCAACCGAGACGATTCCTCTTCCGGTGGACTTGACCGGTTGCAACCAGTGAGAACGTGGATCGTTTTGAAACCATCCATTCGAAACCATTAAACTAATGCCTTGTGGATTCGAAGTTAACGTCATACTTCATCGATACGAAGTACATAGCAGCACAGCGAGTTGCATCGATGCGAAACAAACTGTGGGCGCATCGATTCGAAGCCTTTTTTCACATCAACGACTTCGTATCCATCCATAACCTATCGATACGAACTACTATGCTGTATCCATTCTTTCAGATCGGTTCGAATGTCAATTTCGTGCCCATCATAACATAAGCGTACTGTATCCATACGAGCCTAGGCTTCGAGCCTAGGTTTCGAATCCATCGATGCTCAAACGCATCAGTTCGAAATCTTACACTCGCGCAATACAAATCCAATTCCTTCAACTTTCAATATCGTTTCAGGAGAGGATCGATATGAAGGAACTTTTCAAAACAACCATCAAGCGTTGTCTCAATTCAAATTTCAAAATCGGTTCAGGAGAGAATCGATACGAAGTTCAATAGCACACAAAACCAACAACGACTTGTAGACGCACGACGCTAACAAAGATCAAACTAGCATATGTGCATATATATCGAACTAACATTCGATTCAAAACATTTGCAGGGATCAAACACCTATCTTGTTACAAATGCAACAACCAACGGCTAAGCGCTGTTATACAACAATCAATCATATCAACGCAAGGTTGCGGCAATACAGAGTACGAATCTCAACAAAAAGAGAGCAATGATTGTTCAGAAAGAAATTGCAGTTATTCAAAGCACGTCATGTTCCCACAAGACGTACTTTGGGGGGCAAAATGTTATCCCGCTTTTTGGCAAAGCCGCGATACCAAAAGATCGATCAGAAACGGAGGACAGTTCGTCTCAGAGACCGGTCATACTTCGTTTCGCTATGGATATCACTGAATTTTGTCCGAGTCTGAATTGTGCTACAATTGATAGGACATGACAAGAAAAACCGTAGAAGTCAGCATCTCAAATTTCGAGTCAATTCAAGTTCATACGCACAAGTTATGATCGGTTCAACTTGAGAGGGGAAGCACTGGTTTCGAACCCCCCAAGCTAAGCGTCTTCGAACCCATCGACAAGCATCATTCGAAACGATCATTTTCGAATCGATGGACTTCGAACCCATCGAAGCACCTCGGTTCGAATCCATCAGACTCGAACCCATCTAAGTCCGTATCTGTGGACCTCGTGGAAGGGTTGCAAAGCTCGAGCCCATCCAAAGGATCCTTGTTCGAATCCACTAAGATTCGGTTATTCGAACCCATCATAGAAGCCTTGTTCGAACCCATCACAGAGGCCTTGTTCGAACCCATCACAGAGACCTTGTTCGAACCCACCTGTGAAGCTTCATTCGAACCCACTGGGTCAACCAACCATGATGACGTGTCTTTCATCGGTTCGAATGTACCGAGATATATGGAGTCGAAGCATTCAACTCGAAGCAAAACCCGGATCGAGGTGAAGTGTGCGCTCCACGTCAACACGAAGCCACGTGCCACCATGGTTTCGAAACCATCGGTTCGAATGCATGGTTTCGAACCAAACAGCCACGCCGTGAACCCTATTTCGAATCCATCATATCTCTCAATCCACTGATCCAAATGCCATGAAATTTTCACAGAAGCTTGCATTCATGTCGATGAGTGTCCACACCAAATTTCGCCTCGATTGGATGAATTCTTGATCGGTTCGAATGGAGTTCGAACCGATGCCAAAGTGGGCCCAAGCTTCCTAAGACCGGGCGTGTGGGCCCCCTCACGTGCCAGAAGCGGTCTCCCGAGTTTTCAGCGAAATATCAGCAGCCTACGCCTATAAATAGAGCCCCAGGGCCAACAGAAAAAGGATCTTTCGACTCTCAAGCGTCCAGACTCAGCCGGATCGAGATCTCCATCATCCTACATCATAATTTTACTGTTGATTTCGAATTTCCAGTTGTAACTTGTTGTTGATCGCTGCAACAACTTGTAATCATCGAAAGAGAATCAATAAAACGTCAAAATACTTCACAGTGGACGTAGGCAACACGCCGAACCACTATAAATTGCTTGTCTACGCATTTGCTTTACTGTTGATTGGAGTTTTTGTTAGATAATATTTGTTTTGAACTTACATTCTTGACTATTATCTCTTCAATGACTCCCGAAGAGTGTTATGCCCAATTTTGACACAAACAGTAGCTTACGAGATTGTTGTAACCGATGTCGAGTCTAACATTCTCTTTCCTTTACAGCCGTAATTCCACGACCCAAAGGTGCCCACTTTAAAGAAATAATACGGATTCTTCATGAGGTGCCGGGTGAAATAAGATAAATTGATTTGGTGCTCACGGATGATTTGAGGGCCATCAGGCTAATTGACCAGGATTAGAGCATTAGACTTGAAGGGTCTCTAAGGCAGTTCTGGCAAAATGGGCTAAGCGTAGGGCGCCCGGAATTGTAATAGCTGAGGAGGGTGATGGAGAAGATACGCCAACTGATGATGAACCCAGAGCCGGCCCTCCAAACAGTTCTCAGGATATAGAGGGAAGGAGGAAAGGCAAGACTGTCGCTCATAAGTGTCATAAGTCTTCGAGATGGAAATCTGTAGTCATGTCCCTGCCAGCCTCCGGTGTTAGAATCACGAAGACTCTTCCCTCGAAAATGGAGAATCCTTTCAAAGGACTCGTCGATATTCCAATTCCGGACTATATGTTGCTTCATCACGACACTGGATTGGAGGGGCTTTAAAGCACTCTAGGTTTTAGCGAGTCTCTTCCAACGAGTGTTGCCGACATAACTAGTTGGTCGGGGGGTTTCACGTGCATATACACTTCAAGACACTATACGATTTACAGTCTTAAGTTTTTCACTTCTGGAGATTACTAATTTTGTTTTTCTTTTACTTTACAGATACGATGACTAGGCAAGAATCTATGTTAGGAAGCCTTCGCTTGGCACATCAGTCATCCAGTTCATACTATGAGTCCTGTAGGAGGGAAGTCGACAGAGACCGTGATCGCGGTTATTCTAGCAAGGAGCATTATGAAAGGGAGAGGAATAGAATATAGATATTACTCTCGATCACGCTCTCCGCCTCCTCGAGCTCCAACACAACCCTCCAGTCATGATAGACAACCCTTGGAGCCTCCATGCCAAAAACCTTCTTCTCAAGTTTCGGGGTCTGATTCGCAGTGGCATAGGACTGAAGCTGAAACCCTTATTTTCACTGAGAAAGCTGTCACCGAGCCCACCGGGGAAGGAGCGATCAGGATCGCCCAGTTGAAAAAAGAGTTCCTGAACATTTGTTTCGATGGCTTCATCTTCCCACCACACTTAAAGAAAATTCCACTTGAGGCTGAACAAACTATGCATTATTACATCCACGATATTTATAGCCAATACAGGGAGTGGATAAAAGCCGTGGATAAACCAACGGCGGTGGCTTTTGAGCGAGCAAAAACAATTGAGATGTTAGAAACAGGCCTTGCTCTAAAGGACTCTATAACACAAGTGCTCGACAATGAAGCCAAATCTTCCTGGAAATAAAAAATATAGGCCACCAAGAAAGCCAACGAGGCAAATCAGTCCATGGAAAGGATGCGACAGATGCATTTCACTTTGGCTGAGAAGATAGGCCACCGAAACATCACTGTTACAGCCGAAAGGGATGTTGCGCTGAAGGTACTTAACGATCTTAAAGCCAAACTCTCTGAAATCGTCTAAGAAAAGAATGATGCAAACAAAGCAGCCCAGGAGGCGTGCAAACAAGATGTGGTGCTTCGGGATGAAAGGGACGCGGCAACACTTAAAATTCGGGAGGTTAAGGCCAGGGTTAAGGATGAAGTTAAGATGGCAGAGACTAGGTTAGAGGCCGATATTGAAGATCTTCTGATCACATATAATGCTAATGTTCTGAAGTAGAGAAATCTAACCTGACTCGATAATTATCCAACACATTTGTATAATGCTTGGGGCCGATTGGTAGAAGATGAAAAGGCAGTACACCAAGTTGAATCGGTTGATGAATTTGAGCTAGAGAACAGGGTGCTGAGCGAAGATGAAAGAAAAGTTCTCTACGACATCATGATCACAAATGAAAAGGAGAAACTTGCTTCTCAGCATTCGAAGGCTGGAGAAGATTCTGGTATTGAGCACCATGATGTGGGTCTCGAAACTCTTTCGCCAACCCAGTTTGAATCCATACCTGCGGTTGACCCTCAGTCCGTTCCTGCATACAATCCGGATCAACCGCAATGTCTCTGGCCCATGAGCACGTTACCGAAGCTGCTCCAGCTTCGCCTACACATCACTCTGAGGAAGGTACTCTAAACATTTCCTACACTTGCTTAAAATCGAAAGCGCTACTTAAAGTAATCACTAACAGTATTTTCTTTGTCTCTATCCAGTGATTGGAACCACATCGATCGTGCCCCCTGCAACTCAAGAATCACATCATACGCAGGAGGCCATCACAACAGAAGCGACCACCACAACAACCACTGCACCAATTGATGGAGCATAGGGGAGCACGCTTACTTTTGATGAACAGATGATGGAGGAACTTCTCAGTCATCATAGTGACCCCTTTGCTGATCTACCATTTGTTATGGGTGGAGGCGCACTAATGACTAGCTCCTCGGGCCCAAATGTTAACATTCCCGGCGATGCCCAAACAATTCACGAAGAGGAAATAATAGCCTAAATTAAAGCCGAGATAGAGGCAGCTACGCGGGCTAGAAGCTTTGGAGGCGGGATGGCAGGCCCTGGTCCAACCCCTTTATGATTGGTTTCTGCTAGTGGCACGGTCGTTGACACCAATGTGCCTCTTCCGCCTCCTAACATCGATCCTGCCCCTTCGACTCCGCCTTCGGAAAGTATTCCAATACATGTGAGCTTAGAGGAGGAAGTTAATATAATGCCCCCGATTGGAGATCAGCCACCAAAAGGCAAGGGCTCAAAGAGGCAGCCAAGTGGAAGCTCCAGCGGGTCGACATCGAGAAAGAAGAAAATTGGAAATAAGCATGTCTTCTCGGCTCATTTTGGTAGATAGATAGGAATCTGCTTTTGCTTTTTGTAGGCCGTGTATATATGCGGGTTCGGCCCCCGCTAGTAGGATTTTTTAGAATAATTTTGTGCTTATCCATTTCTTTTAAAGAGTAGTTGAAATACAATTCCATTTTGTCCTCAGCTCAGTTTGCATTCATTTGTTTAAGTATTTCAGCGCTCGAATTTCCATTCAATATACTTGTGAATTTTTAGTCATTGAATCAGACCCGGGTTTAGTTTCTAAGTTATGGAAATACGGCTTCGGGTCATGATCGATTTTTAAGTCAAATTCGGACGCTGCACTATCTCAATCGGTAGCCGGTGCTTAAGTTTTATCCCCGGTTCATGGGATAAGTTGAAAAGATCATCCAATGATCATCGTTTTCCTTTAACACGTTGGTCTTAATTTTGTGAAACGAGGTTGAAACATGACGAGTTCGGGTAGTCGAACCACAACTGCTCATCAATTAGTGATCGCATCCATACTTTGAGAATTGCGCTAATCCGTCGACGGCCGGTCACGCCCACTTAAGGTTGGGAGATATGTCCACGCTCTGGCGACTTAAGTTATTTCCATGGACCCGTTTAGTATTTATAACTATGTCCACACTCTGGGAATTTAGATTGATTCGTGGGTGGTCAGTCACATCTGATTTGCGTTTATACTCCGGCCCGCACTCCGAGGGCTCGGAGTTGTCTTACGGGTGGTCGTTTCACACCCGGTTTGTGTTTAAACTCCAATCCACGCTCTGGGGATTTAGAGTTAGTCGATGTTTATACTCCAGTCCATGCTCCGGGGACTTAGAGTTAGTTGATGTTTATACTCCAGTTCGTAATCTGGGAGTCTGAGGTTGGCCGACAGATGGTCAGTCACATCTGTTTAGGCTTTATGATTTCGTTCACACTCCGGGAATGATGGATCTATCGGGATCATGGATGGTCAATTCACATCCACCCTGAGTTAACAAGTGAGGTCGTTAGATGGACCGATCCATCCTTCAGGAACTTGGTTTGGATACGGGTGAGGTCGTTAGGTGGACAGATCCACCCTCCTCGAAACCGTATTTGTAAGTTTATGCTCAAGTTTGCACTCTGGGAACCTAGAGTTAATTTGAGGATTGTCGTGTATTAATCCTTTTTTAGCTTCAGTGTGACGACTTACCACCGAGCTCGGGTTTCACTTAGCGAGTGAACGATCGTATCACAGTCACTTTCTATTTGAATAAATTACATCGTATGGTGGAACATAGCTCCCCATGCATAGTGATGGTTGTATGACACATTTCAAAGAATCACAGCTCTAGCTCAAAGAGATTGCATTTTATCGCTGAAATAAGAAAGTACGGCAAAGTCAATTACCTTATTACAAATTCAAATTTTGAAATGCATAAATAAAATACAAATGAAAAGAAAATTGAATGAACAAATAAAGCATGTCATGTGTAATAGCGATGAAGACTTTCGCTGTTCCAGGCTCTTGGCAGAGTAAGACCGCCAATGGTCGATAATTTAAATGTGTCGTCTCCAAGCACTTGTTCGATTACATACCGCCCTTCCAACGATGGTTTCATGTGCGAAGGAACCGGGTAGATTCTTTTGAGGATAAGATCGCCAAGTTCAAAGGTTCGGGGTCAGACCTTGGCATTGTACAATCGGGCGACTTGACTTCGGTACGCTGCTGCTCTCAAGTCATCCTCTTCTCGCTTCTCATCCAATAAATCCAGGGATTCAGCAAGAAATATAGCATTTGTCTTTGGATCATAATATGTCACACGATGAGAAGGTACTTCCATCTCGACTAGAATAACGGCTTCTGAACCATAGGAGAGTGAGAATGGAATGTGGCCAGTTGTGGACTTATGGGTTGTACGATAAGCCCATAGAGCCATTGGAAGTTCATCGACCCATTTGCCTCCGGCCTTTTCCAATCGTTTCTTTAGAATAGACTTGATAATTTTATTAACAACTTCAACCTGTCCATACGCTTGAGGGTGTGTAGCTGCAGAGAATTTCTTCTGCATGTGGAATTATTGACAGAAATTCTTGAATTCAACACTATCGAATAGGGTTACGTTGTCTGTAACGATAGTATGTGGGAGACCAAATCGACGGATAATGTTGCATACTACAAAGTTGATCACTTTCTTCGTCGTGATTGTGGCAAGGGGCTCAGCTTCCGCCCACTTGGTAAAGTAATCAACTGTGATGATGGCATACTTCGCACCACCTTTGGCTAGAGGTAGAGAGCCAATAATGTCAATGCCCCATACTGCAAACAGCCATGGACTAACCATCTGAGTTATTTCGGTAGGTGGGCTCCGGGAATCTGAGCATGTTTTTAACATCTGTCACATTTTCTAGCGTAGTCCGATGCATAGTATCCATATCGGAGCACTTTCTTAGCAAGAGCTTGCCCCCAGTGTGATTGCTATATTCTCCTTCGTGCACATCATGCAACACACGTTTGATTTCATCGTGAGCGATACACCATAGCAAAGGTACTAAAACAGAGTACCCTCTTCTATACATGACTCCATTCTGAATAGTGAACCGCGAAGCTTTTCGAAGAACTTGTATCTTTTCACTCCTGCGCTCTGGCAGGGTCCCATGCTCGAGATAATTTCTGAACGGAGTCATCCATTACTCCTTATCGGAAATGACCTCAAATACCCAATCTGTCTCCATTTGGTCGATGCTCAGGGAAGATAATGTCTCTATGGGAACAAGTCCCATTTGATGTGCATCACCTGTACTGGCTAACTTCGCTAATGAATTGGCTTTTTGATTGTGCTCCTGGGGTATGCAGTAGATGGCATAATAATCGAACTGATTTAATATTTCCTGAACTCGAGCAAGGTAAGCAGCCAGTCTTCGGTCTTTGGCCTGGTATTCCCCTCGAACTTGACACACAACCAATTGCGAATCATAATAAATCTCCATAACAATGATTCTTAGATCTCTGGCAAGTCTCAATCCGGCAAGCAGGGCTTCATATTCGGCTTCGTTGTTGGTCGCACGAAAATCAAACTTTAAAGCATAGCATATAGATCGACCTTCGGAAGTTTCATGTACAACCCCGACACCTAAGAAACGGTCATTTGATGCACCATCGGTATACAGCTTCCAGATATACTTGGGAGATTCACTGGTTTCGGACAAGTCCTCTGGGATAGTGAATTCAGCTATGAAATCTGCTAGGACTTTTCTTTGAATGGCTCGCCTTGGTGTGTAGGTGATGTCGAACTGACTCAGCTCGATATTCCACTTGAGTAACCCACCAGATGTCTCAGGCCGCGTAAGTACCTGTAGTAATGATTGGTCGATGTAAATGGTGATAGGATGAGCCTGGAAATATGGACGGAGCTTCCTTGAGGCAATGACAAGACAATAAGCCAACTTTTCCAGCTTCGGATAATTTCTCTTTGCTCCGGTCTATGATGACCCGGAATTTTAGGCAATGGCAATTTAATAATCTTTGTTAATAAATATTTAAAGTGGTTTAATAATCTTCTTTTATAAATATTTAATTGGTAAAATTAATCTTTTTCAAAGCTAAATAACATTTGTTTTCTATTTATAATGTATATATATTGGTGTATATATATTGTAAATAGGAAGCCTTTGGTTTTAAATTTAATAAAAGATATGTTGTCTAATTTTAATATATATATGTATATATATATATATATATATATATTGTAATGGGAAAATTTGTTTAAAAATTCAATATAATAAATTTCAAAGATAATATTAAAATGTTTTCTATTTATAATGCATATATATATATATATATTTATATATATCATGAATGGGAAGCTTTGGTTTGAATTTAACAAATAAAAACATATTTTCAAATTTTAATATACATTTTGTAATTTGGAAGTTATGATTGAATTTAATATAAAACTTTTCAAAACACTTAAGGTAAATGTTTATTTGTTTAAATTATATTTTTAATTAAGTTTAAAATTTAAATAAGATAGTTTGTAAATATATAAATATAAAACATAAATTAATAAATGCATATTTGCATAAATATAAAACATAAGTACTTTTTATAATAAGGGTTTAAATATAATAATGCATAGTTTAAACATTTGTAAGTTAAGGAACTCATATAAATACAATTGTCACTTAAGTATCATGCAATAAAACAAGTGGCAAAACAATCTTTAATTTAAAAACTAAATTATATTAAATAACATATGTTTAGAGAAACTGAGATTTTCAGTTCAAATCTTATCGTTCTTTCTTTCTTCTTCTAAAAACCAAATATGAAAAATAAAATACAAACCTGGAAACCAAATTTTTGCAAAACTGAAAACCAGAAATCAGAGAGAAATCAAAGCTTTAATCAACATCAGTTTTCAATTATTCAACAACAAGAGGATCAAGCCAGCAACAAATTCAACTGAATGTAAGACAATCAAATAAGCTAATAAACATCAGGCTTCAAATTCAAATACAGGTTCCAGATTAAAAACAAGAAATCCGGTTCTCTTTTTTAATATCTGGTGAGTAATCTTTTACCTTGAAAACAGTTAAAATTCTGTGATTAAATTTGTTGCATGTGATGAAAATTTATAGAAATATAGTATATAATGATACTTGAATGTTTGGTTGTGAATGAATGTATAAACATTTGATTTGTTTGAGATATGACTGTGCATGTATATATATCCACTCTGTTATTATTCACAGGCTTAAGAACAGTCTTTCAAAATTTCATTTTTGCTCATAGATTTAATTTTAGGCTTAGATTCCTAAATGAAAATTGTTCCTAGCTATATAATATCAGTTTTAAAAATAGTTATATGATTTTATATTTAGTAATTAATTCAAATTAGAAAAAAATTTAGTGAAAAATCAATTTGGGTCAAAAAATAAACCACTTTAATTCTCTGTTTTGACCAACCTATCTGATTCGCGATAGTAAATAATGAATTTTAAAGGTAATAGCTTGATTCTTAGTTTGATAATCGTTGGGATAGATTGAGTTGAACGATTTGGGCATTTTGGTTGATTGCCATTGATCGGCGGTGATTTAGAGGTCGGGGGTTGGACTGGAGGTGACTAGTGAATTAAGGATCTCGGGAAAATAGGTAGGGAATTTTCTGTTGATCGAGGCGGTGAGTCAGAGGTAATTTAGGGTTTAGTGATGGGTTCGGTTCGTCGTTGTTGACGAGGTGAATGTGGCGACGGTGGTGCATCTGGACTATTCGCATGGGGGAAATCAAAGATTGGAGGATGAGGCAAACTTTGGTGAAGTCGACGTGGGTTTGCGGGGACGAGTTCGTCGGGGATCGGTGGATTTCCGATGGGTTCGTTTCGGATTTTTGGAACGATGGGTTCGATTTTATTTTGCTCGCGTATTCACCGATCTGGGTGGTCAGAAGGTCATTAGGGATCATCGACGATGTGTCGAGGCCGGTGTAGGTTGGTCGGAGTTGCGAGAGTCACCATGCACGTGCACAATGGTCTGTGATGTGTCTGGGTTGTTTCGAGTTTGGGGAAGAAGAATAGTACCTGAGTTTTTTCTCGTAAATATGTGAGTTTGACTCGAAGTAGAAGTAGAAGGGGGAGACTAATGTGTTTTCTCATGTTTCGCTCGGAAAGAGGCATGGTAGGCTCGGGTTTGTTTTTGATTGAATCTGGTTTCAAAAAATTTTAAAATAAATAAAGTTCAAAGTTTAAAAGCAAAGTTAAAAACTAGTTTTAAAGTTAAGAAAATAATTAGTTTTCAAAGATAAAGGTTTAACAAAGTTTTAAAATATATTTAAAGTAGATAAGTTTTAAAAGATGTAATAATTAAGTTTTTAAGAATTTATTTAAACAATTTTGAAAAGTTTTCAAAGATTTTAAATGTTGAAATTAAATGTTAAATTGTTTGTTTTAAAGTAGATCATATATTCTTAAATATGAAATTGATTTCTAGATGTTTTCTAATGAAGTTTAATAAGTAACTAAAGAAGATAAAGAAATTATCTTTAATTAAGGATGAGATTTATTAAAGATAATTAACTAGTATAATTAAATTAAAGTTAATCACTTAATGAAATTAATAAAGGTTAATTAATTAATGTTAATAATCAAAGAATAATTACTTACTAAGTAATTAGTGAATAGTTAACGAATGTAAGGTGAGTCATTAACGAGTGATTAAGTGATAAATAATTAATTAAGGTAATTAATTTAAGTTAATTAATTAGTTTAATTAATTAAAGACAATCACTTAATGTAAATTAAGTATAATTATTTAGTGAAGTAATTAATGGATAATTACTGAATGTAATTAATTAAAGAAATTAATTAATCAATGTAATTAATTAAAGAAATTAATTAATGAATGTAATTAAATAAAGAAATTACTTAATGGAAGTAAGTAAGGATTAATTACTCAGCGTAATTAATTAAAGAATTAATTAATGTGATTAATTTAAGTGTAATTAATGTAAGTAATTAAGGATAGCTAATTACTGAATATAATTAATCAAGGTTGATTAATGAATGTGACTAATTAAAGATTAATTATTAAATTAATTAGAAGAATAATTAATTAATGAAGTAATTAGAGGATCATTAATTAATATAATAAATAATAAAGGATTGATTAATGTGATTAATTAAAGGATAATTAATCAATGTAAGTACGTATAGAATAATTTATTATTGTAATTAATTAAGGGTCAATGTAATTAATTATAGTTAATTAATTAATAGTAATCAAAGGTTAATTAATAAGATTGGTTTAAGGATAATTAATTTGTGTAATTAATTTAAAAGTTAATTACTTAATGTACTTAAAGGATTAATTAATCAAGGATGATTAATTAAGATGATAATTAATTAAATGGTTTGTAATTAATTAATAAGCAGGATTTAAAATTAATTTAAGTAATTAATTTAATTCATTGGTGGTTAGTTAAATTAATTATGGATGGTGTGGTTGATTTATCTTGCTTATGAATAATTGAATGATATTGAATGCCTTGGATTATGTACCTCTGATATGTGATATGGGTTGTTTTGTGATATGAGATACCTGGGTTGAATTGTGATGATATGGATTATCTGTCTTTGATATGTGAATTATCTATTTATGTGAATATAGATAATAAATTGAATTGTTTAAACTTAAACAACTTGGACATTAAGACTGCATTTTGGATTTCGATGAGATCGAGATCGGATTTTCTACATTACAGCATGATAGGGGGTTCTCGCTTTGTGTTTGGTGGCGAACGGGAGACTCTTACCCCTGCATGTCCCTTTGAGGTAGTATAAGGCCTTGGGTTGGTTGCGAGTCAAGAGGTTGGCCGTAAAAGAAAATTCGAGGTACCAGTGTATGCCACGGTAGGTCTGGGATGGTTGCAAAGCCTACCGGTCGCCACGGCTTTCTTGTTCGGGATTATCTAGTAAGGGATGGGGTTCCGGCCTTGTGTTGTAGAGGATCGGGAGGGATCCTCGGTACGGTGATCTTGGCCCCGTACTGTGACGGGCAGTACCGCAGTAGCCCTGCCATTGATGGAAACCCATTTTTCCTACGTGCTTTTACGGTTTTGATTGTATAACCCACTTTATGGATAGTATGCTGGAATTTAATAATGTAATAATTTCAGCTATTTCCTATTTACTTGAAAACCCTAGACACTATTATAATATCACTGGATTTCCTATCAAATGTTTTGGTTATCGTAAAGTAAAAAACTTTTCCATGTTTATGTGTGGGAAGTCTTACGAGATACCTTTTGATTTCAAAGGTTTTTCATAGTTAAACAACTTTAACCCGTTTACTCACACCAAACCCATCTCTGACCCAGAGTTTATTTTCTTATTTTATTAAACTCTTAGGTACTCAAATTTTCACGAGTAGCCAAGGGATTCAGGTTAGCTTTGACGAGTTCTGGAGGAGAATTGGAGCAGGAGGCTTCAGTGTTTGTAGATATATAGTGGTTCCGCTGAGTTGATCTCTATGTTGATGTCTTGTATGTACTTGAGTTGTAATTATTAGAAAGATCTTTATAACTGCCTAACATGTGATGTATAAGCTGTATAACTCTGATGTATATGATACTACGTAATATCTTATGTGATGTAATATAATTTATTCACTCCGCTGTGAGATTCTGATGTGTTAAGTTCTTTCTTTTCTATCTTTTCTCTTTTCTAACCCTTTCTTTCTTAATGATGATGTGTCTTTCTATGGAATGAAGGACGGGTCGTCACAGTTGGTATCAGAGCGCAAGGTTGAGTGAACACCTAGGCTTTGAAGTAAATCTTTCTTGAGAGAGCGTACTTGTATTATATATATATAACTACCTAATTTGTTGGGTTACCTATTCGGGTTTTCCAACATGAGTTCTAGAGCTAGGTAGGGTAATGGTGTGTGTAGCACGACTAGCCATGGAAGAAGTCTGAATGTTGAGTTTGGAAGAGTATCTGCCGAGGCTGTAGACCCAATACCGCCTCGAATAAGCTTTACTGCATGGTATAAGGATTTCACCAATCTCTGAAGGAAATCTTTTAAAGGTTCGGAGTCCATCATTGAAGTGCAAGTTTGGATGAGTAAGAGTTTGGATCTTCCGGTTAAGCAGAAGCAAGTGATGGATCTTGGTAACTTCAGGAAGGACCAGCTACGTTGTGGGACGCAGTAACCATGGATGTTCTCAAGTATGATTTGTTTTCTTTAGAGCCAGTTTAAGGAGGTATTTGAGGAGCAGTCGGTACCCACCGTAGGGAAGGCTCGGCTGTATGGGAAATTTTCTGGATATCAAGTAAGGGAGTTTCTCTGTATTGGAGTATGAGACTAAAGTCAACGAGTTGCCTCACTTTGGACATGGTCTCATTATCACCCCCTTAAGGAGAATGAGATGTTTGTGCTTGTTTTGAGGCTCGAGTTTCTTGAGAAGATGTCTGTCCGTCTCGAAGGCTCTTTTGTGGAATTAGTTGGTAGCTTTGAGGTTTGAGGAGCTTATAGATAAAAAGTCTTTGGCATCTATGGCAGTAGTGCATCTCGGAAGTGTTTGTGTGTCAGCGGGAAGGTCATTTGGCTAAGTAGTGTCCTAGAGGTGGAGTTCAGAAGCAGTAGAATGGCCCCGTTTCTTCGATGGTTTAGAAGTCCATTGTGATTCTACTGTCAACAGTCAGGCATTTGGTAAAGCTTACCCATCTCTTCAGGAGCTCAGCAGAATAGGGTGCTTGTTTGAAGGTGGACCATCAGTTTCTTCTGGTAGGAAGTCGTTCTTGAAGGATTTGACCTTATTTTGGATGGGTTGGTCAAATGAGAATAAGCTGTTGTGATTAGTGAAGAGAGAAAAGTATCTGTGGATATTGGACTAGGTAGGATCGCAAAAGTGACTTGCGATAGTTTGATTGTTCTCTTAGGTAATCTTTTGCATGGAATTGAGGCATCTCAAGTGGAAGTAGAAGCTATCGGAGTGATCAGAGATTTTCCAAGTGTCTTCGAGGAAGTCTGAAGTTATCCACATCTGGAATTTGAGCTCCGTATCGACTTTGTTCCAAGAGAGACACCGATGGTTCAACCAAGTTGTAGGATGGTTCCTAGAGTAAGGAAATGGGTAAAGCAGTTTAGGATTTCTCGAAGAAGGATTGATCAGATCTAGTTTTCTAGTTGGGGTTCTGCTGAGGTGTATGTGACCGAGTCGGATGGGTCACTAAGACTTGATGGATCTGATGAACCGTGTGCTCCAGGATAGGTTGAATAAGTTTGTGCTCGTGTTCATCATCGACATTCTCATACTCTCTGAATCAGAGTTGTGCAGCGGAAGCAAGGTAGCAGCTGTTCTTGAATGGAAGCAACCGGAAGTTCGTAGATTTCTTGGACTAGTAGATTTCCACAGGAAGTTCAAGTGGACCTCTAAGTGTGAAGAAGTTTCTCAGGATTTTAAGGTAGGTTGTTGAGGGAATCTGTTTTGGTTAAATCAGATAGGAGAAGTAAGTTCGAAGTCTACTGATGCTTGTGAAGTAGAGCTTGTGTACTAGATGTCGGCGGATCTTGGGAGGACCATTTTGTTGAGTAGTATCCACAGATTGCTTTGTTTTTGGTCCAGTTTGTTTCAAAAAGCATCAGCGAAGGTTGAGCTGATCAGGAAGAGGGTAGGTAGCCCAGTGTGAGAAATGCGGACTACGGATCTTAAGGCTAGAATAAACACTAGAGGGGGGTAAATAGTGTTTTAAGGAATCACTAATTCTTTTTGAGTTTATATTAACTTGAACTCAAATGTATGCAATATTCAGACACAGATATGATCACAGAATCAAACAAAAATGCAGATAAAAAGTAAAAGCAATAAAGGAAAGAACACAGTGGATTTTATACTGGTTCGAAGTTACCCTACATCCAGTCCCGCAACACAAGTACGGAATTCCTTTCAAAATCAATTCTTACAATTACAAACTCGATTTCAAGGCCATGAGGTACACCACTCCAGATTCACAATCCTCTGGGTAGAGATACTAGATTTTACGGGCAATAAGTTCACCCGATTGATTATCCTGGCTGCAATCACACCTTTTCTCACTCGATTGATTTTCCAGGCTACAATCACACCTTTTGTCGCTCGATTGATTACAAAGAAGTCTATAACTCTGAATAGCACTGGGATCTTGTTGAGATAGTGATAGAGAATCAAACAAGGAATGATCTAGTTAGATTCAATGGTGATTTCGGTAAAGTAATGGTAAAAATGTATATAAAGAAATGTGGAAGAAGAGGAGTGAAATCAAAGAATACATAAATATAAATTCGTTTAAAACAGCCGATATTTATAGTATAACAACAGCCATGTCCATTCGTAAAAGGATATGACGAATAGACACTTCCTTTGAAATTCAAACTTTTGAAATAAACTGTCACCTTGTCGAGAAGGTTTCCTTGGGGTTATCGACAGGCCTAAATTATTTTTGGTAATTTGTTTTTCTTTGAAAATAACTTCTATCTTGTATTAAAACTATTTTAAACTTTATAAATATACTTAACTATAGTTAAAATACATAAATAAGTATAGAGAATAATATTTTGGTATATACAAAATTTTACTATAATTTTATATTTAAATCTAAGTACAAATATTAAAAGTTAAATATACTATATTAAAAGATAGTTTAAAACCAAGGATAATTTGATTTTGAAAATAAAGATTATTTTGAGGCTAAAAGTATTTTAAAACCAGGATAGATATTTTTGATTTAAAAAGGAAGATTTTGAAATCATTTTGAAAACAAGATATAATTTTGTAAAACATTTGAATAAAAGTTAGTGGATACAAAAAATGTTCCACTAGATTTTTCATAGGTTCCATCCTACTTAGGGTTCCATCCCTTTAACGGACTCGAAGTGGATTCCATTCCACGAATAAAATGGATTTTAAGATGTCAGTGCTTTTCTAGGAGTTTTAACAAAATTCCTAACTAAATTACTTATATTGAAATCTTGAATTCTTGATAATCTTGATACTCATGAGTCTTGAATCTTGATATCTTCGATCTTGAGTTTATCAGCTCTTGAATCTCTATACTATATAGTCTTCATTCTTTGGTACCTGTATGTATATCCTGCATATACTACATATATATCTAAGCAATAATGTTAGTATTTATATTTTATAATCTTATACTAAGGATGTTGTCATAAAAACCAACTTCTCAGGGACTAACAATCTCCCCCTTTTTGATGATGACAACCTTTGTTTATAAAATATTACTTCTATCCTAATAACTCACCCTAAAATTAATAACTCCCCTTTAATCTATGCCTAACTATCCTATTTTATACTTCTCCCCCTTTGTCATCAACAAAAACTAAGTTTAAATCTATACAACCCCCCTTAAACAAATACTATATGACATGTGATTATAATGATAGTGTTATCATAAATAATCAACACTTAATTCTAAAACTAAAACTTAGCCCTTAATTACTAACTATCCTAACTAAGAATCCATATATGATAATACTTATAATAGTGATAAAATGAGAATTCAAATATAAGAACACAAATTATTTATTAATTATATATTGTTATATTTACATTTTCATAGAAAACGTAAGTAAGATCATATAATGATAAGAAAGAGAGAAAAGAAACTGATGCGTATCCTAGAAAATGGGAGATCTATGAACCGAGCAATTTAGGTAGTGGAAACATAAATTTCCACGTTGTTCGAATAGATTTCCATCCTTGTCAAAGCACACTTCTCCAAGGCAAACAACTTTGTCGTCATCTTCAGCGTGCTCTTCTTCCATGAGGGCTTCTTCTTCTTCTTCCTCGCTGTCCTCTTTCACTTGATCACTTGAAGATTCTTCATCAATCAAGATGGGATAAGCGCCTCCTGCACCAAGTGTCAACCGAAAGGTCTAGCTAGCCTGGAATAGTGGTTGTGGCGGGTCAGCCATCTATTCCCTAGGTTTACTGTTCAGGAACCGCATGTCAGTAGTGATTGACCAGGTTTCCCTTGTTCCAAAAAAAAGATGGGATTAGTGTGATTGTCCATTAGAAACTTTTGCAAGTTTCTAAGGATTTTGTCTTGCCGTTCTTTTTCTTTGGCCATTCTCATTTGCACTACTTGAATTTCAGTCATAAGTTGCAATGCATCCTTCAAGGAAGCCTCTATTTTTATCACTCGTGCAAGCGTAGTTCGTTGAAATGGTCCAGCAGAAGGAGAAGGAAACGAAAAGGTTGAGTTTTTTTGGTTTGGAGGAGGAGACCATTGTTTTATTGTTTTCAGAAGTTAGATCATAGAAAGGACAACAAAATGGACAAAATTTCGAAATAAGAAGAATATATAACCACCCATTTGAATTCTGGTGGGAAAATTTCAAAAAAAAAATCGTTAAATGTCGATAGGGGTAAAGGAGGGTTGTCGACAGGGTACTTATATTTTTACTTTTTGATTTATTTTAATTTAATTTTAAATTATACTTGTTATATATTTATATTCTATATTTTAGTTATTTAACAGATACTTAATTCTCTTCCTAATTTAGTAAATATAGATTCATTTAAGGGTTTTGTTAAGATATCAGCAATTTGGTTCTCGGGATTGATATAATCGAGAGTAATTACTTCCTTACTTATATTATCTTTGAGAAAATGATGTCTAGTATCAATATGTGTAGTTCAAGCATGCTGAGTAGGATTTTTGGATAAATTTATTGCACTAGTATTATCATAATAAATTGGTGATTTTGAGATATTTAAACCAAAATCTTTTTAAGTTTGTTGCATATATATTACTTAAGAACAAGCCAAAGTAGCAGAAATATACTCTGCTTTGGTTGTTGATAAAGAAACCGTGTTTTGCTTCATACTAAATCAGAAAATCAGAGAATGTCCTAAAAAGTGACAAGTTCCACTTGTAACTTTTCGGTCTGATTTACAACCAGCATAATCAGCATCACAGTAAGATATTAATTCAAAAGAATCATTTTTAGGATAAAATAATCCATAATCAAAGGTGTGTTTAACATTTCTTATGATATGTTTTACAGCTTTTAAGTGGGTCTCTTTATGTTGGGATTAATATCTTGCACAGAGACAAACACTATGCATGATATCAGGTCTACTAGTAGTGATATAGAGTAGTGATCCAATCATTTCTCTATATAATTTTTGATCTACATCTTTCGAGAGATCTTCTTTACTTAGGTACTCATTGGTTGCTATGGGAGTGGGTTTTCCACTTACAGTAGTCAAACCAAATTTACTAATTAGGTCTTTAGTGTATTTTTCTTGACTGATAAAGACACCATTATCTAATTGTTTTATTTGCAATCCAAGAAAAAAGTTTAATTCACCCATATGACTCATCTCAAACTCTTTTGTCATTATTTCAGAAAATTCTTCATTCATTTCAAAATTAGTTGATCCGAAAATGATATCATCTACGTAAACTTGTACTAGTTGAATATCATTTTAATTTCTTTTAGTAAAAAGAGTATTGTCTACTTTACCAATTTCAAAGTTTGATTGTAATAAGTAAGATCTTAGTCTATCATACCAGGCTCTAAGAGCTTGTTTTAGACCATATAGAGCTTTCTTAAGTTTGTAAACATGATTTGGTAATTTTTCATTTTCAAAAAGTGGTGGTTGTTCAACATATACTTCCACTTTTACAAATCCATTTAAAAAGTCACTTTTAACATCCATTTGAAATAATTTGAAATTATTATGATTTGCAAAAGCAAGTAGAATCCTAATGGCTTCTAATCTTGCTAGGGGGGTAAAAGTTTCATCACAATCTATTCCTTCTTCTTGACAATAACCTTGAGCGACTAACCGGGCTTTATTTCTAACAACCTCACCTTGTTCATTCATTTTATTTTTATTAATCCATTTAGTTCCAATTATAGTTTTATTTTCAGGTCTAGGAACAAGTTCCCAAACATCATTTCTAGTAAATTGATTTAGTTCTTCTTGCATAGCCAAAATCCATGAATCATCAGTTGATGCTTCTTTTGGATTTTTGGGTTCAATAGTTGATATAAAGGCTACATTGCTCATTTTACTTATTTGATTTCTAGTTGTAACAACAGATTGCATATCTCCTAGTATATTTTCTGTAGGATGATCTTTTAAAAGTTTAATCTTTTTATTATGATGATTAATTTCATTATTAGTTTCAGTTGACTCTTGATTCTGAGTAATTAAATCCTCTTCATCATTTGTATCTTCAAAATTTTTGAGACTTTCATCGAATGAAACATGCATTGTTTCTTCGATGGTGTTAGTTCTTAAATTAAACACACTGTATGCTTTACTTCTATTAGAATATCCGATAAAGATACCTTTGTCGGATTTTGGAACAAATTTATCTAAGTTATCTTTTGTATTTAAAATAAAACATTTACTTCCAAAAATTCTAAAATAAGATACCTTAGGTTTCTTTCTGTGAAGAGGTTCATAAGATGTCTTATCAGTTAAAGGTCTAATTAAAATTCTATTTAAAATATAACAGGCGGTAGCAACTGCTTTTGTCCAAAAATATTTTGGTAATTACTATCTAAAAGCATAGTTCTCGCACACTCTTGAATCGTCCTATTTTTACATTCTACTACTCTGTTTTATTGTGGAGTTCTTGGAAATGAAAATTTGTAAGTTATTCTCTTTTTATTGTAGAATTCCTCAAACTTTTCATTTTCAAATTCACCGCCGTGATCACTACGGATGGTTATAATTTTTACAGAAAGTTGATTTTGAATCCTTTTTGTAAAGTTCTTAAAACATTCAAAAGTATCACTTTTATGTTTCAAAAATATTGTCCATGTAAATCTAGAATAATCATCAACAATTACAAAAACATATTTACTATGATTTATTGACTGAATTTGAGATGGACCAAATAAATCAAGATGAAGTAATTCAAGAGGTTTTGAAGTTGAAATCAAATTTTTTAATTTAAAGGAAATTTTTCTAAGTTTTCCTAATTGACATGCATCACATAAACTATCTACTTTAAAATTCATTTTAAGGAGACCTCCTACTAGATCATGTTTTCACAGTCTAGATAAGAGTTTGAAATTCAAATGCCCAAATCTCTTATGCCAAATCCAAGGGTCACTTGTATTTTCCAAAAGACACAGGTTATCATTTGAAATTTTCATACTAAGAATATAAATATTCTTTTTCCTATTTCCTTCAAATATTATGGTTGAATTATTTTCTTCAATGTGACGCTTATCATTTTCAAATTTAATTTTATATCCTTTATCGCAATGCTGACTAATACTTAGCGGATTATGTTTCACATTCTTAACTAGCAAAACATTAGTAATAATAGGAGTTTCAGAGTTACCAACTTTGCCGATGCCAATCACATATCCTTTTGAGTTGTCTCCAAAGTTAACAAGTCCTCCATCTTTGTATATTATATCATTCAGCATATCTGTATTACCAGTCATGTGTCCAGAGCTATCGAGTATCCATTTATTCTTTTTGATCCGAGTCCACTGTTGATTGATTCCTCAACACCCATAAAACATGTTTCCCGCACATCATACAATTTTGGTAGATAGCTTGAATTTGAATATCGATTATATGTAGACTCATGAGACAATGATGATCTGAATATTTCTAAACTAGTATTAACAAGTTTCTTAAACATAGCCATTTTAAAAGCTTTTTCAAAATTCATATTATGAAATTTTGAAATCCTTGCTCTGATACCAAATGTGAGAAATGTGGATTACGAATCTTAAGGCTAGAATAAACACTAGTGGGGGGTGAATAGTGTTTTAAGGAATTACTAATTCTTTTTGAGTTTATATTAATTTGAACACAAATGTATGCAACATTCAGACACATATATGATCACAGAATTAAAAACAGATGCAGATGAAAAGTAGAAGCAATAAAGGAAAGAACACACCGGATTTTATATTGGTTCGGAGTTAACCTTAATCCAGCCCCGCAGCACAAGTACGGATTTCCTTTCAAAATCAATTCTTACAATTACAAACTCGATTTCAAGGCCATGAGGTACACCACTCCAGATTCACAATCCTCTGGGTAGAGATACTTGATTTTACGGGCAATAAGTTCACCCGATTGATTATCCAGGCTACAATCACACCTTTTCTCGCTCGATTGATTTTCCAGGCTACAATCACACCTTTTGTCGCTCGATTGATTACAAAGAAGTCTATAACTCTGAATAGCACTGGGATCTTGTTGAGATAGTGATAGAGAATTAAACCAGAGATGATCTAGTTAGATTCAATGGTGATTTCAGCAGAGTAATAGTAAAAATGTGTATAAAGAAATGTGGAAGAAGAAGAGGAGTGAAATCAGAGAATATATGAATATAAATTCATTTAAAACAGCCCCTATTTATAGTAGAACAACAGCCAATTCCATTCGTAAAAGGATATGACGAATAGACACTTCCTTTGAAATTCAAACTTTTGAAATAAACTGTCACCTTGTCGACAAGGGTTCCTTGGGGTTGTCGACGGGCCTAAATTATTTTTGGTAATTTGTTTTTCTTTGAAAATAACTTCTATCTTGTATTAAAACTATTTTAAACTTTATAAATACACTTAATTATGTTAAAATACATAAATGAGTATAGAGAAAAATATTTTAGTATATGCAAAATTTTACTATAATTTTGTATTTAAATCTAAGTATAAATATTAAAAGTTAAATATATTATATTAAAAGATAGTTTAAAACCAAGGATAATTTGATTTTGAAAATAAAGATTATTTTGAGGCTAAAAGTATTTTAAACCGGGATAGATATTTTTGATTTAAAAAGGAAGATTTTGAAATCATTTTGAAAACAAGATATAATTTTGTAAAACATTTGAATAAAAGTTAGTGGATACAAAACAATGTTCCACTAGATTTTTCGTAGGTTCCATCCTACTTAGGGTTCCATCCCTCTAATGGGCTCGAAGTGGATTCCATTCCACGAATAAAATGGAGTTTAAGATGTTAGTGCTTTTCTAGGAGTTTTAACAAAATTCCTAACTAAATTACTTATATTGAAATCTTGAACTCTTGATAATCTTGATACTCATGAGTCTTGAATCTTGATATCTTCAATCTTGAGTTTATCAGTTCTTGAATCTCTATACTGTACAGTCTTCATTCTTTGGTACCTGTATGTATATAATGCATATACTACATATATATCTAAACAATAATGTTAGTATTTATATTTTATAATCTTATACTAAGGTTGTTGTCACGATCCGAAATCCAATGTTCAAAAATTGACACTAAATACGTCACTTGTATTCGAACTCCAGTCAGATGGAGCTTATAATAACATTAGATGAATATAAAACAGCGGAAACAAAATGAATATCATATATCAATACAGATACAACATGATACAATATCCAATACAACATCGATCCCAAATATCAGAGTGATACAAATATGATACAAGAATAATACGATAACAGAAACTTTAACAAGTTTCCAACATACTACAACTTCGAAAAGGTCTTCAAAAACTCCAACACTTCAAAAAATTTACAAATCCAAAGCTTCCAGAAGACTTCAAATCCAAGCTAGCTCAAAAACATGGATAACCTGCTTCTAGGCTGCCCGTGTGGAAAATTATGGGCACCCAGAGTTTAGGAAAGGAATAATAAACTCCAAGTCATTCATGGACTGGTATGAGTAAACAAAAACAGTTGTTTGAAATAAAAGCAGTTTATTCTTATCAAAAGAAAAACAAAAGAATTTGAAAGAAATCTGCAATGCTTTTTGAAAATGAAACTACCATAAGACCTCCCACCACACACACAATTCAAACGCAGACTTGGAGGAGATTTCTTCTTATGATAGTCAAAAATGCTTGATACGAGAAAAATCTTTTAAATATTATTATTAGTGCATAGTGTGGAAAACATTTCGAAAGTATAAAATTAATCTTAGCCAGCATAGGCATTTCGTACTATGCCTACTATAGCTACCATCTAAACAGTGGTGACCACCATAAGTAAATGGCAGGTTATACAACTAAAACCGTAAAGAGCTCGTATTGGATGAATGGGTTTCCAACAAATGGTTGGGCAAAGGAACTTCCCATATAAAATGGAACGCCTCTGGAGGGACGCCCCCGAGAACCTAACCGGATCTCTGCTACACAAGGCCGGGTTACCTTTGTAACTAGGTAACAACTGACATGAGTATGCCACCTTCCGGTCGTTACCAATCTTTATCCGAAGCGCTTCACAACCGACAACCATAAAGCAATAAGTTTGCAGCAACCACAAAGTATCTGGGCTCCATACCATGATACCACCTATAATCCAGAAGGAAATGGACATACCCTCGGGGGGAGCTACCCCCAAATAACCTTGCTGCCATGATTCCTGTTTTGACCATAACCGGGTTGTGAGGTTCGACGAAGTTTCGTACACAAAGCTACGCTTTTCCACAAAGCCATGCTTTGATCAACAAATGATCATTAACACACAGCAGCACTTAGCATGCCACACTACCAAATTGGGAATATATCACTAAGAACCTTCAACTACGTAACCACTGAGCTCGTAAATCTCAGAGAAGGATGTTAAGCTAAGAGAATAAATTCTCCGCCACCAAAAGATATGTATTTGAAAGAAATCAGCTTTATATCTCAATTTGTAATGTCAGACATACAACCATACAAGTCTGTTCCAGGTTCGAACAGAACCAAAGGCACTTCCGAAGAAGCCCTTGCAATCCGGGCATCCACAATCCCGATCGGACTCCCATCACATATGGAGATCTCTATACCAGAGCAACTCAGTGCAGAGACATTCGATAGGTTGTCCCATCGTTTTTGAAGATACCCGGTCTTCACCACCGGTCTTCAAATGCTCATCCATTTCGTCGTATCACTTATTCGGAATGGGTTATATGACACAAAGGTCCTCTTCCGGCTGAATCGAATAGTGAGCGTCAATTTTAAAAACATGCGGATATGTCATTCACAAAAATTCACAGGTTCGATGTGGGTTTCGGATAACTAACTGAAATCCGACTCCCTGTCGCATCGAAGTTTAAATGTCATTTTACGGCTAATAGGATTTTCACATCAATACAGAACAAAACACAAACACATTGCAGTACAGAGCAATCTACATCACACAGTATCGCAACCAGAACAGAAATATCAATCTAGTGCACGGCAGTAGTTAATTATTTTCAATCAATGTGAGTGTGATTTAATAGATTAATCACATAATTATTTTTATTGATTATTTTAAATCAATGATTAATTTGGATAAATTATGTAAATCTTAATTAACTTGATTAATTGTTTCTTAATTAGTTATTTTAATTAACTACCAATTATAATTAATCAACTTAATTTATCTAATTAACAAATTATTAATTACAAATAATTTAGACACTTAATTGTTTATCAATTTTAATTACAAATTATAAGTCATTCTTAATTTCATTTCAAAACCATTAATTAATAAAAATTATTTACCTTAATTATCATTTAAAAATCTTCCTTATACTTTAAAAATCAATTTATTTTTACATTGAAAGTTTTAATGTTAATTTACTTCAATTCTTATCTTAAATTTAATTATTTAGTTAAAGGATTAATTAAATTCTAAAACATTGTTAAATAATCTAAAACTTATAGTAATTTCTTAACTTAACATAAATCAACCATTGGTTACCTTGTAAATACAAAAATTTACTTAACATTGTAAATTTGAAATTTTATTGGACTTAACCCAATTTTAGACAAAACCCGAGTCTTCCCAGGCTTTAACTCGAGTCAAACTCGAGTTCCTACTTCCTTTCCCCGAGACATTCCTCTATTTCTTCACGTATTCTTCTTCTTCCTCTTTTTTTTTTCTCTTACTTAGGCTATGTTTAAATTTAACCCACTGCTAAATCAATCCATACAAACGCGAGAGAGAACCCGAGTCATAACCCCTTTTACTCGAACGTTCTCTCGAGTCTCTCCCCAGGCCTAAACTCGCTGACACAAAATCGACGTCGTGCATCGTGCCGCCATTCTGGTGGCCATCGCGATCTTCAGCAAGTCGCACCACTCACTCGAACTCGAAATCAAAGCTCGATTCATCACAAAACCCTCGAAATCAAAATTTGGCCGTTAGCTCAAAACTGCAGATCGACATCACCAACCAAATTGCCTCACCGTCGCACCTCAGACCACCAGTGACGCCATAACTTCAGCCACAGCACGTCCACGCTCCGCACTACCCTCCTCTAACAGCACGTGCGACTCGGTGCCAATGAGGTAATGAAATCACCTCATTTCCAACTCACTGCAACTTCGAGCTTAAATCCTATTTTGGGTTCGTTCGACAAATTCCCGCATTCGAAAAATTATTTAGGAATTTTCTCATCATCACCGAAGCTCAAACAAGCTTCAAACCAAATTTCACTGATTATCATTGAATCATTCGTCAGCAGAAAAAACGCAATTTTGGCTTAAATTCGAACTGCTCTTAAACCACTTAAGTAAAAATCATCATATTGCTTTTAAAAATCGTAACTTTGTATGCTCATCCAAATTATGTAATCAATTCAACGATTTAACATACTTAAATTTATCATAAAAATTTGTTTTTACTGTAAATTTTGGTTACAGGGTTAACTTCTTCATGATCAAGGATAAAACAGAATTTAATTCATATATGATGTTTTAAACTAACTTATTTGTTGCAAATTGAAATCCATCAGGGATTAGAGGAGTGAAATTTAAAGTTTAACTTGATTAATTCTTGTATCTTTAAAAAAAAACAGAACAGAAGATGACTGACAATCATGTCCAGAACAAACATAATTAACATATATGAAACTTTTTATCTGTATATAGCTATATAACATAATACTTGTTAAAAGTCATCTACACAGTTTGAATCATGCTTGAATTTTTCCAAAATATTTTCACTCACCTGAATATATTGATGAACAGATAGCTACTCTGGGTTGTGGAAAAAAACAGTTTTGATCTTTCTTCTTTTCTTTCTTTTTCCAGCAGATTATTCTTAAGCTTAGAAATAAAGTGAGGTTTATAAATTTCCTTTTTCTTTCTGACTTTGTTATGTTTTTGCCTTTGAACGAACTGGGACAAATATTCATGTATATAAAGAAGTCAGGTTCGTACTAAGGGAGAGTTCTAACTGGTACAATAGTTTCTTTGATCAGATATTTTATTTTTATTTTTCCTTGTTGACTAAGCCATGTTTATTTCGGCTGATTATGATTTTTTGTATATGCTGAGAAGATGGCATTAAATGTTCATGTCTCCATCTTAGTTTACATACAATCTTATTTGATTTTCTTGTAAGTATAAAGTTTTGTTTGGCAGATTTTTTTTTCTTTCGTTATCTAGTTTTGTTTTATTCTGAATACAACTCTTTATTTCATTGTTTCATTGTTTATAAACTTCTCATGCAAACTTATATGTATACCTATGTCTCTTTATAACTATATAATTTTATTACAACATACATTCCAAATTTTATTTCTATTCAAAGTTTAACTATCAACATTTAATTTGTACATATATTTTATTTTATTGTTTAATACAAATTCTTGTTTGTTATATATATATATATATTTTTTTTCTTTATTTATTTAGAGCTTAAACTACCAATATTTTATTTATATTCGTATATTTTTCTTTTCTTATACTTAATATTAATAATATTTTATTTTGTCTTTGAAACTTTTCAAATTAAATATCAAAAGTTCAAATAAGTTACCGAATTTAAATTAAAAAATTTGGGATGTTACAAATATCCCCCTTAAGAAAATTTCATCCTCGAGATTTGAAAGAGAGAAAAAAGCAGACAAAGAATATATGAATTCTGAAAAGGATAAAGAAATGGCTTCCCAAATTAAGCCGAGATATCCACTCTGCAATTGGGATAAGATTTCTGCATGTTATCTTCCGTTTCCCAAGTGCAGTCCTTTGGATCACCACTCCATTGCACTTTAACCAGTTTTACAACTTTGTTCCTCAATCGCTTTTCATCACGATCCACAATCTTTATCGGTTCCCTCTTTATTGCCAAGTTGGGAATGATCTCAAGATCCTGCTGAGCTGCTTCCGCAATAATACTATCTGGATCGTGCACGTACTTCCGAAGATTAGAAATGTGGAACACATCATGCACGCCAGACAACCAGCTGGGTAGCTGCACTCGATATGCTAAAGGACCGATCCTTTCCAGAATAGGAAAAGGACCAATATAACCCGGTGCTAGCTTTCCAGTTTTCCCAAACCTCAATACACCCCGCATTGGAGACACTTTCAGAAATATAGAATCTCCAACTTGAAATTCCAAATCTCTTCTTTGGCGGTCATAATAACTCTTCTGATGACTTTGAGCAGTTATTAATTTCTTTCCAATAAAATCTACCTTCTCTGTGGCTTCTTTAATCATATCTGGTCCAAGGACAAGTCTATCACCTGATTCGATCCAGCATGTAGGTGATCGACACGGACGGCCATATAAAGCTTCGAAAGGAACCATTTCTATACTGGCCTGATAGCTGTTATTGTACGAGAACTTGACCAGATGCAAATGGTCCTCCCAAGAATCACCAAAATCAAGTATACAAGCACGCGATAGGTCTTCTAAAATTCAATTTATCCTTTCTGTCTGCGCATCAGATTGTGAGTGATAAGCAGTATTGAAGTTCAGCTTTGTTCCCAATGCGGCTTGGAATGCCTTCCAAAATCTACTAGTGAAGATCGGATCACGATCACTCACTATACTGCTGGGAATACTGTGGAGACGAACAATCTCTTTTATATACAGCTCTGCTAAGCTTGCTGCAGTTCGAGTGGATTTCACTGGAATAAAGTGATCAGTTTTGGTTAGACGGTCCACTATAACCCAAATTGCTTCATTTTCCCTTCTTGGTTCGTGGCAATCTGTCGATGAAATCCATCGATGCCTGATCCTATTTCCACTCCGGTACTTCCAAAGGCTGAAGTAAACCTGCCACTTTCCTTTGATCGCTTTTAATTTATTGACAAGTAGCACAGCGACTCACATATATAGATATGTCCCTTTTCATTGTCTTCCACCAAAACGTTCTTTTAATATCACGATACATTTTGTTGACTCCTGGATGGATGCAAAGTTTGGACTTGTGGCATTCGTCCAAAACTTCACGTTTCAGCTCCGGAATATCAGGGACACAAATTCTTCCTTTCAATTTGATCACTTCTATACTATCCATCTCCAAACTAGTATCTTCACCTTGGCATATTCTTTTATAAATTTCATGAAAAAACTCATTTTCTTTCTGATGTCTCGCAATCTTTTTGAGAAGAGTAGGAGCGATAACAAGATGAGCGAGAATGGCATGCTTTCTGCTCAAAGCATCGACAACTACATTGGCTTTTCCGGGTGTATACAGAATATCTAGGTCATAGGATGCCAAAAATTCCAACCAACGTTTTTGTCGCAGATTCAAATCTTTCTGGGTGAAGAGATACTTTAAAGATTTATGGTCGGTGAATAATTCAAAATTTTCACCTAAACAAGAAGAATTTATTTAATATCTATTAAGTTAAGTTGAACTTTAAAGTTTTCTTTTAGAAAAGCTGAAGGAGATTCTTACCCAGAAGATAATGTCGCCAGATTTTTAGGGCGAAAATAACAGCCAAAAGCTCCAAATCATGTGTTGGGTAGTTTCTCTCGTGCGGACGTAATTGTCTACTCGCGTAGGCAATCACCTTCCCATTCTGTATTAGTACTGCACCTACCCCATCACCACACGCGTCAGCATAGACAGATAAGCCATGGTTCCCGTTAATAATAGCGAGAACAGGAGCAGTAGTCAATCTCTTTTTCAATTCCTGAAAAGCTTCATCACATTTTGGAGTCCAATTGAACTTGGCATTTTCCATGGTTAGCTTGGTTAATGGGCTAGCAATTTTAGAAAAGTCCTGAACAAATTTTCGGTAATAGCCGGCTAAACCAAGAAAACTTCAAACTTCTTTCGGAGTCGTGTGTTGCTTCCAGTCAAGAATAGCGGAAATTTTGCTCGAATCAACAGAAATCCCTTCTTCATTAACAACATGGCCAAGAAATCTGACTTCTTTGACCCAAAAGTGACATTTGGAAAATTTAGCGAATAAGATGTTCCTTCTCAAAATTTCCAAAACAATTCTGAGATGTTCAGCATGTTCCTCTTCGGTTTTGGAGTAGATTAGGATATCATCAATAAATACAAGAACAAATTTATTCAACACCTCCCGAAACACACAGGTCATCAGATCTATGAAGTACGCAGGAGCGTTAGTTAGTCCAAAGGCATGACTAACCACTCGTAGAACACGTCCGGACCCCTAAAAGCGGTTAGGTGAACATAATCTTCGGCTATTCGCAACTGATGGAATCTCTGGGCTAGATCCATCTTAGAAAAGAATCGTGCACCATGAAGTTGATCGAATAAATCATCGATCCTGGGTAAAGGAAACTTGTTCTTGAGAGTTTGCTTATTGAGACCACGATAGTCGGCACACAATCTCAAAGACCCATCAGATTTAGCCACAAATACTATCGTTGAGTGCCATTCAGAGACACTAGGACGAATCAATCCCTTTTTAAGCAAATCACCGGCTTGTTTGACTAGTTCAATTTTTTCCCGCGGTGCCATCCTACGACTAGCATGAACGACAGGACGAGCATTCCAAATTAAGTCAATTCTGAATTCAATTTCTCTATGTGGGGGTAAAGATTCTACTTCTTTGAATACATCGAGAAAATGCTGGACAATAGGAATGGACTCCAGACTAAGTTCTGGATACCCAAAGTATACATCAGTTTATTTCTTTTCGGACTAGGGTCTTCACAAGAAATTGCAACGGAATCTCCAAGTTTAGTTTTGACTAGAATCATCTGATTTCTGCAATCTAACTTGGCTTCGTATTTCGATAACCAATTCATCCCGAGTAGGATTTCAAACTCATTGAAGTCGAGAACATAAAGGTTAATAGGAAAGCGATGGCCAGAATAAGAGATAGGCACTCTCCTACAATATAGACAAGTATTTGCAGGACAACCCACTGGATTTTTCACAAAAATAGGTTCATCGACAAACTTGAGTTTAAGTTTTAATTCGTCCACGATCTGTTGGGAGATAAAGCTATGTGAAGCTCCCGTGTCGAATAAAACTCTAACAATTCTTTCACCAATACTAAGGTTACCCTCCAGAACTCCCTTTCCTTCATTCACCTTAGAAGTTGAGGGGTTATCCTTTATTGCACACACCTTCGCTATTTGTGCTTCTCTTTTTCTGGAAGTTCTTAACTCCATGACCTGGCTGGTGACAACAATAGCATTCCTTGGATCTTCGACTTAACTTTACATGTTGATCTTTCTTAATTTGTTTCTTTGGCTTCTCACAATCATTCGTTAAATGGCCTTTCTCCTGATAGTTATAACAAGTAATATTTCGAGATGAATTTTCTTGATTACTCCTCTTCTTCTCCTTGCCTTGAACCGGCCTCTTTCCTTCAAAATTTCATTTCTTCCAATTCGAACTACTTGAACTCCCCTTCTCTTTCGGAACTTCCTGCATATCTAGAGTAGCATATCGATAACCCATATCAATCAAGTCCAAAAAAGATTCTTTAATGTGGGCTGTCATTCTCTCGTGACACTCCTTATTCATTCCCCGAATGAATCTTTCATTTTTCTTCAAGGGTGTACTTACTTCCGGACCAAACCGAGATAATTCATTGAATTTATTCAAGTACTCCTTAGACTTCCTTGTTTCAAATCTCGGAACTCCTGGTACATTCGAGAAATACCAGCAGATGGAATATATCGCTGCTCAAACACTTCTTTAAATCGTCTCCAAGTAAACTTATATTTTGACTCATCCACAGTAACTATCTCCCACTAAGATGATGCTTCCTCTTGGAGTTGCCAAGAAGCTATTAGTCGCTTTTGATCGTCTTCCAACTTCAATCCTTTAAAAATTCTTCACAGGATCGGATCCAAGCTTGGGCTTCTACAATAGATTCCTTGCTAGTAAACGACTTTCCACCAAGTCTCAAGAAGCTTTTATATAGATCAGCTAGATTCGGTTGAAATTAAGTAGGCACAGTTGCATTTGCAGGGACTTGACCAGTTGTAGTGGTATTTCCCCGTTCCCTACCTTGTCCTCTTTTTCCGCTCATTCTTACTATCTGTAAATAGAAAGAAAACTTGATTTAGGCATACGGACAAGATATCTTAGGAAATATTAACAGTTTAAAAGGAATAGACCAAGAAATTAAGGTTTTGATCTCTCGGTTTATACTCATTCTCGGGTAAACTTCACCCTATCTCTAATGAGCCATCTAATGTGCTATATTCCGTAGCTAAAACTCTTACTCAACCTTCAGCTCTGATACCACTTTGTCACGATCCGAAATCCAATGTTCAAAAATTGACACTAAATACCTCACTTGTATTCGACTGCCAAAGATTCAAACATCGAACTCCAGTCGGATGGAGCTTATAACAACATTAGATGAATATAAAACAGCGGAAACAAAATGAATATCATATATCAATACAAATACAACATGATACAATATCCAATACAACATCGTTCCCAAATATCAGAGTGATACAAATATGATACAACAATAATACGATAACAGAAACTTTAACAAGTTTCCAACATAATACAACTTCGAAAAGGTCTTCAAAAACTCCAACACTTCAAAAGATTTCCAAATCCAAAGCTGCCAGAAGACTTCAAATCCAAGCTAGCTCCAAAACATGGATAACCTGCTTCTAGGCTACCCGTGTGGAAAATTATGGGCACCCAGAGTTTAGGAAAGGAACAATAAACTCCAAGTCAGTCATGGGACTGGTATGAGTAAACAAAAACAGTTGTTTGAAATAAAAGCAGTTTATTCTTATCAAAAGCAAAACAAAAGAATTTGAAAGAAATCCGCAATGCTTTTTGAAAATGAAACTACCATAAGACCTCCCACCACAAACACAATGCAAACGCAGATTTGCAGGAGATTTCTTCTTATGATAGTCAAAAATGCTTGATACGAGAAAATTCTTTTAAATATTATTATTAGTGCATAGTGTGGAAAACATTTCGAAAGTATAATATTAATCTTAGCCAGCATAGACATTTCGTACTATGCCTACTATAGCTACCATCTAAACAGTGGTGACCACCATAAGTAAATGGCAGGTTATACAACTAAAACCGTAAAGAGCTCGTATTGGATGAATGGGTTTCCAACAAATGGTCGGGCAAAGGAACTTCCCATATAAAATGGAACGCCACTGGAGGGACGCCCCCGAGAACCTAACCGGATCTCTGCTACACAAGGTCGGGTTACCTCTGTAACAAGGTAACGACTGACACGAGTATGCCACCTCCCGGTCGTTACCATCCTTTATTCGAAGCGCTTCACAACCGACAACCACAAAGCAATAAGTTTGCAACAACCACAAAGTAAGTATTTGGGCTCCATACCATGATACCACCTATAATCCAGAAGGAAATGGACATACCCTCAGGGGGAGCTACCCCCAAATAACCTTGTTGCCACGATTCCTGTTTTGGCCATAACCGGGTTGTGAGGTTCGACGAAGTCTCGTCCACAAAGCTACGCTTTTGCACAAAGCCATGCTTTGATCAACAAATGATCATTAACACACAGCAGCACTTAGCATGCCACACTACCAAATTGGGAATATATCACTAAGAACCTTCAACTACATAACCTCTGAGCTCGTACGTCTCAGAGAAGGGTGTTAAGCTAAGATAATAAATTCTCCGCCACCAACAGATATGTATTTGAAAGAAATCAGCTTTATATCACAATTTGTAATGTCAGACATACAACCATACAAGTCTATTCTGGTTTCAAACAGAACCGAAGGCACTTCCGAAGAAGCCCTTGCAATTCGGGCATCCACAATCCCGATCGGACTCCCCATCACATATGGAGATCTCTATACCGGAGCAACTCAGTGCAGAGACATTCGATAGGTTGTCCTATCGTTTTTGAAGATACCCGGTCTTCACCACCGGTCTTCAAATGCTCATCCATTTCGTCGTATCACTTATTCGAAATGGGTTATATGACACAAAGGTCCTCTTTCGTCTAAACCAAATAATGAGCGTCAATTTTTAAAACATGTGGATATGTCATTCACAAAAATTCACGGGTTCGATGTGGGTTTCGGATAACTAACTGAAATCCGACTCCCTGTCGCATCGAAGTTTAAATGTCGTTTTATGGCTAGCAGCGTTTTCACATCAATACAGAACAAAACACAAACACAGTGCAATACAGAGCAATCTACATCACACAGTATCGCAACCAGAACAGAAATATCAATCTAGTGCACGGCAGTAGTTAATTATTTTCAATCATTGTGAGTGTGATTTAATAGATTAATCACATAATTATTTTTATTGATTATTTTAAATCAATGATTAATTTGGATAAATTAAGTAAATCTTAATTAACTTGATTAATTGTTTCTTAATTAGTTATTTTAATTAACTGCCAATTATAATTAATCAACTTAATTTATCTAATTAACAAATTATTAATTTACAAATAATTTAGACACTTAATTGTTTATCAATTTTAATTACAAATTATAAATCATTCTTAATTTCTTTTTAAAACCATTAATTAATAAAATTTATTTACCTTAATTATCATTTAAACTCTTCCTTATACTTTAAAAATCAATTTGATGTTACATTGAAAGTTTTAATGTTAATTTACTTCAATTCTTATCTTAAATTTAATTATTTAGTTAAAGGATTAATTAAATTATGAAACATTGTTAAATAATTTAAAACTTATAGTAAGTTCTTAACTTAACATAAATCAACCATTGGTTACCTTCTAAATACAAAAATTTACTTAACATTGTAAATTTGAAATTTTATTGGGCTTAACCCAATTTTAAACAAAACCCGAGTCTTCTAAGGCTTTTACTCGAGTCAAACTCGAGTTCCTACTTCCTTTCCCCAAGACATTCCTCTGTTTCTTCACGTATTCTTCTTCTTCCTCTTTTTTTCTCTTACTTAGGCTAAGTTTAAATTTAACCCACTGTTAAATCAACCCATACGAACGCGAGAGAGAACCCGAGTCAAAACCCCTTTTACTCGAACGTTCTCTCGAGTCTCTCCCCAGGCCTAAATTCGCTGACACAAAATCGACATCGTGCATCGCGCCGCCGTTCTGGTGGCCATTGCGATCTTTGGCAAGTCGCACCACTCACACGAACTCAAAATCAAAGCTCGATTCATCACAAAACCCTCGAAATCAAAATTTGGCCGTTAGCTCAAAACTGCAGATCGACATCACCAACCAAATTGCCTCACCGCCGCACCTCAGACCACCAGCGACGCCATAATTTCGGCCACAGCACGTCCATGCTCCGCACTACCCTCCTCCAACATCATGTGTGACTCGGTGCCTCCGAGGTGATGAAATCACCTCATTTCCAACTCACTGCAACTTCGAGCTTAAACCCTATTTTGGGTTCGTTCGACAAATTCACGCATTCGAAAAATTATTTAGGAATTTTCTCATCATCACCGATGCTCAAACAAGTTTCAAACCAAATTTCACTGATTATCATTGAATCATTCGTCAGCAGAAAAAACGCAATTTTGGCTTAAATTCGAACTGCTCTTAAACCACTTAAGTAAAAATCATCATATTGCTTTTAAAAATCGTAACTTTGTATGCTCATCCAAATTATGTAATCAATTCAATGATTTAACATACTTAAATTTATCATAAAAATTTGTTTTTACTGTAAATTTTGGTTACAGGGTTAACTTCTTCATGATCAAGGATAAAACAGAATTTAATTCATATATGATGTTTTAAACTAACTTATTTGTTGCAAATTGAAATCCATCAGGGATTAGAGGAGTGAAATTTAAAGTTTAACTTGATTAAACCTTGTATCTTTAAAAAAAACAGAACAGAAGATGACTGACAATCATGTCCAGGACAAACATAATTAACATACATGAAACTTTTCATCTGTAAATAGCTATATAACATAATACTTGTTAAAAGTCATCTACAGAGTTTGAATCATGCTTGAATTTTTCCAAAATATGTTCACTCGCCTGAATATATTGATGAATAGATAGCTACTCTGGGTTGTGAGAAAAAAAACAGTTTTGATCCTTCTTCTTTTCTTTCTTTTTCCAGTAAATTATTCTTAAGCTTAGAAATAAAGTGAGGTTTATAAATTTCCTTTTTCTTTCTCACTTTGTTATGTTTTTGCCTTTGAACGAACTGGGACAAATATTCATGTGTATAAAGAAGTCAGGTTTGTACTAAAGGAGGGTTCTAACTGGTACAACAGTTTCTTTGATCAGGTATTTTATATATATTTTTCCTTATTGACTAAGCCATGTTTATTTCGGCTAATTATGATTTTTTGTATATGCTGAGAAGATGGCATTAAATGTTCATGTCTCCATCTTAGTTTACATACAATCTTATTTGATTTTCTTGTAAGTACAAAGTTTTGTTTAGCGGAATTTTTTTTTTTTTTATCTAATTTTGTTTTGTTCTGAATACAACTCTTTATTTCATTGTTTCCTTGTTTATAAACTTCTCATGCAACCTTATATGTATTCCTATGTCTCTTTATAACTATATAATTTTATTACAACATACATTTCAAAATTTATTTCTATTCAAAGTTTAACTATCAACATTTAAGTTGTACGCACATTTATTTTATTATTTAATACAAATTCTTGTTTGTTATATATTTTTTTTCTTTATTTATTTAGAGCTTAAACTACCAATATTTTATTTCTATTCATATATTTTTATTTTCTTATACTTAATATTAATAATATTTTATTTTGTCTTTGAAACTTTTCAAATTAAATATCAAAAGTTTAAATAAGTTACCGAATTTTAATTAAAATTTTTGGGATGTTGCAGTTGTTGTCATCAAAACCAACTTCTCAGGGACTAACACCCAGGATTGTCAGAAGGAGTTATGTGGAAAAGATGGATGAATTTGGAATTTGAAGTTGGAGACTTCGTTGTTGTTAGGGTTTTTCTGGTTAAGGGAGCAGTAAGATTTGGTAAGACTGTGAAGTTTGTTCCGAGGTATATTGGACTTTTTCTGTGTTTGGATAGGATAAGTTCTTTTGCCTACAAGATTGAATTGCCAACCGGATGATTGGGATTCACAGTATCTCTAAGGGAGTACGTGTATGATCCATCACTGATTGTAGAATCAGCAGTTCAGAAGGATCTAGTGGTCAAGCTGGTCTTGTCGGTAGTCAGATATTTTTCTGATTATAGATCTAGATGAGTAGGAGCTCAAGATCGGAGTGGTGTAGTTAGTCTAGATTCAGTAGGGCGAGTATCCCAGTGTTTGTACCAGGGAAACTCTAGATAGTATTAGATAACCTATCCTGAATTGTGTCAAGATAGTTAGGTTTGTTTGTTTAAATTAATTGATTACTATGGTTGTTAGAATATGGCGGATATGTATGATTTGATATTAGTAAATAAAACCTTTGTTTTGAATTATTCAATTATCTTTGCTTTTAAATTTCGGGGACGAAATTCTTTTAAGGGGGGAGAAATGTGATGACCCAGAATTTTGGGCAATAGCAATTTAATAATCTTTGTTAATAAATATTTAAATTGGTTTAATAATCTTCTTTTATAAATATTTAAATGGTAAAATTAATCTTTATCAAAGCTAAGTAACATTTGTTTTCTATTTAAAATGTATATATATTGGTACATATATTGTAAATAGGAAGTCTTTGGTTTTAAATTTAATAAAAGATATGTCGTCTAATTTTAATATATATATATATATATATGTGTGTGTGTGTGTGTGTGTGTGTGTATTGTAATGGGAAAATTTGTTTAAAAATTCAGTATAATAATTTTCAAAGATAATATTAAAATGTAAACTATTTATAATGTATGTATATTTATATATATTATGAATAGGAAGCTTTGGTTTGAATTTAACAAATAAAAACATATTTTCAAATTTTAATATACATTTTGAAATTTTGAAGTTATGGTTGAATTTAATATAAAACTTTTCAAAACACTTAAGGTAAATGTTTATTTGTTTAAATTATATTTTTACTTGAGTTTAAAATTTAGATAAGATAGTTTGTAAATATATAAATATAAAACATAAATTAATAAATGCATATTTGCATAAATATAAAACATAAGTACTTTTTATAATAAGGGTTTAAACATAATAATGCATAGTTTAAACGTTTGTAAGTTAAGGAACTCATATAAATACAATTGTCACCTAAGTATCATGCAATAAACCAAGTGGCAAAATAATCTTTAATTTAAAAACTAAATTATATTAAATAAAATATGTTTAGAGAAACTGAGATTTTCAGTTCAAATCTTATCATTCTTTCTTTCTTCTTCTAAAAACCAAATATGAAAAATAAAATACAAACCTGGAAACCAAAATTTTGCAAAACTGAAAACTAGAAATCAGAGAGAAATCAAAGCTTTAATCAACATCAGTTTTCAATTCTTCAACAACAAGAGGATCAAGCCAGCAACAAATTCAACTGAATGTAAGACAATCAAATAAGCTAATCAACATCAGGCTTCAAATTCAAATACAGGTTCCAGATTTAAAACATGAAATCATGTTCCCTGTTTTAATATCTGATGAGCAATCTTTTACCTTGAAAACAGTTAAAATTATGTGATTAAACTTGTTGCATGTGATGAAAATTTATAGAAATATGGTATATAATGATTACTTGATTGTTTGGTTGTGAATGTATGTATAAACATTTGATTTGTTTGAGATATGTCGGTGCATGTATATATATCTACTCTGTTATTATTCACAGGCTTAAGAACGGTCTTTCAAAAATTTATTTTTGCTCATAGATTTGATTTTAGGCTTAGATTCCTAATTGAAAACTGTTCCTAGCTATATAATATTAGTTCTAAAAAATAGTTTTATGATTTTATATTTAGTAATTAATTCAAATTAGAAAAAAATTCAGTGAAAAATCAATTTGGGTCAAAAATAAACCATTTTAATTCTCTGATTTGACCAACCTATCTGATTCGTGATAGTAAATGATGAATTTTAAAGGTAATAGCTTGATTTTTAGTTTGATAATCGTTGGGATAAATCGAGTTGAACGATTTGGGCATTTTTGTTGATCGCCATTAATCGGCGGTGATTTGGAGGTCAGCGTTTGGACTGGAGGTGGCCAGTGGATTAAGGATCTTGAGAAAATAGGTAGGGAATTTTCTGTTGATCGAGGCGGTGAGTCAGAGGTAATTTAGGGTTTAGTGATGGGTTTAGTTCGTCGTTGTTGACGAGGTGAATGTGGCGACGGTGGTGCATCGGGACTATTCGCATGGGGGGGAAATCAAAGACTGGAGGACGAGGCAAACTTTGGTGAAGTCGACGTGGGTTCACGGGGATGAGTTCGTCGTTGATCGGTGGATTTTCGATGGGTTCATTCCAGATTTTTGGAATGATGGGTTCGATTTTATTTTGCTCGCGTATTCACCGATCTGGGTGGTCAAAAGGTCATTAGGGATCATTGGCGATGTGTCGAGGCCGGTGTAGGTTGGTCGGAGTTGCGAGAGTCGCCATGCACGTGCATAATGCACTGTGATGTGTGTGAGGCCCCACCTCTATACCCACTCTAGCTAAGGACACTACGGTGTAATGCCGTCAACTAGCCCGGAGAATAAGGCTGTTGAGGAGCGACCATCCGTGCAATTGCTTTTTGCAAGCACCGATATGTCAGATAGTACAACATGCATTTGGTTTTAGGAGGATATCCGACATACCGATACGAACTCAAAGCTACTACACAGTGGCTATATATATTCTTCGGAAACAAATATAGAAATAAACATAACACAAATCAGTCATAGACATCCATATCACAAAGGCGGAAATAGATATGAATATATAACACATGAAAGTGTTCATCAGAGTAGTGGTCAAACAAGATCCACAATATCACAAAAGAATAGCTACAAGTGCTAGACAAAAGAATATGGATACATCAATGAGTCTATATCTCAAATGTATACAACAAAAACTACTAATCTAAGTAGTTAGCCAAAAGTCAGGGTGATAATCCCAGATGTGAAGTCAAGCAGAAGCACCTGTAACATCTCGGTCTGACGTGAGTATTATTTAATAAGAAAATAATAAACGGATCAGTCTAGCTATAAATATCAGATGAAATGATATAGAATAAGAGATATGACAAAAACGTATGATAACCATAAAACCATACTGAGATAAGTATGTAATTGAAACACAACAAGAGATTAATCAATATCACAAGAATCTTCTCAAAGATCAAAAAGAATGTCATACTCTTTATTTTTATTCACCAAACCATAAATATTGACAATTATATCAATGTCAATCACAAAAGTTAATGATACACAAATTCACCAATGCACAAATATTGATAAAACAAATCAATGTAAATCACGAAAATTGGTGAAACACCAGTTCTAGCAATCATCAATGGAAATACAGAAATCACAAAAAGGAGGAGGCCTATCACAAAACGGGAGCATGAAAACTCACCAATACGTGTATCACAAAATGGAAAGCTATTCCATGATTGCTAACCATTAATTTTTGAGCGGAAGCTCCATAAAACGGCCCGAAGACCACGGGTCGCTACCCCACCAAATTGAGCCGAAGCTCCACAGAAACGGGGTTTAGTCTCCCTCGTAGACAAAGAGACATCGCACATTTGCTAGTCTAAATCACAAAAATGATCATCAACGATCATCGAGAAGTGTCAATTACAGTAAGCTAGTAAATATATAAGCTTAGCTTCATGTCCCATAACCAGTAGCTTAACTTAAATATTTACGAACAAATTGTAGATCTCCACTCTAAAATTGTCACAAGAGATTCAATCGAACAAGTCCAAGAATTAACCGGCGAAGTAAATGCAAGCGTTTAATACCACTTGTTTTACTAAGCCGTTTAATAAGATTTCTCGTACGAGTGAGATAAAGGTTTGTATATACTGGTAGATTGGAAAACGGTTTGAGAAACGAGCTTTTTAATAAAATAGTGTTGAAATCGTTTTAATGGAAGAGTTTTGATATTTACTACTAGTATAGAAAACCTTTATATTTTTAAAGTGACAAATCACAAAAATGATTGTAGAAACAATAAGTCACAATAATTCACGTTCGAAGACGTGAATAAAATCCAAAGAATTCGATTCCAAATCCATCAAAGTGGAAATACTCTTGCGACTTAACAGCCATGACTTACGACTTAACATAAGTCAACACAAGAAATCAGCGGCTCAACGCATGCGACTCCACGGCATACGACACAAGGGATCAGCGACTTAAGTAATGGAACGGCCTAACCATGGCACGACCTAAGCATGGCGCGGCCTAAGTATGGCGCGACCTAAGGAACGAGTGACCTAACTGATGCTAGCGGCATAATAGACCGAGCAACCTAAGTGATGCGAGCAAGCCGAGCGACCTAAGTGGTGCGACCTAAGGGGTGCGACCAAGCCGAGCGACTTAAGTAATGGAACGGCCTATGCATGGCGCGACCTAAGTATGGCGCGACCTAAGTATGGCGCGACCTAAGTTGTGAAAGAAGGCCGAGCAACTTAAGAAAGAACGACCTATGCACGGCGCGACCTAAGTATGGCGCGACCAAAGTTGTGAGGGAAGGCCGAGCGACTTAAGATGGAACGACCTAAGCATGGCGCGACCTAAGCATGGCGCGACCTAAGTTGTGAAAGAAGGCAAAGCGACTTAAGATAGAACGACCTATGCATGGCGCGACCTAACTATGGCGCGACCTAAGCAGTGGAACGACCAATGCATGGCGCGACCTAACTATGGCGCGACCTAAGCAGTGGAACGACCTATGCATGGCGCGACCTAACTGCAGGCTGAGAGTCATGTGTGCAGGCCGAACGACCTAAGGAACAGAAATGCAAAAACTCTCTCAATTTGCAACCGGCCGAGCACGGACGCTAGGAGATTACGCCCATCGGCTACCCGGTCCTATTGGCTCCTTGATGCATAACCAAAACGTGTTCAATCATCAAAGTTAGGATTTTTAAAGATTTGATCCCAAAAAACTAAAAATTGGGATTTTCACCAATTCAATCCAAACCAAAAGCATATGCACATGAATAAGTGTTAGGAATTCATACCCAATAATCAAAGATAGTTATAGACAAAGATATGAGATAAAAATCTCACCTTTACACAAAATCAATGAAGAAGAAGCTTGAAAGCAAAGGAAGAATCAACCACACTTCAATCTCAATCACAAGAAGCTTGAATCAATGGCTTCTCTTTGAATTTGGAGTTAGATGTTGGATTTGCAAATGAACTAGGGCTTGGAGTTTTAGTTTCCCATTCCTCCCTCCATTTTTGATGAAGCTTGAGTGTTAGGAAATGAAAGTGAAGTTATGAAGGGAAGAGGGGGTTGAGCTAGAGTTAATAGTTTAGGCTAATGGGCTAAACAAAACCCAAAGCCCAAAGTGAAAAAGTGGCAAAATTTGACTAACTTCAAACATATCAAAGTTTATATTCAAAAAGATCGCAAACGGCGTTTAGGACCCAATGGAAGTGGTCCCGAGTCATAATTCAACAGTATGCAAAAAGTAACTTTTTGGACAAAAATCCGACTAACGATAAAATATTTAAACAAAATATTTAGAAATTCAGTCGTAAAATATGTGGGTTGTTACAGACTCCCCTCCTTAAAGAAATTGCGTCCTCGCAATATATAAGAAGAAAATATAAGGTAACAACCATGAAAGCATATCAACACAAAAGAAATTTGAAATAAGAAATTCACCTCAAAGAGCACGGGAAAGTAAGTCCGGATGTGTTCGCTCGATGAACTCTCTAGATTCCCAAGAGCGGTCCTTAGGATTTGAGGACCATTGAACTTTAACAAGCAGAACATCTTTATTTCGAAGGCGTTTGACCTTCGAAGCAGTAATACGAATAGGATGTTTCTCATAAGTTAAATTAGGCGAAACTTCAATTTCTTCCACAACACCGGGCTCAAGAATAGAATCAGAATCTCAAAGACAATTCTGTAATTGAGAAACGTGAAACACGTCATGAATTGCAGAAAACTGAGCCGGTAACAAAAGGCGATAAGTCACGGAACCAATACATTCGGTGATGGGAAATGGACCAATATATCGAGGTGCTAACTTTCCCGATCGACTGAAACGTACAACACCCTTCATAGGTGAAACACGAATAAACACAAGATCTCCCACATAAAATTCTAATTTCCTTCTCCGGTTATCGGCATAGGATTTTTGTCTACTCCGGGCCTCTTTCATCCTATGACGAATAAGGTCAATCTTCTCTGTGGAATCACGAATAAAATCTGGACCTAAAACCAGCTCTCACCGGCTCAAGTGAACAAGAAGGAGATCGGCATGGCCTTCCATAGAGTGCCTCGAAAGGTGCCATACCAATGCTAGTTTGGAAGCTATTATTATAGGAAAACTCAACAAGAGAAATATGATCTTCCCAACTTCCACCAAAGAAAGGTGTCATACCAATACTAGATTGGAAGCTATTATTATGGGAAAACTCAACAAGAGAAATATGATCTTCCCAACTTCCACCAAAATCAAGAACACATGCACAAAGAATATCTTCAAGAGTTTGATTCACACGCTCAGTCTGTCCATCGGATTGAGGATGATAAGCGGTGCTAAAATTAAGCTTCGTTCCCAAAGCTTTTTGGAGACTCTTCCAAAATCCACTAGTAAACAATGGATCACGATCACTAACAATAGAAGAAGGAACTCCATGCAATTTTACAATTTCTTTAATAAAGAGTTTGGCCAAGAGAGGAACGGTTCAATTGGACCGAACGGGAATAAAATGGGCGGATTTAGCAAGTCTATCGACTATCACCCAAAAGCTGTCATGACCCGAATGAGAATGGGGAAGGCCATCTATAAAATCCATGGAAATTTGGTCCCACTTCCAAATTGGAATTTCTAAAGGTTGCAATAACCCACCGGGCCTTTGATGTTCGGCCTTAATGAGTTGGCAAGCCATGCAACACTTAACAAAGTTAGCAATATCAGATTTCATTCCCTTCCAATAATAAAGTCGCTTCATATCCGCGTGCATTTTACTACTACCGGGATGAATGGTTAATTTAGAACAATGAGAATCTTCTAAAATGTCTTTACGAAGATTACTAATATTTGAGACGATAAGTCTACCAAATTTTCGAATACCGCCACGAGAATCAATATCAAAGTCTTTCAAACCTTCAATATCAATTTTATCCCTAAAATTTTAGCCAAGAAGAGCCAATTCAGGATCTAGCTTTTGAGCTTCAAGAATGCGGTCTACAAGAGAAGGATGAGCCTCAAGACTACATAAAACAAGAGATGAACACAAATTTGATACATGATCTTGAATCTCACAAGTGGATAAAATCTCGAGATCATTCCATTCGGATATCATCATAGAAGCAGCCGCTTGTTGCTTGCGACTAAGTGCATCGGCAACACGATTTCCCTTTCCGGGAGTATAAAGAATATCAAGATCATAAGATGCAAGGAACTCGAGCCAACGTTGTTGACGCAAATTAAGTTCCTTTTGGGAAAATAAATACTTCAAAGATTTATGATCGGTATAGAGAATAAATTTTTCTCCCAAAAGATAATGACGCCAAATACGAAGGGCGAAAACAATAGCCGCGAGTTCTAAATCATGAGTGGCATATCTAGTCTTGGCAGGCTTTAATTGCCTAGAAGCATAAGCAATAACACGTTCTCTTTGCATAAGAACGACACCCAAACCAACGTGACTAGCATCGGTATAAACAATAAAATCTTGGTTTCCCTCGGGAATCACAAGAATAGGAGCATCGGAAAGGAGTTCTTTTACTTTCTGGAAAGAAGCTTCACATTTGTCCGACCAAAAGTATTTAACTCCCTTCTTTGTCAAATTAGTAAGAGGCACGGAAATTTTTGAGAAGTCTTTATAAAATGACTGTAATAGCCCGCCAATCCAAGGAAGCTACGGATCTCCGTCACACTCTCCAGTCTCTTCTAATTTTGAATCGCTTCAATCTTTGAAGGATCCACGGAAATTCCGGGTTCGGAAATAATATGACCAAGAAACTTCACACGAGATTGCCAAAAGTGGCGTTAAGAAAATTTTGCTTTTAATTGATTACTCCTAAGAGTTTCCAACACAATCCGAAGATGCTTTTCATGCTTCTCCTCGGTTTTTGAATACACAAGAATATCATCAATAAAGATGAGAACAAACCGATCAAGGAAGTCTTTGAAAACTCTATTCATAAGGTCAACGAAATAAGCCGGAGCATTCGTTAAACCAAATGGCATAACAAGCCATTCATAAGATCCATAATGAGTACGGAACGATGTCAAAGGAATGCTATCCTCTGCAATACAAAGCTGATGAAAACCGGTAGCTAAGTCTAATTGTGAAAAGACTCTAGCAACACTAAGCTGATCAAATAAATCATCAATCCGAGGTAAAGGATATTTATTCTTGATAGTAAAATCATTAAAATTGCGGTAGTCAACGCAAAGCCTAAGTGTACCAACGGATTTCTTCACAAAAATAGCCGAAGCTCCCCAAGGAGAGGAACTAGAGCGAATAAATTGCTTCGTCTCCAATTCGGATAATTGTTTGCGCATCTCCTCATTTTCTTTATTGGACATACGATAAGGAGGACGAGTAATAGGTTGAGCTCCAGGGATGAGATTAATTCTAAACTCAATTGCTCGCTTAGGTAGTAATCCTAAAACGGGCTCAAATATGTCGGAAAATTCACGAACAACGTGAATAAGAGAAATGATATCTTCCTCATCATCATTATCGTCATCATGAGGATTTAAAGAATATAAAGATGCAACCAAGCTGGAATCCGAATCTTTAAGGTCAATAGAAATCTGCTTAACAGATTGAGGATGTCGAAGATGAATAGTCCGCTCAGGACATAGGATTTGGGCTTCATAGCGGTTAAGCCAATCCATTCCCAAAATCATCCCAAAGCCAAGGTAACGCATAACATGCAAGTTGGCTCGGAAAGAAAAATCACACAAAATAATCTCAACATCTTTACACAATAAACTGATTGTTGCGGATCCACCAACCGGATTCGCAATTCTCAAAGAAGTCATTAAACACAAAACATCCAAAGAAAAAGTATCAACAAGTTCTTTTGAAATAAAAGAGTGGGACGCACCCGTATCAAAAAGAACTCGAATAGGATGATCACGAAATAAAATAATGCCATCAAGGATAGAATGAGAAATACCTTGACCACGAGATGTGTTGCCAGGGGCTTGAGCAACATTAAGCTTTCCCTCCTTCCTGTTTTGAAGTTTGGGACATGAAGATATATAATGGTCCGGGCTTTTGCAATAGCGAAAAGCTCGGGGCTTTGAACACTTGTTCGCATAATGGTCTTTAGAACCACAGTTATAGCGTTGCCCAACACTTGAGGTAGAAATTTTTGCCACCGGAGTTGCTTGCTTCCCTTTCTTATTGGGATAAGGACCCTTGAATTTATTAGGCATTTTCTTGTTGTTGAAGTTCGGTTTGGAAGCCCTAACTTCAACGTCACTTTCTCTATCTGCCTCTTCAAGTCAAAGAGCGATATCAACAAGTTGATCAAAAGAAACTTCTAATTTCAGAAGTAATGGCTTTTTGAGATTTTTGTTCAAGCCATAGACAAATCTTTGGTTCTTCTTCAGTGGGGTGTTTATGTACTCGACCCCATATTTAGAAAATGACTCGAATGATGTGACATAGTCTGTCACGGAAGATTCACCTTGAACAAGGTCAATGAAACGGCGAGCCAAAGTCACCTTCTTAGCTTCTGGCACAAATTTTAATTCGAAGCGTTCCCGGAATTTCTCCCAAGTAAGATCCGCTTCATTTATTTCAGAAATCAGAAGCTCATACCAATCTAATGCTCTTTCTTGGAGCATACTAGAGGCTACCCGAACACGGGGAAGATCAATAAGATTCATGCGAGAAAAGATTCGATCGCACGTTCTCAGCCAAGCCTGGACTTCAATAATAGTTTCAGAACCTTTGAATGGCTTCCCACCCAAATTGGTATAATTGTTGCACAAACGTGCAAATCCAGACTTAAGGTGAGTAGACTCCGGATTAGATCCGGCTGCTTGAGCATTCCTTACTAGATCAAGAAGCTGATGGGCAGACATAAATACTTCATCTTGGGGAGTAGCACTAGATTGACCAGCGCTGGGACGGCCAGGTCTAACCATTTCTCTTCCTTTAGAAAGAAAGAAAGAAGAAGGATAAGGTTATTCACCAAATGGATATCAAGCAATCTTTATAGATAAAACAAGGAATCATAAAGAAAATAGGATGAATCGGTACGAAGACTCGAATTAAATCCTAAATCACGACTCCTAAGAAGGAATTAGGACGATGATCCTTGCTAGATTATTCTACATTGTTCCAAAGATTGGCTCTGATACCAAGCTATGACGCCCCACCTCTATACCCACTCTAGCCAAGGACACTACGGTGTAATGCCATCAACAAGCGCGGAGAATAAGGCTGTTGAGGAGCGACCATCCATGAAATTGCTTTGTGCGAGCACCGATATGTCAGATAGTACAGCATGCATTTGGTTTCAGGAGGAAATCCGACATACCGATACGAACTCAAAGCTACTACACAGTGGCTATATATATTCTTCGAGAAAAAAATAGAAATAAACATAACACAAATCAGTTCAGACATCCATATCACAAAGGCGGAAATAGATATGAATATATAACACATGAAAGTGTTCATCAGAGTAGTGGTCAAACAAGATCCACAATATCATAAAAGAATAGCTACAAGTGCTAGACAAAAGAATATGGATACATCAATGAGTCTATATCTCAAATGTGTACAACAAAAACTACAAATCTAAGTAGTTAGCCAAAAGTCAGGGTGATAATCCCAGATGTGAAGTCAAGCAGAAGCACCCATAACATCTCAGTCTGAGCCGAGTATTATTTAATAAGAAAATAATAAACGGATCAGTCTAGCTATAAATATCAGATGAAATGATATAGAATAAGAGATATGACAAAAAAGTATGATAACCATAAAACCATACTAAGATAAGTATGTAATTGAAACTCAACAAGAGATTAATCAATATCACAAGAATCTTCTCAAAGATCAAAAAGAATGTCATACTCTTTATTTTTATTCACCAAACCATAAATATTGACAATTATATCAATGTCAATCACAAAAGTTAATGATACACAAATTCACCAATGCACAAATATTGATAAAACATATCAATGTAAATCACGAAAATTGGTGAAACACCAGTTCTAAAAATCATCAATGGAAATCCAGAAATCACAAAAAGGGGGAGGCCTACGACAAAACGGGAGCATGAAAACTCACCAACACGTGTATCACAAAATGGAACGCTATTCCATGGTTGCTAACCATTAATTTTTGAGCCGAAGCTCCACAAAATGGCCCGAAGACCATGGGTCGCTACCCCACCAAATTGAGCCGAAGCTCCATAGAAACGGGGTTTAGTCTAACTCGTAGACAAAGAGACATCGCACATTTTCTAGTCTAAATCACAAAAATAATCATCAACGATCATCGAGAAGTGTCAATTACAGTAAGCTAGTAAATATATAAGCTTAGCTTCATGTCCCATAACCACTAGCTTAACTTAAATATTTACGAACAAATTGTAGATTCCCACTCAAAAATTGTCACAAGAGATTCAATCGAACAAGTCCAAGAATTAACCGGCGAAGTAAAAGCAAGCGTTTCATACCACTTGTTTTACTAAGCCGTTTAATTAGATTTCTCGTACGAGTGAGATAAAGGTTTGTATATACTAGTAGATTGGAAAACGGTTTGAGAAACGAGCTTTTTAATAAAATAGTATTGAAATCGTTTTAATGGAAGAGTTTTGATATTTACTACTAGTATAGAAAACCTTTATATTTTTAAAGTGACAAATCACAAAAATGATTGTAGAAACAATAAGTCACAAAAATTCACATTCGAAGACGTGAATAAAATCCAAAGAATTCGATTCCAAATCCATTAAAGTGGAAATACCCTTGCGACTTAACAGCCACGACTTACGACTTAACATAAGTCAACACAAAAAATCAGCGGCTCAACGCATGCGACTCCACGGCATACGACACAAGGGATCAGCGATTTAAGTAATGGAACGGCCTAACACATGACACGACCTAAGCATGGCGCGACTTAAGTATGGCGCGACCTAAGGAATGAGCGACCTAACTGATGCTAGCGGCACAACAGGCCGAGCGATCTAAGTGATGCGAGCAAGCCGAGCGACCTAAGTGGTGCGACCTAAGGGGTGCGACCAAGCCGAGCGACTTAAGTAATGGAACGGCCTATGCATGGCGTGACCTAAGTATGGCGCGACCTAAGTTGTGAAAGAAGGCCGAGTGACTTAAGATAGAACGACCTATGCATGGCGCGACCTAAGTATGGCGCGACCAAAGTTGTGAGGGAAGGCCGAGCGACTTAAGATGGAACAACCTAAGCATGGCACGACCTAAGCATGGCGCGACCTAAGTTGTGAAAGAAGGTCGAGCGACTTAAGATAGAATGACCTACGCATGGCGCGACCTAACTATGGCGTGACCTAAGCAGTGGAACGACCTATGCATGGCGCGACCTAACTACAGGCCGAGAGTCATGTGTGCAGGTCGAATGACCTAAGGAACAGAAATGCAAAAACTCTCTCAATTTGCAACCATTCGAGCACGGACGCTAGGGGATTACGCCCATCGGCTACCCGGTCCTATTAGCTCCTTGATGCATCACTAAAAACGTGTTCAATCATCAAAGTTAGAATTTTTAAAGATTTGAACCCAAACACTAAAAATTGGGATTTTCACCAATTCAATCCAAACCAAAAGCATATGCACATGAATAAGTGTTAGGAATTCATACCCAACAATCAAAGATAGTTATAGACAAAGATGTGAGATTTAATCTCACCTTTACACAAAATCAATGAAGAAGAAGCTTGAAAGCAAAGGAAGAATCAACCACACTTCAATCTCAATCACAAGAAGCTTGAATCAATGTCTTCTCTTTGAATTTGGAGTTAGATGTTGGATTTGCAAATGAACTAGGGCTTGGAGTTTTAATTTCCCATTCTTCCCTCCATTTTTGATGAAGCTTGAGTGTTAGGAAATGAAAGTGAAGTTATGAAGGGAAGAGGGGGTTGAGCTAGAGTTAATAGTTTAGGCTAATGGGCTAAACCAAACCCAAAGCCCAAAGTGAAAAAGTGGCAAAATTCCACTAACTCCAAACATTTCAAAGTTTATACTCAAAAAGATCGCAAATGGCGTTTTGGACCCAATGGAAGCGGTCCCGAGTCCTAATTCAACCTTATGCAAAAAGTAAATTTTTGGACAAAAATCCGACTAACGATAAAATATTTAAAAAAAATATTTAGATATTCAATCGTAAAATATACGGGTTGTTACAATGTGTCTAGGTTATTACGAGTTTGGGGAAGAAGAATTGTACCCGGGTTTTGTCTCGAAAATATGTGAGTTTGACTCGAAGTAGAAGTAGAAGGGGGAGACTCATGTGTTTTCCCGTGTTTCGCTCTCGAAAGAGATGTGGTAGGCTCGGGTTTGTTTTTGATTGAAAGTAATCAAGTTCAAAGTTTGAAAGCAAAGTTAAAAACTAGTTTTAAAGTTAAGAAGATAATTAGTTTTCAAAGATAAAGGTTTAATAAAGTTTTAAAATATATTTAAAGTAGATAAGTTTTAAAAGATATAATAATTAAGTTTTTAAGAATAAGAATTTATTTAAAAAAATTTGAAAAGTTTTCAAAGATTTTAAATGTTGAAATTAAATGTTAAATTGTTTGTTTTAAAGTAGATCATATATTCTTAAATATGAAATTGATTTCTAAATATTTTCTAATGAAGTTTAATAAGTAATTAATGAAGATAAAGAAATTATCTTTAATTAAGGATGAGATTTATTAAAGATAATTAACTAGTATAATTAAATTAAAGTTAATCACTTAATGAAATTAATAAAGGTTAATTAATTAATGTTAATAATCAAAAAATAATTACTTACTAGGTAATTAGTGAATAGTTAATGAATGTAAGGTGAATCATTAACTAGTGATTAAGCGATAAATAATTAATTAAGGTAATTAATTTAAGTTAATTAATTAGTTTAATTAATTAAAGATAATCACTTAACGTAACTAATTAAGTATAATTACTTAGTGAAGTAATTAATGGATAATTACTGAATGTAATTAATTAAAGAAATTAATTAATGAATGTATTTAATTAAAGAAATTAATTAATTAATGTAATTAAATAAAGAAATTACTTAATGGAAGTAATTAAGGATTAATTACTTAGTGTAATTAATTAAAGAATTAAATAATGTGATTAATTTAAGTGTAATTAATGTAAGTAATTAAGGATAACTAATTACTGAATATAATTAATCAAGGTTGATTAATGAATGTAATTAATTAAAGATTAATTATTAAATTAATTAGAAGAATAATTAATTAATGAAGTAATTAGAGGATCATTAATTAATATAATAAATAATTAAGGATTGATTAATGTGATTAATTAAAGGATAATTAATCAATATAAGTAATTATAGAATAATTTATTATTGTAATTAATTAAGGGTCAATGTAATTAATTATAGTTAATTAATTAATAGGAATCAAAGGTTAATTAATAAGATTGGTTTAAGGATAATTAATTTGTGTAATTAATTTAAAGGTTAATTACTAAAGGATAATTAATCAAGGATGATTAATTATTAATAAGCAGGATTTAAAAGTAATTTAAGTAATTAATTTAATTCATTGGTGGTTAATTAAATTAACTAGGGATGGTGTGGTTGATTTATCTTGCTTATGGATAATTGAATGATACTGAATGCCTTGGATTATGTATCTCTGACATGGGTTGTTTGTGATATGAGATGCCTGGATTGAATTGTGATGATATGGATTATCTATCTTAGATATGTGAATTATCTATCTATGTGAATATAGATAATAGATGAATTGTTTAAACTTAAACAACTTGGACATTAAGACGGCATTTTGGATTTCGATGAGACCGGGATCGGATTTCCAAATTGGATATCCAAAAACCACATCGATCCAAATTAAGTGATAGGTCGTGAAATCTCTAATGAAGTTCAAGATCAAGACTCGAAGTGTAAGGGTTGTGTGTCGTTAAAACTCTGAGGGTGATACCAAGATGAGTTTAACGGAGATAGTACTTTCAGGTTCGAGATGGAGATTCAGAGTGCAAGGGCTATTGTCATTAACTTAGAGGGTGATTCAAAAATGAGTGTAGCGAGATAGTGCCTTCGGTTTCGTTCGAACCCGAAACGAAATTGTATGGATTGAATGCTTTCAGAACATTGTCATTTGAGGACGATGAGCATTCCAAGATATGTGTTCTAAAAGGTAATCGTAGCCTCAATCCTCATCAACCGGGAATGGCTAAAACAGGGGAGGTGCAGCAAGGCTAAGTGGGTCGCGCCCAAGTAGGACGAGATTTTCCCCTGTCTAGAGGTCCCTTTTTATTCGGCTTAGTGTGTGGTTAGTCGCGCCAACTGCGGGGTTGTCTTATTCGGGACTATCCAATAAGGGGTGGTTCCGGCCTTGTGTTACAGGGGATCGGGAGGGATCCTTGGTACGGTGATCTAGGCCCCGTACTGTGACGGGCAGTACCCCCCCCCCCCCCCAAGTAGCCCTGCCATTGATGGAAACCCATTTTTCATACGTGCCTCTACGGTTTTGATTGTATAACCCACTTTGTGGCTAGTACGCTGGAATTTAATAATGTAACAATTTTAGCTATTTTCTATTTACTTGAAAACCCTAGACACTATTATAATATCACTGGATTTCCTATCAAATGTTTTGGTTATCGTAAGGTAAAAACTTTTCCACGATTATGTGTGGGAAGTCTTATGAGATACCTTTTGATTTCAAAGGTTTTTCAAAGTTAAACAACTTTAATCCGTGTACTCACACCATACCCATGTCTGACCCAGAGTTTATTTTCTATTTTTATTAAACTCTTGGGTACCCAAATTTTTACGAGTAACCAAGAGATTCAGGTTAGCTTTGACGAATTCTAGAGGAGAATTGGAGCAGCAGGCTTCAGCATTTGTAGATATATAGTGGTTTCGTCGAGTTGATCTCTGTGTTGATGTCTTGTATGTACTTCAGTTGTAATGATTAGACAGATCTTTATAACTGCCTAACATGTGATGTATAAGCTGTAAAACTCTTATGTATATGATACTATGTAATATCTTATGTGATGTAATATAATTTATTCGTTCCGCTATGAGATTCTGATGTTGTTTAGTTCTTTCTTTTCTATCTTTTCTGTTTCTATCCCTTTCTTTCTTAATGATGATGCGTCTTTCTGTGGAATGAAGGACGGGTCGTCACACGGTCATTCGTTTGCTAATGTAATATACTGGCCGTTGTATGCAGTCTTCCTCCCAAATTAGGACGGCACTGATTGCGTTTTCTGACACCAGCAAGTAGATGTACAATCTCTCATGATCAATAGGCTTTGACAAAATGGGTGGTGTGGAGATATGTTGAACCAGCGCTCGGAATGCGCCCTCACATTTCGTAGTCCATTCAAAGTTTCGTTTTCCTTTTCTGATCAGATCGAAGAAGGGAATGCATTTGTCAACGGATTTTGTAATGAACCTGGTCAGTGCTGCTACTTTCCCATTGAGGCTTTGGACTTGCTTTATAGTTCTTGGAGTCTCAAGATTTCTGATTGCCCAGATCTTTTTGGGATTTGCTTCGATTCCTCGAGCGTTGACGAAAAACCCAAGAAATTTTCCGGATGCGACCCCAAAGTGACATTTCAACGGGTTGAGCTTCATCCTATATTCTCGGAGGATGTTCAACATTGATTCCAGGTCTTTGATTTGATTAGTGGAGAATCGCGGCTTCACTAGCATGTCATCCACATATACCTCCATGGTTTTCCCAATCTAGCTAGCGAACATTCGATTAACTAACCGTTGGTAAGTTGCCTCGGCATTTTTGAGTCCGAAAGGCATGACTTTGTAGTAGTAAAGTCCCAGATCGGTTATGAAGCTAGTATGCTCCTAGTCAGGTAAGTGCATGGGTATTTGGTTGTAGCCAGAATACGCATCCATGAAGGATAAGAGTTCATGTCCAGCCGTTGAGTCTACGAGCTGATCGATTCGCGGAGGTGGAAAACTATCTTTAGGGCAAACTTTATTCAAATCTGAGTAGTCAACACACGTTCTCCATTTTCCGTTGTCTTTCGGACAAGTACAAGATTGGACACCCATTCCGGGTATAATGCATCTTGAATAAACCTGTTCGATTTATGCTTATCTACCTCTTCCTTAAGGGCGGCAAATCTCTCTGGATCCATACCATGCCTTTTTTGCTTGATCGGGACATGCCACGGGTCAATATTCAATGTGTGGCTCGCGATGTCCGGGGAGATTCCACACATGTCAGAATGTGTCCAGGGAAACACGTCAAGGTTTGTCCGGAGAAATTCAACCAATTCCTCTCACATTTGTTGGCTTAACTAAGATCCAATCTTTATCATTTTAGAAATATCACTATCATCGAACGAAACATTGATCGTCAGCTCGGTCGGGGAAGCTTGAATATCTTTACTTACGTCTTCACTTTCAGTATCTCTTGGGTCAAGATACCTTGGGAATGGGTTAGGGTGCCTAGGCCTAGGCCCAGAGGTTAGCTTTCAATTTTCCTCAAAGCGGACGTAGAGAGATTCCTCTACGCCCTTTCCTTTTTCTCTTCGCTGCGCCTCCCGCAGCTTAGCAACATAACATGCTCGTCCAGCAGCCTGGTCTCCCTGAATAACTCCAACTCCATTATCGGTAGGGAATTTTAAAGTCAAACACCAAGGGGCAATGGCAGCCCTAAATTTAGCTAGGGTCGGTCGGCCCAAGAAAGCATTATATGGCGAATATATGTCCAATACAACAAACTGTAATATACGGACTCTCTGACATTCTCCAATTCCCAATTTCACTGGTAGTTCCACTACTCCAGTGGGTATAGTTGCACTCCCATTGAAGCCATGAATACGAGACTGACAAGGCTTTCAATCCTTTGCTTCCATTTTCATCCGATCATAAGCTCACTTAAACAATATGTTCACTGAACTTCCACTATCCACCAAGATCCTCTTCATCCAAGAAGGACCTGCTTGAGCTGATATGACAAGTGGATCAATGGTTGGGGCTTCGACCCTATCAGAATCTCTGTCTCGAAATACGATGTCGTCAGTCATCGTCTTCTATTGCTTGGCTGGAGCCCCGTCTTCTAAACTACTACAACATTCGAAGCTCGCATGCCTAATAGAACCGACATACGACCCCATTTCCTTCCAGCTTCGGTCGGCCAAATGAGGACCGCCACTAACAGTATTAATCACCAATTTCCCACCGGTACGAGCGGGTTCCTCCGGTTTCACCTAATTTGGTACATGATTTTGATTCGATGGGCCCGCACCTCCTGACTGCGGCGCCTGCACAAACTTCTCTAACTTTCTCTCACATATCAACTTCTCAATGATATCCTGCAAATGATGGCACTCGTTCGTGTTATAGCGATAGCTATTATGGAATCTACAAAACTTTTCCATTTGGACATGTTTTTCCGATGACTTTTTTTGAGCAGGTTTCTTATATTGAATGGTATTGCAAATCTACAAGTACAAATTTTCCAGCAATCATTTAAAGAAGTATAATTGTCAAACATAGGAGCCCTACGCTGTGGTCCACGATTCTGATCCCATTTCCTATTTTGATTTATGTTGCCTTTCTATTGACTTTGTTTATTCTTAATGTTCAATTGCACTTTTTCGAAACTCTCCTCCATTTGTTTAACAGCCTGTTGCTTTGGATTCCTTCCATACTAGGCCCTGCGTCATCCTTTTTGTTAGACTGTTTCGCATCCTCCGTTCTCAAGAATTCGGCTGCCTTGGAATAGAAACGGTCTAATGATGTAGGAGGTTTTCTGGCCAACCAGTTGCCGAACTCGGAATCAGGATCGATTCCCTAAGTTAGTGCCATCAGAATTGAGTTACATTGGGATTACTAATCTCAGAGCATGCAGCATGAAATCTCTCCAGATAACGTTTGAGTGCCTCTCCAGGGGCATGAGTGACACTAGACAAGGTATTAACATCTTTTGGCCATGTGACATGCATGCGGAACTGCTCAAAAAACTTTGTTGCCAACTGATCAAAACACGAGATAGATCGAGGTGGTAGACGAGTAAATCACATAGTTGCTATGCCCTAGAGAGATTGGGAAACTTCGGCACTTAACTGTATCATCGGCTCATGTAGCATTCATCAACCATTCGTATTTTAAGATATGTTGATCAGAATCGAAGCTCCCTTCATAGACAGGTAGAGTTGGCAATCAGAATTACTGAGGTGGTTCAGCGTAGAGTATATCATTGGTAAAAGGAGTATGACTCCGGGAGATTCCCCAGTCGTCATTGATGAGGTCTTGGCTTTCTCGGATCATCTGACAAATCATCGTCGGGATGTCCGACATCTGAACATTTTGAGCATGATGGGCCAAGGTGTGGTCGGGTTCCATAATGCGAAGATGGGCCGGTCATGGTAGACGATCCATATCTCGCCTCCTTTGTTCTAGGTTCTCGGGGGACATATGGTTTAGGAGTATATTCATGTTGACGGTGGATTGGATCTGTCCGGTTTCGGGCATCAACTCCTAATTCGGTAGCAGTGGTCGCGGTGCGGTTGTCTGTAACATGATTAGGAACAGTACCTCCTCGGGAGGAGGGTCCATTTTGATGGCTGGTTAATGGGCCAACTCTTGGTTGTCCAAGATTCGGTGTATGTTGATGTCCAGTAGCTTGTGTAGAGCTTCCATCCGGCCGTGGGCATGTGGATCTATGATGGTAGTCAGAAGAGGCTGAACTCTCAGTGGATGAATAAGAAGCCTGATCCCTTTTGGATCTCCTTCGCCTCTGACGATTCAGTTGATTGGTCAATTCCACGTTAGCATAGAGTTGCTGTGTAAGCTGTTGTCGGCTCTGCGTCGGTTCTTGCATTAGCAGTTGAAACTCTTTCCTGGTGACAGGGCCTTGCAGATCTGATGGTCCGGCAGCATTCTGATCGGTAGGAGGCAGTTATATGGAGTTCTTTGTCTGTCCCGTCCTTCTAGATCTATAGCTATTGAAGCAGTCCTAGTGTTGACCATGATGGATAGCGAAGTTCTTTCCTAGACTTGATACAAATCTAAATAGGATGGAAGAACTTCAGACTTGAATTTTGGATCTTCTTCTTGGATTCTTGCAATCCGATATGAGCAGTAGATCCAATGAGCAAGAGAAAAACTGGATTTTCTCAGTGAAAGCACCAAAGTGTTTGTATCAAAATTGGGCACAACACTCTTCGGATGTGTCTGAAAAGATAAAATTAAGATTATAAATGGTTAAGAGGAAGATCTAACAAACACACCAATTAGTAAACAGAAAATACGCACAGAAACACACGGATTTAGAGTGGTTCGGCGTATGGTCTACGTCCACTATGAAATGGATGACTTTTATTAGCTGTTAGTTGCTGGTTACAATGAGTTACAACAGTAAAATTCAAGTACAATGATGATTTCGGCAGAGTCTGGATGCAGAACAGTTAAAAAGTCCTTTTTCAATAGGTCCCGTGCTGCTATTTATAGGCATATGCAGCAAATATCTCGCTCAGATCTCGAAAGACTTTTCTCTCACGTGGGTGGGCCCACACGATTGATCCTTGATCGTTTGGAGTCGATCCATGATCGATACGAACGCAATTCGTATTGATCAAGATTTAGTCCAATCGAGTCAAGATTGATCATGAACATTCATGAGGATGTACGCAAGCTGCTGTGAAATTTGGTTGCATTTGGACTTGTAGATTTTGATTTATGATCGATGCAAGTTTGGATTTATTGAAGGCTGCTGAGTTCGCATTGCTTCTCTTCGCATCGATCTGTTCGCATCGCTTCTGGGCACGTGCTTGCTAGTTGACATGGCGCTTGCTTTTTAGGATCGATCCACTTTTCATACCAAGTGACCGAGTCTTCCACTTCTACGTGCTCTGTTTGTATCGACCTGGTGGATTCATTTTGTATCGATGCTTTCATCTCTATTTCGCATCGACGCATGAGCTTGTTTCGTATCGATGACTTGGGGGCTATTTCGCATTGGTCACATGCAGATACTTCATATTGATGGTGTTTCGCTTTTTTCGTATCGATAGAAGATATTACTTCATGTCGATCGTTGGGTGGCCTATTCATATCGATTGTTGATCGATCGATATGAACTGTACAAATGGCATCGATACGAATCGACTTTGATTGATCGATATAAATCCGAGTAAATGTGATGGAGATGAAATAGAACCAGGCAAAGTGGATACGAAGTAGAGTGGTGTGGTGGATACGAAAGGGATCGACGCAAAATAGATGGATATGAAATGAATTGATGTGAACTGATGGATACGAACAGAACGTGTTTTTCACATAATTTGATCGATCCATAACTTGAGCATAAAAACTCTGATTGACTTGAAATTTGGAACGTTGGCTTTCATAGCTTTATTTGTCATGTCATATTAATTGTAGCTCAATCGGGACTCGGGAAAAATTTACCAGCATCCACAGCGTACCTTTGCATAACTGTTCTTGGGGATGAACTGCCTTTAATTTCCAGTCAATTCCTTGGTATCACGGCCTTGCCAAAAGGCGGGATAACAGCGCTATAGCAGGGATTTTATGGGGCTTTAATTGCAGATATATCCATTTCTTGAGTTCGAGAAATTTGATCTAAAACTTTTAACTATAAATTAGCTACAGTAAAAGAAATGAATAGGCTATAGTTAGTGGTTGAATGGAGCATATTGAAATGTTGTTATTGTAATAATGGAAATAGTATGAGCATACAATATGACATTTGCAAGTGACACATCAATTTTTTGAAAGATTGCTATCATGTATGCCAAATATTATTTATGAAATAATAACTATTTTTATTTTGACCAAAAATTAATGCAACAGTTTTATTGTGAATATTATGAATATTCATTATAAATCTGTTTTTGGCATTTCAATGATGACGTTTGTTTTCATAACAATAGTGGTGTGTTAACTATATAAAAACATCTAAAATATCTAACGGTTAATTTTAAAATTATGGAATAGGTCATACCGTTGAGAAATGATTCAACATAATTATGGGTCGGATGGTACTAGTGAATTGTGTCTCAGAAGATAAAGGGAAAAGCACCGAATCAATTGGAACAACAAAAGAGTTAATGAACTCTTTGTAATTCATGCATATAAATGTATGTAGTCCAAGGTATAATAATACCAAAACAAATCCACTTACTTCGTTAAGTTCATCAATGAATTATCTCAGATATGAACATGTGCATTTAAAACATAGTTTATATACCAATGATAAGTTCGTAAAATATAAAGCAAAAATAGAAAATAAAACGTGCAAAGGAAATAAAACGTTTCGATTTGATTGAATAAGTTCCAATAAATACCCAAAAAGTGAATATGATTCACTCTCAAAATCACTTCTCTATATGTTACGTAATGTGTATCAATAAGAGTGACCAGACTTTGTTGGACAAAGAATGATTGATAATAAGTGAGGTTGAGTTACTTCTTTCCATAAGGATATGTACTTAAGAGTAAGTATATATGTTAAAGTTAATTTCATCTAAAGTTGAGATTACGATTTCATATAAGGCATGAATTGAAAAAATCTCAACTTATATAGTTTAAGATATGTGAGTGTCCGATCTATGTTATGAAGATAACTTTTATGAACTCAAAACAAAATCTACTTTATGTAAGTTTAATAGGGAATTCATAATATGTTATGTATGTTTATTACACCACACCGAGCAATAAATTGTTGTTTTCAAGAAACACGACCTTCATGCCGATTAATTTTCTTTCTAGAAAAATTACCAGTAGTGCTATGGACTTTGATACGATCCAGGATTCTAGCATAGTAATTGATTACATAGATGGATTACATTTAACCAAGCCTAAAATAGACATGAATCGTAAGAATTTCCAATAAGAGTTCTCACACGGCGAAGATAAACTATGAGTCTCTTATCAGTGTCGAGAAAACAACTTATCTGAAATAACAATCTCCTTAGTTGTCGATAGACCAAGGAAAGTATAGACTCTGCCATATAGAGCGATGGTTTAAAGTCGAAATGAATTCCAAGTACATTGAAAAAATATGATTTTGGTAAATGTACCTGAAAGATATGATCCATCAACCATAAGTAAGTCTTCAAGTATAAGATCTATGTAGTTGGAATTAGAAGCGGCGTTGATAGGAAATGACTTCATTGATTTCAATATTGAAATTAATGGTGTAATTTCGCCAACCAACATACTTAAGTATATTTGGATTCTATTTGCAAATTATCGCATGATATAAATTTCGGTTCCATCGCATTGATGTTGAAATAAAACTTCTAAATAATGATTTAGAAGAGACTGTTTGCGCACAATAGCCAAAATATGATGAAGTCGGTGGGAGCGATGGCAAAGCTTATAGATTTTTTGGATATGATTTAAGAGCCAATATAACAATGGCATTCAGCAAATATCTAGAGGCTGAGCAAGTATTTTTGCATCGAAATCAAATAGTTCGATTTAAGTTAAAATACAAAGGAAGTGTGTGTCTGTAAGAAAGAAAATCAAAGGTACTAAGTTGTTTCAAACACTATAAGTAGAATACATGCTATCGATTGTAAAATATGCACATGTGTTAAAATCAATTTCAGTTTGGATGTTTATTTCTTGATGAAGGATTTGAAAGAGACATCTTTTATACCCAATATAAGAGGATGTTGGGGTTATACCAATCTAAATACACAGACACCATATTAAAATGATTAATATAGAACATATGATGTGGATCCCTTATGCATATGCAATAGGAATCATTGGATATGCTATGTTATGTGATATACTCGCTTATACACTCAGGATATTAAGTGGACATCAAATCTGAGGCAAAGTCACTAAATGACGGTAAAGAGTTTTCTCAAGTATTTACGAAATACTAAGAATTGTTTATGGAAACACTGGACTTATTATGTTCAGACTTGAACTTCGTAAATGACATTGAACATAGTATTAGTAATTCAAGCTTAAATTCATGTTCTCCCTTGATTAAAGAACTTTAAATATGAAATATTCCAAACAAGAGGTTGTGGTAGACTCAACTATAAGGGCTAAGTACATCGCCTCAAATAGCAGCATAATGAAAACGGCATATGTGCACGAATCTATAAGAGATCTAGAGGTGGTTTCCACATTGAAAATCCAATAACATATTGTGATAACAATAATGAAATATAGATTGCAAAGGAAACCAACAACTTGATGAGAAGTTCAGGTATGTTCTCCATTGTAACATCTCGAAAATGTGAACAATTTATACTTAAATATAGGAATTATCTAAAAATTCGAATTATGGATTTAATGTTAATTGAATGGATTTAATAGCATTATTAAACTCATTTTAATTAATAAATCATAATGGTACATACATTTTGTAAATTTAATTATCTAAATTAATATTTTGTTGAAAATTTGAAAATGTTATCGAAATTCGTTTTTTGGATTCTTGACTTTTTACCGAATGAAAGTTGTTGCAGTGTTGTTGCATACACATACATCTGTGTACATATATATAAAATAGAATTCATTTATCACTAAGAAAATTAAATGGCCTAAGTATCATTAGAAGTTTCTAGAAACAATTAGAAATGTAATTAAAAGAGAAGACTTTTGCTAATCTTTTGCTCCTTTTTGTGTCATGTGATGGTAAGTACTCAAGACCACATGGATGCACGATAAGGTAGTTGAAACATAAGGGTTAAAAGGGTAATTTTGGCTAAGGTATTAGTAGCAATTTTCCACATTTGATAAATTCTATAAATATACACCCTTACCTTCACTTTTTCCTTTAAACTTCCATTCTTCTACTTTTCTCTCATTTCTTCGTCTTCTTCATTCTTGTCTCCATAAACTTTCTTAAGTAAAACACATAAAAACTTACTTTTTTCTCCTCTAAAATATTAAATAAACCTAGAATAACATTGTCTTCATCATCATCATTCCAAAGTCACAAGTTTTGAAGCCAAAGCACCCCATTCTAGCAAGGGAATGAGCAAGGGTGGAGTTTTCCTGGGCTTTGAGTTGAAGTTGAGCAAGAAAGGTGGTAACTTATGGTATTGTTAGGTCAAGGGAGGCTTGTGTTGCTTTTGTTGGTTTAAGCTTGTTTGAGAGTGAGTTAATCTCACTTTAAAATGGTTTTAAAAATTGACAAAATGTTGTAAAATGTAAGTTGTTGTTTATACTTATGTATATTGCTTATTTGGACTTGATTTCCACTTGAAAGCGGATGATATAAATAACCATTGTTTTACAGGGGACAAAAAGAGAAAGTCGAAGTGTCTTCATAGTGAATAGGTCGCACGGAACACTTCAAAATACATATACACATATGAGATTTGTAGGGGGTTTAGTAGATAAACCCTAATGGCTTTCTCGCCAATTTTGAATATACCTTTATATTATGTTGCTTACATTGAATTTTGATTGAAATATATGTGTGATTTGTTGGTTGTTTGTGAAAGTGTCGTTATAGCGATTATCGCTACACCGACACCTACGAAATCTCCACTTTCAATCTTTTGCTTGTTGCTCTTTTGCTTGTGTTTACATCACTAATTATTTGGTTATGATCTTGTGTTTTTAGCTTGATATTTGAACAAAGTTTTGATGGCTTGGAAAAGGTTATTACATCTAACTTCAAAGATTTAAAAGTTAGAATCGATTTGGTCGCCTTTTTGCGGTCCGAAAGTTAGGTTTTAAAACAACTTTCAATTAGGTTTTGTTGATTTTAAAATTCTCTATATTTTTGTGAATGTATACTAGACTTATAGTATGTTGTTCTAAAAATAAAATATAGTATTCATACTGTGTAAAAATGTGGAGAAAATTCCAATTTGAAAAGAACCGATTTAAAGGAATTATCAGCACTTTTGCGGCACTATTTCCAACTTTTATAAAAATCATTTTAAACTTGATTTTTCTTCTTCAATCTTTTTGAAGTATCTTTCTAACCTATATTGAAGTGTTTTGAAAGTGGTTTGAAATTTATATAAACATTTTAAAGAATTTAATATATATTATCAAATGAGAAGGTTTTATTTTGAAAATAAGAAAAGGAAATGGTTTTGAGTTTTAATATATTTTTAACTTGAGATATTTCTCAAGTAATATTTGAAATGGATGTTTTAAACTATATTTCAAATATTTTTGAGTTCGGTAAAGTGAAAAGGAAGCATTTATTACAACATTGTTGTTGTAAAATATGCTTTCTAAGAATGGAGAAAAGAATTCATGGATTATATCACTTATATTATAATAAATGAATCCATAAAGTTACTAAGAAAACTTATTACTTAACTTAATAAGTGTTAATGTTCTTAAATCTTTGGAGGAGTTCTATTTTAAAGATAATAATAAGTTGATTTATAAATGATATTTTATAAATGAAAAAGTCATTAAAAATATTGTTTTAAAGATAAAGCTAAGTGTAATTGGTTTTGAGTTTACAGTAAATAATGTTTAATGACATTTGTTTTAACCCTTCTTTTTGATACACTTAGAAATATAATTGGCTCTTTAAAGGAAGATATTAAAGAAGTGTTGTTAAAGTGTCTTACAAAAAATTTATGATGTGAAAATCAAGCATAAGTGTGAGTCAAATGTTTTAAAATTTTAAAAGTTTGATTTCGTTCATGGAAAGGATTTAGTCTTGTCATTAACGCTAAACATCGAGAAAATAGATTCGTTACCGTCGGTGAGATTTAAAAACTAGAGTATCTAGGCAAGGCTAGGAGCAACCAGTGTCCTGACATACCTGGCTTCGTTTTTAAGCGAGTGATAGTACGAGTTGGAAATCGAAGTATGGCGATAAGGGCAAGAAAATTAATTTCCATACGCAATATCACTTATATGGAAAGAATTTAGGCATATAATTAACACTAGACGTTGAGGTATGGAAACTCGTCTCTATTTCAAAAGTTAAGAATGTACGTCGAGGCAAGGTCTAAGAGGCAATAATGCCCTTACTTGTCTAGCTTCATTGTTAACCGAGGGATAGTATAAGTTTGAAATTGACGTGATGATCATATATGATCATTGTTAATTTCCATATATGATCATTTTGTTATTTTCAATAGTTGATTTATTGACATCAACATCATTCTTTGAGTTTCGTCAATTTAAGGCGATTTGTTGCTCGTTTGAGGCATGATATCCTTTATCAGAAATGACTAAAAGCAAAAAGCATGTGGAAGCCAAGCTATGTGGAGTTGCTCCTATATGGGTATTTTAACATCTACTCTAGAGTGGTTTTGATTATATGCGCACGGAGGTGTGAAATACTCAAATACTCGATAGGGTTGGCGGAGTCCGGCTTGGACATTTCCAAGAGTCATCGTAGTTCTCAAGTATTTTTTTCTATAGGCATACTTTCGGTAATGTATGGATTTCCTCCTAATCTTTGTTGGAAAAAATCATTTTCCTTATTTTGATTCAATCTTCGAATTGTTTTCTTAATTGCATATGTATGGATTTTTCTTGTGTGGTAAAATCTGTTCCATGTTTGGTGATGTGGTCTCATGGATTATTATACGTTCATCATATTTCTTGAGTTTTCTCACATTGTTTTCCAAACTGATCCGGGTTTTATTTTATTATAATGCTCAGGTCAGTTTGAGTTTTTTTAGGTTGTTGTAGTGGGAGCATGGAGCTCATGGAGAAAAGATGGATGTTCACCTACCATACATTTTTATTTTCTATTGTATTATTATGTATACCTATCAGCAATTGTAAGGTCGGGAAGTTATAATTGTCCAAGCTTATAAGGTTTGTATTTAACTCAATATACCATATACCGTAGAATGGTAGTTTTTGTTGTCTTTGTTATATTATATGTTATCATTCCGCTATTAGATTATGTTTTCCCCTGTTCTTTTTCTTCTTATTTTAATCTAACAATCTACTTTTCTTGCACTTGGATGCTTGGTATGTGAATTTCATGGATATAGTAGTGTCGATTTTCGTGGGTCGAAAAGGCGGCTCATTACATCTATAATTAACAAGTGATAAAATAAGGAGGTATAATTAAAAAGTAGATTCAAAATAATGTATCACTGATCCATCCACTAAGGCCTCTTCTTAGTATAATTTAGGTAGACTGATCAAAGGTATGGGTATGAGACACCGTTATTGGCCCCAAGTACAAATAGAAGATTGATAGAGTCAATGTTTTGTCCTAAGGGCAATTATGTAATTTTTTTGTAACTTAACTATTAGAAAAGTTTTTTTATAATAAGAAAGATACTTAATTTAAGCATTACGCTCATTTTAGTGTCTTAGAGGATCAAACCCAAGACCTCTAGAACTACAATCTAGAAATTTTACCACTCAAGGTAATAAAATATGTTTTTTGGTTTTATTTTCTTTTACATGTATTGTTATGTGGAGAGATAAATAATGACAAGCATATATAAGTAAAAAAAATCCTTAGGAAAAAGCATTTTATTGATTGTAGTTGGAACAGGCTCATAACCATGAGTTTTGAATAGATATCTAAATACTTATTTCTTAAATATTCCTAGTCAAGATGTATCAAAAAAAGATACTAATACATCCGTTGAGACTAGTGTGCGTGACACTCTCCGTACGATGGATGGTGGATTACTCATAATAGTTGGGGACACCAAGCGGTTACATACTTATTGTTGTTTGGTATAATCATAGAACAACTCAACAAGATTCTTCTATAGGTTAATATAATTATGTCAAAATAGAATATCTCATTGTAATGATGCGCATTAATCTTCAGACTTGAGAGTACCGTTGGTCTTAAGCAGCCAGGCCTCCTTTAATCATGGTCAAGCATATGACATAACGACCATGTTACAACCATAGTTGGGAACACATTGAACTACTTGAAGTTAAACACCACTAAAGAGAGGATTTTTCTCTTTCGTCGTGAAGGTATAGTTTCATCGTAATTCAAAGTCAACTAAGTCATAATCTTTGACTAGAGTAAATCAATTAATCGATGAATGTTACTGGATTGAACTAAGGATTTTAGTGTAGCCTACACAATTAACTATGCATATTAATCAAGTTTTTGACCATATACCAAACTCTAAATATCATAGTGATACAGTGTTGACAAAAATAAACACGTCGCACAAAATACTTTTCCAATGTATAGCTTAATAAAGATTAGAAATTGGACTTCGTCGCATAAAATATTATTTAAGGTGTTGCTTAATAAAGATTATAAATTGGAATTCGTCACACAAAATACTACTATAAGGTGTAGCTTAATAAATATTTGAAATTCGTCTAAATGATCTATAATCGATTGAATCAGTGCCCAATACTGTACTTCAGCAAAGTCAGTGCATGATTTAGTATTTAAATTGTTTAAATGTTGACTAAGCACTATACTAGAAATGTCATTTTGCAATGGTTCTGAGCCATTGCAAACGGATTTAGCAACTGCTTTGAGCCATTGCTAAATTGACAGTGGAAAATAATTAGCAACGGCTCCTAGCCGTTGCGAAACTATAATTAGCAACGGCTCAGCCGTTGTAAAACCATATTTTACAACGGTTTCGAGCCGTTGCAAAATCAAATGTAGCAACGGCTCCCAGCCATTGCAAAATCATAATTAACAACGGCTCAAAACCGTTGTAAAATCTTATTTTATAACGGCTTTGAGCCGTTGCTACTTTTGGTTTTGCAACGGCTCGAAACCGTTGCTAATTTTCATAATTTTTTTTTAAATATTGCTTTTTCAGCCCTCGTATAGCAACAGTCATTTAATTATCATACTCAATACAAACATTTGCAAATTTAACGTAATATCACAAAAGAAAGATCATTAAACCAAATATTTTTTATAAATTCAACACAAAGACCAAACATAACAAATCTTAAAATTACAATGTTCAACAACAATACATTACACTACATAGTTCAGCAGCAGCAGCAACAATAGTGTTACAATATACAGTACATAGTTTGGCAAGCATGTTACAATGTACAATGCAGAGATCCATCGTTAATCGGTACATAGTTCATTGTCTCGAAGCCTTCCTCCAATCTGTTCCTGCCTGATCATCATTGCCGCAAAACTAGTCGTATATCACTGGATGACAAGGTAAAAAGACATGTTATATATCACTGGAATAGCCTAAGCATACTCAACATGATAAAAGGACATGTCAGATAAGTTAATGTACTGCCTAAGCATATCACTGGATGACAAGTAATCCTAGTCATGTTATTTACAATGAACTGAAATGCTAACCAATCATCGTATACAACATTAACCTACCTTTTACTGTTGATTGTTCTTGCTGAACACATAACATTACATACGTTGATCATAAAAAATACATAAAGACATCAAATTCCTAAACCCATTATCATTCATTCTAAGACTAAACCAGACTAACTTTATATCAAATGTTGTCGAAAGGTTTTTTTCTCAGCTAATATCAAATTGATATCTGTGCTATAACTTTATATAATTATATGGAAATTATTCAAATGCGTATGAGTAGTCACATTTTCATGTGTTGTAGTTTTCAGTGCCAACAACTTTATTTTTTTATTTTAGAGTAATATTCAAGCTTGAACTGCATCAAATAAACAATGAGTAATACACTGCTATAATCTTAGCTTTAAATAAACTCCAGTTCTGTTGCTACCATTCTAAAACAGGACCAATATACCACCACCAAATTAGAATCACAACTCAAAGACAAACAAGTATAAACCCCTAGATAAATTGTTGCTGGCGATCTAAATCTGAGGTGCCTACATTGGAAAAAAAAAAACAAGTTGCCTTCTGGTTTCTTATTTGCAACATTATGAATGCTAACCTAGTTGAACGGTTAACATATCTATCTATATAAATTGTTTTTCCACCCAGACCACCATAATAATCTTATGTAACGCTGAAAATGTGGAAAAAAAGCATATTTAAAAATAAATGTATTCACTGTGCATCTATCAAGGTAATTTATTTTACTCTATGCCTCGTATCTGTCAATGTACTGAATGAAAACACGAATTAAAAGCATGTAGGAAACATGTCATTGAACTCTTATTTTTGTATATTGAAACAGCACAAGTACTACTGGTCGTTCATAATAAATTATTAACGTGGCCTGCGCTTGGTTCATTCACTAATAGTAGGAAATGCTCACACTAACAACATAAAAATAAATGCAACCAAAAATAGTATGCAATGTGTATTTAGTGTTAAAAATGAATGGTGCTTTAATAATATTGCACGCTAATATTTACAAAAACATTGCCAGATGGTAAAAAATCCTCCGTAGCACAGAAAATGTGACATAAAACACTACATATCAAGTAAATGAAATATACACACTAAAATGAGTCTTTGAAACATTTAAAAAGACAAACATGGTTAAGTCCGGTGCCTTTAGTAGTTGTGTAACTTTTATTCTATTTCTTTGTTGATAGTATATGCACTTTCAATTTAAAACTAGTAGACAATCAAATTGATAACTAGATGTAAAGAATAAAAACAATCTGGAGAATATATCAATCAAGCAGAACATAAACAAATTAAATCAAATGAGAAAATCAGGTATAAAACAATGCTAAAATTATTTACCCTGATTGAGGATATTTTAAAGTACCGCACTTGAAAACCTTACAGAATACCATGGTTGAACTATAATTACATAGCGATGTGGTTTACATGTAAAAAGTGTGGGATAACAACACTAGACTTGAAGAGTTATCCTAAACTGAACAATGATAGCAAGAGGATGGACATGGTTAAAGTTATAAGTATAGGTGTCAAACTATTGAGCTTATAGGCGAAACTCACAACATCATGAATGATAATCAGCAACATTGCGTTAAACATGTATTCAATTCATCGGTTTTGAACAGACAAGTGGTATTTAAAGCAATGGAAACTGTTCAGCTTGTTTTATTAGCATAAGCAGACAATTATAAAAAGGTTCATCACTACGTTAAATTACCAAAGCATAAAGATAATATACACCTGCTCTCACGTCTAAAGATATCGAATTGAAATCTTTGAATGGCATACAAAACCATTGATTCCAACTTCATCGAAGGTCATAGCAAGAGGATGATTTTGTTTGGTTGTGTTCTCATCTAGCAGTAGTGTATTGTCCACGACTAACTTCTCATATGTTAGAGGTACATGTTTCCCATGTATAATGGATGCTGTCAAATCTCTGCATACAGAACCTGTTGCAATGACCTCTAAATCAAAGTTCAAGATTTTACATTTTTGATTTGTCGAACCAGACGTACTCGATGGATTATTAACAAGTTGTTCGGCATTCTTCCAACACTTTCCTGACGTGTCTCACTTCCTCCTTCATTGGAAGGAATGTCTAGTATGTATTTTCCTTTATCCATGTATCCCTTGAATAATTCGACCAATGACTTCAGTGTATCCTTCATATTGTTCATCTTAGCTTTCAAGTCTTCTGAGTCTACTTTGGCCCTTTTGATTTGTTTACATGCAATATGGAAGCCTTAACTTATGTTCTTGATATCTTGGTTCCAATACTGCGAGTCCGGCCACTTACATTCCTGCCGAACACTTGTGACAAGGTGTCGTCATCCAATCGCATATTTTCTTCATCATTATCATTGATTGTTTCCTTCGCTTTTACAATTTTACCCTAAAATATGATAATACTTGAGATATTATTATTAATTAATAGTTACTGATTTAAAATAATAGACTGATAAAACATGTAAACATATATGTAATGACAACAAATCATTGTTAATTATCATCTAAAACAATAGATTGTTTAACTTATGAAAAAGAAAGAAGTCGAAACTGATATGGTACCATCTTTTTCTGTGTGAATTTTCTCCCATACTTGACGACGTGTGATTTCTTTTTCTGAATTTGCCCTGGCCTACAACCAAAAATGAAATATTATTATACTTGTAGTTGTCGCTACATCACTTAACCAAATATCATTTTGTAGCCTCTTGGAAATAGATTGCTCCAGATATTAATTGAGAAAATAATGAATAGCTAGAAAACACATGAAGGTTGTTGCATAATTTCATAACAGTGACTCTGCTTTTTTTTTCCAAAGACTGATAATTGATGTATGACAGATTTTCTACTCACTATTTTTTGATGCAAAAGAAAAAAATGCTTTATAAAGCTGATACGTATGAATGGATCACTAGAACAATGTTCAAAATAAAAGCAAGAAAGTTAGTGGATAATATTACTGAACTTACAACAGTGTGCTAGCATAGAGAGAAAAAATGTGATGTTTAACTTAAAAATTAGTGATAAAAAGAAGGACGGAATTTGTGTTGAGAATTTTGACAAATTACATTCCCATTAGAAAAGTTTGATTGATTTCAATTAGGTTCATTGAAGAGTCATAAGAGTAAATGAAACTTTGGTAAGTAGGATTTTCTAAATTTGTTAGTCTGTAGGCGACTTCATCTCCCATGTTTGTATATGCATTTGGGTTTACTTGTAAAAGATGCCATAGAAGGCGCGTGACCATAATACAGTCAACTACTCTTCCTTTTAGGCATTGATGTATTTAACTTTGCCGTTATACTTTGGCTCACGTTGGTAGTAAAGAAAATTTAGAAACAATGCAAAACTAATCTACTTTTTTACATTCATAAACTAGTTATTTAAAAAGAATTTCAATTTGATTTGCCAATTTATCATCGATCAATCAGATATTGAATAGAGTATGCTAAATAATTATCACATATATGGGATCAGATCCTCTAGTCCAAGTCTGAATAAATCCCCTGATTCCACGAAATATAATTTAACACAATTATGATGTATTTTACAAAAAACATATTTTCTTGCTATGTCAAAACTTTTAAATAGATCTTTTTACAAAGTACATAGAATGTGTCAAAAATTCATTGGAATGAACTAGGGGTTTAAGGAATACTTGGACTGAAGGATTTGATCCACGTATATGTGCCAAAAAAATATGAACGTTGCAGGGTAATACTTGTAGTGTAATTATTGTAGATAATTTATAGTTATCACCGCAATTTTGATGTCATCAATTAAACTAATTCCAATCACAATGGTGAGGTTTAAGCCGAACCCTAGCACCAATTAACTCTTTTTTACTAAATCACACTTTAAAAGTTACCAAAATCCCATCATGCAATGGAAATGAACGCAAATTCATTGACTATTAAAATTCTAATTAGATTTGGACATACATACATTTATCCCTACATGTGTAACTTCTTGCAATTATATAATATTAAATCTGAAACCAAACTGATACTAACTTGGCAAATTTTCTTTGAACTTCAAAATGTATAAGTTTACATACAGCTCCAATGTTATAGGAAGACAAACGGTTGGTGTTGCATCTACTTTTTTCATGCTTGTGCACTTTGGCTCAACAAGCTCTTCGTCTGTCATAAATGACTGGCAAGCACTTTGATTCAATTCGACCTCACTTTATTCACATAGACATGGACAGGTCCTAAATGAAAAATTACTCCATAAGTCACCTTGCCTGATTGTCCATCTATCATTCATATGCCTCTTTCTTCCTTAGTCTGAACTGAAGACTCATCCATGATGCTTATGTAATCTAAGTGTGCACTAGTGCATGGATGGATTACGGGTGTTAGGAATGGCAAGGCATTACAAAGAATGGCTGCATTAAATCGATTTTTATCTAAAATGGTGATAGATATATGTATCGTTCTACGGCTTACTTGAGAGGAGAGCAAAAATTAAAATAGACATGTGACTATAATAAAGCTGTCGGGAATATGTTGAGTAAAAAATGTCAAGCTTACAGATGACTTATTTTGGGTTTCTAAAGTGGTTTTTTAATCAGTATTCACGACAAAATTTATAAATTAATTAGCATATATTCTGCTTTTACCAAGCGTGGTAGAAAGTGACTAACTACATTATCGCTGCTATAGTGTCGGCTGTCAATTTCCAGCACGACCCGAAACACGACTCGAAGATGACACGAAAATTAACGGGTTTCGGTGACACGATAAAACGGACGGATCAATTTCGGGTCAATCCGTCATAATCCGCTTAATAAACGGGTGGGTTTCGGGTTGACCCGTGAACCCGATTTTGACCCGCCAAATCCGTTTATTATAAGCTGTTTTTTTTTCAATTGGGGCCGACTTTAGTAGTTTCGTCACTTTCGTGTTCGTTCATTATCTGATAATTATCATTTCCTTTTCCTTCACAAGTCCACAGCTCACAACTCACAGGCAGCTAGGGTTTTCGTTTTCATTCCTCCTTCGTTCTCCTTTTTCATTTCCACATCTCTCCCCTAATCGATCGCACGGCCTTGTCTAGCGTCTCCACTTCGTCCCCCCATAATCGCTCGTGCCTGGAAAGTTTTGTAGAAGAAATCAGCCAAGACGTGTGTGCGCACGCCAGCTTAGTAGTTGATACTGTTAGATCTATAATTACTTATACTTATTTCATCTTGAAAAATGAAAGTTATCTGATTTTGCAATATTTGAAACATGGATTTTGCAGTAGCCGGTAAGACGTTAAGGAAGAATCCCGCTTTCATTATGTATGCCATATTATGAAATTATGAATAGCGTCTTGAATTTTCTTTTCTTTTTTCTTTTATTTATCTGTATGAGTAAAATGAATCATCTAATAGTAAATAGACTAATTATCATGATTTAACATACGTTTTGAGGTGATGTGATTCTTCTCAGGCTTTTAGCATACTGAGAAGCTTTGCTGAAGTGAAACGAATGTTATGGGAATGGACTTTTTCGTTTTATTTATTTGGATAGCTAGGTGATGAACTGATGATGCAAATTGATGTTTAGTACATTTTGTATGTGGTTGTTTATAGTTTTTTGATGGTTGACAAGTGAATTTTAACTGTATCTTGATGACCATGTTCCATTTTTTGAACTTTTTGAACCATAGAAATCATGGAACAAGTGAAAACCATGAACCATTTTCAATTGACATGGTTATTATTCCAATTTTTTAAACTTTTTGAAATAAACTTCATTACAAGTTGGAAGTTGGAACAGATATGAGTTGGTTTTCAATGTATGTGCATATCGATATTTGTATGAAAGTTGTAATTCCTATTTTTTTACTGATCTCATATTTAGTAGCATTTCAAACTTGAAACGTGGTAGAAAAATATGCATGCATAGATATTACTTGATGTTCTTCATGTATCTATCGAAATGCTTACTTTGCTTGCAACATACTTATCAACGTTGCCAGTGATAGTTTGAAGTTTGAAAACATAGACATTGAGGAATAACTAATTGCAAATTGTAATTTGTGTGCATACTGCATAACATGAGTTCACTCTATTATATTATGATAGCAGCAAATTTATCTCTAACCATAAATTGCTTTTGTGGTAGTTAAAGTTTACTTTTCACCAAATTCTTTTGCCTTTTTGATAGCAGCGAACTCGTTTATTATAAATTGTTATAGGTAAAGTTACAATTTGCATTACTCCACGTGGTCATTACATTATCATTTATCGGTCCTTGCTTGCATCTAACTTAAAAAAATAGTCCTCTACTTTGGAAAATGCGTGAGGTGTTGTGAGTTATAGACCCTTGCTTGTATGTCTGTATATTATTGTCTAATGCTACCAGATTAGGATTCTCAAATGTTGGTACATTATAACTTCGTCAATGAATCACTAGTGATGGATTTTCTTTTTCTTTAATTTTGCAGAAAGGAGATGGACCCTTTTACACCAAGCAGTGAGAATGGTGAACAAATTGGAGATGCCAATATGAAAGCATTGGAATTAGACGACATAGAAATAAAAAATGCATAAGTTGTTGGTAAGAGACGTAGGAAGCTTACTTCTGAGGTATGGACTAAGTTTGAAATTATTCCCTTGCAAAATGATGGAAATCAAAGAGCTAAATGTATGAAATGTGGTGCTATTTATATATGTGATAGTACTTATGGCACCGGAAACCTAAAACATCATATTAAAACTTGTTCCAAAACTACTGATCGTGATCTAGGTCAATTGCTTCTAAGTCAGACCGACGGCTCTGTTATAACAAGGTCTTCTCAATTTGATCCGGATAAGTTTAGAGAATTATTGGTAATGTCAATATTGATGCATGATTTGCCATTACAATTTGTTGAGTACGTTGGAATTAGACAATTATTTTCTTATGTTTGTGTGGATGTTAAGTTGATTTCTAGAAATACCACTAGAGCTGATGTGATGAAAATGTACCAAAAGGAAAAATTGAAACTTAAAGAAATGTTAGTTTTAATTCCGGGGAGAATTTGTTTGACTTCTGATTTGTGGACTTCTATAGCAACTGATGGGCATATTTGTTTGACTGCTCATTTTGTCGATTCTAATTGGATACTTCAAAAAAGAGTGTTAAATTTTAGTTTCATGCCTCCTCCACATACCGGAGTCGCTTTGTCAGAAATTTTTTATAATTTGTTGACTAATTAGGGCATTGACAAAAAAATATTTTCCATTACCTTAGACAATGCTGGTGCAAATGACGTATTTGTTAATTTGCTGAAGGAGTAGCTTTTGTTAAGGGAGTCTTTAGTGATGGATGGTGATTTTTTTCACATTAGATGTTGTGCTCATATTCTTAATCTTATAGTGCAAAATAGGCTAAAATAAGTTGATATATGTGTGTCTAAAATTAGAGAGTGCATTAAATATGTAAGAGGTTCACAAGCGAGGAAACAAAAAAATTTAGAGTGCATATCTCATGTTTCTTTGGAATGTAAAAAAGGTTTACATCAGGATGTTCCTACTAGATGGAATTCCACATTTCTCATGCTTGAGAGTGCTCTTATTATCAGCGTGCTTTCCGCAATTTACAATTGAGTGATTCTAACTATAAGCACACTCTTTCTCAATCTGAATGGGTGAAAGTGGAACAAATTTGTAAGTTTTTGAAGGTTTTTTATGATGTGACTTGTCTTTTTTATGGCTCCAAATATCCTACTGCAAATCTGTATTTTCCTCAAGTATTTGTTGTTCAAGACACTTTGCAAAGAGCTAAGGCTGATGGCGATAGTTTTATGAGTAAGATTGCATGTGGTATGATTGGAAAATTTGAGAAGTATTGGAAGGCATACAGTCTTATTCTCTCGTTGCGGTTATTCTAGATCCTAGATATAAGATTCAGTTTGTGGAGTTTTCGTATAAGAGGCTTTATGGTGGTGGTTCTATACAAATGAACAAAGTTCGTGAAACTTTGTTTGCTCTTTTTGATATTTACATGCAAATATATGGTAAAAAAACAGATACAGTTTCTAGTAGTCAGAGTCAATCTTCTTCTGGTGATATCTTAGTTTCTAAAGAATGTTTGGATGTTATGAAGGTAAACTTTATATGACGATGCATTAAACTTTACAATTTTTCCTCTTTACACTATTTAGTATTTACTATATCTTACATATATTTAGGACTTTGACAATTTTGAGAGTGAAGAATTTACCTTTTCAGCTCAAAAAAGTCAATTGAAATTGTACGTGGATGAGCCAAAGTTAGATAGGAAGACAAATTTGGATATCCTTGACTATTGGAAAGCTAATCAGTTTAGATTTCGAGAATTGTCTATTATGGCTCATGATGTGCTATCCATTCCTATATCTACGGTTGCATCAGAAGCATCATTTAGTGTAGGTGGACGAGTTCTTGATCAATACCGAAGTGCACTTAAGCCCGAAGTTGTTGAGGCAATCATATGTACACGAGATTGGATATTTCGAGATGGAGGTTAACTTTCTTACTCTATTTTCTATTGCATAAAATTTGATTTGATAAAAAATTAATAACTTGAGAGGTGCTACTACTTTGCCACCTAATCTTGAAGAGTTAACGGAGGACATTAGCAATTTAGAAATCAGCGGTACCCTCTCTCATACCGTTGAGTGTTCCTCTAACAATAAACAAATGGATATATGATTATGAAAACATATGTATAACAGTGTAAGAGGTACGTATTACTTGATATATTAAACTTCATATTTTATAATTATAGAATTTGTTTCATTTTTAGTTGTAGTTGTTTCAAAACTTTAGTTATTTCAAAACTTTCATTTCTACACAGATCTTTATTTACTAAGTTATAATAGAGAAGTGAAAACTGAAACCTTAACCTTTTCTGTAACCAATTCTGACATAGAAATTATACCCTCAGGTTCCCTTATAATTGCATTTTATATAACAGGTAACTTTTGTTCATGCCTTTGACACTTATTTTCAATCATTTTAACCTAATATAATTTTAATGGAATGGATTCACTTTATGATACTACACTGATCATTATGGATTTATTTCACTGTTTGGAATAGTTTTTGTTATAGATTATTCTATGATGGACACATATAACGTGGCATAGTAATTAGTATGTTTGATAAGATGATATGCCTTTGTTTTACTATAACTGTGCTTTTAGTTGAGTACTCGGCTCCTCGCTTTGTATAAACTGTGTCTTTACATATACTAAACAGTGTCTGCTAGCCATTACCCTGTTTAATAGTATAAACTATTTTGTATAAAGTATAAACTGTTTAATACTATAAACTATTTTGTATAAACTATCATATATTCCAGATTTTAGCAGACACTGTTTAATAGTACAAACTGTTTAACAGTATAAACTGTTTAATAATATAAACTGATTTGTATAAACTATCATATATGCCAGATTTTAGCAGACACTATTTAATAGTATAGACTGTTTAGTAGTATAAACTGTTTTGTATAAACTATCATATAAACTGTGTTGTATAAACTGTTTAATAGTATAAACTATGCTTTTAGCAGACACTGTTTAATAGTATGAACTGTTTTGTATATGTAAAGAGTAAAGATATAGTTTAGTATTTACTATATGCTAAACGGTAAACAGGGTAATGTTTACTATATCTTACATATATAAACTATTAAACTCTGCTAGGGATTAGTCTTGCAGCTCTTGTTGCATCTTTAGAAGATCTTACTGATTGATATTGATAAAGGTTAGTGCCTAATAATGTATAATGAATTAATGATTGCAATAGAATTGCTGAAGCTCCCTAGTAAACTGATAGTAGTGTGAGCAAAATTTCTCTGTTTACATTTACAGAAACAGACATCACTGATCCACTCTTTCCTATCTCGCCCTGTTTAATCCTTCAATGATTCAATCATTACCTTTGTAGTGATTAAAAAATAAACAGAAAAACCATATGATGGCTCATTGGCTCATAGGGAGGAACACTGTTAAAATTACCTGCTGGCCATTCATTATATTATACATAACATATGTTAAATGATTAGCTACAGACTTTTTATCTTTAAAAATTAAAATTATAGAATTATTTGTTATTCTACCTTTTTTTACAATTATTGCAGGCAGAGCAAGGCTATGGGTCAAGTTGGGAAGCTTCTATCATATATACCGAATTGCTTGCAAGATTGTTGTCGTGATGTCGTTGTCATATTGTAGTTGTCATATTATATTTGAATATCATTTTCATGTTGATTATTGAATATTTGCAAATTTGGAGGGACTATTAAGGTAGATTTATTTGCCCGAATGTTGTATCATGTTAAAAATTGTGTTACTTTACTCGTATATGCTCCTGTATGATGTTATTTTCTTATATTTGATGACCTAGGATAAATGCTCATGTATGACTGTATGAGTTACAAACTTACAATATGTGTATGCTCTTCTTTTACTAAACGCACCTGAAAATAATTGCTGATTCTGCAAATATTGTGTAAACGGGTTATTGGGTTACACGGGTCAACCTGTTTAAACCCGACCCGACACGAGATGTTTAGTTAAACGGGTTACGCAGGTCGGGTCGGGTCAACCCGTTTATAAGCGGGGCGGGTTCGGGTTTAAAAAATATGACCCGTTTAATAAACGGGTTGACCCGACCTGTTTAAAAATTAACCCGAACCCGATTTGACCCGACCCGAACCCGACCCAACACGACCCATTGACAGCCCTAGTGTCAATGCAGTTTGATTTTACCCAGTACTAATAGGCAGTAACCACATCCTTCTATGTTGAAAGAAAGTGTACTATTTTGTAAGATGTTTTGAAATATGACTAGATTTGTAAAACTGAAAGATATATTAATTAAACACATAGAAGTAAAACATTAAGAAAATGGCGTACTCAACATTTGCTTCATATTTTCAAAGATCATCTTTCTCGATCCATTCCCATCTACAATCAAATTCAATTTCCTCCTCTACTTTTCATACGTGAGATGCTTATCGATCGTACGTGCAAATTGTAAAAGATCGATTGCCTTCTTTTCAATTTCACAAGTCTTTTCATCGAAACCTAAAAAAGTATTGGATTTATACAAAGAGAGGAATAAATTTCTGCTTCAGATATGGGGATAAGAATCATTTTTCTAAGCATTGTCATGATCCAGTTAGATGTTTTGCGTGTGGAAATTTTGGTCACAAAAAGAATAAATGTTTGACGAAATTGAAAATCTCTGATCCTTGTCCTTCGCTGGTCGATCATGGATTCCTATTCGTTTTAAGATGTATGTGACTAAAGGGGATTTTGCTTGATCATCTTTGCATAAGCGGAATGAGGGAATAAAATATTTAGAGGAGATGTTTGTTTGTTTTGATGTTACCAACTCGCCTAATATCGGTAAGGGTAACAAGGACATATTTGGTGATCCGAGAGAATATTTTGGAAAATTCGGTTCTTCTGATAGTTCAGATTCAATAGATGACAAGGTTGATGTTTTGAATAAGTATTGTTATGTTAACACTGTTTTTCTTGCCTCTACTAATAGCGAAGATGTTCATGGATTCGATCCAATTCTTTGTGACCCTGTTATTTCTCATTGTATTGTGGATTCTCACTCATCAAAGGAAATAGTTTTAATAAAAAGTGTTGTCTCGTCAATGTATGATACTGGAATGGTTTCAGAACTGAGTGATTCAAACTATGGATTTGTTATCCCACCATTTGGCAAAGCCAAGATACCCAAAAATTAACTGAAAACCAATGATTACTAGTCATGAATGTCGATTATGCATTGCGGGTTCGCTATGGATATCGATGAATTTTTTCCGAGTCCGGATTAGGCTACAACTGACAAGACACGACAAGCGAAGCCATGGAAACTAGAATTCCAAATCTCAGGTCAATCCGAGTTTGTATGCTCAAGATGTGATCGGTGCAAGTTGAAGGGAAAAGCCATGTTTTCGTATTCATCCAAGAGCCTTATTTCAAATCCATAAGCTTCGCATCGACCAGCCTCGTATCCATCAAGAAGCCTTGGTTCGCATCGATCAACTTCGTATCCATCAATAGAGCACACATTACGTATCGATCGGCTGGATCTTATTCATGTCCATCCAGTTAGACACAACTCGTATCCATCTGTCTCGAATCCATCAGATTCTGTTAGTTCAAATTCATCGGGCAACTGCTCTTCATATCCATTAGATGACTTCGCTTCGCATCCATCAAACGGTGACCACTTCGTATCCATCGGGAGTTCTTGTTCGAATCCATATCCAATAGCTTGTTCGTGTCCACCATGTCAAATGATCCCAGATTGATGCAACGGTCATCGATGATAACGAGGCGAGAATCATGGATGCGAAACGGTCAACTCGGAGCAAAAAGGGGATCGATGCGAGGAATGCGCGTCGCATCATCACAGAAGCACGTGCGTCATCGATTCGAAGTGGATCGATTCGAATTGATGGATTCGAACCAAACAACCAAAGAAAACCTCAAGCTCGTATCGATCATAACTCAAGATCCACTTATCCAAATGCTATGAAATTTTCACAGAATCTTACACACAAGCCAAGGAATGTTCCTGCCAAGTTTCAGACCGATTGGACCATTCCTTGATCGATACGAAATCGGTTCGTATCGATCACAGATCGATTCGAAATTCTGTAGGATCGATCACGTGGGCCCACTCACGTGCCAGAAGGAGTCTCTCGAAGTTTGAGCACGATATCAGCCTCCTACACCTATAAATAGCCCCCCAGAGCCTACAAAGAGGGGATCTTTGGCTATTCAACATCCAGACTCTGCCGGATTCAATTCTAGATTTCACTATAACTGTTGTGCTTGAAATCTTCCTTGCAATCCGCCGTAATCAACTGTAACCAACGAAGAACATCAATAAAAGATAATTAATTGAAGTGGACGTAGGCCGGAGATAGCCGAACCACTATAAACCTTGTGTTCCTGTTTGTTATTTCTGGATTGTTGTTTGCTGTTTACTCAGATCTATGATTTATGCTTGAATATTGTTGATTTGTATTCATATACTAGTGCTTTCACGTGACTTGGGGTTTGTGACCAATTTTGGCGCAAACACTTTGGTGCTTTCACTGAGAACAACTAGCACCCGCTACACCAGATTTAAAGTTCAGATTTAAAAGCTTGAAGGATTCAGATTTAGAGACAATGACTCGACAAACAAGTAGAAGATAAAGGGTTGAGAGAAGCCAACAAGGAGGAAGCCAGGAAGCATCCTCTGGAGCTGGAGAAGGACAAGCTTCGATCTACATCACCAGGGAGGAGATGGAAGCTGTGGCGAATTCAATGCATGAAAGGATAATGAAGAGTCAGCAAGAGATGTTGCAAAATTTCTTCGAACAGATGAGAGCAGCGAATGTGCAGAACCTTGGACCAACTACAGTAACTGCGAATGCTGAACAAGGAGTTAGGATTGCAGAAACCAACAGAGGTCAAGCTCAAGGTCAGAATGCAGAACCAGAAGGCAATCAGCATGGACTTGGAGGCAGACCCTCAGGATCTGATACTGGAAGACCAATGGATGGAGCTCAACAGGCTAGAGTCAATGCTAATGTTAATGAGCCACACAAAGAGTATGTACCAGAATTCCCTTCGGGACTTGGGGGGCAGGATAGAAACATGACAAGGGGGCAGCCCCCCGATGGAGATGAAAGAATGATTAGTCTAGTGCGATGAATCATGAGAGAAGGATTGTCGAGTAGAGGATTGGAAGAAGTTAGTCGGAGTCCGTTCACTCCGAATATCAGAAATGCAAGGAACCCTCCAAAGTTCAAACTACCAATGTTGGAAACTTATGACGGGAAGTCAGACCCGACCATGCACATTACCCAATACATCAGACATATGGAAGTGCTGGGAGCATCCGAGGAAGTGATGGCACGATGTTTCCCTTTATTTTTATCAGATTTGGCTGCGCTTTGGTTCAGACAACTAGAAACTGGATCGATCAGAATATGGGGCGAGCTCGTAAATTGCTTCATGAGATAGTTTAGGATCCACGTGACGTGACCTAAGAGTGTGATGATTTTGGCTTCGATAAAGCAGAGGACCGAAGAGTCCACAAAAAAATTTCTACTGCAATTCAATGCAATGGTGGCTTCTGTAGATCGCCTGGATCCATCGATGATTTTGATGGCGGCGGTGGCAGGAGTTGGGGAAGGCACCGAATTCAAAGATTCTTTGGCAAGAGATCACCACAAGATCTTGGAGAATTCTATCATGAAGCTGAAAGATTCATTCAACTAGAAGAATCATGAGTCGAGAGGCAAGAAGAAAACGCTGTGCAGGGCGAAGGAACGGCCAGGGAACAGTCTGGGGCAGACAAAGGAAAGAGAAAGAAGGATGACAGACGTGATGGTCCTGATAAATGAAAGAAATTTCGAGAGTCCAGATTCTGGCAATACACAGATCTGACGGCAAGCCTGGAACGGGTTTACACGGAAACTCAGGAGCAACTCCCCTATCGAAAACCACCCAGGAGAGATCCCACAGAGTGGAAGCATAGAAGTGGAAAATATTTCCTGTTCCATGAGCTAGATGGGCACACTACCGACGAATGCCACCACCTAAAGGATGAGGTGGAAGAACATGTCAGAAGTGGTAGGTTGCCACAATATTACAAAGAACGGACAACTGCAGTAAGACCTGAGCAACTACCGCCTCCGCCAAACAGAACTGATCATGGATCGGGATCGCGACTCGTCATCAACTGATTATGATGGCATGGGCCAAGCTCAGGATTTGGACTTTGGTCAATTAGGTCTTTTACATTTAATTTTAAAAATAAACGGCTATTCCACTTACTCATGTACGGGAACTGGAGAGAAGGCATGCTTCTAGATGATAATAGACCGCTCCGCCCAGAGAGGCAATGTCTAGTTTTTTCCTGATGTTTGTGATTGAACATCTAAGACTTGAATTTAATAAATTAACTTGAATTTCTTTAAATAAACCTTTGACCGAAGAGTTAAAGGATGAATATTAAATACCAACATAAAAATGATCGTTTTATGATCCTACCCGGAGAGGCAGGGTCTGAAGTGCAAGGAGTGAGTCGCTTCGCTGGAGAGCGACAGGATCGACTCACTTAACATCGTTCCCCATTCACCAGAGAGTGATTGGATCGGGGTCCGATAAGATCCCGGAGTGGCTATGATCGGCCTAGGACTTAGGCCATGACATCGCTTAATGTTTAGATACACTGAACCGGAGTGCAAGAAGTGAGTTGCTTCGTCGAAGAGCGACAAGATCGACTCACTTAACGATGTCTCCCCTTCATCGGAGAGTGACAGGATGGGATCCAGCAAGAGCCCGGAAAGGCTACGATCGGTCTAGAACGACCAAGACATCGCTATACGCCCTTGCTAGGGCCAGAGTGCAAGGGATAGAAGGCAACACCGGAGTGCAATAGGATCTTTCTATTCGATCGCTAAGTCTGGAATGGACTTAGCAAAGGTCCAGGGTGACCACTGATAGTCCGGAGAGACTGTAGAATTTCATTCTTAAACTTCCACGGGAAGAAATGGATAATGATTTGGCTTCGAACAGCCGCAAACTTGATTGAAAACGCTATTAGATTTGAATAAAACATGGACTCACTACATTCGATTGGAAGCTGTTCAAAACATACCTTTTGCCAAAAGGCATGTTTTAGGGGGCAAAGTGTTATCCCGCCTTTTGGCAAAGCCGAGATACCCAAAAATTAACTGAAAACCGATGATTACTAGTCATGAATGTCGATTATGTATTGCAGGTTCGCTATGGATATCGATGAATTTTGTCCGAGTCCGGATCAGGCTACAATTGGCAAGACACGACAAGCGAAGCCATGGAAACCAGCATTCCAAATCTCAGGTCAATCCGAGTTCGTATGCTCAAGATGTGATCGGTGCAAGTTGAAGGGAAAAGCCATGTTTTCGTATCCATCCATGAGCCTTATTTCGAATCCATAAGCTTCGCATCTACCAGCCTCGTATCCATCAAGAAGCCGTGGTTCGCATCGATCAACTTCGTATCCATCAACAGAGCACACATTTCGTATCGATCGGCTAGATCCTGTTCGTGTCCATCCAGTTAGACACAACTCATATCCATCTGTGTCGAATCCATCAAATTCTGTTAGTTCAAATTCATCAGGCAACTGCTCTTCGTATCCATCAGATGACTTCGCTTCGTGTAACGATCCCGAATTTTAATCAATTTTAAATTGATAATTAAATTCATTTTTGATTTAAAATTGTGAAATTAAATGATAAATTGATTCGAGTTTTTCCAAATTCAAATAAAAATATGTTATTTATTAAAATAAAGATAGTTTCTTTTATAAATTGTTTTAATTAAATAATGAGTTGTACTTAAACAATATTAATAGTATAATATTTTTACAAATGGATTTTTATAAATAGAAACGGTTATTTCAGATTTATTTATATATATGTATATTTTTAAAGAAAGCTATGATTTATGAATTTAAAATAAAATAAATTACAAACAAATGTACGCATACAAACATAATTAAAATAGAAAATTATTTACAATACAAAGTAAACTAAATAAAATATGCAGCCAATAGTGTAGACAAGATAAAAAAAGAACATAAAACTAAAGCAAAGTAGAAGTAACTATGTAGGCAAGTAAAAAGTAAAATAGGCAAACATAAACAAACTGTACAAACAAGTATATTAGCATATAAACAAGAAGATAAAACAATACATCAACCTGGGCAAAGCAAGATACAAAGCAAGTAAAATATTAGTCAACAAAACAAAAAGAAGAAAATACAAAACAAACAAGTATATCAAGTATAATAAATGCCATCCAAAATAACATATCCATCAGCCTGCATAAAGGTAAACAAATCAAATTTGATATGGAAGAGTAGCTTGAAAATGAAGTACTCAGGCAATTAATGCAACATGCCTCTAGCATTTAATGCAAGCCTCTTCACCCATGCCTATTATACAAATAACATCACCTGTACAAAATGTTATCAACTTGTAAACTTTTTGTTATATACATCACTTTCTTCATCTCAGTTTTCATTCATTTTAAACTGAGCAAAAGAAAAGAAAAAAAAATCAAAACTACAGCTTATAAACACAGAGTTGTTCTCTGTTTCACAATATTCCAGGTGAGTAACTTCACTTTTGAAAACTTAAGATAAAATTTGGTTGTTTGTGGGTAAGTTGAAGTGAATAAGCATTTGCAGGTGAATATCTGATGTGAATATTATTGTGTGCATGATATATATATATACACACACACACTCTGCTCTGTTTGTTTTTCAAGCTCAAAGTTCTATATAAAAATCCTTACCACATGATCTGGTTCTTAATAGGATCTGATTTTCAAACAAATATTGTTCGATTTGACCTAGATTAATGTTTTAAAATTTTACTTAGTCAATATAAGGCTTGTTTGTCTCTAGAAGTATTTTAAACATATGTGTATGTTAAATAAATTCAAAACTCAAGCTTGTTAATTTATCAATTCAGTATTACAAATTGAATACTCTAATCAAAACATGATTTTTAAGACAAAAATTAAGATTTTTGGATTAAGCATAGAGGTGCAGTTTGGTATTGAACAGAGATGGGGTTATTTGAATTTTCTGGTGATCCATGTATCGTGGAGGCTGGAGGTTCTTCGTGATGGTAGAGGGATGACCCGAGAACCTTGGAAAAATTTATGATGATGATGCAGATCAACGTGGTGTTGGGGGTTGCTCGAGTTTGTCAGCAACCCTAGTTTTGGGTGCTTTGGAGTTTTGGATCGATGTAACCTCTCTGAAGCACCGAGTGCCACGCACTTTTGCATAATGGAAGAGAGGGAGTTGAAGAAGCTGTAGCCGAAATTGTTGACCTCCTAGTGGTCGGAGCGGTGAAAACGAGGCAATGTTGACAGGTTTTAGGTGGAAGTTGCTTTTTGCTGTTCCAGGTTTCGAGTTCGAGCTCGAAATTGATTTCGAGGTAGAGACGAGGTTCTGGTGGTCGGGGAGAGAAGTATCGATGATCGTTGACATGTTCGATAATGTAGCATGGCCTGGAATTGATCGGCGACGATGTGCAGGTGCACCGTGCATCGTTCTGGAGTTTGGAAGTATGGCTTAGCAATGGGTTTGGTCAGAGGTGGAACTCGAGTTTACTCGAGTAATTTAAGTAATTTACTCGAAGTGGAGGGGGATTTGACTCGAAGTAAATTCTGGTGTGGCTCGAGTAGGAACGTTGAACAGGTTTTTAAAAAAAAACAGAACCTGTTCTGTTTTGAAATTTTAAAGTTTAATTGAAATTTTTAAAGCAAGGTTAAACTGAATATTTAAATCACGTTTAAACATAACTTCGAGTATAGTTGAAACTTAGTTCGTGAATAAATAAGTTTTTAAATTTAAACTTGTTTAAATAACTTTAAAGTGATCAAAGGGTTAAAAGTATTTGAATTTAAATTGGAAGTTGGAATGGTAAAGTAAGCAAGTTAAACAAAGTCTAAATCAAAATTTTGTAACCTGAATTTAATTTGAATTCCAGATTTTGAAATAAAACCTTAGTTATAAATGAAATGTTTAAATAAGTTAAATGCTAAATTATTCTTAAATATGTGAATTTAAGGAAAAGTTGATTTTTACTCATTAAACATCTTCTTAACAAAAGTACTACTTTAACATGAGACTTTAAAGGTTTACAAGGTTGGTTTTAAACCTTATTTAAAATCAATTGGTATTCATTTCAAAATCTTGATATTTAAAAGTGAATTGAATATAAATGTTTCAAACATATTTGTTAAGTGATAATAAAATCATTAATAAAAGTAAGTTTTATCTCAAGTTAATGAAAACTTAATAATTATAATTCATTGATTATTAAGTTAATCAAAATGGATAATCTATTTATTTAATTAATTGATGATTTGGATTAATTAAATTTATTAATTAAGGTTTAAAGATTAGGTCAGTAAGGAATAATTAATTTGTAAATTAAAGGTTATTCATTAGATATTAATTAATAATAAACGTTTATTAATAAAGTAATTAATCAATAATCAATTTAAGGATAATGTGATATATTAATTTGGTAATTAATTTGAGAATAATTAATCTATTAAAGGTTAATTAATTAATGAAAGTGATTAAGAAATAATTATTAATTTAGGAATAATTAATTAGTTATTGTAATAATCAAGGATTAATTATTAATTACGGGTAAATTAATGATTAATTAAAGGATAATTTATTAAATGTTTTGTAAATAATTGATTATTATTTACCATGACTAGCAAATTTATTCATAGAAATTAATCTGATTTAAATTAATCAGATAATTAAATTGATCCTACTTATGGACGTTTGGATTTTATTGAATAATTGAATTATTTGATACCCCTGATATATGATGCTTTATGATTATCCTGATTTGTCTGCGATATATATATGTGCAAATCTGTGTATGAAAGATCAGCGTTATAGTTTATATCGCTTATCAACTATATTTCTATGTTTTAATATGTGATGATTGAATGATGTTGCACTATTGTGTTAAACCCCTAGACCACACCATACATACACAAATATGGATTTCACGAGGAAATCGATTAAGTCACAGATTTTTGAAAATAGTTTTGAATTTGAATTTTTAAATTCAAATGGTTTGAAATAGATTGGGTTTAAAGTGAAAAGCTTTTGAAATGGAATTTCAAAGATGAAATTTATTTTGAATAACTTGATTGAGTTTTGAAATTTAAATAATTTGATTTAAAATTTGAATTCAATATTTGAAATTGATTTTATATTCAGTATTTATGATATTAAATGGTATACCGGTTTATATGGGTTTTAAACCATTTTAAGGTGTTGTTTTTTGGGAATTTGAATTAACCCAAAGATTTTAACTTGTATAAATGAGATTGAATTTCTTCGAAACGAAAACTACTTGTTTTCAAATAATAATAGCTTTCATTTTAAAGAAAGGATCTCCAAATTATGTTGAAAAGGTTTCAAGTTTGAAATTGTATTTGAAAGGCTATGAATGAATCTTTGGAAATGATTTTTGAAAGCTATAAGTTGAATCTTTGATTTAAAGATTCAACAAGTTAATCGAATTTTGAAAGCTACGAGTGAAATCTTTGATTTAAAGATTTAATGAGTTAATCCAATTGGAATGGAAATTGTTTTAAAGTCTATAAATTGATCTTTGTGAAATAAATCTTTTTTGTAATATAAAGTTTTGAAATGGTAATTGGTTTAAACCATTTGAAGAAAAGTTTTGGGTTTTAAGTTGTGACTTAATTGAAATCCCAATATCCATATGTTTTTGAAATACTGCGCTCACTGTTCGGTTTAGCCGGGAGAGGACCTTTGTGTCATATATCCTATTCCGAATATGTGATATGTCGTTATGGATAGCATTTGAAGGCCGGTGTTGAAGACCGGATATTTTTGAAAGCGAAAGGACAACTCGTAAACTGTCTTTGCATCGACTGGTCCCCGGTATAGAGACTCCATATGTGATGGGAAGTCCGAACGTGTTTAGTTAATAGCCGGATTGCAAGGACTTCTTTGTAAGTGCCTTCGGTTCTGTTCGAACCCGGAACAGACTTGTATGGATTGTATGTCTGACATTACAAGTTGAGATATAAAGCTGATTTCTTTCAAATATATTTCTGTTGGTGGCGGAGAATTTATTCTCTTAGCTTAACACCCTTCTATGAGACGTACGAGCTCAGAGGTTATGTAGTTGATGGTTATCAGCAATATATTCCCAATTTGGTAATGTGACATGCTGAGTGTTGCTGTGAAATGATCATTGTTTGATCATTTGTGATATGATCATTTGTTTGATCACTTATCTTTGTGATCATTTCTATGGTCATTTGTTGACCCAAAGCACAACTTTTGTATAAAGCGTGGCTTTGTGGACGAGACTTCGTCGAGCCTCACACCCCGGAATGGTCAAAACAGGAAAGATGCAGCAAGGTTATGAGGGGTATCTCCCTTTAGGGTATGTGCATTTCCTTCTGGAAAAGGGCGGTATCATGGTATGGAGCCCAGATACTTACTCATGTTGAAACACTTTATTTATGATTGTGTGATGTTGATTACGAGCGCTCGGTTAAAGGTCCCAAAGGACCGGGGGATGGCATACTCGTGTCAGTAGTTACCCAGTTAGGGGTAACCCGGCCTTGTGTTGGCAGAGATCCGGTTAGGTTCTCGGGGACGTCCTTCCAGAGGCGTTCTCATGTGGCAATGGGCAGTTCCTTGGCCTGACCATTCATTGGAAATCCAAAGAAACAATACGATCTTGTACGTTATTAGTTGTAGAACCTATCATTCACTTATGGTGGCGCCCCACTGTTTGGATGGTAGCTATAGTAGGCATAAGTGCGGAATGCCTATGCTGGCTAAGATTTATATCATTACTTTCGAAATGATTTTTACTACACTATGAAATAGTAATAATATCAAATGTTTCTTTTAATGCGTATCAAGCATCTTTGACTATCATAAGGAGAAATCTCCTCCGATTCTGCGTTTGCGTTGTGTGTGTGTGCGGGAGGCCTTATGGTAGTCTCATTTCTAAAAAGCATTGCGAATTGATTTTTAAATATTTCGTTGTTTGTTTTTAAAGATAAACTGTTTTTGTTGCTCACACCAGTCCCATGACTGATCCAGAGTTTATTGTTTCTTTCCTAAACTCTGGGTGCTCATTATTTTCTACACGAGCAGTCTAGAGTTTGGATTTTTCAGATAGTCAGGTTTAGTAGATTATCTAGAGTTAGTTCAGTCTTTGGACCACACCAATCTTGCTTAGCTTGGTGCATGGTTATTGGGAGTTTGAGCTATTGCTGGATTGGTTCTTGGAGATGGAGTTGCAGTTTCGGAGTTCTCTTTTGAAGACTATCTTAGAGTTATATTGTTCCGCTGCTAGATGTCATCTATTTTCTTTTCCGCTGCTATTTTATTATATCATATCTCTAATGTATATTGATATCTATTGGATCATCTGTTGTATCAGATATTGTATCAAAGCTGTATATCAATGTATTATTCTTTTATTCCGCTGTGTTATTTACTAAATGTTATTATAAGCTCCGGCGAATCGGATTTGAACGGTCGAATCTATGGCATTCGAATACGATTTGAAGTATGGATGTCGATTTTCGAGCGCGAAAAATCCAGTTCGTCACATTTTGGTATCAGAGCTAAGGTTAAACTTTAGCTCAGGAGTATAACACATTAAGTAACTCATTAGAGATAGGGTGAAGTATACCCTAGAATGAGTAATCCCTAAGATATCCGTTTTAACGCCTCAGTAAATTCTCTTACTATCCACTGATAGTGAGTATGAGTGCAAGAAGAGGACGAGATAGGGGACAGGAAATACGACTATAATTGGTCAATGCTCTGTAACAACAGTGGAAACAATCTTTCTCTGTCAATCTCCTTTGATTCGTTTTCAAATTCTTTTGATTGCTTGGTGACAGCTCCAGAAGTAGTTCAGTGCGTTGATGCTCTACGAATCGTTGTAGAAAATTCTTGCTTCGTATTTCATCGGGTTCTTATCGGCTTTTCGATTTAAACCTTAATGAATATAAATTAGAAATTTTGAATAAATTGGAAATTTTAAATTGAGTTTAATTGATTAATAGAATATGAAGGCTAAATTGAATTATATCGATAAAACAATTTCATTTAAAACCAAATTTGAAATTCTATTGAAATTTCTTGGGTTGATCGAAGTTCGAAGCGGGACAAATTGGTATATATTTTGAGGTATTCCGATTTGAGTTTGGAATCCATATCAAGTATTTGGAAGTTGTGGAAAATGAAAATCCATTTATCTATCTTTGTTATTTTCGTGCCTGCGAATTTCGAATACGAAATTCTTTTTAAGGGGGGAAGTCTGTAACGATCCCGAATTTTAATCAATTTTAAATTGATAATTAAATTCATTTTTGATTTAAAATTGTGAAATTAAATGATAAATTGATTCGAGTTTTTCCAAATTCAAATAAAAATATGTTATTTATTAAAATAAAGATAGTTTCTTTTATAAATTGTTTTAATTAAATAATGAGTTGTATTTAAACAATATTAATAGTATAATATTTTTACAAATGGATTTTTATAAATAGAAACGGTTATTTCAGATTTATTTATATATATGTATATTTTTAAAGAAAGCTATGATTTGTGAATTTAAAATAAAATAAATTACAAACAAATGTATTCATACAAACATAATTAAAATAGAAAATTATTTACAATACAAAGTAAACTAAATAAAATAAGAAACAACGTTGTAAATAAAATATGCAGCCAATAGTGTAGACAAGATAAAAAAAGAACATAAAACTAAAGCAAAGTAGAAGTAAGTATGTAGGCAAGTAAAAAGTAAAATAGGCAAACATAAACAAACTGTACAAAAAAGTATATTAGCATATAAACAAGAAGATAAAACAATACATCAACCTGGGCAAAGCAAGATACAAAGCAAGTAAAATATTAGTCAACAAAACAAAATGAAGAAAATACAAAACAAACAAATATATCAGGTATAATAAATGCCAGCCAAAATAACATATCCATCAGCCTGCATAAAGGTAAACAAATCAAATTTGATATGGAAGAGTAGCTTGAAAATGAAGTACTCAGGCAATTAATGCAACATGCCTCTAGCATTTAATGCAAGCCTCTTCACCCATGCCTATTATACAAATAACATCACCTGTACAAAATGTTATCAACTTGTAAACTTTTTGTTATATACATCACTTTCTTCATCTCAGTTTTCATTCATTTTAAACTGAGCAAAAGAAAAGAAAAAAAAATCAAAACTATAGCTTATAAACACAGAGTTGTTCTCTGTTTCACAATATTCCAGGTGAGTAACTTCACTTTTGAAAACTTAAGGTAAAATTTGGTTGTTTGTGGGTAAGTTGAAGTGAATAAGCATTTGCAGGTGAATATCTGATGTGAATATTATTGTGTGCATGATATATATATATACACTCTGCTCTGTTTGTTTTTCAAGCTCAAAATTCTATTTAAAAATCCTTACCACATGATCTGGTTCTTAATAGGATCTAATTTTCAAACAAATATTGTTCGATTTGACCTAGATTAATGTTTTAAAATTTTAGTTAGTCAATATAAGGCTTGTTTGTCTCTAGAAGTATTTTAAACATATGTGTATGTTAAATAAAGTCAAAACTCAAGCTTGTTAATTTATCAATTCAGTATTACAAATTGAATACTCTAATCAAAACATGATTTTTAAGACAAAAATTAAGATTTTTGGATTAAGCATAGAGGTGCAGTTTGGTATTGAACAGGGATGGGGTTATTTGAATTTTCTGGCGATCCATGTATCGTGGAGGCTGGGGGTTCTTCGTGATGGTAGAGGGATGACCCGAGAACCTTGGAAAAATGTATGATGATGATGCAGATCAACGTGGCGTAAGGGGTTGCTCGAGTTTGTCAGCAACCCTAGTTTTGGGTGCTTTGGAGTTTTGGATCGGTGTAACCTCTCTGAAGCACCGAGTTCCACGCACTTTTGTATAATGGAAGAGAGGGAGTTGAAGAAGCTGTAGCCGGAATTATTGACCTCCTAGTGGTCGGAGCGGTGAAAACGAGGCAATGTTGACAGGTTTTGGGTGGAAGTTGCTTTTTGCTGTTCCAGGTTTCGAGTTCGAGCTCGAAATTGATTTCGAGGTAGAGACGAGGTTCTGGTGGTCGGGGAGAGAAGCATCGATGATCGTTGACATGTTCGACAATGTAGCATGGCCTGGAATTGATCGGCGACGGTGTGCAGGTGCACCGTGCATCGTTCTGGAGTCTGGAAGTATGGCTTAGCAATGGGTTTGGTCAGAGGTGGAACTCGAGTTTACTCGAGTAATTTAAGTAATTTACTTGAAGTGGAGGGGGATTTGACTCGAAGTAAATTCTGGTGTTGCTCGGGTAGGAACGTTGAACAGGTTTTAAAAAAAAAACAGAACCTGTTCTGTTTTGAAATTTTAAAGTTTAATTGAAATTTTTATAGCAAGGTTAAACTGAATTTTTAAATCACGTTTAAATATAACTTCGAGTATAGTTGAAACTTAGTTCGTGAATAAATAAGTTTTTAAATTTAAACTTGTTTAAATAACTTTAAAGTGATTAAAGGGTTAAAAGGATTTGAATTTAAATTGGAAGTTGGAATGGTAAAGTAAGCAAGTTAAACAAAGTCTAAATCAAAATTTTGTAACCTGAATTTAATTTGAATTCCAGATTTTGAAATAAAACCTTAGTTATAAATGAAATGTTTAAATAAGTTAAATGCTAAATTATTCTTAAATATGTGAATTTAAGGAAAAGTTGATTTTTACTCATTAAACATCTTCTTAACAAAAGTACTACTTTAACATGAGAATTTAAAGGTTTACAAGGTTGGTTTTAAACCTTATTTAAAATCAATTGGTATTCATTTTAAAATCTTGATATTTAAAAGTGAATTGAATATAAATGTTTCAAACATATTTGTTAAGTGATAATAAAATCATTAATAAAAGTAAGTTTTATCTCAAGTTAACGAAAACTTAATAATTATAATTCATTGATTATTAAGTTAATCAAAATGGATAATCTATTTATTTAATTAATTGATGATTTGGATTAATTAAATTTATTAATTAAGGTTTAAAGATTAGGTCAGTAAGGAATAATTAATTTGTAAAATAAAGGTTATTCATTAGATATTAATTAATAATAAACGTTTATTAATAAATTAATTAATCAATAATCAATTTAAGGATAATGTGATATATTAATTTGGTAATTAATTTGAGAATAATTAATCTATTAAAGGTTAATTAATTAATGAAAGTGATTAAGAAATAATTATTAATTTAGGAATAATTAATTAGTTATTGTAATAATCAAGGATTAATTATTAATTACGGGTAAATTAATGATTAATTAACGGATAATTTATTAAATGTTTTGTAAGTAATTGATTATTATTTACCATGACTAGCAAATTTATTCATAAAAATTAATCTGATTTAAATTAATCAGATAATTAAATTGATCCTACTTATGGACGTTTGGATTTTATTGAATAATTGAATTGTTTGATACCCCCGATATATGATGCTTTATGATTATCCTGATTTGTGTTATGATTCATGATGTAATTTATTATCTGTGATATATATATGTGCAAATCTGTGTATGAAAGATCAGCGTTATAGTTTATATCGCTTATCAACTATATTTCTATGTTTTAATATGTGATGATTGAATGATGTTGCACTATTGTGTTAAACCCCTAGACCACACCATACATACACAAATATGGATTTCACGAGGAAATCGATTAAGTCACAGATTTTTGAAAATAGTTTTGAATTTGAATTTTTAAATTCAAATGGTTGGAAATAGATTGGGTTTAAAGTGAAAAGTTTTTGAAATGGAATTTCAAAGATGAAATTTATTTTGAATAACTTGATTGAGTTTTGAAATTTAAATATTTTGATTTAAAATTTGAATTCAATATTTGAAATTGAATTCTATATTCAGTATTTATGATATTAAATGGTATACCGGTTTATATGGGTTTTAAACCATTTTAAGGTGTTGTTTTTTGGGAATTTGAATTAACCCAAAGATTTTAACTTGTATAAATGAGATTGAATTTCTTCGAAACGAAAACTACTTGTTTTCAAATAATAATAGCTTTCATTTTAAAGAAAGGATCTCCAAATTATGTTGAAAAGGTTTCAAGTTTGAAATTGAATTGAAATTGTATTTGAAAGGCTATGAATGAACCTTTGGAAATGATTTTTGAAAGCTATAAGTTGAATCTTTGATTTAAAGATTCAACAAGTTAATCGAATTTTGAAAGCTACGAGTTAAATCTTTGATTTAAAGATTTAATGAGTTAATCCAATTGGAATGGAAATTGTTTTAAAGTCTATAAATTGATCTTTGTGAAATAAATCTTTTTTGTAATATAAAGTTTTGAAATGGTAATTGGTTTAAACCATTTGAAGAAAAGTTTTGGGTTTTAAGTTGTGACTTAATTGAAATCCCAATATCCATATGTTTTTGAAATACTGCGCTCACTGTTCGGTTTAGCCGGGAGAGGACCTTTGTGTCATATATCCCATTCCGAATATGTGATATGTCGTTATGGATAGCATTTGAAGACCGGTGTTGAAGACCGGATATTTTTGAAAGCGAAAGGACAACTCGTCGAATGTCTTTGCATCGACTGGTCCTCGGTATAGAGACTCCATATGTGATGGGAAGTCCGAACGTGATTAGTGAATAGCCGGATTGCAAGGACTTCTTTGTAAGTGCCTTCGGTTCTGTTCGAACCCGGAACAGACTTGTATGGATTGTATGTCTGACATTACAAGTTGAGATATAAAGCTGATTTCTTTCAAATATATTTCTGTTGGTGGCGGAGAATTTATTCTCTTAGCTTAACACTCTTCTCTGAGACGTACGAGCTCAAAGGTTATGTAGTTGATGGTTATCAGCAATATATTCCCAATTTGGTAATGTGACATGCTGAGTGTTGCTGTGAAATGATCATTGTTTGATCATTTGTGATATGATCATTTGTTTGATCACTTATCTTTGTGATCATTTCTATGATCATTTGTTGACCCAAAGCACAGCTTTTGTATAAAGCGTGGCTTTGTGGACGAGACTTCGTCGAGCCTCACACCCCGGAATGGTCAAAACAGGAAAGATGCAGCAAGGTTATGAGGGGTAGCTCCCTTTAGGGTATGTGCATTTCCTTCTGGAAAAGGGTGGTATCATGGTATGGAGCCCAGATACTTACTCATGTTGAAACACTTTATTTATGATTGTGTGATGTTGATTACGAGCGCTCGGTTAAAGGTCCCAAAGGACCGGGGGATGGCATACTCGTGTCAGTAGTTACCCAGTTAGGGGTAACCTGGCCTTGTGTTGGCAGAGATTCGGTTAGGTTCTCGGGGACGTCCTTCCAGAGGCGTTCTCATGTGGCAATGGAAAGTTCCTTGGCCTGACCATTCGTTGGAAATCCAAAGAAACAATACGATCTTGTACGGTATTAGTTGTAGAACCTATCATTCACTTATGGTGGCGCCTCACTGTTTGGATGGTAGCTATAGTAGGCATAAGTGCGGAATGCCTATGCTGGCTAAGATTTATATCTTTACTTTCGAAATGATTTTTACTACAATATGCACTAGTAATAATATCAAATGTTTCTTTTAATGCGTATCAAGCATCTTTGACTATCAGAAGGAGAAATCTCCTCCGATTCTGCGTTTGCATTGTGTGTGTGTGCGGGAGGCCTTATGGTAGTCTCATTTCTAAAATGCATTGCGAATTGATTTTTAAATATTTCGTTGTTTGTTTTTAAAGATAAACTGTTTTTGTTGCTCACACCAGTCCCATGACTGATCCAGAGTTTATTGTTTCTTTCCTAAACTCTGGGTGCTCATTATTTTCTACACGAGCAATCTAGAGTTTGGATTTTTCAGATAGTCAGGTTTAGTAGATTATCTAGAGTTAGTTCAGTCTTTGGACCACACCAGTCTTGCTTAGCTTGGTGCATGGTTATTGAGAGTTCGAGCTATTGCTGGATTGGTTCTTGGAGATGGAGTTGCAGTTTCGGAGTTCTCTTTTGAAGACTATCTTAGAGTTATATTGTTCCGCTGCTAGATGTCATCTATTTTCTTTTCCGCTGCTATTTTATTATATCATATCTCTGATGTATATTGATATCTATTGGATCATCTGTTGTATCAGATATTGTATCAAAGTTGTATATCAATGTATTATTCTTTTATTCCGCTGTGTTATTTACTAAATGTTGTTATAAGCTCCGGCGAATCGGATTTGAACGGTCAAATCTATGGCATTCGAATACGATTTGAAGTATGGATGTCGATTTTCGAGTGCGAAAAATCCAGTTCGTCACACTTCGCATCCATCAAACGGTGACCACTTCGTATCCATCGGGAGTTCTTGTTCGAATCCATATCCAATAGCTTGTTCGTGTCCACCAAGTCAAATGAGCCCAAATTGATGCAACGGTCATTGATGATAAGGAGACGAGAATCATGGATGCGAAACGGTCAACTCGAAGCAAAAAGAAGATCGATGCGAGGAATGTGTGCCACGTCATCACAGAAGCATGTGTGTCATCGATTCGAAGTGGATCGATTCGAATTGATGGATTGGAACCAAACAGCCAACGAAAAACTCAAGCTCGTATCGATCATAACTCAAGATCCACTGATCCAAATCCTATGAAATTTTCACAGAAGCTTACACACAAGCCAAGAAATGTTCTAGCCACGTTTCAGACCAATTGGACCATTCCTTGATCGATACGAAATCGGTTCGTATCGATCACAGATCGAGTCGAAAGTTGGTGGGATTATGGTTTTATATCTCCTATATCTCACCCGAGATCTTGCCCGAGATCTCATTTTCACACTTAAACGAGATGAGACATCAAATCTCCTCCATATCTCGCTCGACACTCATCTCGTCCGAGATATTCAAATCTCACCCGACATATGGATCAAAATCTCAATCCGAGATCTCACCCGAAGTTATACATTTTTCTTATTTTCCATAATAATTTTTATTTTCATATACTCAATCCAATTATAATTTACCAACTTCTTGAACATATTCTTTACTTTTTATCTTAATGAGTCATAGAGAAAGGTTTCACTTCTTTATTACGTTTAAATAAAAGGATATTATTCAATCATTACCAAATCAATTAAGCCAATCAAGCTACTACTCTTCTAAAAATATTTCTTTTTCCATGTGAATCAAGTATGTTACCATTTTTATTTTTACTAAGAAAGTTATAATCGTTAAATAAATTTTTGACACATCAATTTTAAACACATAAGTACATCCGAGATATTCCCGAGATGCATTATAAGACCCGAGATGTCAATCCGAGACGTACACCCGATACGTACTCATCTCGTCCGAGATCTCTCCCGATATGAGATAACTTGTGTAAAAATTCCGAGATGAAACGTGACCGAAATCCAATATTTAAAACCTTGGATGGGATCGATCGCGTGGGCCCACTCACGTGCCATAAGGAGTCTCCTGAAGTTTGAGCGCGATATCAGCCTCCTACACGCATAAATAGCCCCCAGAGCTTATAGAGAGGGGATCTTTGGCTATTCAACGTCCAGACTCTACCGGATTCAATTCTAGATCTCACTATCACTGTTGTGCTTGAAATCTTCGTTGTAATCCGCTGTAATCAACTGTAACCAGCGAAGAACATAAATAAAAGATAATTAATTGAAGTGGACGTAGGCCGGAGATAGCCGAACCGCTATAAAACTTGTGTTCCTGTTCGTTATTTCTAGATTGTTGTTTGCTATTTACTCAGATCTATGATTTGTGCTTGAATATTGTTTATTTGTATTCATATACTGGTGCTTCACGTGACTTGGGGTTTGTGACCAATTTTGGCGCAAACAGGATTTATTCATTTAAACAACAAGAGAGCCAAATCGAAAGCTCGTGAATTGGGAAGTTTGGTGTTACCTACTGCAAATAAATTCAAATGCCTTGCTTCTTTTACGCTCTCAAATATAACTGATAGTTCTGGAGTTGATTATGTATTTGATTTTCATTATTCATCTGATAATGCTGCTGTGAAATAATCGATGATAGTAAGTGGAAATAAGGCTTCTACTGGTGAAAGTATTGGTGCTAGTTTTGATAATAATAAACTCTTAAAGGATGCTATTTTGGATTGGTCAGGTGATATAGGAATTGTGGCTAATGATTATATTTCTCAAATAATTAAGTTGGTTGATACAAAAGGTTCATACATATGTTCGGGAAGATATGGAATTGTCTATGGATTGAATGAACATATTTCTTTTGATAGTACTGTTGTGAATCAATTAAAGGGAGTAAGTGGAAATAAGGCAATTTATGATGCAAGTAATGGTATTATTTTTGATGATAGTAAACTCTCAAAGGTTGATTTGGTGGATATCTCAGGTGGTAAATCAAGTCTTATGGATAGAGATGTTGATGCTTAGAAAATCAAGTTGGATGATGTTATAGTTTCTGATGTTCGTATGGCAAACTGTTCGAGGAGTTTTAATGAGAATCTTAGGGTTGATGATGTTAATTGCTTTGACAATTTGTTAAATGAATCAGGTGTAGAGAATCCGAGCTTGCCTTTTGTGGTTGATGCGAATACCCTTGCTAGTATCAATGTGCATGGTGCACACGTTATGAGTGTATCTGATAATATGTCGGCTTTGAATCTTGTTCCCTATGTTGACAATCTTGCTAAATCGGTTGGTGATTTAGACGATATGCATGGAGACCTTATGACTATTGATTTCGTTGATGATTCAGTGGATGATTACAAATATAAGATTGGAGTTTTGAATGATGGGATTGATTCTTCTGTTTCATTTATAACTGGTGATGAGCATAAGGAGGAGGGATCTATTTGTATGGAAAAGGTTTGTGGGGTTGATTCAAATGGAAAAGGTTGGGGAAAACAGTGATATGTGACTCGGCTAAAAAGCACGTGACTGATGAATCTTTATTGGTTTCGGTAGAAGTGATAGACTTCGTTGATCTTAACGGAGAGAAAGGAGATTTGGATAAAGCTATGATGAGGAATTCTTATCATGTATCAAATGTTTATAATAGTGAGATCAGCAACATGTCTGCTTCTTGTTCTTCTTCTTTGAAGAGAGGTAGGTGTAGGAAATTTGTAGCTGTTAGTCGATCAGTTAGACGTAGTGCCAGGATCCAAAATAGTCAGTTTCAGTCCATGGGTGAGTTACCTAATTCGAGTGCCACGAGTGGTGCTATGAATTTAGGCTTAGGTATGCACTTCGATTTGGGTAGTATGTATTCATCATATGCTTTAGGTAGTCGGTCTTCTTCTGAGTTTAGCCAGCAAGCTTTTGATATCGCTTTCATTTATTCTGACGTTGAGGTATTGAGTATATTAAAAGCAGGGAATTTGATAGGGCTAAATCTATTGGTATATGAAGATTATTAGTTGGAATATCAAAGGTTTCGATGATTTAAATAAGTGTGACAAGGTTAGAGATTTTTTTAAAGACTATTCTATTAACATTGCACTCCTATAGGAAACTAAAATTGAATGTCTCGATATACGTTTTTATAGAAGATTAGGTGGGCATCATTTTAGGAAATGGGATTATTTACCTTCTGTAGACGCTTCTAGGGGTTTACTAATTGTGTGGCAAGAGATACTATTTTAAACTGCTCCAATGTATTTCCAAGCAACACTCTCTGCATATTATTCTCATTAATCTTAGTGATAATTCATTTTTAAATATTTCTAATGTTTATAGGTCCAACTCAAAATTGGGTCATCGGATTTTATGGAATGAATGTCTAGATTTTAGATCATTAGCTTCGGGTTCTTGGATTTTGGAAGGTGATTTCAACGTTACGCGTTTTATAGGAGAGTGTTCATCATAAGAGGGTGATTTCTCTACTATGGAGGAATTTGACCAATTTATTATTTATTCTAATTTGATTAAAAATCCTTATTTCTAATAGAGATTTTACTGGGAGTAATACTAGGGACTCCCCCATCTATGGCTCTTCTTGATAAGTTTTTCGTTAGTGATGAAATTGAGGATAAATTTCCTATTTGTAGAGTTTCTAGTTTGCCTTACACTTATTCTGATCATTGTCCTATTATTCTCACTTGTGAGCAGCATAGAGTTATTGATAGATCTATTAAATTCAAAAAAATGTAGTTATTAGAATTCAATATTTCGAATTAATTAAAAATAACTGGATTTCTATGAGCTTTTATAATAGTAGAAATAAGATAATTTGGCTAAAATTTTGTTTTAAAATGAAGGATCTTAGGGATTTTTTTAAATATTAGAGTAAGAATGTTTTTGGTAGTATTTAAATTAAAAAAGAAAATATACTTTCTGAGATGCTTAAAATAAACAAGATAGAAGAAACTAGACAACTAGATTTAGGTGAGCGTAATGTTCTCGCTAATCTGAAAGAAGAGCTTAATTCTATTTTAGAAAAAGAGGAGGTTACGTGGAAACGGAGATGTAGAATTCAGTGGATGAATGAAGGGGACAATAATACCAAATTTTTCATAATATGGCAAATGGTAAAAAATGTAGTAATACGATTAATTCTATTTTTGTGAATAATGAAGAATTAGTCGATCAAAGAGATCTTAATAAGGCTTTTACAGACTATTATAGAGATATTTTTGGAAATAAAACAAACATAGAATTAAAGCTAGATGGAATGATCTTTATTCGTCTGATTCTAATGTTGATCTTTCTGAGTTAGATAATCCTTTTACTGAAGAGAAAATTTGGAAAGCTATTAATGACTTACCAGCTGATAAATCCCCGGGTCCGGATGAGTTCCATCTTTTCTTTTATAAAACTTTTTGGGATGTTTTAAAATTCAACTTAATTAGTATGTTTAACGAATTCTATAATGGAAATATACAATTACGAAGAATTAATTTTGCAAATGTTATTTTATTACACAAAAAAGAAGGTCCTAATAATTTAAAAGATTTTAGACCTATTTCATTAATTAACTACTCCAAAAAAGTTATTTCAAAAGTTTAGCTAATAGACTTGTATAAGAATGAATGATCTAATTGACTGTTCACAGTCTGCTTTCATTAAGGAGAGAAATATCACCGACGGTGTGACTGTTGTTCAAGAACACATTAATCACTATTGTAAGAATAATATAACCTGTGTGATTTTAAAATTGGACTTCGCAAAAGCTTTTGGTTCGATCGATTGGGATTTTCTAGTAGATATAATTCACTCTAGAGGTTTCAGTCATAGATGGATTAGCTGAATCATGAATTTACTTAGAACCGGTAACTCTAGTATTATGATTAATGGTATTTTAGGTGATAAAATTCAATCTAAGCGAGGTTTAAGGCAAGGTGACCCTTTATCGCCTCTTTCGTTTAACTTAGTCGTAGATGTTTTTGCTAAGATAATTAAAAAAGCGGTGGGTAATGGATATCTGGAGAATGTTGGTAGCAATATCTCGCATAACAGTATATCTGTCCTTCAATTTGCAGAATATACCTTGCTTTTTTCTTCTCACTTGCCTAAACACATTATTACTCTTAAGTTTATTTTATTTAGTTTTGAACTACTATCAGGTTCAAAAATAAATTTTGTTAAAAGTTCAGTTTTAGTATTAAATGATTTTGAAAACGTTGAAAATTTAGTTGCTAATACGCTTAATTGTAAAACTATGAATTTTCCTTTTGATTAACTTGATTTTTTGATTAGACCTGCTAAAATTAAATACGATGATAGGTTTATAATCATAGATAAAATCAAAAATAGGATTTCTAATTACGATGGGAGACTTTTATCGAGAGCGGGTAGATTAGTTCTAATAAACTCTATTTTATCAGCTCTTCCGATCTTTTGGATGTCTATGCATCTTTTATCAGATTAGGTGATCGATTAAATAAAAAAATAAGAAGGGACTTCTTATGGAGTGGAGAAAACTCTAATTGAAGTATTAAATGTTTAGTAAATTGGGAAACTGTTTGAAAATCCAAAAGGGATGTTGGTTTAGGAAATTTGCGTAATATGAATTTATCTTTGTTAGGTAAATGGTTATGGAAGTTTAAGGATATAAATGATAATTCTATTTGGAAAAAAAATCATTTCTAAATATTACAATAATGGTAGTAATAATTTATATCAAATTACTCCTATAGTTATTCGTAAACTATCTAATTTTTGGAAATCCATTTTAAAATGTCATGAGATTTTTAACTTAGGCACTAATACAATAGTTCATTCAGGTAATTGTACTTCTTTCTGGCATGATCATTGGATTTCTGTTATCCCTCTTAGGACTGAATTAAAAAACTATGTGAAATCAGTAATTTTAAGAATGCTTTAATTATAGAAGTTTTTTCTTTCGAAAATGACAATCCTTAGAATTTAAGTTTTTACAGAATTTTAGTAGGTTCAACTCTTAGGCAGCTTTCTTTGTTTTATGCTAGATTAAATCTATATAATATTGACAATGATAATGATAATATTAGTTGGGAATGGGATAAGAGTAAGAAATATACTTCTAATTCTTTTTATATATTTATTAACCTTTCGGGTGTAACTAATAACTCTTTTAAATTTATTTGAAAATCAAATGCTCCTTCTAAATCTAAAATTCACATGTGGTTAATTATGCACGGAAAACTAAATACCATAGAATTTTTAGAAACAAAAAATATGCAAAGTGATAAAAAAATTATTTTTGTAATTTGCATTTTGAAGATTTTAAACACTATGATTGCATGGATACTTATTTCATTTTGAATAATACCCTAAAAATCCTTAACTTTAATATAACAACTAAAATTTCTGATTGTGGATTCTATTGGAATAGTTTTAGTTTCAAGTTCAAAAAGGAAAATAGATTCTTACTTGACACTTTATTCATTATAATTTGTTGGTATATTTGGTTTGAAAGAAATCGGAGAATTTTAAAAATAATAATAGCCACTTTAATAAATTGATTTTTTTAATTTCTTCATTTTGTTCTAATTGGATCACTAATCCTAAAATAAATTGGCTAAAAATAATCTATTTAAAGATTATCTTAATAAGGTTAATAATAATATGTAACTATTTAAACATAAAAATTATATTTTGACATTAATAATTGTAGTATTAATATTTTTTCAAACTCTAATGATGATTTCACTGTGTATCATAATATTCTTTTGATCAATGGACTATAGGATAAATTTTGATTTTTTTAGTTATTGTGTTAGTTTATGTTTGTTTTAGTTTATAGATTTTTTAAGTTCATTTGATCATGGATTCTTTTTAGTCATTTTTCTAATCTTTATTTTATTATGTCCTATTAGCTTAACTTTTGTATCTTTGTTTAGATTTCATTTATATATATATATGTATGTATGTATGTATGTATATATATATATGTATGTATATGTATATGTATGTATTTATGTATATAAATTTCATTTATATACATATATGTATATCATTATAATCATTTTCTTTAGTTCCTTTTCAGATACAGGTTTGGGCTAGATATGGTGTAGGTTACTTTTTTCAGGTACACAGGAGTGCTGATTACAGGATTGCTGTTTGCAGTGAGGGGTTCTTCGCAGTACATCTTCATCTTTATTATGGTGTTCTACTTTCAAGAGGATTCACTTTTCAGCTAGGCGCTTCTTTCAAGTTTTCCAAGTCTTCAGAGTGGAGTTTCTCCATTCCATATCATTCGCAGTTCCATTTCAGATCATTCGCATTTCACTCCTTCTGAGTCAGCAGCATGGAGTTTCCTTCTTAGATGGAGCTGGATTCTAGTATCATTGGCTATGTGATATTCTATAGTTTTTTAGGTACTTCTAACACCTTAATATCATGCGGTGGCCATGCCGGAGCTCAGTATTGGGGTGTAATGGGCGGTGGCCATGTCAGAGCTCATTTGAGGGGTACCATAGTTTTTTTCTTTGATACTTGTACGTAGGTTAGCTACCTGCTAGGCATGTTGGCAGCACCATGTTATATGTTATATGCATATTTACATGTGTGATCTCCTCTATTTTAGAGGATCACACATTTTTCTCAAAAATATGACTAAATTTGTAGTAACTTTGGAAAAGTAGATATAAAAAAGTAGGGGGATTTTATAAAGTTCAATCTTTGCAAATTTACCCTACTTAACTAATACAATAAGACTTGTCTATTTCTTTTTTTACTTGTACGCTTTACGAACAGTCAAAAGTCTTCTCTAACTTACCAACACAAATGCCTTGGATTTCAAAGATTTCTGTGCTTTAGATGAAGTTTTGGATACAATAAAAGGGAGACTAGAGAAGTTAATATCGAACGAGGAATATCGTGACTATGCTAAAGAAATAGAAAACGTCGTGGAAGAAGTGTACATGATAAAAGAAGGTGATAAAAAGAAGGCTTCTGGTGTCCTAAAAGTAGTGGAAAAAGAATCAATTTGGCCATCTATCTTTTCACATGCAGAGTCTTATTAGACACAAAGGGCCCATCATATATATGAAATAGTAAGTATGGAAAAAATAAATGAGAAAATGAAATTTGAAAAAATTGGAGAATGATTTGATTATTCAAAATATTGGTTATCAAGTTCTACATTCAAGGAGGATGAGAAGACGCTTTGAAGTGTATTAAAGGTGAAAATATCAATGAAAATCGCAATGCATGCAAAGAACTTCTTTGTCTATATACCGATTTTCAAAAAGGTGAAAATGTCAATGAAAATCGCAATGCACTTGTGGGAACAAACTATCAAAATTTAGAGCAGAACTTAAATTTGAGTATATTTACAACGTCATGTTCTCGTAATTTATGAAAGGTTGTCAGAAAGCAAAGAATAAAAATATGGAATGAAATAAATCAACTTTTTACATGAAAATAAGTAAGACGAAAGCTCTCATTTTGCCTGCAATTCCATAATTTTCCTTTCACTTGTACATGTTATTATACAACTAGCAAATATGTTTAGTTCAATTTATATAGTAGCACCAAGGTAAAGAAATCCTGGTCATGAAATATCTAGGATCAGTTGCATGGGAAGTTGACAAAGACTATAGTTGTTTTATTGTTATTTTTTTTATTGTGCAGCAGTTTGGAAGTATAATTTAAAATTGCAAGTCCTACTACAGCGTGACTTGTACCGTTCCATATTGTTATTTAATAAATAAGACGAAACAAATGTACCATTTTATGTTCTACTACAGCGTACTTGTACGACCAGTGTGATGGTCATAGTTGTATAATGATTTGTTTTTCTGCCTAGATCTCTTCTTTCGCGTGCATTAGGTTTTGCTTTGTTTTTCAAGAATCCATCCCAATCTTCTAGACTAATTTTTAAAGTACAATTTTTCCTCCTTCTTCATCATTATCAAGTTTGTCACAGTAGCTTGTCCTCAATTCGCTCTTATATCTCCTAAATGACTACACATTTTTTTTAAATAAAACTCTTTTGCATCCGACTCTAGTTCAAAAAAGTCTATGAAAATTAAGAGTTGCTTACTTAAAAAAGCAATGTGGAAAAATATACTTACAGAGAAAATTGAAAGTGATATATTTTAACTTACGCGCATTTCAGCCCAAACGTCATCCTTACATTTTTTGGGTACTTTATCCCAACTTTCATATGAGATCGACACATGAATTTGTACAAATTTACCAACTCAACTGCCTATTCTTCCAGCATTATCTAAAATTGGAGCACCAAATGCATTTGCCTCAACTTTCTCAGGTTGTGTAGATGATGATTGTGTAATTGAATGGATTGACGCTTTTTATATTGTTACTCTCTTCTATGGCACTATCAGCACCTCCCTGCATATACAGAAATGATTGAAGTGTTATTAAAGTTCACCAAATAATATTTAAGTTCGTTTGGTGGCCATATTTGAGAGAAAAGAGAAGTAAGAAAAAATCTGTTAAATCAAATAATTAATTTAAAATCAAAAGATTCATTATGTAATCACATATGGATAAACTATTATAAACCTTTTCTTAAAGAAAATCATACACCAATGCTCAAGCAAAACAACCATAACACTAAATTAAATAACCAAAGCCAGTAATTGTTTCCTTTAAGCATACCGAGTATATTATAAGTTTTATTCATTTTTTTTCTCATTTACATTGGCATGGTTTCGGATGAACCTGGAATCCTAGACAGTGCATAATAATTTCATTCTATTTCTATTTAGCAAGGATTTGCTAACCAAACACTCAACATGATAACTAGAATTCTTAAATGTGCATAAGGAATAGAAGATGGAAAAAAACAATTCCCCTCGTGATATAATCTAGAATTGAAAAATTTTAAAGTCAAAAAGGAACTTTAGAACAATTAAGGTATAGGAATACAACTAGCGTATGCACCATCAAGTTACTATCAATCTTGAAATAAAAACATGTTTAATATATACATTATTAACTCAAAACCTTATAATTAATATGTAATACAAGTACAAACTAACATATATTGATTGAAACAGTAGTCATGCAAGTAAAATATAATTAGTAGTTTAATTAGAATGTACTGTTAGTCAAATGTAAACAATAATAACATGTTAGGTCAAGTTATTGCTATATATATATATACTCAAATCACATCAATGGCTTTCAATCATAATTACAATATATTGAAAATCACTGAAAATTGAAGTCTTATGTAAATTATTCAAAAAGAAGTCTAAGTGCAAGCTACTAAAACATGCAAGGCATTAACTATCTGAGGTAATCACTAAAGCATGTATGTGCTAATGAAGTAATATTTAATTTGAATTGAACATAAATTCTGAATGCAGGAAAAAAGAATGCATCCAAGATTTAATGCCTAAGTACCTGAATGAATGAATCATCAAAAATAATGCCTAACCAACTAATAATGGTACATTAGCTTATGACTAAAAACATTATTCATACTCTTGTATATTCTTGAAATTAAGTTAAAATCAACCAATTTAAATTTTATGAATAACAAAATCAGCTAAATGGAAAAAATTACAAAATAGGCAATGGTGCAAATAAAATTAAAAGTTTACTAATCTAAAAATAAAAGATCTAGAACTAGAAACAATTATAATTAATATTATGTATGGCGACACAAAGGTTATAAATCAAACATATAAAATAATAGTCTAGTAAAGGAAAATAATAAAAGGTAAACATGTTAAGTAAATACATTAAATTAGATTATACAAAATCGAACATAAGGTATATAATAACAATAGTTTGTATTATCTAACAAATTATTGTAACAGACCAATATATATAAGATAAGTGATGAAGAGCATACCTCAATTCGAGATCGTCGATTCTCATTTTTGAGTCGCCCTGCCTCGGATCGCCCTGATTGCCTGAATTGCTCATTACTGAGTCGCGGCCGACTCATCCCCTCCTCTTTGAGTCGCGACCGACTCATCCCCTCCACCTTAAGTCGCTGCTATTTCTTGTTAAGTCGTTGCCGAGATAAAAGACGAATCGTAGCTGAGTTTGTTGAGTCGTAACCGAGTTAACTTGAGTCGTTACCGAGTTTTGTAAGTCGTAGCCAGTACTTAAGTCGCTGTTTGTTGTTTTTCTAAGTCGTTTGTTTGTAAACCGCTTGTGTTGTAATTTTTGTTAAGTCGTGTAATGAGTTGTAAGCCTATAAATAGGCACGTTGTGTCATTTGTAAAGGTTGTTGACTTTTGAATAAACTTTCCATTTGATTGCTTTGTGCTTTCTTAAATTGGTAGTCGAGTGAAAATCTCCTCTCTCCACTTCGGCATTCGAGTGCGCTCGAATCAACGAACGTTGAAGCCGATTCACGGAATCAAGTGCGCTTGATCAACGTCGAAGAATCGTAGATCCTTCATCACGGTATCGTGCGCGATCAACGTGTTAAGGATAGCTAGAATCCGGTATCTCTTGAGATCAACGGATTTGGGCATTTTCAGTATTGTTCAATCCACCGATTGCTAATTCCATCGACATATCAAGTTTTTGTTAATCCGCTGCGTCAGTTTGGTATCAAAGCTAGACTTAGCCAATCATAGCTAAGCCGAGTCTTGGAGCCAAGGAGTTGAAGTTTGTTGTTCATCGTGTTCATCTTGAAATTGCAACAAGTTTGAAGACTTTCGATCCATTTCATTTTGGATCAAAGTTGGAAAGGTGTTTGAATTTGAGCCGAGAGTTGAAGCATCACTTTGGTATCATTTGTTGAAGGTAGGCCGTGTATACTTGTGAGAAGTAGCCGAGCCTTGGTGAAGTTTGATTGAAGTTTGAAGCCGAGCTAGGAAGTGGCCGTGACTTGTTGTTCAAGTTTGTGTTGAAATTGAAGAACTTTGAAGTATTTGTTGAAGTGTTGTGAAATTCAATCATGCCGCTGAGAAGAGCTAACCGACATCAAAATATAGAAGCGTTGTATAGAAGAGAAGAAGCCGAGCAGTTGGACCAACGCATTAATGAGAAATTTGATAAAGGTATTGGAAAGCTAGAGAAGTTAATGATTGATATGAATCAAACTCAAAGGAGGTGATCACCAATCTCGAACCATGGAGGAAACCGAGTTTTGGCCATCGGTTACTGTAACGAAACGAATTTTGGCCGCTCGAAAATCGACATCCATACTTCAAATCATATTCGAATGCCGTAGATTCGACCGTTCAAATCCGATTCGCCGGAGCTTATAACAACATTAAGTAAATAACACAGCGGAATAAAAGGAATAATACATTGATATACAGCATCGATACAATATCTGATACAACAGATGATACAATAGATATCAATATACATCAGAGATACAAGAAAATAGCAGCGGAAAAGAAATATAGATAATGCTAGCAGCGGAACAAATAACTCTAAGATAGTCTTCACCGAAGAACTCCAAATATGAAACTTCATCTCCAAGAAACAATCCAGCAATAGCTCGAACTCCCCATAACAATGCACCAAGCTAAGCAAGACTGGTGCGAACCAAAGACTGAACTAAACTTCAGATAATCCACTAATCAGACTATCTGAAAAACCTAACTCTAGACTGCTCGTGTAGAAAATAATGAGCACCCAGAGTTTAGGAAAGAAACAATAAACTCCGGATCAGTCATGGGACTGGTATGAGCAACAAAAAACAGTTTATCTTTAAAAAAACAATCAACAAGAGAATTTTAAAGTAAATTCGCAATGCTTTTTGAAAATGAAACTACCACAAGACCTCCCACCACACACACAATGCAAACACAGACTTGGAGGAGATTTCTTCTTATGATAGTCAAACATGCTTAATACGCAGAAAATTTCTTTGATATTATTATTATAAGTGCACGGTGCAGAAAATATTTCGAAAGTAGAATATAAATCTTAGCCAGCATAGGCATTCCGCACTTATGCCTACTATAGCTACTATGTTCAATAGCAGGTTACCGCCACATTCCATAGCAGGTAATACAACTAAAACCGTATAAGGCTCGTATTGTTTCTTTGGATTTCCAACAAATGGTCAGGCCAAGGAACTTCCCATTGCCACATGAGAACGCCTCTGGAAGGACGTCCCCGAGAACCTAACCGGATCTCTGCCAACACAAGGCCGGGTTACCCCTAACTGGGTAACTACTGACACAAGTATGCCACCTCCCGGTTGTAACAACCTTTAACCGGGGCCCCAACATCAAATCACAAAACAAGATATATATAAGTTTGTGATGTCCACATAAGTAAGTATCTGGGCTCCATACCATGATACCACTTCTATCCAGAAGGAGATGTACATACCCTAAAGGGGCGCTACCCCCTAATAACCTTGCTACATCTTTCCTGTTTTGACCATTCCGGGGTGTGAGGTTCGACGAAGTCACGTCCACAAAGCCACGCTTTGGTACAAAGCCATGCTTTGGGTCAACAAATGATCAAAGTAATGATCACAAAGATAAATGATCAAACAAATGATCATATCACAGCAACACTTAGCATGTCACATTACCAAATTGGGAATATATCGCTGATAACCTTCAACTACATAACCTCTGAGCTCGTACGTCTCAGAGAAGGGTGTTAAGCTAAAAAATAAATTCTTCGCCACCAACAGAAATGTATTTGAAAGAAATCTGCTTTATATCTCAAATTGTAATGTCAGACACACAATCCATACAAGTCTGTTCCGGGTTCGAACAGAACCGAAGGCACTTCCAAAGAAGCCCTTGCAAATCCGGATATTCACTAATTTCGTTCGGACTTCCCATCACATATGGAGTCTCTATACCGGGGACCAGTCGATGCAAAGACATTCGACGAGTTGTCCTTCCGTTTTCGAAAATATCTGGTCTTCAAATGCTATCCATAACGATGTATCACATATTCGGAATGGGATATATGACACAAAGGTCCTCTCCCGGCTAAACCGAATAGTGAGGGCAATATTTAAAAACATATGGATATTGGGATTTCAATTAAGTCACAACTTAATTATTCAAACATTTCTTTCAAATGGTTTAAACAAATTACCATTTCAAATCTTTAAACAAAAAGATTTATTTCACAAAGATCAATTCATAAATTTCCAAAACAATTTCATTTCGATAGGATTAACTCGTTAAATCTTTAAATCAAAGATTTAACTTATAGCTTTCAAACTGTTTCTATAACTTGGAAATCATTTTCATTTTAAACTAGAAGTCTTTTTAACACAAATTGGAAGTTCATTACTTATGTGAAAGCTTTTATTATTTGAAGACAAACAGTTTTCGTTTTAGAAAAATCCAATTATATTTACCTGAGTTAAAGTTCTTAATTCATATTCATATTCCCAATTAATACATTTTAAAATGATTCAACCCATATATAACTAGTATAACATTTTTAATCCCTAGTTTTAAATCATAGTATTCAGTTTCACACTTTGGAATTTAAATTTAAATCAAATTATTTAAATTTCAAACTTTATCAAGTTATTCAAAATAAATTTCATCTTTGAAATTCCATTTTCAAAAGCTTTTCACTTTAAACCCAATCTCATTTTCAAACCATTTGAATTTAAAAATTCAAATTTAAAACTACTTTCAAAAATCTGTGACTTAATCGATTTCCTCGTGAAATCCATATTTGTGTGTGTATAAGTGTGGTCCAGGGGTTTAACACAATAAAAGTGCCACATCATCAATCATCACAGATTAAAACACAGAAATATAGTTGATAAGCGATATAAACTATTACGCTCATCGTCCATTCACAGATTCATAGATATATATCACAGATAAGTAAATTTCAGTTCACAACATAAATCAGGATATATACAAAGCATCATAAATCAGGGATATCAACAATCAAGTCATCCAATAGAATCCAAATATTCGTAAGTAAGATCAGTTAATTATCTGATTAATTTAAATCAAATTAATTTCTTATGAATTATAAATCCTGGTTAATCAACATTGATAATTTACAAACCATTTTGATTAATTATTCTTTAATCTTTTACTAATTATCCATTAATAATAAATTAATTAACCTTTAATTATCAACCTTTAATTATTAAACAATTAATCTTTAATTATCTAATTCACCATTTAATTAATTATCTTTAATTAATTACTCTAATTAATTTTTCCTTGATTAATTATCATTCCTTAATCAACTTCATTAAATTAAATTTAACCTTAAATTAATTAATTAATCTCAAATTAATTACCATTTTGAATTAATCACATTATGCTTTGTATTAAATATTGATTAATCACTTGATTAAATCAATTTTTATCATTTATTAATATTTAATTAAATAATTATCCTTTAATTATTCATCATTAATAAATTAGCTCTTAACAAATTAATTAATTTTTTTTATCAGTACATAAATAACCTTTAATTATTAAAGAATCTTTTAATTTATCACATTAATTTATTCAATTACACAAATTAAATCTTTAATAAATTAACCCTTTTAATTAAATCTTTAATAAAAACTTAATTTAATTGAAATAATTTACTTTTAAACCTTAAATCGATCCCATACTTAAATAAAACAATTATTTAAAAGAATAAGTTAAAATTGTTTAAAACTTGAATTTTGTTTTAAAATTTTAAAAACTGTTTTTTTTTGTACTACCCGGGCCCTGCTTCGAGCCAAACCTCCTTCTACCCGAAGACGACTTCGAGTCTTTCCCCAAACTTACCCGAGCCTTATAAATTTCAAATTTTTGTTTAAGTGTTAAAAAATTTACCCGGTATCATGCCAAAATAACTCGAGTTCAACTTCGAGCTCGAGCTTCATTTTCTCGTGTACGACTTCGAGTCGCGTTGCTTCTTCCCCAAATCACAATCATCTGGACATCCCCATAGTCGTGTACGTGCACGTGTACGACCGGCCGCCGCCGCTTTGGCGAACTTCGCCTCCACTCACACATCGCGAAACTCCCCTATACTCGAAAGCAAAGCTCACTTCGATGCAAAAACTCGAGATCACGAATCTGGCCTTTCGTTCGAACCTGAACTCAAACCTATTAAACAAAAACACCTCGCGATCGCACCTTCGGCCATCAGAGGCTCAACGCCGCCAGCCACGGCATCGTCACCCACCATGCCCCCTTTTCCCAAAACCCCGCATCACTCGATGCTCCACCGTGATCGCGTCGATCAAAAATTTAGCTACAGGAAAATTTAGGTTTAAAAACTAATTTCTATCGCCGCCGTCACCTCCGAAGTCGTGACCACCTCCCATTATTTTTCCCATCACCGTGGTACGCTCCTCCACCTTCACGCACGACCCCGACCACCCCAGTTCCATCAATCACCTGAATTCGATCAAAATGCCTCACACGCTCATCTCCAAACTGCTCATGAAACTCACCATTAAAAATCACCAAATTTGCCTTAAAAATCATCGTTTCGTGTAAGGATTCAAACTACAAACTTGAATCAATGTTTTATGATACTGGAAATTTTCCAGAAACAAAGTCCTTTACTGTAAAAACTTGAGCTTTCATTCTATATGCATTTTTATGTTATGCAATTATTTTTAAATGGCAACTCAAACTAAAACATACATATTTGTTTTTGGAAGCAAGGCTTAACATTGATCAGAGAGGAAGAAGTGAAATTTTTTCTTGGTGATCTGATACTCTGGAACTAAGCAGAGAGATGAACAACATAGATACACAGAGCCAATGCAACAAATTTTCAAGTAGGAAAAACTAATTGCTATTCACAGATATACCTATATATATATATAAGCAACAGTTTTATATTTTAAAAGTATCTAAAAAGAATAAGTTACTCACCTTTAAAATTCTGAAGCAGAGACAGTGAAGATTCATGTGTTTGAAAAACTGGAAATTGCATTTTAATCTTTACTTTGGGTTTGAATTTTGAACTTTTAAATCTGAAGCTTGTTGAAGCTTGATCTTGCATGAACTACAGATTATACTACAGGCTTGTAAACTTGTGAATATAATTTGTTTTCAGGTTGATTTGCTTTGAGGTTGAAGCTCTCACTCATTTCAGGTTGAAGTTTGAATTGAAGTTGGTTTAAGTTTGGGATGATATACTTTAGTTTTTCTCAGTTTTGGAATGGAAACAAACTGAAATGAGATAATGGATTGATGCATATAAAAAGAAAGTTTACAGGCTGTGCTTATTTCTGTTTGTACAACAAAGGTGATATATTTTTTTCTTTGTTTTCTTCTTGCATATTCTTTCCTGTTTTTGTTTACATCATTCCTCATGTATATACCTTCTTTTGCAGGCTATGGAGGCTGAAAGGATGTTAAAGCAATTCGAATAGACTTTGTTTATGCTTGCATTTAAATGCAATGGTACTTCATGCTTATATTTTATTTGTTTGTACTTAGATTTTTATCTTGTTTTTGCCTATTTTACTCGGCTGCACACCTTATTTGTACTGAAGAGATTTTGTCTTTGTTTTATTTGTTTATGTTTTTAAAAGATTTGTTTGTACAGTTTGTCTATGCTTGCCTATGCTTATTTAAACTCGGCTGATAGTATCTTCTTTTGCATGCAAGAGAATATGGCATTTAATGCCCTGGTCCTTTTTGTTTTCTTATTTGTACTTGTTTATATGTTCTTTTGTTTCTTGCTTTGCTTTTACATACTTATTATATTTGCCTATACTTTCATTAGTTCGACTGAGAGATGATATGTTGGTGACTGCTTCAATTATCATGTACAAGTTTACATACACTTGTTCTATGTGTACATAGATATAAAGTTAAATATTAGTTTGTTTATATTTTCACTTGCCTGCATACTTATCTACAGGTCTTACTCCTATTTGTATAAACCTGGTTTGCCTTATTTGTTTACAAGCATATTAGTTTGATGTATAAATACATATATCTTTAGTTTGTATTCCATGTTGTATTACTTTGCTTTATAATTTGAATGTAGTTCTATATTAAATTTGTTGTTGGAGTTTGTTAAATATGGTTTACTTATATATATATTTGCATGTTTGCTTTTTTACTTTGTTTTGATTGTTATTTTTGTTTATATACTTGGTTTTGTTTATTTATTTACTTTGTACTGTAATACTTTTGTTTGTGTTATTTTTTATTAGTTTAGCTTATGTTGCATACTTGTCTTATGTATTCTCTTTTGCCTTTGTCTGAACATACTTATATTTATATTTGGTTGCTTGTTTAAATTATCTTGTTTACTTATTTTCTTGCTTATGTGTATTTTTGGTTGTCTTGTTGTATATCAATATAAATTTATTGTTATTGTAGTACATTTGTTTGCATTTTATTTTACTTTACAATATTTTTAAATCCCAATTAAATTTAAATGCATTTTTCAAAAATTCATAATTTAACTGATATTTTATATAATCACCAATTAATTTCACAATTTTAAATCAAAAATAAATTTAATTATCAATTTAAAATAAATTGAAATTCGAGATCGTTACAGACTTCCCCCCTTAAAAGGAATTTCGTCCTCGAAATTCGCCAGAGAGAGATAACGAAGATAGACGAAAGATAGAGAAATATCTTTTCAGATCAAACTGGATATCTGTTCTGCATTTGGCTCACCAAATCAGAATATCCACAATAGATACAAGAAATTATAATAAAATTTCAAATTTGGGTTTAAATGATATCGTTTTATTGATACAATTCAATTTATCCTTCATATTCCATTGATCAATTTAACTCAATTTAAATTTCCAATTTATTTCAAATTTCAGTTTCAAATTTCCAATTCATATTCATTAAGATTTAAAATCAAAAAACAATGAAGATACGAAGTAAAAATTTCTTACAACGATAGGTAGGGCCATCATCACACCGAACTTCTTTCTAGAGCTGTCTCGAAGAAATCAAAAGAATTTGGAAACGAATCAAAGGAAATTGATAGGAAAGTTGTTTCCACTGTTGCAGATTATTGACCATTTATAGTCGTATTTACCTGTCCCCTATCTCGTTCTCTTCTCGCACTCATACTCATTATCACTGGATAGTAAGAGAATTTACTGAGGCATTCAAACGGATATCTTAGGGATTACTCATTCTAAGGTTACTTCACCCTATCTCTAATGAGCTACTTAATGTGTTATACTCCTGAGCTAAAGTTTCACCTTAGCTCTGATACCAAATGTAACGAAACGAATTTTGGCCGCTCGAAAATCGACATCCATACTTCAAATCGTATTCGAATGTCGTAGATTCGACCGTTCAAATCCGATTCGCCGGAGCTTATAACAACATTAAGTAAATAACACAGCGGAATAAAAGGAATAATACATTGATATACAGCATCGATACAATATCTGATACAACAGATGATACAATAGATATCAATATACATCAGAGATACAAGAAAATAGCAGCAGAAAAGAAATATAGATAATGCTAGCAGCGGAACAAATAACTCTAAGATAGTCTTCACCGAAGAACTCCAAATCTGAAACTCCATCTCCAAGAACCAATCCAACAATAGCTCGAACTCCCCATAACAATGCACCAAGCTAAGCAGGACTGGTGCGAACCAAAGACTGAACTAAACTTCAGATAATCCACTAATCTGACTATCTGAAAAACCTAACTCTAGGCTGCTTGTGTAGAAAATAATGAGCACCCAGAGTTTAGGAAAGAAACAATAAACTCCGGATCAGTCATGGGACTGGTGTGAGCAACAAAAAACAGTTTATCTTTAAAAAAACAATCAACAAGAGAATTTTAAAGTAAATTCGCAATGCTTTTTGAAAATGAAACTACCATAAGACCTCCCACCACACACACAATGCAAACGCAGACTTGGAGGAGATTTCTTCTTATGATAGTCAAACATGCTTAATACGCAGAAAATTTCTTTGATATTATTATTATAAGTGCACGGTGCAGAAAACATTTCGAAAGTAGAATATAAATCTTAGCCAGCATAGGCATTCCGCACTTATGCCTACTATAGCTACTATGTTCAATAGCAGGTTACCGCCACATTCCATAGCAGGTAATACCACTAAAACCGTACAAGGCTCGTATTGTTTCTTTGGATTTCCAACAAATGGTCAGGCCAAGGAACTTCCCATTTCCACATGAGAACGCCTCTGGAAGGACGTCCCCGAGAACCTAACCGGATCTCTGCCAACACAAGGCCGGGTTACCCCTAACTGGGTAACTACTGACACGAGTATGCCACCTCCCGGTTGTAACAACCTTTAACCGGGGCCCCAACATCAAATCACAAAACAAGATATATATATATAAGTTTGTGATGTCCACATAAGTAAGTATCTGGGCTCCATACCATGATACCACTTCTATCCAAAAGGAGATGTACATACCCTAAAGGGGCGCTACCCCCTAACAACCTTGTTGCATCTTTCCTGTTTTGACCATTCCGGGGTGTGAGGTTCGACGAAGTCACGTCCACAAAGCCACGCTTTGGTACAAAGCCATGCTTTGGGTCAACAAATGATCAAAGTAATGATCATAAAGATAAATGATCAAACAAATGATCATATCACAAATGATCAAACAATGATCATTTCACAGCAACACTTAGCATGTCACATTACCAAATTGGGAATATATCGCTGATAACCTTCAACTACATAACCTCTGAGCTCGTACGTCTCAGAGAAGGGTGTTAAGCTAAAAGAATAAATTCTTCACCACCAACAGAAATGTATTTGAAAGAAATCTGCTTTATATCTCAAATTGTAATGTCAGACACACAATCCATACAAGTCTGTTCCGGGTTCGAACAGAACCGAAGGCACTTCCAAAGAAGCCCTTGCAAATCCGGATATTCACTAATTTCGTTCGGACTTCCCATCACATATGGAGTCTCTATACCGAGGACCAGTCGATGCAAAGCCATTCGACGAGTTGTCCTTCCGTTTTCGAAAATATCCGGTCTTCAAATGCTATCTATAACGACGTATCACATATTCGGAATGGGATATATGACACAAAGGTCCTCTCCCGGCTAAACCGAATAGTGAGGGCAATATTTAAAAACATATGGATATTGGGATTTCAATTAAATCACAACTTAATTATTCAAACATTTCTTTCAAATGGTTTAAACAAATTACCATTTCAAATCTTTAAACAAAAAGATTTATTTCACAAAGATCAATTCATAAATTTCCAAAACAATTTCATTTCGATAGGATTAACTCGTTAAATCTTTAAATCAAAGATTTAACTTATAGCTTTCAAACTGTTTCTATAACTTGGAAATCATTTTCATTTTAAACTAGAAGTCTTTTTAACACAAATTGGAAGTTCATTACTTATGTGAAAGCTTTTATTATTTGAAGACAAACAGTTTTCGTTTCAGAAAAATCCAATTATATTTACCTGAGTTAAAGTTCTTAATTCATATTCATATTCCCAATTAATACATTTTAAAATGATTCAACCCATATATAACTAGTATAACATTTTTAATCCCTAGTTTTAAATCATAGTATTCAGTTTCACACTTTGGAATTTAAATTTAAATCAAATTATTTAAATTTCAAACTTTATCAAGTTATTCAAAATAAATTTCATCTTTGAAATTCCATTTTCAAAAGCTTTTCACTTTAAACCCAATCTCATTTTCAAACCATTTGAATTTAAAAATTCAAATTTAAAACTACTTTCAAAAATCTGTGACTTAATCGATTTCCTCGTGAAATCCATATTTGTGTGTGTATAAGTGTGGCCCAGGGGTTTAACACAATAAAAGTGTCGCATCATCAATCATCACAGATTAAAACACAGAAATATAGTTGATAAGCGATATAAACTATTACGCTCATCGTCCATTCACAGATTCATAGATATATATCACAGATAAGTAAATTTCAGATCACAACATAAATCAGGATATATACAAAGCATCATAAATCAGGGATATCAACAATCAAGTCATCCAATAGAATCCAAATATTCGTAAGTAAGATCAGTTAATTATCTGATTAATTTAAATCAAATTAATTTCTTATGAATTATAAATCCTGGTTAATCAACATTGATAATTTACAAATCATTTTGATTAATTATTCTTTAATCTTTTACTAATTGTCCATTAATAATAAATTAATTAACCTTTAATTATCAACCTTTAATTATTAAACAATTAATCTTTAATTATCTAATTCACCATTTAATTAATTATCTTTAATTAATTACTCTAATTATTTTTCCTTGATTAATTATCATTCCTTAATCAACTTCATTAAATTAAACTTAACCTTTAATTAATTAATTAATCTCAAATTAATTACCATTTTGAATTAATCACATTATGCTTTGTATTAAATATTGATTAATCACTTGATTAAATCAATTTTTATCATTTATTAATATTTAATTAAATAATTATCCTTTAATTATTCATCATTAATAAATTAGCTCTTAACAAATTAATTAATTTTTTTTATCAGTACTTAAATAACCTTTAATTATTAAAGAATCTTTTAATTTATCACATTAATTTATTCAATTACATAAATTAAATCTTTAATAAATTAACCCTTTTAATTAAATCTTTAATTAAAACTTAATTTAATTGAAATAAAACCTTAATCCGATCCCATACTTAAATAAAACAATTATTTAAAAGAATAAGTTAAAATTGTTTAAAACTTGAATTTTGTTTTAAAATTTTGAAAACTATTTTTTTTATACTACCCGGGCCCTGCTTCGAGCCAAACCTCGTTCTACCCGAAGATGACTTCGAGTCTTTCCCCAAACTTACCCGAGCCTTATAAATTTCAAATTTTTGTTTAAGTGTTAAAAAATTTACCCGGTATCATGCCAAAATAACTCGAGTTCAACTTCGAGCTCGAGCTTCATTTTCTCGTGTACGACTTCGAGTCGCGTTGCTTCTTCCCCAAATCACAATCATCTGGACACCCCCATAGCCGTGTACGTGCATGTGTACGACCGGCCGCCGCCGCTCTGGTGAACTTCGCCTCCACTCACACATCGCGAAACTCCCCTATACTCGAAAGCAAAGCTCACTTCGATGCAAAAACTCGAGATCACGAATCTGGCCTTTCGTTCGAACCTGAACTCAAACCCATTAAACAAAAACACCTCGCGATCGCACCTTCCGCCATCAGAGGCTCAGCGCCGCCAGCCACGGCATCGTCACCCACCATGCCCCCTTTGCCCAAAACCCCGCATCACTCGATGCTCCACCGTGATCGCGTCGATCAAAAATTTAGCTACAGGAAACTTTAGGTTTAAAACCTAATTTCTATCGCCGCCGTCACTTCCGAAGTCGTGACCACCTCCCATTATTTTTCCCATCACCGTGGTACGCTCCTCCACCTTCACGCACGACCCCGACCACCCTAGTTCCATCAATCACCTGAATTCGATCAAAATGCCTCACACGCTCATCTCCGAACTGCTCATGAAACTCACCATTAAAAATCACCAAATTTGCCTTAAAAATCATCGTTTCGTGTAAGGATTCAAACTACAAACTTGAATCAATGTTTTATGATACTGGAAATTTCCAGAAACAAAGTCCTTTACTGTAAAAACTTGAGCTTTCATTCTATATGCATTTTTATGTTATGCAATTATTTTTAAATGGCAACTCAAACTAAAACATACATATTTGTTTTTGGAAGCAAGGCTTAACATTGATCAGAGAGGAAGAAATGAAATTTTTTCTTGGTGATCTGATACTCTGGAACTAAGCAGAGAGATGAACAACATAGATACACAGAGCCAATGCAACAAATTTTCAAGTAGGAAAAACTAATTGCTACTCACAGATATACCTATATATATAAGCAACAGTTTTATATTTTAAAAGTATCTAAAAAGAATAAGTTACTCACCTTTAAAATTCTGAAGCAGAGACAGTGAAGATTCATGGGTTTGAAAAACTGGAAATTGCATTTGAATCTTTATTTGGGTTTGAATTTTGAACTTTTAAATCTGAAGCTTGTTGAAGCTTGATCTTGCATGAACTACAGATTATACTACAGGCTTGTAAACTTGTGAATATAATTTGCTTTCAGGTTGATTTGCTTTGAGGTTGAAGCTCTCACTCATTTCAGGTTGAAGTTTGAATTGAAGTTGGTTTAAGTTTGGGATGATATACTTTAGTTTTTCTCAGTTTTGGAATGGAAACGAACTGAAATGAGATAATGGATTGATGCATATAAAAAGAAAGTTTACAGGCTGTGCTTATTTCTGTTTGTACAACAAAGGTGATATATTTTTTTCTTTGTTTTCTTCTTGCATATTCTTTTCTGTTTTTGTTTACATCATTCCTCATGTATATACCTTCTTTTGCAGGCTAAGGAGGCTGAAAGGATGTTAAAGCAATTCGAATAGACTTTGTTTATGCTTGCATTTAAATGCAATGGTACTTCATGCTTATATTTTATTTGTTTGTACTTAGATTTTTATCTTGTTTTTGCCTATTTTACTCGGCTGCACACCTTATTTGTACTGAAGAGATTTTGTCTTTGTTTTATTTGTTTATGTTTTTAAAAGATTTGTTTGTACAGTTTGTCTATGCTTGCCTATGCTTATTTAAACTCGGCTGATAGTATCTTCTTTTGCATGCAAGAGAATATGGCATTTAATGCCCTGGTCCTTTTTGTTTTCTTATTTGTACTTGTTTATATGTTCTTTTGTTTCTTGCTTTGCTTTTACATACTTATTATATTTGCCTATACTTTCATTAGTTCGACTGAGAGATGATATGTTGGTGACTGCTTCAATTATCATGTACAAGTTTACATACACTTGCTCTATGTGTACATAGATATAAAGTTAAATATTAGTTTGTTTATATTTTCACTTGCCTGCATACTTATCTACAGGTCTTACTCCTATTTGTATAAACCTGGTTTGCCTTATTTGTTTACAAGCATATTAGTTTGATGTATAAATACATATATCTTTAGTTTGTATTCCATGTTGTATTACTTTGCTTTATAATTTGAATGTAGTTCTATATTAAATTTGTTGTTGGAGTTCGTTAAATATGGTTTACTTATATATATATTTGCATGTGTGCTTTTTTACTTTGTTTTGATTGTTATTTTTGTTTATATACTTGGTTTTGTTTATTTATTTACTTTGTACTGTAATACTTTTGTTTGTGTTATTTTGTATTAGTTTAGCTTATGTTGCATACTTGTCTTATGTATTCTCTTTTGCCTTTGTCTGAACATACTTATATTTATATTTGGTTGCTTGTTTAAATTATCTTGTTTACTTATTTTCTTGCTTATGTGTATTTTTGGTTGTCTTGTTGTATATCAATATAAATTTATTATTATTGTAGTACATTTGTTTGCATTTTATTTTACTTTACAATATTTTTAAATCCCAATTAAATTTAAATGCATTTTTCAAAAATTCATAATTTAACTGATATTTTATATAATCACCAATTAATTTCACAATTTTAAATCAAAAATAAATTTAATTATCAATTTAAAATAAATTGAAATTCGAGGAAGCGAGGAGGGTATCACCGCAATCTTTTAGAGAAAGAAGAGAAACATCAATTTCATCGAGGAGAGATCACCATGATTATGGACATGAAGAGAGAAGAACTCCGCGTGAGTTTGAAGAAGAACCATATAGAGATGAAGAGAGACATAGTAGAAGGGACATGCGTGATCGAAGGGATGTTGATGGTCGAGATCGATATAGACGAACATTTGATTTTGATAAAGAGGGTGATAGAGCTAGCATTCATTTTCGAGATCGAGATCAAGTTCGAAATTCATATCGAGATATAGAGGATGATCGTCGATGGGAATCGGGTATGAAGATGGAAATTCCAGAGTTCAAGGGTGGAATGGTTGTAGAAGAGTTTCTGGACTGGTTATCTAATGTTGAAGAAATTTTTGACTTTAAAGAGGTTCCTGGACATAGAAGAGTGAAGTTGGTTGCTACTAGGTTGAGGGGGAGAGCTTTGGCGTGGTGGCAGCAAATCAAACTTACAAGGGAGAGAATGGGAAAGTCAAAAGTTGAATCTTGGGATAAGATGAAGAAGTTGATGAGAGCTACATTTTTACCTTACACCTATCAATCACTCATGTACCAGAGATTGCAGAATCTAAGGCAGGGGACGAAGTCAGTCAATGACTATGCTGATGAATTTTACCAACTCATTGCCAGGAACGATATAATGGAAACGGAAGAGCAGCTGACTGCTAGATTTGTTGGAGGGCTGAGAATGCAGATCTAGGATATGGTTAATATGTTTGATCCAAGATCTGTAGCGGAGGCACATCAGAAAGCGTTGGCTTGGGAAAAACAAGGAAGGCGTGGAGGTGGTGTGTTTACTAATTCTAACAATCAAGTGAAGGGAGTCAGTGGAAGTTCTAATGATTCTAAACCTGTCAGTAAGCCCGTAGTAAAGGAGAGTGAGAAGGTGAAGGGTAACAATGGTTTCAAATGCTACAATTGCCAAGAGATGGGTCATAAAAGCAATGAGTGTCCAAAACCGAAGAAACAAGCTATGATAGCTGAAGTTGAAAGTGAGGATGCTGTTGAGGGTGAAGATGGTCCAGTTGAGGAGAATGAACAGGATATCGCATCGGGAGATGAAGGGTGTAATCTAATGATGAGGAGGTCTTGTTTAACACCAAAGCAAGAAGATGAAGCTAGTTGGTTGAGGAGTAACATCTTTCAGTCGACATGCACTATATTGGGAAAAGTTTGTAAATTTGTTATTGATGCAGGAAGTTGTGACAATATTATTTCTACAGAAGCGGTGAGAAAATTGAAATTGAAAACGGAAAAACATCCAAATCCTTATAAGTTAGCGTGGCTGAGAAAAGGAGGAGAGGTGAAGGTGGATAGGCGAGTTCGAGTTCCATTTTCTATTGGGAAGAAATATAAAGACGAAATCTGGTGTGATGTAGTTGAGATGGATGTTTGTCATTTGCTTTTGGGTAGACCGTGGCAGTATGATCGAGCGGTGCAGCATGACGGTCGAACCAATAGTTATAGTTTTATGTTTGAAGGCGTTAAGATTATTCTAGTTCCAAAGAAGAGACAGCAGGGAGAGAGTAAGTCTGAGGAGATTGAAGAGCTGAAAACTTTGTTAACTTTGAAGGAGTTTGTTAAGGAAGTTGAAGAGGAACCTGAAATCTTTGTGTTAATTGGACGAGATTGTAGTGAAGAGGTTGAAATCCCAGAAGAAGCGAAGCCAGTTTTGAAAGAATTTGAGGATGTATTTCCAGAAGAGTTGCCCAAGGAGTTACCGCCACTGAGAGACATTCAACATCAAATCGATCTTGTTCCGGGAGCAGTATTACCGCATAGACCACATTATCGAATGAGTCCGAAGGAACATGAAGAGTTGAGGAGACAGGTGAAAGAGTTACTTGAGCAGGGACGTGTGCAGGAAAGTTTGAGTCCATGTGCTGTGCCAGCTTTGTTAGTACCAAAGAAGGACGGAACGTGGAGGATGTGCACTGACAGTAGAGCATTGAATAAGATTACGGTGAGATATAGATTTCCAATGCCAAGGTTGGATGACTTGCTAGATCAGTTAAGCGGAGCTACTATCTTTTCAAAGATTGATTTGAAAAGCGGATACCATCAAATTCGGATTAGACCTGGAGACGAATGGAAGACAGCCTTCAAGACGAGAGAGGGATTATATTAATGGTTGGTTATGCCATTTGGTTTATCAAATGCACCTAGTACATTCATGTGAGTGATGAATCAAATCTTTAGACCATTCATTGGGAAGTTCGTGGTGGTTTATTTCGATGATATTCTGATATATAGCAGGAGTATGGAGGAGCATGTTCAACATTTAAGGGAAGTGCTGATTATTCTTCGTGAGGAACAATTTTATGCTGCTACGAAGAAATGTGTGTTTATGACACATAGTGTTTTATTTCTGGGTTATGTTGTTTCAGGAGAAGGTATTCAAGTTGATCAGAGTAAAGTTGAGGCAGTCAGAAATTGGCCACAGCCCAAGACGATAATAGAAGTTCGGAGTTTTCATGGGTTGGCTTCATTCTACCGAAGATTTATTCCACACTTCAGTAGCGTGATGGCGCCAGTTACTGATTGCATGAAGGTAAACAGTTTTCGTGGTCAGCGGAAGCCGGGAATGCTTTTGGAAGGATCAAAGAATTGTTGACGTCTGCACCAATTCTAGTTTTACCAGATTTTCAGTTATTGTTTGAATTACATACTGATGCTTCAAAGGTTGGTATTGGAGGAGTCTTGAGTCAGAGTGGGAAACCCGTTGCTTATTTCAGTGAGAAGTTATCAGGAGCAAAGATGGGGTATAACACGTACGATGTGGAGTTTTACGCAATTGTTCAGGCTGTTAAGCATTGGAGACACTATCTGTTTCAGAAAGAATTTGTTCTGTACACTGATCATGAGGCATTGAAGCATATGCAAGGACAGGACAAGATTTCCGCGAGACATGCATCATAGATTGCTTATTTACAGCAGTTTACTTTTGTCGTTAAGCACAAGTCAGGGGTAACCAATCGTGTGGCTGATGCTTTGAGTAGGAGGAGTCATTTATTAACGACAATGAAAATTGAAGTGCCGGGTTTTGAATTATTACCAGAGCTGATTGAAGAAGATCCTTATTTTGTAAAATTTGTTGAAAAAGTCAAGGAAGGAAGCACTGATGAGTTTGTGTTGGTGGATGGTTTTCTGTTTAAAGGAAATCGATTATGTATTCCAGAGAGCAGTTTGAGATTGAAGATTATCAAGGAGTTACACGAGGAAGGACATGTGGGCCGTGATCGTACTTTGCAGTTGATTACACAATCTTACTTTTGGCCGTCAATGAGGAAGGAGGTTGAAAGGTTTGTGGAGAGATGTCATATATGCCAGGTTTCGAAGGGAACAGCGACCAATGCGGGGTTATATATGCCGTTACCTGTACCGACTAAGCCTTGGGTTGATTTGAGTATGGATTTTGTTTTGGGGTTGCCTAGAACTCAAAGGGGAAACGATTCCATTTATGTGGTGGTTGATCGATTTTCAAAGATGACACATTTTATTGTGTGTAAGAAGACGGCAGATGCTGTTCGTGTTGCTCAGTTGTTCTTTAAAGAAATCTATCGTTTACATGGGTTGCCAGAGTCTATTGTTTCCGACAGGGATACCAGATTTTTAAGTCATTTTTGGCTTATTTTGTGGAAGATGGTGGGAACGAAACTGAATTTTAGTAGTGCTTATCATCCGCAAACAGATGGGCAAACAGAGGTGGTGAATAGATCGTTGGGAAACTTGTTACGGTGTCTTGTGAAAGATAATTTGAAGAGTTGGGATTTGAAGTTGTGTCAAGCTGAATTTGCTCACAATCATGCAAATAACCGAAGTACAGGTTTCAGTCCATTTCAGATTGTATATTCAAGTTTACCAAAGGGGCCGTTGGATTTAACGATAGTGCCACAACCGAAGGAAACAGTTAAGCGGGCTGCTGATTTTGTCGATGGATTGACAGAATGCCATAGAATCGTTCAGGAATGATTGGAGAAGACATATGAGAGGTATAAATAAATGGCGGATAAGAAACGAAGAAGTGTAATCTTCAAAGTGGGTGATTTTGTTTACGTAGTATTGACGAAAGATCGTTTTCCAGTTGGAACTTACAATAAGTTGAAAGCACGAAAAATTGGACCAGTAGAAATCTTGAAGAGGATCAATGATAATGCGTATCGATTAAGGTTGCCAGGAGAGGTCTATACTTCTGATGTTTTTAATGTCAAACACTTAATCCCGTATTATGAGGAAGAACTTATCCAAGATGACGAGAGGGTGAATTCGAGGACGAATTCCTTCCAACAAGGGGAGGATGATGAAGAGCATACCTCAATTCGAGATCGTCGATTCTCGTTTTTGAGTCGCCCTGCCTCGGATCGCCCTGATTGCCTGAATTGCTCATTATTGAGTCGCGACTGACTCATCCCCTCCTCTTTGAGTCGCGACCGACTCATCCCCTCCACCTTAAGTCGCTGCTATTTCTTGTTAAGTCGTTGCCGAGATAAAAGACGAATCGTAGCTGAGTTTGATGAGTCGTAACCGAGTTAACTTGAGTCGTTACCGAGTTTTGTAAGTCGTAGCCAGTACTTTAAGTCGCTGTTTGTTGTTTTTCTAAGTCGTTTGTTTGTAAACCGCTTGTGTTGTAATTTTTGTTAAGTCGTGTAATGAGTTGTAAGCCTATAAATAGGCACGTTGTGTCATTTGTAAAGGTTGTTGACTTTTGAATAAACTTTCCATTTGATTGCTTTGTGCTTTCTTTAAATTGGTAGTCGAGTGAAAATCTCCTATCTCCACTTCGGCATTCGAGTGCGCTCGAATCAACGAACGTTGAAGCCGATTCACGGAATCAAGTGGGCTTGATCAACGTCGAAGAATCGTAGATCCTTCATCACGGTATCGTGCGCGATCAACGTGTTAAGGATAGCTAGAATCTGGTATCTCTTAAGATCAACGGATTTGGGCATACATAAAGGAATTATCAAACAATCCTCAATTTTTTAAATCAATTAAACTTAATTAATTAATCTAAACAAATCACATTAACCTTAATTAATTACATTAAGTAATTAATTCACTAATTACTTTCATTAAGTAATTAGAACTTAAACAATTGATTATTATTAATTAATTAATCTAATTAATTATCAAAAATTAATCACATTAATTAATTGTTAATGACTTCATTAACATTTCTTAATTACTTAATTAAAAGATTAACTTATATTAATCATCATTAGTTATTAAGTAATTAATATTTAATTACTATTTAATTAATCTCTAATTATTAATTAACTAAGTGTTAATTAAAATCTAAATTAATCATTAATCACTTGATTAAATAAATCTTAATCATAAATTAAAATTTAATTAATCATCCTTAATCATAGATTAATTAAACCTAATTAATTAATCTCAAATTAAATTAAATATCATTAATTATTTAATTAAACTTCCACACTATTAATTAATTAAAAATTAATATTCATCTTAATTACCTTCATAATTAATGAATCCAATCATTAAACATTTATTTATCTTTTAGATAAATATTTCTTATTTAAATTAAGCATTTAAAAACCAAATGTTTTTAAATTTACATTAAATTCAATTTAACATTTCTTTTAACTTTAAGACTCAAACTTATTTAAAATAAGATTTTAAACAATACAACTTAATCTTATATGTTTACAAGAACATATACTTTGTTAATAAGATTAAAAAGAATTTAAATTTCAATTCAAATTAAATTCAAACCAATTTAAAAATTACTTTAAAATTTCAAAATTGGAATATAACTTTCAAACTTATTTTAGATTCAACTCTTTAAAACTCTATCTACAATTTACAACTCTAATTCAAATGTAAGTCATTTGAAACAATTTAAATTTAAATCTTTAATTTAAAAACTGAAATCTAAATTTTAAATCCAGATTTAAAAACTCAGTTTGAATTCAATTTGAATTCCTAAATTAAAAACTTAACTTTTCAATTCAATATGCAAAACAACAATGCATTTATACTTGAGATTTCCAAATCAAATTTAAATTTTAAAAGCTTAAATGATTTCAAATTCCAGACAAATCAAATTTGAATTCATATTCAAATTCAAACCAAAACTCAGTTTTAAACCCCTCCTGCAAATTTAAATTTAAATTTACCTTTACATTTAAAAACAGAAACAGTTTCTGTTTTATTAAAAACTTAAACCTTGAATTTTTTCCAGAATTTAAACTATTCAAAAAAACATAATTCAAACTTATTTGAATTCAAATACTTGAATCCAAAATCCAATAAGTGCCGTACGTATTAGTTGTGCCCAACTATGTTGGAATGTGAGATGTAAGCATTTCAGCTATTTCTGTATTTTATTTGAAAACCCTAGACACTATTATAATATCACCGGATTTCCTATCAAATGTTTTGGTTAGCGTAAGGTAAAAACTTTTCCATGTTTATGTGTGGGAAGTCTTACGTGATACCCTTTTCTTTCAAAGGTTTTTCAAAGTTAAGCAACTTTAACCTGTTACTCACACCAGACCCATGTCTGACCCGGAGTTATTTCTGTTTTTCTTTAACTCTTGGGTACTCAAATTTTTATGAGTAGCCAAGGGAATTCAGGTTAGGATTCAGGATTAGCTTTGACGAATTGTGGAGGAGCATATGGAGCAGGAGGCTTCTGCGTATAGTTATATAGTTCCGCTGTGTTTGGTCTCTGAGTGTTCTGTTTGTATTGAGTTGTAATAACTAGACAGGTGTTTATAACTGTCTAGTATGTGTTGTATATGTCTGTGTACTCTGATATTTGATGTATACTATGTAATATTTTGTTATAAATATAATTTATTCGTTCCGCTGTTGAGATTCTTGTGTTGTTTCTTCCTTCTCTTCTTTCTATTCTCTTTTCTATCCCTTTCTTTCTTAATTCATGACGCGATTTTCCGGGAGTGGAAATCGGGTCGTGACATTTTGGTAAAATCTGGAAAAATAAATCAAGCCTGCATCTCAATTTTTAGTCAAGAAATCAACCTACATGCAACAACTTCAAGTTAGAAAGATGTCTGCATTTTTTTCAAATGAATCTGGGGATTTGCATCTGCATTCAAATTGGAAGCATGTATAAAACAAAAGATTGGAAAGCATTAAAACAAGAGGCCTGCATTCATGAAACTGTGCTCTGCATGATGTAAAAATCAAGTTCTTTCTGCATAATTCAATCAGTGCTCTGCATCTTTCAGAAAAAAAAATGAGGTGAGTAACAAATTCTTTTCTAAAATTTAAATATATGAATTATGGTTGCCTGATTTAGAAACTGGAATATGAATACTTGTTATAACTGCATTGTTATGTATATTTATATATGATTGTACTTCTGGTGGTATGAATCTTCTTGTTGTTTATTTACAGAATCTACCCTGTGTAGTTTTTGTTCAAGTTTAAATATCTTGATTTAATCATTATTAAATCTGAGTTTCAAATGAAACTTGTTAGATAAATTTCAAACTTTAATTTAGGATTTTACTTAGTTAAATAACCTTAGGTTGTATCTGGAAATTGAATCAAAGGATCAGGTTCAACTAAGTGAAAATCTAAGTGTCACAACCTATTGATTCAGGTTAGGATTCAGGATTAGCTTTGACGAATTGTGGAGGAGCATATGGAGCAGGAGGCTTCTGCGTATAGTTATATTGTTTTCCGCTGTGTTGGTATCTCTGAGTTGTTATGTATTGTGATTGAGTTGTAATAACTAGACAGGTGTTTATAACTGTCTAGTATGTGTTGTATATGTCTGTGTACTCTGATATTTGATGTATACTATGTAATACTTATGTTATTAATATAATTTATTCGTTCCGCTGTTGAGATTCTTGTGTTGTTTCTTCTTTCTCTTCTTTCTTTTCTTCTTCTATCCCTTTCTTTCTTAATTCACGGTGCGGCTTCCTGGTATTTGGAAGCCGGTCGTGACATTGTGCCAAGATGTCACGACCTAACGTTAATTGGAATCGATGTGGTTTTCGGAATTCCAAATATGGAAACCCGATCCCGGTCTCATCGAAAACCAAAGCGTGTCTTATTAAGGCCAAGTTGTTTTAAGTTTTAAAACAATTCAATTCATTATCTAAATAAACACAGATAGATAATTCACAACACAACAGATAATCAACATTATCATTATCAACAGATAATCATATCATAATCAGATAATACATATTATCATCCAAAAGCAACCAATGCATCCATATCACATACTCTATTCATCTCATAACTGAGATTACAAACCATACTAACAACCAATACCAATCATCAAACATAAGCAAATGATCAAATGATCACACCTTCTATAATTAATTTAAAAATGAATTAAATTAATTACTCAATCTCTAATTAATTTAAAATGAATTAAATTAATCATCAAAATCCTGCTTAACTTAACCATTAATTGATTTCAAATCAATTTATAAATCATCTTAATATTTATTTCAATTAATCATTATTGATTAATCATCTCTAATTACAATAAGTAATTAGCATTATAGGTTGATTACACAAGTTAATTATTAAACCCTACATAAATTAATCACCCTTGATTAATAACCATTTAGTAATTAACTACCAAGCTGTCATCAGATCAAGGAAGAAAACCATTTATCAAATTTAAACTTAAACTATGATAATCAGAACATTGGAAATCAAACATGCATGGCATTTCATATATACACAGGCAGATAAAAGAAAAACAGATTCAAAGATTTAACTTAACAAGAAAAACAAGCATGCATTCCTACTTGATTTATTTTAAATTAAGTGTTACTCACCTTATTGCAAGATGCAGAGCACACTGTCCAGATTGAACATGCAGAAGCTTGAATGCTCTTAAAAATGCAGACCCCTGCCTTTAAAAAATGATGCTTGCTTCATAATGCTTCAGTTTTACAACATGCAGGCTTCTAGTTTTGAAAATGTGAAATGCAGGCACTGTCTTGCTCCCAAGTTTTGAAATGCAGAGCTTCTTGATTTCATATGCAAAAACATGTAGGCTTCTAATGCTTTAATATGAGTAGTCAAGTGATTCAGGTTAGCTTGACGAATTCTGGAGGAGTAATGGAGCAGGAGGCTTCGACGTGTAGATATATATTGGTTCCGCTGTGTTTGGTATCTGTTTCTTCTGTTGTACTTGAGTTGTATGAATTAGACAGATGTTTATAACTGTCTAATATGTGTTGTATAATTATGTAACTCTGATGTAATCTGATACTATGTAATATTTTATGTTAATTATTATATTTTATTCGTTCCGCTGTGAGTTCTCTGATGTTGTTGTGTTCTTCTTTCTCTTTCTTTTCTTCTTCTATCCCTTTCTTTCTTCAAAATGATGCGATTTCCTGGAGGTAGGAAGTCGGGTCGTTTCAGTTGGTATATATGAGTAGTCAAGTGATTCAGGATTGCTTTGACGAGTTATGGAGGAGCAAATGGAGCAGGAGGCTTCTGCGTTGTAGTTATCTATTTTCCGCTGTGTTGGTATCTCTGAGTCGTCTCTCTGAGTTGTATCTTGTACTGTTTAGAGTTGTATAACTAGACAGGTGTTTATAACTGTCTAGTATTTGTTGTATTGGCTGTAAAACTCTGATGTATATGATACTATGTAAAGTATTTATGTGATATATTATATTTGATTCGTTCCGCTGTGAGATTCTGATGTTGTTTGTGTTCTTCTTTCTCTTTCTTTTCTTCTTCTATCCCTTTCTTTCTTCTTAGCGATGCAATTTCCTGGAGTTTGGAAGTTGGGTCGTTAGTATTGTTCAATCCGCCGATTGCTAATTCCATCGACATATCAAGTTTTTGTTAATCCGCTGCGTCAATAAGCATCTTATAGGATGTAACATCCCGCCTTTTTGTACGCTTTAAATCGACAATAAACCACACACGTTAGACTCAAACCATACAAAAGGGCGAATTGTTATTGGGGTGAATAAGAAAAAGGAAGGAAGAAATAAAATAAACAGAATCTCACAGCGGAATGACAAAATATAATAATCAAATAACGGTTCATGAAGCTGTTTTACAAAACATTTGATTATACTTATACAACACATATCAGAGTTACACATACAAGAGAATGATAAATAATGCAGCAGAACTGTATGAATGCAGTGGAATAATATAATAAATAATAGTAATACAATCATCATCTTCGTCCTCCAGAAATAAGATCTTCAAATCCTGAAATGCTTAGACTGACCCGAGCGAAATGAAAAGACAAAATACTCGAGTCAGAACTAAAAGAGTGCAGTAACTTAAGAGATGCTCGGGATTCACATCTCCTAAGGATCCGTTAAACTATTTACTATGTAGTAATATTTCGCTATTATAATAATGCCTAATAGTAAAATAAACTTACTTTTAAATAGCATTAAGGCTTTACATTTTCCACCTCAATAAGTAATAGTCCCAGTAGTCCATCCAGTATCAGCGTAACTTCAGATCGGGAGACTACCCTAAATACTCCACGGCCTACGGGAGAAAACCAAACTCGTACAAGGCGCGCTAGGGTAGGTGACATGGAACACAAGGCAATGCCAAGGTAGATATACTAATTACTATCCGGACTGGTGGTGACGCATAGCGGGCAGCTACCGCCCACCTCGAGCCACACCCCCAAAATCAAAAATCAAAAGTGGCCACCCAATAAATTTCAAAATCAGAATATAATGGAATGGTATCGAAGGAGTGTGTCCGATAAGAGGAGCTAACTCACTGGCCCGGAATCGCTCCTGTTTAGCCACCTTATGCCAACTCGCGGGAGTCGGGTCCATACCTCAAAGGAAACGCCGCCGCCATCCTACTGCATTCTGGAATCTCCACTGCGTACATGGTTGTTAAAGTGGTTTTCGGAGTTGGCAGAGAGTATGACAACTTCTGATCCCCATCTCTTTAACAACCAAACGTTATTATAACACCGCGGTCTTTTCAAAATAGTTTATACTTTTAAAACCAGAATATAATATCCATTTCAAACCCATATAAATACGATATCATTTCCGTTTTTAAAACCCAAATCAATATAATATCATTTTTATTTCAAATATGTCCCTTTCCAAAATCATAGCACTTTCAATGTTATAACACTTCGAAACCAAACACTTGGAATTATAACATTTTCAAATCATAATACTTTAGAATTTGTAACTTTAAAGCATAACTTCCATCACTTAAATGGTTCAGATATAAAAATACCTTATATAATAAATAGCTTCTTAAATTTCGCAAATCAATTCCAAAACAACTCGAATCCCAAAACTTTATATTTAAACCAAATCATAAATTTCAATACAATTCAGTTTCCGAATAAACTATTCCAAATTATATTGATTTCCCAACCGATTGATGCACAAAATAAACCCTTTCAAATTCGGTATGTTTCAAGCCTTAAGTATTCAACAATTTCAAAACTAATTTTGATAATTACAATTCAGCAATTCAATTTTCTATTACTTAGTTTTGAAATATTTTACTAAATAAATCCGTTATCATTTAAATATTACCCAAATTTCAAATAACTGTATATTTCCTTAAATCTAATTATACTTGAAATATTCATTTAAATCACTCTAAATCAAAATCAAGTTATAAGAATCATACCCTTTAGAGGCTTAATTTTATTTAATTTTCAAATCAAATTTATTCGAGTATAATTCTTAAATAATTTAATTCAAACCAATTTCATATTTATCTTCCAACCTAAGTTTTATTTAAGTCATCATAAACTCTATATACAATATAACTTAAACAGGTACTTAACCATATTATATAAAACGATCAAACTTTATTATTTGGCTTATTTTATATTTCCAAACGGATTTAAACATAGCTAAAAATCAATAATAAAATAACATTTACATAAGATCTGAAATCAATATTTATATAACCTATATATTTCTTTACAAAACCATAGTAATCATTTCAAAATATTTTTATATATAAACCGCAGTGTCTGTATATAATTTTCTATCCTATGGTCAAGTGATACGGATATTTATCATTTCAATCTGTAATTTAGAATATAAATACGGTTATATATCATTTCAAACTGCAATCCCAAATGAAACAAAAAAATCCATAACAACTTGCAGTTTTAACAGTATAAAATACAACATCCATTCATCCAATATCAATCACCAAACATTTATCACAATCATCATCCAATTCAATCAATAAAATCAATATAGAACAGATAATAAATAACAGGTCTTTACTGGCAGTTTATGTTCAATAATAAATTAAATAACTATTTGACTGGCAGTTTATATGCAATAATGAATTAAATAACCATTTAATTCAAATAAATTCAATTTAACTGAGATGATAACTAAAAATATGCCAAACAGTCATTAATAAATTTCTAGTCACATCATACATCAATTTAACAAACATAAGAAATTTTTAGAAGTTGTGAGTGGGTTAAAACATTCACCTTTTGAATTTAAATTGAATTCAAATTCAGTTTAAACTCAAAATTTGAACAGTCTCAGAATCCGTTCAAACCAGTATCAAACTGTCTGGAATTCCAATATGAACCTAGCGAAGAAAACCGAGCGTAAAACGGACCTCGTATGTGGGAGTTATTGATGTTAGAACGAGTGAAATTTGAAACTAAAATAAAAGAAAACAAAATAAATAAAAAAACTCATAGGGGTCCACGTCAGCAAAGGGCACACAACCTGCTACTCGAATTGCTCACCCTCGTATGCGCTCAGGAATGCACGCACGTTACCATCTGAATGACGATGGACGCGCACCGCTTCACCCATAACCACCACGCCCAGAGCCTCCTCCCCTTGTGCTGCGCTCCCTGACCATCGCAGCCCCTCATCTAGCGCCGGCCGATGCCCAAAATCACGCAGCCGCCACCCAAAAACTTGAATCCTAATCGAATTTTTCATGCAAATCCAGACGTCACTTCGGCAAGTAAACTACACCGATGAACTACACACAAGACTATCTACAAAACCATAAATTGATTTGACGATCGGACAAGACAAGTTTGATTACGGCGTGATGGACGGCCATAAACAGTTCATCGATTTTCGGACAAACAGAGCTTCAAATCGGAAAATGAATTTCAAAATTAAGATGCGCTCGTCGATAGCTTTCTGACGATATACACAATATGATATAATTTGAAGAGTTTTTGATTTGGTTTTGAATTGCAATTGGATTTGGAAGTGGGAATTTGTTTGTCTGTCATTGAGGAGGAGAGACAACTAAATTGTACGTATAGAAATGAGGAATAAGAAATAGGCTAAAGTTTGTAACAGGGTATTTATAGACAAGCTGAAAATAGAATAGATGGGCTAGATTGGTATGGAAAAATGAACGATAACGACCCAAAAACCTATTTCGAGTTCGGAACGAAATTGGGTCAAACCATATATCAGAATAGATGTTTTTGAATATTTTAAACGCGATGGAATAGGTTTTAAGTCCAAATTCCATCGTATGAAGAAGTTATGATAAAATCAAGTTTTTCAAATTGATTTCAATTAAATCGATTTCTAGACGTTTCGAGTCCGTACGATCAAACGACAAGCCCGATTGCTACGAAACTTGAGATCCTACAATAATTTGCCATTACGGACCCGATGAAACTGGTTTCACCGAAATCCGAGTCAATGGCCAAAATGGTTATTTCCCAGTTAATTAAATAAATCAATAATTGATTAATTAAATCAAATTTTCAGTTTCAATTCTAAAATTGACAATTCTTACCATTTTTATATTTCTAAAACATCATACTAATTTAACAAATTTAGATGTCAATTGAAAATTGATTAATTCCTCAATTTCAGTGTTTAATTTCAATTTCATTAAATTCAGAAATTAAAAATTTAAATTCCAAAAATCCATTTAATTTGACTTTTCATCCTATTATTTAATCTATCATTATCAAATGGATGAAATCAACATTGGTTCATGATTCATTACATAATATTCTCAATTTTCAACTTAATTTCCATTAATGTAATATTTAAATATCAAAATTCCAATTATTTTCAATTAATCCAATTATTAAATTTAAATTTTAATAAATTCCAATTATTTTCAATTAATCCAATTATTAAATTTAAATTCCAATAAATCAATAAATCTTGGTTTTCCATTCTTTTTATTAACCAATTGCCATATTATAAATGGAATTGACATAAATTTCAAACATAATCTTAATTTATCTTAACATAATATTTAACTATACTTGTTGAAATTTATTTCCCAATTGGCTAAATACAATCAATTATAATCTTACAATTGTTTCAATTAATTGGGATTGCACTAAATTGGTTATTTATTAACATGCATAACATTATCCCCTTTATTTTAGTGACTTCATTATTAAATTACAGATTTTTATATTTTCTTTCTGAATTAAATTATCAAAACTTATTAAATTAACCAAATTTAATTAGCAAAAATTACAGGCCGTTACACTCTCCCCCACTCAAACCTTTTCATCCCTAAAAAAAGGGAAAAGAAGGATTAAGAAATCAATATAAATACTAACTTTATAAACAAATATATTTACAAAATTAATTAATTTGAATAAATATACCAATTTATAACCATTATATCCTTTTATACTCAAACTAATAAAGTTAGGAAAACATTTCAAAAAAATTCTAAGTCTAAAATTTTCGGTAGAGTCTCCATTGTATGGAGAGGCTCGGAAGGAAATATAATATCAATTATAACAACATATAACATATAATTTCCAAAATACATATCCCAACACGGGAAAAACAATATAATAGCACTATGAAACCATAATCCAAAAATATACCTATTTGTGTGGAAATTACGCTTAATTATGATACCAAAAGCAGTAGCAATTACTTCCATAACCTGTATTCCACTTATATAATCCCAAAAGAGTTAATAATTATATAAAATGAAATGTTTAAAGTTGTTTCAACCATAAACAAACAAATCAATACAAACAACAATCACTTGGAATAAGGTATACATCCATCACATAAAATCAACAAAAACCAATCATTCATTCATATCAACAAACAAATAGTTGTTCGGGTTCAAACTTTAAATTACACAGAGTGGAAAATAAACTACTTAGTGCACCATTTACTCAACAGTCTTAGATGATGCTAAATAAATTATTCATTCATCTAAACAATTTTAAAGTATCCTTGCCCAAACAAACATTACTAAACAAACAACAATTTCAAACAATAGATCAATTTCACTCTTATTAATTTCATTTCATAACATTTGTTGTTTGGTCCCCCATTTTATTCATACAATGGTTTATCTTTTTTATTTTCATTTGTTTCTAGCAAATTTCAATTTCCATTCATTTACTACTTAATTTCATTTATTCGTTTGTTTATAATACATTTCCATTACATTAAGTTAGTAGCCTTTCAATTATACTTAAGCTTATAACAACTACAACATTAAATTCTTATTTATTAAAGAATTTCATTGAATACTTTCATTATTTCAAATTTTTACTTGTATAATATTCTATTATATTTTCTTATTGAGCATTGTAACTTTTATTATTTGGTAAGTTATATATGTATATATATGCTTTTAAGAATGCAATTGAAAATCATAGAAGTTTAGACCATTTCTTTTAATCCCATTTATAACTTAGCATTAAATCTCTTATTTTAATTAGAGGTTTCAATTATTAATTAGTTACATTCCATTTCACTACAATAATTGAATCTATTAATTAATGGAAACTTAAGAACTAAATACAGGGTTAAATTTCAAATCATTTTAATATAATAGATAAATATATATACTTACATCATATATATCCAATTAGATTTTAAAATTTGAAATTTATATTTGTTTATCAAAATAAATCTGCAATAAAACTATTACAGTGGCCTTCCTACTTCGAAACTCGAAAATGAATGTCAATGATATGTGCACTCATCACCGAAATTATTTTCCAGCGACAGAGAGGGGAGTACAGAACTTATTTTTTTTCCAAGATTTCTTTAGACAATTCTTTCAAATTATATTGAAATATTTATATCAGAAAATACTTCTAATAATATTATTATTATATTCCAAAAATCATTCGAAAGAAATTTTCAAAAACCATGGAACTTAGATTCTAAAATTTACAATTTACATTTATTTTATTTTATTTTCAAATCTTATTTCCAGCCAATATTTATAAATTTCACTACCTAACAACCAATATATTACAACCTAATATAAATTTTATAAAAGTTTTGTTTTATATATAGAAAATATAATAGGCAAAATTATTTCATTCACCTATATTCAAACAAATATTGTGTCGGTCTGTCCTATTAATTGTTTAGAAATCCCCATTGATGCCATAGTATCCTATGCACCAACCAGAATTTATAAATACAAAACGAAACAAATTAACACAATATTTAAAACTTTTTATAACACTAACAAATACGCTCTCTCATATATATATACACACACACGCGCGCGCGCGTGCTCAGCGAATCATCATAGGGTATTACTATCCTATTAATAAAGAGTCGACCCCACAAAGCTAAGGTTTATTGCCAAACCAAAGCTCTGATACCAGATGTAACATCCTGCCTTTTTGTATGCTTTAAATCGATGATAAACCACACACGTCAGACTCAAACCATACAAAAGGGCGAATTTTTATTGGGGTAAATAAGAAAAAGGAAGAAAGAAATAAAACAAAACAGAATCTCACAGCGGAATGACAAAATATAATAATCAAATAACAGTTCATGAAGCTGTTTTACAAAACATTTGATTATACTTATATAACACATATCAAAGTTACACATACTAAAGAATGATAAATACCGCAGCGGAACTATATGAATGCAGTGGAATAATATAATAAATAATAGTAATATAATTTTCGTCTTCGTCCTCCAGAAATAAGATCTTCAAATCCTGAAATGCTCAGACTAACCCGAGCGAATTGAAAAGACATAACACTCGAGTCAGAACAAAAAGATCTTATGTAGGTTAAATCATCGGTAAATAATATGAGTGGAACGGCATCATAGATGTTTATGGGGTTTGACATCTCCTATCTAGTGTCTAACGTGAGTACAGTAACTTAAGAGATGCTCGAGATTCACATCTCCTAAGGATCTGTTAAACTATTTACTATGTAGTAATATTTCGCTATTATAATAATGCCTAATAGTAAAATAAACTTACTTTTAAATAGCGTTAAGGCTTTACATTTTCCGCATTAACACGTAATAGTTCCAGTATTCCATCCAATATCAGCGTATCTCCAGATCGAGAGACTACCCTAAATACTCCATGGGCTACGGGAGAAAACCAAACTCGTACAAGGCGCGCTAGGGTAGGTGACACGGCACACAAGGCAATGCCAAGGTAGATATACCAATTACTATCCGGACTGCTGGTGATGCATAGCGCGCAGCTACCGCCCACCTCGAGCCACATCCCAAAAATCAAAAATCAAAAGTGGCCACCGAATAAATCTCAAAATCAGAATATAATGGAATGGTATCGAAGGAGTGCGTCCGATTAGAGGAGCTACCTCGCTGGCCCGGAATCGCTCCTGTTTTAGCCACCTTATGCCAACTCACGGGAGTCGGGTCCACGTATATACCTCAAAGGAAACTTCGCCGCCATCCTACTTCATTCTGGAATCTCCACCGTGTACACGGTTGTTAAAGTGGTTTTCGGAGTTGGCAGAGAGTATGACAACTTCCGATCCCTGTCTCTTTAACAACCAAATGTTATTATAACACCGCGGTCTTTTCAAAATAGTTTATACTTTTAAAATTAGAATATAATATCCATTTCAAACCCATATAAATATAATATCATTTCCGTTTTAAAACCAAAATCAATATAATATCATTTTTATTTCAAATATATCCCTTTCCAAAATCATAGCACTATAACACTTCGAAACCAAACACTTGGAATTATAGCATTTTCTAATCATAATACTTACGAATTCGTAACTTTGAAGCATAACTTCCATCACTTAAATGGTTCAAATATTAAAATACTTTATATAATAAATAGCTTTTTACATTTCACAAATCAATTCCAAAACAACTCGAATCCCAAAACTCCATATACAAACCAAATCCCAATCATAAATTTCAATACAATTCAGTTACCGAGTAAACTATTCTGAATTATATTGATTTCCCAACCGATTGATTCACAAAATAAATCCTTTCAAATTCAGTATATTTCAAGCCTTAAGTATTCAACAATTTCAAAACTAAGTTTGATAATTACAATTCAGCAATTCAATTTTCTATTACTTAGTTTTGAAATATTTTGCTTAATAAATCCATTATCATTTAAATATAACCAAAATTTCAAATAACTGAATATTTCCTTAAATTTAATTATACTTGAAATATTCATTTAAATCACTCTAAACCAAAATCAAGTTATAAGAATCATACTCTTTAAAGCCTCAATTTTATTTAGATTTCAAATTAAAGTTATTCGAGTATAATTATTAAATAATTTAATTCAAACCAATTTCCTACTTATCTTCCAACCTAAGTTTTTATTTAAGTCATCAAAACTCTATATACAATATAACTTAAACAGGTACTTGACCATATTATATAAAACAATCAAACTTTATTAGTTGGCTTATTTTATATTTCCAAACGAATTTAAACATAGCTAAAAATAAATAATAAAATAACATTTACATAACATCTAAAATCAATATTTATATAACCTATATATTTCTTTACAAAACCATAGTAATCATTTCAAAATATTTTTATATATAGACCGCGGTGTCTGTATATAATTTTCTATCCTATGGTCAAGTGATACAGATATTTATCATTTCAATCCGTAATTTAAAATATAAATACGGTTATATATCATTTCAAACCGCAATCTCAAATGAAATAAAAAAAACCGTAACAACTTGCAGTTTTAACAGTATAAAATACAACATCCATTCATCCAATATCAATCACCAAACATTTATCACGGTCATCATCCAATTCAATCAATGACATCAATATAGAACAGATAATAAATAACAGGTATTTACTGGCAGATTATATTCAATAATAAATTAAATAACTATTTGACTGACAGTTTATATGCAATAATAAATTAAATAACCATTTAATTCAAATAAATTCAATTTAACTAAGATGATAATTAAAAATATGCCAAACAGTCATAAATAAATTTCTAATCACATCATACATCAATTTAACAAACATAAGAAATTTTTAGAAGTTGTCAGTGGGTTAAAACACTCACCTTTTGAATTTAAATTGAATTTAAATTCAATTTAAACCCAAAATTTAAACAGTCTCAGAATCCGTCCAAACCAGCGTCAAACTGTCAGGAATTCCACTACGAACCTAGCGGAGAAAACGCGCATAAAACGGACCTCGTATGTGAGAGTTATTGATGTTAGAACGAGTGAAATTTGAAACTAAAATAAAAGAAAACATAACAAAAAAAACTCATAGGGGTCTACGTCAGCAAAGGGCATGCAACCTGCTGCTCGAACCGCTCACCCTCGTATGCGCTCAGGAACGCACGCACATCGCCATCTGAACAACGATGAACGCGCATCACTTCGCCCACAACCACCACGCCCAGAACCACCTCCCATTGCACCGCGCTCCCTAATCATCGCAGCCCCCCACCTAGCGCCGGCCGATGCCCAAAATCACGCAGCCGCCACCTAAAAATTCGAACCCTAATCGAATTTTTCACGCAAATCCAGCTGTCACTTCGGCAAATAAACTGCACTGATGAACTACGCACAAGACTCTATACAAAACCCATAAATTGATTTGACGATCGGACAAGTTTGATTGCAGCGTGATAAATGGCCGTGAACAGTTCATCGATTTCTGGACAAACAGAGCTTCAAAGCGGAAAACGAATTTCAAATCTGAGATGCGCTCGTCGAGAGCTTTCCGACGATATACAATATGATATAGTTTGAAGAGTTTGAAATTTTGATATGGTTTTGAATTGCAATTGGATTTGAAAGTGAGAATTTGTTTGTCTGCCATTGAGGAGGAGAGAGAGCTGAATTGTACGTACAGAAATGAGGAACAATGTAACAACCCTGTATTTTGTGGTTACGTTAATTGCATATTTTAATTATTTTAAATTGAATTTTTATTTAAAAACTTTATTTTATTTATTAAAATAGATAATTTTTATTTTAATATAAATTTGATTTTGATGCGAATTAGAATTCCAGACATGAATAAATAGAATATTTTCCAAAAAGGTGAATTTTGGTCAATATGGTCAAACTTTGACTTTAATTTAAAAAATTAAATTTTAAAATTTTGAATTTTATCTTTGTTTTATGAAAGTAAATAAAATTCTAAGGATACTGCTTTTCGTTTCGATGAAATATGATTAATATTGTGAAAGTTATGCTTTTTACACTATTGGATGTTATTTGTTGTATTTAACAAAATTGTTTATTTTATTTTTATATAAATAATATTTCTGTTTGCCATGTCATGTTCTAATTTATGTTTACATGTGTATCATGACATGTGATGCATATATTTTAGTTTTAAAAACATTTTTAAAAGTGTAATTGAAATTTTCCAACGTCAGTCGTATTTTGTTTACAATTTTTAATTTCTAGTTTCAATTAATTAAAGTAATTCTTTATTTTTTTTCTATTTTCTTAAGACCTTATTTTTTTTTCATTTACACTTTATTTTGTTTAGCATTTACTTTATTTACATGGCTTTTATTTGTTTAGAAGTGCTGTTGAAATTTTCCAAAGTCGGTTGAATTTTATTTACAATTTCTAATTTTAGTTTCCATTAAATAGAGTATTTTCTTTATTTATTTCCTACTTTTCCTAAAACTATTCGTTTATTTTGCATAATATCTATCTCTACCTTATTTTTATATTTATACATTCATTTATTAATTAAGCGGTTAAGTGTTTAGATTCCTTGTTTATTTCATGAAAAGAAATTTCAAATAGATATACGTTATTGCCTTAAAGGGCATATCTTTTAAAATGTATTTATTAAACGTTGTTGTATTTATTTGTTTAGTGAAGCTTTTTGTATACATGTTTCTTTAATATATAGGAAACACATCAATTAAGATACGTTACTTATTTTAATTATAAACATACGTTACGTTTGATTTCTTGCCTTTATATCTTTCCACCCCTTTGATTTACTACCATAACTTCTCCACAAATTTTGCCATATATTCTTTAACCCTAGCTGCCTATATCACTTTTTCACATGAAAAAAACTTCTTTCTCATTTCATTTCTCACGCTTATTTTCAGATTTGAGAAAAATAGGTAATGGCTTCTTCTTTTTTTCTACTTTTCTCTTCACTTTTCTATTGAATTTTCCTTTGTTTTGCCTTGCTTCCTCTTGTTTAGTTCGGCCTCAACGACCACCACCTTCTCCGCCTACCCATCTCCTCGTGTGTCGTGCCATCCTCCACATCTGTCCTTGCTGTGTTTCTCTGTGTGTATATATAGAGATATGTGTAAAATTATAATGGGTTTATGTATATATATTTCTCTGTCAATCTATGCTTTAAATTATTGTTTTAAAGTATATAAATTTTATAAGTTGGTATTGAATCGGTTAATGGATATAAGCCTTAAAAAATGAGTTATTTGATTTTATTTAAGTCAGATCTGAAAATTTTTGTGATTTTTGTGTTATATATTTGGTAGATGGTTTCAGGATATATACAACATATATGTATCTAAAGCTGTTTCAAAGTATATAATTTTACTATATTAGTGTTTCAAATATTTGCATTTTATGATAGGTTGTATTATAGAAGATTTTGGTATAGATAAATTATATATATAGTTTGCATATACTATATAAGTTTATATCATTCATTATCCATTTATGTAAAAGCCTATACACATAAATCTATGAGTAATTTATATATGTACTAAAAAATTTCTTAGAGTATTTATATTAAAGAGTTATATAACACGTCTATTAGGGTATATGAGATTTATATCAGCAACTTATATATTCATAAGTATGTGAATTTTAGGCTGTTTTGATTCTTCTGTTTTATTTTAAATTGCTGCTACATATAATGTATTTAGATTTTTCCCATATTATATACATATAGTATATGTTTAGGATACAATAAAGTATGTAGCTCTAATATCTATGCATATTTGTATATTGAATATAAAGCTTTCTCTTCTTTTGTTATGCATATATGTATATTCGCACTGCATATATTTATTAAAATATAGGTCTGCATATATACTGTATTATATATAGTTCGAAAATATATATATATATACATATATATAAGATTTTGGTTGTAATATTTCAAAAATATGTGTTTTAAGGATAGTGATTTAATTATATATATACATATTATTTTAATATTTTTCTGAAATTAAGATATTGATTTTTATAAAATAATAATAATATATATATTTTCTGCATACATTAAACTGATTGATTTTCTCATCGATTCCTCATTTTCAGCTTTGATCGTTGAATTTGTGTTCAATCGTGCTTTGCTTTGAAATTCGTGCCTAGATTCATAGCTCATTTCTTTATCAAATCTATCTAGCCTCGAAAAGTGAGCAATCGCTCACGATTAACGTTCTTTTATGAGATTTATATCGGCAACTTATATATTCATAAGTATGTGAATTTTAGGCTGTTTTGATTCTTCTGTTTTATTTTAAACTGCTGCTACATATAATATATTTAGATTTTTCCCATATTATATACATATAGTATATGTTTAGGATACAGTAAAGTATGTAGCTCTAATATCTATGCATATTTGTATGTTGAATATAAAGATTTCTCTTCTTTTGTTATGCATATACGTATATTCGCACTGCATATATATTTATTAAAATATGGGTCTGCATATATACTGTATTATATATACTTTGAAAAAATATATACATATATATGATTTTGGTTATAATATTTTAAAAATATGTGTTTTAAGGATAATGATTTAATTGTGTGTATATATATACATATTATTTTAATATTTTTCTGAAATTAAGATATTGATTTTTATAAAATAATAATAATATATATCTGCATATATTAAACTGATTGATGTTCTCATCGATTCCTCGTTTTCAGCTTTGATCGTTGAATTTGTGTTTGATCGTGCTTTGCTTTGAAATCCGTGCCTGGATTCATAGCTCGTTTCTTTGTCAAATCTATCTAGCCTCGAAAGGTGAGCAATCACTCACGATTAACGTTCTTTTATTTATTAAATTTGATTTCAATTGAAACGACAATTGAAATATGCTGCTGTAGTTATTTAAATTGTTATATATGCTATTATCTATTACCGTTCACATGTGGGATATGACACCATATCCTGTTGTTTATATTATATTATTATTGATGATATATGCATGTTGTTATATTTATATTATCTGTTATCACTCTGCAAGTTCTCTGTTAGCATAGAATTCACTATGGGTTGAAATGATACATACCCGAACGGACTTTAGAATATGAGAAAATCGTTATGGGTTGAAATGATAAACCCAACAGATTTTCATTGAATTGAATTTGGGATTGCGGGTCGAAATGACATCTACCGTATATATTACGGATTGAAATGATAAATATCCGTATCACTTGACCATTGGATAGGAAAATATATAGAAACACCGTCGGCCATACATAAATGTTTGAAAAAAAATTCTATGGTTTTGAAAAGAAATATATGATTTTTAAAAAATATTGGCTCTTAAATATTATATATATAAATGGTAATTTTATATAAAGAGTTAATAATAATATTATTGAGATTGATTTAATACATATAATATGATTAAGTATTTATTTAAATTTATATATCAAAATAGAATGTTGTAATAATTTGAATAATTTAAGGTTGAGAAGATAAAGCTGAATTAATTGAGATTGTATTTAATTAAGAATTCTACTAAATTTAATCGATTTGAACTATTGAAGTTGAAGTTTAAGATTGATTTTTATAATTTGAATTTTGATTTAAAGTGACTATATGGATATTTCAAGTTTAAACAAATCGAAAGGAATGTTTAGTTTAAGGGTATTAAGGTTATTTAAAAATACTGAATTTATTAAGTGAATATTTCTAGACTAAATAATAATGAGTTAAATCAAGATCTATATGAAACCGTTAAATTGAACTTTGAAAATGTTGAATACTAAAGCTTTGAAATCTGGAATTTAAATCGTTTATTTGTGATCCAGATCTGTATTTGAAATCAATAAAATTTGAATTTGTTATTTGGAAACTGAATTGAATTAAAATGGATAAATCTAAATTGAATTAAATGTGAATTTGGAACTCGAATTGAATGGAATCTATTTGTGAAATTTAGGAAATATATACATATTTAATGGAAATGACAATTTGGTTTTGAAGTATAAATTTATTGAAATGACCATGGTGTTATAGTGTATATTTTCTGCATTGTAGATAGTTCCACGGATCATTAGAGGATGGTTATCCCAAACATCCTTTAAGTTAATTGTATTTCAGTTGATATTTCACTTGAGTTGGATTTATTGATATAAGAATGTTAATCCTGACTCAAGTGTTTTGTGTTTTGTTTTACGCTCGGGTCAAACTGAGTGATACAACATTTGAGACTCACCTTTGGAGTTTGGAGCTCATTTGGAGATCCAACTATCGATTTCAGCTTTCAGTTTTTCCACTTGATTAGTTCAAAGATGTCATCTGTTTGTATTCGAGACTTCGGTGTATTTGAGTTATCCTGCTGTATTTTATTTCTAACTCTGATGTTTGTATAGTAGCTTCATGAACTACAATTTATCTATTCCGCTACATTATATTACTCTGTGATTCTGTGATTGATTTATTTACTGTATATTCTGAGCTTAGCTAAATTTTAAATAAACAATCTGGTATTTTGAGCAATTCAAGTCCGACATGAGTGGATTATTGTCGATTTAAATGGTCCAACATATCAGGTCGTTACAGTTGGTATCATAGCTTTGGCTCTAGGCAAGCTTAGCATATATAGTAAATTTATTTGTAGAATCACTTTCGTTCGAGCTTCAATTTCTTCTTCTTGATTTGGTTTTTTTCCTTTGGACTTTGGAACGTGACCTGCAGCTCCAAAATCCATTATATTCTCTCCCTATTCGTATTTCTTGATTCTGGAGTATCCCATAACTCCACTTCAAATGATCTCTATAAGAAGAGGCGATCCCGCCAATCTTTAAATGATTTGTAAAGGGGTGAAACTCTTTTACAATTGGCATTGATTCACCGAAGAATTCTATACCCTCGGTTCAGATGATCCTATCTTTGTTTTGGAAATCCATTCTTGAAACATCCTTTGAAAATCGGGTTTGTTTGTATTTTAGAAATTGTTTTGTATATCGAATTATTTTTTTGATGAGTATGATTTTATTCTATATATAAAAGTGAAAATGTTTTCGACAAGGATTATATACCTTTTAAAATCAAGAATTTGAAATTTTGAAAGGACTTGAAATTTTGAAGATTTTATATAAGAAATGGATTTATATAAAAATTATTATAACTAAAGGGTTTTAATTTGAAATTCGAGAGATTGAATTTCGATGTTTTGAAATTGGTTTTAAGATTTTGGAAAATATATAATAATACGATTTAAAAGTATTTTCTGTATAAGAAATGTTTTAAATGACTTCAAATGAATTCCAATGATTTCAAAGAAGTTTCAAAAGAAGTCTTCGAGAAAATAGAAGTCCAGAACCCACTTATGTAGCTGGAAAATAATTTTGGTAATGAATGCATGCATCATCGACATTGATTTTCGAGTTTCTGAGTGGGGAAGAGGCCACTTCGGTAGCTTTGCTATGCAATTGATTTGCAAAACCAATTTTGATTTCAAATACCGAAGTATAATTTGATTTTCGAAAAGATATGCATTTATATATATGACTTAGTTTTGAAATGAGCCGGTGTTCAGTTCTTGAATTTCGAATTTGATTGATATAACCTTATCTTTGGAACTGATTTACTGGTTTGTTGGTGATTTCCAACTCTTGGATAGAAAATATGATTTCTTCGACTATTTTGAAGGTTTGAGCACTTCCAAATCAAGGTTAAATTTTCAAAGCTAAGTAATTTTGAAAGGTATAAGGTATTTTATAAAGAATATAAGTTTAGTTTTGTATGATTAAAGTATAAAGTAATATGGTTTATATAAGTTCGAAACTGTTTGTTGAGTAAAATAAATAAGACTATTTTGAATTATACTAGGATGAAATATAGATTTGAAATGTTTTGAATAAAGTACATATATAGAATAATAATCTTTCCAATGGTAAATTGGATTTTTCGTATATAAATAAATAGTTTGAAGGTTTTAAAAGGGATGGTTTTAAACTTAGCAACCATTTTGGGTATAATCGATTTTGAGAAAATATTTGGTTTTGAAAATAGATTGGAATTTAAAACCCAGTATTTATATGATGATTTTTGGAAATGAATTTGTTCGACAGAAATTATGCTGATTTGAAAATTTGGATTATTTTCTAAACCTATTATTTTTGGAAACTTTAAAACCGAAGATATTTAATTTGGAAGAAATGATTTGGTGAAATCATATATGATTTTGAAATTGAATTGATATTGAAATAAATTAAAATTTGAGGACCATGTGTTACTAAATACTTGATTTGGAAGTTATCGAACTTATATAAAAATTTGATTTGTATAAGTATGAAGTGATTTGATATACTATTGATTTTGAAAAGTATTCGATTGAAAATAAAATCTTACATATAATGGACCTTATATAAGTACGGTATTTGAAATGGATTTGAAAGGTACTATATGATATATATATATTCGAAGTAAAAATATGGGAAGTGCCTTCTGCTTGATATCCGCTCTGTGGCCACATTGTGGATTCATTCTATCGATATTATTCTTTCTGGTTTTGGTTTTCCGGATGTAATACTCGAGTATCCTACCATGGCGTAACCCATGGTCTTTTGAGCGCGACTGCATAACGCAATTCGCCTGGCTGAGATGGCGTAGGGGTAAGGATTGTTTCCTGGAGGATCCAGGCGTAACCATTGTGTATCCTGCGATCTATGTAGGTCGTATTAGTAGCGAAATCCGCAGGGCTGAGAAAGCTTACAGATATGGATTGTTTCCTTGGGGATCCAGGCGTAACCATTGTGTATCTGCAGTTTACTAGTCATCATGGCGTAATTCGCAGGTCTGAAAAAGCTTACGGATATGGATTGTTTCCTGGGGGATTCAGGCGTAATCATTGTGTATTTGCGATCCATGGTTAGACAAAGGTTTTGGTTGTTTTGTTTGGGTTGTACTTTCCATATATGTTTTTTTTAGTTTTTCCAGTATTTTCATTGGGTGTTGAAATAAGTCTATTAAGTACCTGGAGAATTCTAGCTTTGCGTCTGATCAACGCTTAGCCAGAGCCTGCAGGAACGAGGATAACTTGTTAAGACATCGAGTTATAAAAGTATTTTGATAAAGTATTATATAAAGGATATTTTGATCATTTATTTTACCTTTCTAAATAAATTAAAATGTTTTAAATATTGTTTACTTCAAACTAACAAATTTGAAAATGACTACATCATATTATAATTTTTTTAAATGGTTTTAAATATTAAAAATTCTAATTGAAATTATATAGTTTTAAAATAATGGTTCATCCTTGTCTTTCAACCTATTTTACTTCCTAGAAATTCCTATTCTCCTATTTTCCCTTCTAGCTATTCCTATTCTCCACCTTTATAAACTTACCTATAACCACAGTTATCAGGTATAATTTCAATCTTTTTTTCTTAATTCTATTCCATTTTTATCTTTTCTGTGTTTTTCTGTACCTCATTCTTTTTCGGGGACGAAAAGTTTTGAGTGGGGAAGAGTGTAACAACCTTGTATTTTATTTATGGTTATGTTAATTGCTCATTTTAATTATTTTAAATTGAATTTTGATTTAAAAACTTTATTTTATTTATTAAAATAGATAATTTTTTTATTTTAAATATAAATTTGATTTTGACGTGAATTAGAATTCCAAACATGAATAAATAGAATATTTTCCAAAAAGGTGAATTTTGGTCAATATGGTCAAACTTTGACTTTAATTTTAAAAAAATTTAAATTTTGAAATTTTGAATTTTATCTTTATGTTATGAAAGTAAATAAAATTCTAAGAATACTGCTTTTCGTTTCGTTGAAATCTGATTAATATTGTGAAAGTTATGCTTTTTACACTATTGGATGTAATTTGTTGTATTTAACAAAATTGTTTATTTTATTTTTATATAAATAATATTTTTGTTTGTCACGGCATGTTCTAATTTATGTTTACATGTGTAACATGACATGTAATGTATATATTTTAGTTTTAAAAACATTTTTAAAAGTATAATTGAAATTTTCCAATGTCAGTCGTATTTTGTTTACAATTTTTAATTTCTAGTTTCAATTAATTAAAGTAATTCTTTATTTATTTTTCTATTTTCTTAAGACCTGGTTTTATTTTCATTTACACATTATTTTTTTCAGAATTACTTTATTTACTTGAGTTTTATTTGTTTAGAAGTGTTGATGAAATTTTCCAAAGTCAGTTGAATTTTATTTATAATTTTTAATTCTAGTTTCCATTAAATAGAGTATTTTCTTTATTTATTTCCTGCGTTTCCTAAAACTATTTGTTTATTTTTCATAATACCTATCTCTACCTTATTTTTCTATTTAGACATTCATTTATTAATTAAATGGTTAAGTGTTTAGATTTCCTTATTTATTTCTTGGAAAGAAATTTCAAATAGATATACATTATTGCCTTAAAGGGCATATCTTTTAAAATGTATTTATTAAACGTTGTTGTATTTATTTGTTTAGTGAAACTTTTTGTATACATCTTTTTTTAATGTATAGGAAATGGATCAATTGAGATACGTTACCTGTTTTAATTATAGGCATACGTTACGTTTGATTTCTTGCCTTTATATCTTTTCACCCCTTTGATTTCCTAGCATAACTTCTCCACAAATTTTGTCGTACATTCCTTAACCCTAGCCGCCTATATCAGTTTTTCAAATAAAAAACCTTCTTTCTCATTTCACTTCTAATGCCTATTTTCAGATCCAAGAAAAATAGGTAATGGCTTCTTTTTTACTACTTTTCTCTTCACTTTTCTATTGAATTTTCCTTTGTTTTGCCTTGCTTCCTCTTGTTTAGCTTGGCCTCAACCACCACCACCTTCTCCGCCTACCCATATCCTCATGTGCCGCGCCATCCTCCACATCTGTCCTTGTCGTGTTTCTGTGTGTGTGTGTGTGTGTGTGTGTATAGAGGTATGTGTAAAATTATAATGGGTTTATGCATATATATTTCTTTGGCAATCTATGCTTTGAATTATGTTTTAAAGTATATAAATTTTATAAGTTGGTATTGGATCGGTTAATGGATATAAGCTTTAATAAAATGAGTTACTTGATTTTATTTCAGTCAGATTTAAAGATCTTTGTGTTATATATTTGTTAGGTGGTTTCAGGATATATACAGCATATATGTATCTAAAGCTGTTTCAAAGTATATAATTTTACTATATTTTTATTTCAAATATTTGCATTTTATGATAGGTTGCATTATAGCAGATTTTGGTATTGATATATTATATATATAGTTTCATATACTATATAAATTTATATCATTCATTATTCATTTATGTAAAAGCCTATACGCATAAATCTGTGAGTTATTTATATGTGTAGTAAAAATTTGCTTATAGTATTATATTAAAGAGTTATATAACACGTCTGTTAGAGTATATGAGATTTATATCAGCAACTTATTTATTCATAAGTATGTGAATTTTAGGCTGTTTTGATTCTTCTGTTTTATTTTAAATTCCTGCTGCATATAATGTATTTAGTTTTTTCCTATATTATATACATATGGTATATGTTTAGGATATAGTAAAGTATGTAGCTCTAATATCTATGCATATTTGTATATTGAATATAAAGCTTTCTCTTCTTTTATTATGCATACATGTATATTCGCACTGCATATATTTATTAAAATATGGGTCTGCATATATACTATATTATATATAGTTTGAATATATATATATATATATATATATATATAAGATTTTGGTTATAATATTTTAAAAATATGTGTTTTAAGGATAGTGATTTAATTGTATATATATATACATATTATTTTAATATTTTTCTGAAATTAAGATATTGATTTTTATAAAATAATAATAATATATATATTTTTTGCGTATATTAAACTGATTGATTTTCTCATCGATTCCTCATTTTCAGCTTTGATCGTTGAATTTGTGTTTAATCGTTTAATCGTGCTTTGCTTTGAAATTCGTGCCTGGATGCATAACTCGTTTCTTTGTCAAATCTATCTAGCCTCGAAAGGTGAGCAATCACTCACGATTAACGTTCTTTTATTTATTAAATTTGATTTCAATTGAAACGACAATTGAAATATGCTATTGTAGTTATTTAAATTGTTATATATGCTATTATCTATAACCATTCAGTGGGATATAACACCATATCATGTTGTTTATATTATATTTTTATTGATGATATATGTCTATTGTTATATTTATATTATCTATTATCACTCTGCAAGTTCCCTGTTAGCATAGAATTCACTATGGGTTGAAATGATACATACCCGAATGGATTTTAGAATAGGAGAAAATCGTTATAGGTCGAAATGATAAACCCAAGCGGTTTTTCATTGAATTGAATTTGGGATTGCGGGTCAAAATGATATCTACGTATATATTACGGATTGAAATGATAAATATCTGTATCATTTGACCATAGGATAGGAAAATATACACAGACACCGTCAGTCCATATATAAATGTTTGAAAAAAAAATTCTATGGTTTTGAAAAGAAATATATGGTTTTTAATAAATATTGGTTCTTAAATATTATATATATATATGGTAATTTTATATAAAGAGTTAATAATAATATTATTGAGATTGATTTAATATATATAATATGATTAAGTATTTATTTAAATCTATATATCAAAATAGATTGTTGTAATAATTTGAATAAGTTAAGGTTGAGAAGATAAAGGTGAATTAATTGAGATTGTATTTAATTAAGAATTCTACTAAATTTAATCGATTTGAACTATTGAATTTGAAGTTTAAGATTGATTTTTATAATTTTATTTTTGATTTAAAGTGACTATATGGATATTTCAAGTTTAAACAAATTGAAAGGAACATTTAGTTTAAGAGTAAATTAAGGTTATTTAAAAATACCGAATTTATTAAGTGAATATTTCTAGACTAAATGATAATGAGTTAAATCGAGATTATATGAAACCGTTAAATTAAACTTTGAAAATGTTGAATACTAGAGCTTTGAAATGCTAGAGTTTAAATAGTTTATTTGTGATCCAGATCTATATTTGAAATCGGTAAAATTTGAATTTGTTATTTAGAAACTGAATTGAATTAAAATGGATAAATCTAAATTGAATTAAATGTGAATTTGGAACTTAAATTGATTGGAATCTATTTGTGAAATTTAGGAAATATATATATTTAATGGAAATGACAATTTGGTTTTGAAATATAAATTTATTGAAATGACCACGGTGTTATAGTGTATATTTTATGCATTGTAGATAGTTCCACGGATCCTTAGAGGATGGTTATCCCAAACATCCTTTAAGTTAATTGTATTTCAGTTGATATTTCACTTGAGTTGGATTTATTGATATAAGAATGTTAATCCTGACTCGAGTGTTTTTTATTTTGTTTTACGCTTAGGTCAGATGAGTGATACAGCATTTGAGACTCACCTTTGGAGTTTGGAGCTCATTTGTAGATCCAACTATCAATTTCAGCTTTCAGTTTTTCTAGTTGATTGGTTCAAAGATGTCATATGTTTGTATTTGAAACTTCAGTGTATTTGATTTATCCTGCTGTATTTTATTTCTGACTCTGATGTTTCTATAGTAGCTTCATGAACTACTATTTGTCTATTCCGCTGCATTATATTACTCTGTGATTCTGTGATTGATTTATTTATTGTATATGCTGAGTTTTGCGAAATTTTAAATTAACAATCTGATATTTTGAGCAATTCAAGTCCGACATGTGTGGATTACTGTCGATTTGAACGGTCCAAAATATCAGGTCGTTACAAATAAGAAATAGGCTAGGGTTTATAACAGGGTATTTATAGACAAGCTGAAAATAGAATAGATGGGCTTGATTGGTTTGGAAAAATGAACGATAACAACCCAAAAACCCATTTCGACTCCGGAACGAAATTGTGTCAACCCATATATCAAAATAAATGTTTTTGAATATTTTAAATGTGATGAAATATGTTTCAAGTCCAAATTCCATCATATGAAGAAGTTATGCTAAATTCAAGTTATTTCAAATTGATTTCAATTGATTTCAAATTAAATCGATTTCTAGCCGTTTCGAGTCCGTACGATCAAACGACAAGCCCAATCGCTATGAAACTTGAAATCCTACAATAATTTACTGTTACGAACCCAATAAAACAGGTTTCGTCGAAATCCGAGTCAGTAGCTAAAATGGCTATTTCCCAGTTAATTAAATAAATTAATAATTGACTAATTAAATCAAATTTTCAATTTCAATTCTAAAATTGACAATTCTTATCATTTTTATATTTCTAAATCATTCATACTAATTTAACAAATTTAGATGTCAATTTAAAATTGATTAATTCCTCAATTTTAGTGTTTAATTTCAGTTTGATTAAATTCAGAAATTAAAAATTTAAATTCCAAAAATCCATTTAATTTGACCTTTCATTCTATTATTTAATCTATCATTATCAAAAGGATGAAATAAACATTGGTTCATGATTCATTATATAATATTCTCAATTTTCAACTTAATTTCCATTGACGTAATATTTAGATATTAAATTCCAATTATTTGCAATTAATCCAATTATTAAATTTAAATTCCAATAAATTAATAAATCTTGGTTTTCCATTCTTTTTATCAATCAATTGTCATACTATAAATGGAATTGACATAAATTTCAAACATCATCTCAATTTACCTTAACATAATATTTAACTATACTTATTGAAATTTATTTTCTAATTTGCTAAATACAATTAATTATAACCTTACAATTGTTTCAATTAATTGGGATTGCACTAAATTGGTTATTTACTAACCTGCATAACATCATCCCCTTTATTTTAGAGACTTCATTATTAGATTACAGATTTTTATATTTTCTTTTCGAATTAAATTATCAAAACTTATTAAATTAACCAAATTTAATTAGCGAAAATTACGAGTCGTTACAGATCAGTTATACAATCTTATGAAAGTGATAAAGTTCAAGTTCAGTAAGCATGAAAAATAATGAAATGATGTTATGACATATGTGACAGTTTAATTTGTTAAAGCTTTCACAAGTTCTTATATACATAAATAGGGTAATGGAATTCAAAAGCACAACAGAGTTCAATGAACAAAAGGTAAGCATTCAAAACGAAACACCCATGTAGAAGTAATAACCCCAGTAAATAAAGCAATTACAAAGTATCAGCAAGTTTCTGAAAGCAAGATAGGAAAGTAAATAATATCAAAGTATTGGTAGTACCCAGCAAACAAAATCGAAATATTGATATATGAAAATCAATGAAAAACAACCAAAAGATGAATACACGCATGAACGCCACATTTCTCCCACATATGAGCTAAGAGAAACACACATGAATGCTCACAGTAAAGCACAATATTCTCCATTATCAAACCTGGAACAGTTTCGTTCCAAGTTTCCACCGGTCCACTAGTCTTTGATGAACGATCGACTGGTCGTGCCCTAGAATGCAACAGTTCTAGGTCATATAATAAAACAATAACATTGTTTATTAACACTAGATATGCTCTTTATTCATAATCCTCTTAAACACCTTTTTTAACTTCTATTTTTCTTCATTGTTACTGACTTCAATTTAATTTCTGTGGAGCATAATTCAGTATCATAAGCCAGAATAATATTGATTAGCAGGCTATAATTTTTTACTTATAGTATAAGATAAGTAGATAGAAACATTCGTATAATCGGTGGCCTTTAGGCCGTCGCCAACTGATTACAAGGAATATAATCTCCAAGCCTTCATGCAAACAACTAATATCTAATTAAATTTTAACAACCTAGCAAGCAAATAGTTAAAATGTAGACATTCTTTTTTGGAGTATTTTATAAATGTTTTGAAACAAGATCAATAACCACCACTAAACAAAATTACAAACGCTGAATAATATCCATAGTGAAAAAATTCTAAATTAAGTCACGTTTGAAATCCAACTCAATTCAATTAAGAAATACATCTTACATTAACATATGCATTTGGTAAGGTCTTCTAATTTTTTGTTATCTTCAAAAGCTGATTGATAAGTAGTAGGAAACTCAATGTCATCCACGTTTGTAGTCAACCGTTTTGGTATGTGCAAAACCACAAAATATCTGTTATTTTTTAAATCTTTTGAGTAAAACACTTGACTCGCTTCCGATGTAAGAATAAATGGCTCATCATTTACTCTATCTTTGGTTTTTAATTTCCCTAAGTTAACTGTGATCAAGTTTGAAACAGGATCAATCTTGCAACCATTGACCTTGTTTTCGACCTTTACCCAATCACAATAAAAAACTATTTGTTTGAAGTCAATGTAATCCAACTCTATTATCTCCTGAATAACTCTGTAATACATTATGTCTGCTTCCTTATAATTTTATCCTTCCAATCGCTCTAAATTTCGTAATTACTTTCATACATACACCGCTATCTTGTATTACCATCCGTTCTTTGTAAATTTCCGGTGAAAATGTAAACCCATTCAATTGGTACTTCATATAACTACGCGCCTTGAACTTTGCCCTATTCACCAGCTGCTAACGAGTCGAATCGACATCGTTGGTCTTCACCAACTAAAAAAAATAAATCAAAATTATGGTCATGGAGGTGTATGATCCACTTAAGTACACGTGAAATATTTAATAAGATGTAATGTATACCTCGCCATGTAACCATAGAGTAAAACTTTGACAAGCTTCCATGGATGTAACCCCACTTCGAGGTTGAGATTTAGTACTTTTCACATAGATGTTATACCTACTGCGACAAACATGTTTCAAAACGTATATATAAGTTGATTTACAATAATGTGAACTTGGGAGTTATTCGTGAACTTATCTCATTCATCTGATCCATCGTACTTATTAAGGACCCATATACGAACTTGTTCAAACTGCACTTGGGTTGAGGTAATATCTTTACCATTACCTAGAGGCATCTCACTAGCAAACTCATCATTCTCATCTAAAAAAGCCTCACGAGTATGTTTATGAGTGCCATCACCTCCTTTTGGCATATACTCTATGCAGTAAAGATTAGCTTCTTGTACGATATATCCTTCTGCAATACATCTTTCAATATATCTTTTTTGCGCATATATCCTTTATATGTTTTCATTAACCTATGCAGGTAATAAACTATAAATAACCAGTAGCTATTTTAATCAAATGATGATGAACAAAACTCCAATTAGTAATTTACCGTTCATAATGAAACATCCACCCATATCTAACAGGGTCGCAAATTAATGCTTCATCGGCTAAATGAACCATATGATGGGTGCTGATTTCAAAAAATGCAGGTGGAAAATGTTTTTCAAACACACACATTGCTTATACCAAACTAGGATTTGCTTTTAAAAGATGTTCCCTGTTGATCACTTTTGACCATAAATGTTAAAGAATAAACTTATACAATGTATAGCATTATGTACACCCTTATGTTGTGGATAAGAATGTTGAAGCAATACCGAAAGTAATTATTGCATGATGATGTGGTAATCATGCGATTTCATATTTGTTAGTTCAAGAGGATTGATATTCACATTGTTATGGAAGTTGGAAGAGAATTTGCTAGGCACTTTCAGGCTTTTCCAAAGAGTGCAAAATCATAACTTCTCTTCCTTTGCTCAAGGTGAAAGTTGCCTCTGGTATGGTTATTTTATTTGTTTCAGGATCTTCCATCACCCGTAATTTTTGTTTTATACCCATGGTTTACAAATCCTTGCATGCATTGATGCCATCTTTTGACTTGTCTTTATGACCCATAATTGTGCTAATGAGATACTTAATGACATTCTTCTCTGTATGCATAACATCAACATTATGTCAGACCAAATCTGCTTTCCAATATGGAAAATCAAAGAGGATGGACCTCCAATACCATGCATGAACATTTGCAGGTTCTTCTTCATCGGTTTTCTTTTTTCGTTTTTGACCGATTTTTGGTTTATTTTAATCAACTTTCATCTTGATATTCGCTACCTTCTCTTCAACTTGATAACCATTTACTGGCCATGGAGGATGACGATATTCTTATTTGTTATTAAGTTTGTTTTTTCATCTTGAAACTTGTGCTTGGAAGGAAGAAATCTTTGATGTCTCATGTAACACATCTTCTTACTTTCAGGAAGATAATAAGCACAAGTGTCTTCCCCACATATAGGACATACAAAATAGCCATGAGTTGTGCACCCCAATAAAGTCACAAGTGCAGGATGATCATAAATTGCCACAACACCCTAGCTCTCGTTGTGAACTCAGGTTTATTAAATGAGTCAAATTTAATGAATCCTTCCCATAACTGCTTAAACTCGTCTATCAATGGTGGAAAATAAACATCAATATCCTTCCCTGGTCATTTTGGCCTAGAAATCAACAATGTCGATATTGAAAACTACCTTTTCATGCACATTGATGGAGGAAGATTATACGGTACTACAATTACTGGCCAACAACTGTAACGGTTAGCTAGAGATACATGTGAATTGAAACCATCCATTGTTATTCCAAGTGTGACATTTTGTGGCTCAACGGAAAACGTCCGTTCAAAAGAATCTGTAGCTCGCCATTGAGAAGTGTCAAATGGGTGACGCATTACAGCTGAATCAGAATTGGCACGACCATGCCAAGTCATAGCATCTGCTAGCCATGGTATAGTATACAATCTCCTCAATCTAGAAATTAAAGGGAAATGTATCAACGTCTTTTGAGGTACTTTGGTGGCTCTTTTCTCTTTGTTGAATGTTGTCTTATATCTTGGTTAATTGCAATTAGATAGGAAACTCTATTTGCATCATCTTTCCAGTATAAAATGCAGTCATTAGTGCATGCATCATAAGTTTTGTAACCCATCTTAACTTGTTTAATCATCTTATTTATGTCATAGTACTTTGTTGGTAGTGTGTTACCTTCAGGGAGTAATTCCTTTATAAATTCAAGGAGTGCAGTCAAACAATTGTCGAAAAAGCCGTACTGAGTTTTCAAGTTATTCTGCTTCACAATGGCATACAATTTTGTTATCCCCTTTGGACATAAAGGATAAATGGCTCTTTTGCACTATCAAAAAGTGATTTATACTTCCTACTTTGATTGGCCTGCCAATTCACATCAACTGTAGGCGATTCTCCAATATTATCGAGCAACGAACTTGTAGGTTGAAAATGATGAAATCTATTAGAATCATTGACCAGATCTTCCATCCAAGGAAGTTAAGACTCATTGGGACTTATGGCTTGACTAACAGGTTGTTTTTACTTCCCCGCCGACTCTTCCCCATGAAAATGCCAAACGGTTTATGATTGGACAATTCTCTATCTAAGTAGATTATAATGAATGCCATCTAATTTAATCTTCATTTTCATATTTTTGCAATGTGTGCAAGGACAAGAATATATTTATTTATTACCACCGTTTTCCACAACGAAGTCAATAAACTTCTGCACCCCTTTCAAATAGCATGTAGTTCTTCGATTAGATTCTTTCATCCACTCTTTGTCTATACTAGAAGACATACTGACCTGTCATATCATATATCATATGTTGTCAATTATTTTTCTATCAGCTCATTATATTATCCAATGACATACACATATACATAACACAACTCAAACTAGTTTGATGTATAGTTCACTTATATATGTTTTGGGTAACATAACAATCATTCATGAATAAGGGTGCGTTTGCACGTATTAGTGCAACCCTTGTTTTAGAACAAAATTCATGCATGAAAAGCAATGATAACATATAATAAATTTTCATACAATGAACATCACAAATAATTAGTTTATTCTCTCAAGACATAAAATCCGAGCCTTGCAAGAATACATGCAAACACTTGTTGAAGCTAACACATTCAAAAGCCTAGACTTGGATACACACAGCACCCACATATATAATAACACACTATTCATTTTCAAACTCACACATATATAACTCATTTCCACACAGAACATGCCTGGCAACATAAAAATAAACACTCACACTTCCAATCACAAATGTACACATATACTCTCACATGGTAGCACTTTTACGTACTCTAAGTTTATATATAATTTGTTATAACCACTGAAATTTACATGCATACAAATTTGCATACTTTCATAAATTTTTAAAGAACTTGTATATAAAAGATAAGGCTTAGTGAATAGTCTTATTTATTAATACAACATGGTTAAATAATATATTATATGTACAAAAGTTTTGCTTAGCATAATACTCTTACTAACTAAGCTAACCCATGAAAATGCACCAAAATACTAGGTTAAGTGTTCTACCACACAAAAAATTAACAATAGACTATTTTACATAAAGCACAACAACAGTTTTCCAAGCACACCAATATACACGGTTTACATCTCTTTGTATATCTAAGCTTAAGGTGTGAAATTTTAATGGTAAAGATATATTGGTTTTCGTTGACTGAAAGGAATATTGATGTACATGGATGCCCAGTGTTAAATTGGCAATGTGGGACTTTTATTGCATAGCACCAGATGACAAACCAAACAAACACAACAACAGAATCAAGGTAATTGTTATTTGAATAAACAATAGACACAACATGGCAAAGGACATATATATGAGCAAATAGTTGTTCTAATTTCAGCTAACGGAACCATACTCATCTTAATAAATCAAAGACGAACAACCAAAGATTCAAACAATGGTTTTACCAATAATTTCAGATAATTATGATGTTTTGCTAGCTGCTAAATGAAGTTTTAGTAACCATTAAAACATAATATTTTACCAATATGTTATAAACAAAACAAAGCTCTACAAATTCATACTCTAAAGTAAATATGTTTCAACCATTAAGAGATTCTTTTACAGATGAAAGATTGTGAAACAAAAAATAAAAGGTTGGTTTATTATAGATATCATTTAGTAAGTTAATGTTCGACAAACATACTGAGTAAATCAAATTTCAAACATAAATTTAATTCGAAAACTATTATACACCGAACCATTCATAAGAAATAAAAATAAAATCGACCTTAATAAATGAGAAAAAGAAAATGGTAGTATAACCTAGTCACTTTAGTAAAACACGCAGTCCAGGTATACTTAAAAATAATAAATACTTTTACCTAACATAAGTCGATATAGATTGAAATGGTTCGGTTGATCTCTTTTTCAAGTTTTTCATAAATTTCTCTTATTTTCATCTTATACATGTTCATATTACCTTATTATTATTTTTCACATCAATTCAAATCTCTTATGCCAAATACTAGATGCTACCTCCTTCGGTTACAAATCTTAACAGATTAAAAGTTTTGAAGAGCTTCATGTAGAAAGATCACATCATGTACTGATATATTTTATAAAAAAAAATTAAACACTGATAAAGTTAACACCTTATTACGATATCAATTGAAAGTTTTACGATTGCATTTGTTCTCTCCCTTTAGGAAGGTTGAAGATGTATGCATTTTGAAAGACCATATGAAGCAAAGTCGAGAGGCTTGTTTTGTAAAACTCAAAGATTTATACTTATCAGTAACATTTAGCATCTTTGAAATACCGGCTAAAAAGAAAATAAATGTGATACCATTTACCATGCTGAAATAGACCAAGATTAAAAATAAATTAGAGAAATTAAAATAAATAGGACCAAACTTTTTCTTTTAGAATTCCTGTAGTATTGAACAAAAGCATGAAATCAATGAAATTTGAAATCGATCCAGCCTACTACTACCTAAACATACTATAATATCAGGAAAAAGACACTACAACAACTTCCTACACATTCATAGTTTGTTATTTCTGGATTTATTAAATGCAACTAAGTATTCTAGATTGGTTAACATATATAGAAATTGTAATAAATGTTGCTCAAATTGATGTGCTTTACAAGCTTTCGAAGTCAGTGACGATGAGTACGACATTATTCAAGCATACAAAATCAAAATGTATTGAGCGTGTATAAATTATTTGCTCATAACACAAATCTGACTCTACTGAAAGCTCAATCATATATGACTTAAAAGTTGTAACTACAAAAGAGTACTCAGATTACCGAACTGAACCAAATTGAAGAATCAAAATAAAAAAATGCAATCTAACAAGACTTAAATTTAATTCGTAAACTATTATATACCAAACCATTCATAAGGAATAAAAATTAAAATCGAACCATTTACAAGGAATAAAAGTCGAACTATTATATTCGAAAACTATCATATATCGAACCATTCATTCGAAAATATGAACCAAATTGATGATTTAAACATATCATAAGGAATAAAAATAAAAATTGATTCGTATTAAATACCTTTACCGGATCGATTGCAAAATAAGATTACCCAATTCTTTTTGAACTGCGTCGATAATTGGTCGATACCTTTGTAGTTGCAAAATCGATCCCAGCATTCACACATGGGTCTAAAATCGAATATTAAACTTTGGCGATCTAGAATATGAAATTAAACAAGAGTGGGGGGGCGTTATTAGAGCAAACGTATTCTTCTGGAAATTAAAGGAGCGTACTATTTTGGGAATGAGGGGGGGTGTTACGCAAGTGGTTAATGAAATAAAAAAAAGTAATAGAAATCTTCACAACGGCTTTGAGCCGTTGCAAAAGTAAAACGGCCTTTTACCATTCTTAATGATTTTACAACAGCTCCAAACCGTTGTTATTTAGCAATGACTCAGAACCGTTGCGATTCTTCCATATGGGGGGTTTACGAAACTACCAATATGGTGCAGTGAAGAACCGAGTTCACACCAGAGAGTAAACATTGCTGTATTATTAGTTAATTCCGAGTTCATCCAGTATAAAATTAATTTATAAATGTCATGAATTAATAATAAAATTAATACAAATGTTGTACCAAATTTTTATGGCATTTTAGTTATCTATTCAAAGGTTAAAAATTAATTAAAACGATGTATAAAAGTTTGGCCAGGAGGAGGGTAGAGACTTAGTCTTCAAGGCCAAAGGATAGGGTGTTAGATATTTGTGATCCAAATGATTATAAATTGAAATCCATTCTTCATTCTAGCTTGAACTAAAACAAACACTAACCCTAGCCGTCATTATTGGACATTGGTGACTTTTAATAGATAGAGTTGCACCCGTGGTTAAGGAGAAAGAATTAGAAATTCAGAGAAGGAAACGACATAGCAACAAAGGTGTTCGATAATATATGAGATCAGAAAAAGGTAATAATCCTTTTTAATCATTTCATAAATACACACATACACACACATATGTATAAGTGTGTGTGTTTATATGCTTACCGTTCCATTTATACATTCGACCAAAAAAATTCAAAATTATACACACACATACACACATATATGTATATATTAAATAATTAAAATGATTAAATATATACATTGATTTGTTCGGATTTAATTAGTTAAAAAAATTACTTTTACTATTCATTGCTTTAAAATTTTATTTATATATGTATATATATACAAATACGAATTTCTATTTTTATATGCATACGGATTTAAATTAAAAATATATTATTTTGTTTTTGGTTTTCTTGTTTTAAAGAATAAAATAAAAAATAAATACATTTTACATATTTATATATGTGTGGGTTGTATATATTTTCTAATCATATATTATTATATGCAATTAAGTTATACATTCGATTTAAAAAAATATGTATACATGTATGTATGCACCATTGGTGGTTGTCTTTTATTAAATTTTTTATTTTATTTGAATAAGTCAAATTATATAAATATATCATTAATCAAAAATATTTAAATTTCGAATTTAAAATAAAATATTTTTATTATATATAAATTTTTTGAAAAATAAAGTGAATTGGAATATAAAATATAAATCTATATGTATAATAAATATTAAATCATAAATTATTCTTTATAGATAAATTCATGGTCAAATTAATTGCATAAAATATAATTTTATATTTTTATATTATTTATTTATTATTTTTCTAAAACTCCCCGATACGGACAAACCAATTTCGGGAGGATTAAGTTGTGCCTGTCCACTTCAACTCATGACACATATAACCTCTAAGGTACTGTTTTTTGCGAAAAGTGCGTGCAAGGTAGAATTCGAACTTGGATCTATTACCGGACCTAGGCACCCCTTTTCTATTAAGTCACACCTGCGGACATAAATAAAATATAATTCGATATGCATACATATTAGTTCATTATACATGTGATACACACACACCATAATTTAAATGATTTTATTGATATTATATCTGTTAACCATAAATCCTAATGGTGAATTATACAACCTCGTCTTATGTTTATAACATACATCCTAAATTAGATCATTATATCATATTCAATATGGTTATAATGTTTGTATTATGAATACAACCATATTATTAAATTAAAAAATAAATTAAATTAAACAACAGTGTGTGTGTTTATAAAATACAAACATAAAAGTTATAATACACAAATCTACTAAATTACAATTAAAACTCAAAACTATTTTATTAATCACGAGTGAATATGATTTAGTATAAAATGTTTATTCATGTAAAAACAAAATACAATCTTGTGAAAATTAATAAAAGAAATTTTTTTTTTGAAATCTCCCCTTCCTACCCCGCTGCCAGTGCACTTGATCCAAAAATATGACATTACAACAAAATGACTATATAACAAATTTTCGTTTACAATGTTCACTCAGTGAAAGTTGTAATAAAAAAATTTAATAACTATTTTTCTCCAGAAGTCGAAATAAAGAAGTATTTTAACAACTATTTGCATTTTGCAGTTGTAATAACGATCTTTAGCAACTTCCATTTTTATGACCATTAAGATATTAATTTACAACAACTTTAGCTGTCTTATTTATAAGTAGTAAGTGATCGTGCAACCACTTTTAAGGAATGTCGTTAACAACAAACAAAAGTTTTCAAGTAGACATAAATGTTCCCACTTAGTGGAGGACCACTAGCTCAAGTGGTAAGATCGATAGATTGTGTATCTAGAGGACTTGGATTCGATCTCGAGACACCAAAATAAATGCATTTAATTAAGAATTTAATGTCGGTGCTAAATAATAGCGGAAAAAAATTGACAAAGGCATAATAAAATGCAAAACTTCATAAGTTTAGGATAATCTTGGTGAAAATCTAAGGTAGTGTTTGGTACGTTAATTTTAGTTTTGGGTTTTCGTCCATACAAAATGTACACGACGCATGTATATTGTCGAAAACGAAGTTAATATATAAAATAGAAAACAATTATTTTTTATTTTCCGTGTTTTAAAAAATAACAAAAGCACGTGAAATAATCCATTGTTTGGTCGTCCCTCGATCCCCTTCGTCCTTCCAATCATCTTTCTTTCCTGTTCTCCGCCGTTTCTCCATTCTTCTCATATTTGACGTATATACTGAAAACCGAAAACATAAAATTCGTTTTTAAACCAAACACTATATAAGTTTTTCTAAAATTTGACGATTTCAAATTTTTTAAACCAATTAAAGAATTAATCAGCTAATAAAATTCTAAAAAATTAGCAAACAAACTTTAAAACAAAGTTTGATATTTTCTAGCACCACTGTTCTGCTGGCTAGGCACCGGTTTTGTTTTAGGGAGCTGATTTGAGCTATTGGTTCTCCGTTTCCTCCCTACATCACAAACTGCCGTCACCGGCATCTCCCTTGTCTCCGCGGTCCAATTGTTCTCCAACATGTTCTCTCCTCCACTGCCCGATCCATCCCCTACATCCTCAATCCGAATCCAAATCCGAAACCGAATCCGCTACATGTACGGCCAAAACTCCAATTTACGCAAGGTCGCCACCATTCTGCCGCGCCGCATCCTCGCTGCGCCGCACCCAAGCTTCGACGCAGTACACCCAAGCCTCACCGCCATCCAAAGCGCAGAGTATATTCTTCCACCTGCGTTGGAGGCACGTTGGTCTACACTCGATATCTCGGTAACGTCTAACGTTGATGTGAGAAAATAATGCATCAATACCAATTGGTGAATTGATCTTGATCGAACAAAGGTATAATTTTACTGTTCGGGTTTCTAAAATAGGAATATGTATGTATACCTGCAAAAGGATTGATGAAAGTTCGTTTGGTGGACCAGTTTTGTGTTTTATATTTTGTACTTGATAAGGAATGGCTATGCAGTTTTCAAAACCATACGGTATACGGTATGCATAATTGTATAGTGCTATGAATAAGCATATTAATTTTGAAAGATTAACACTTGATAGGATATCAAAACTTATAGTTATGATGAGTAATGTATAATGCAAAATTAAATAAAACCTTAAGAATATTTACTTGCATAATCTGTTTATGGTAGGTGGTTATCCCCATGTCAATTTACTTACACAATCTATTTACATATGATATTTCAAGCATACATACTACATCTTTATAAAATGCTTGGTTTTTCTAATATCTGTAATATGCTTGGCTTTACTTTTGATATTTTAAGCATACATATTACATCTTTGTAGTATGCTTGGTTTTTCTAATATCTGTAATATGATTGGATTTACTTTTGATATTTTAAGCATACATATTACATATTTGCAATATCTTAAGCAAAATTAGAACTTATTCAATTTAATCTTCTAATATCTCTTCGAAATAAAAATAATAATGCATATTACATAAGTTTTATAGCCTTGCAAATGTTTGCACTTCAGCTAATTATAATCCTATCATAAGGGTATAACTGTAGGAAATATACCATGTGCATCTTTTAGCTGAGACAAACAAAATTCATCTTGTGTGCAATTATTAGTTTAGGATGTTTAAGCATCATTTATTTTTTTCATTTTTAATTGAGACAAACAAAATTCAAGGAGTGGAATCTTATACGGATCTCTATCTGCTCATACGTGGCATGGAATGATCCTGAAATGTGAAGAGGCTATAAATACTCCGTCTCGAATTACTGAAGGCATTTTTTCTTCCCATCGTGCTACTGAAGCTATAGTTTGTGAATTTTGTTTGTGGTGAAACTTATATTCATTGTTCACTGTTTTTTATCATTGTTTAATAATCTTTGATAAGTATTTTGAGATGTAGATCTTGAAGAAAAAAATTCAATTGTAGTTTCCAAATGTATAAATTATCGATTAATAGTGACTTTATGAAGGAACGGGCTTTCATATTATAGACATTGAAAAGGTACAATCTTTGATAAGTAGCTTTAACTTTCATATTTGTTTATGTCAACAATGAGCTTAGCTTTATTATAGAAGTTGAGTGTGTTGTAGCTGTAAATTGATTTATTACGTAAGAGATCAGCAATAGCATTCATTTTATTTAATGGTCTGGAACAGAATATTTTCTATGTGCATGTTTCCTCATTTTCTAATTTATTTTATCATATTATAGAAGTTGAGATTGAAAAGGTCATACTACGTCATCAGATACTAGTTATTAGGTTGCAAGTTGTATATAAATTTGAACTCTAGCTTATGGTAACAATCACAACATAATATATGATTCAAATCTATTCATCCATGAACCTAATTTTATTTTTAAATCCGAATATGAAGATTGTTTGCCTTATCAAATTGGTTACCGCTAATAAACAATGGAAATTAGCAGTTGTATAATGTAATGGATGAATGAAAAGAAGGAAATATAAATTATGCATGTCCTATTGTTATGATATGACTACCCAAAAGAATAACAGGGGTTGGTAATTTTTATTTAGTTTTTGATGAGTTATTTATTATTGTACTTATAAAGATATATAGATTCACCTGCCCTCTTAAAATTTGTGATTGTCCCCTACATATAGGTCAAAGTCCTAATATGTTATTATCATCTGTTTCACCAACACTTTTTTTTTTCATTTGAAACTGAAACATATTAATGGTTGATTTCTAATTTATGTATGCAAGAAGTAACACGTTATTTTTCTTGAATTGCTATAATCGTCATGAGAGTTGCTATTCTTGCATATATGCTTACATGCATATTCACACATACATAGGTATATTCTTGCATGTTTGTATTTACACCTCGTTGTTTGCAAACTTTTACCCAACATCTAAAGGATGATTAATATGTATGCACAACATCACATATGTTTCTGAATGCTAAATTAAATGTTAAAACTCAAGTGAAATAAAAATAATCCAATTTTGTTAAAATAAGATACTTGTGGACCATAATCAAATGGACGACGTCCAGACATAATATTATGCGTTTCACGTTGTTTTGTTCCAAGGAATAGAACATCCAAATATAACCTATTTTCATTACAATTTTATCTTCTTTTTCTGGAATTTTTATTTTATTTTATGCAAATGTCTAATTGTGGATTGTATTTTTATTTTTTTATAACTAGATCATTGATGAATTCAGCTAAGGATGCATGCAACTTCCTAGTAAATTGGTTTAGAAAATTCCTCCGGTATCAAGCCAAGAATTTCTACATAGCCGGAGAAAGTTATGCAGGTTAGTATATATTGCATGGAATGTATAGTGTAGTAGAAATTTTGTTTAGAAAATTCTGAATTTGTTTAAAATAAAAATAGAACATAAACCATGTTTTCAACTTGGATACCTTCATGATTATGAATTTGTCGTATCCTTCTAAGTATACGTGTAGATAATGAAACTTTTGCCAAGAATTTAATGGACCGTTATCGGCGTGTTTGCTTGAATATAGTTTGTTATTAGTGGAAATTGGGGACACATCCTTTTCTTTTTTAAAATTTATTGTTATGCATCCCCTTTTAAAAACTATTTCATATATTACTTCTCACATTCCAAATTTAAGATTCACCATCAAGACATGTATTGCAGGCGGTTATGAGTTATCAACATGTACCCTAAGAGCACATGTTAATGTTAGGTGTGACTCACGTTATAAATGGAGTGAGTGCGTGGGTTTAATGGATTAAAGTCCACATCGTAGAATACTTGAAATAATCGTGGTGTATATATGTGGGATTGGTGACACGTAATATTGAGGATTTCTTTTGTTACAATGTGTTGCCAAGACCAGATTACATGTTCGATGAAAGGCGATGGAGGGATATTCAATCGGGACGCCGGCATGAGAGACTTCAACCGTTGATGGCACTAGACACGGTGAAGCGAACGCGTTCGGAACGCGGGAATGCCGAAACTCAATATGGCATCAGAGCTCCATGGTTCGAGGGGCCGATATGATGCAACGTGACCGAAGCATGACTCCAAAGGGGCTCGAGCATGGCATGCTCGTCAAGGTGAAGATATGGTTAAAGCAGTTTGCCCTTCCTGCTTATGACAACTCGGAGTAGCAGCCTGACCCAACTGCGAAGAGGACTCTGGTGTAACTTCACATGTGACTTGAACAATGCTCGTCAAAGTGGAGATTGTTAGGTGTGACTCGCATTGTAAATGGAGTTGGTGCGTGGATTGAACGGATTAAAGTCTCACATCGCTGGATATTTGAAATAATCGTGGTATATATATGAGATTGGTGGCACATAACATTGAAAATTTCTTTTGTTACAGTGTGTTGTTCGCTTCGGAACACGGGAACGCCGAAATTCAACCTTTCAGGTTGGTAAAATTCACAAATATCCCCTTTGAATTTTTCATATTTTTTAGAAAGTAGGGTTGTATTTTATAAAAGAAAATTGGAAGAGACTTAAAACTTATTATTATTATTTTTTAAAATTATAAGAATGTATGCCAAAAATTTCCTTCTTCTTAATTGATGAGGTCATGACCTGCCATGTCTAGCTAAGGTTAATCTATCGGAATATTGCTCGAGAAAAATACCAACACATCAATTTCAATGGATTTATTTTAAGCTTTTACTTGGGCTTGATTTATTAAATCTCCGTATCTTAATTCAAAATTTTATCATAATGTTTCCCATTTTGTGTTTTTAGTAGTAATTCGTAATAAAATTATTTACAAGCTGGAAACCCTAGGAAAAATGATCAATACTGATTGTAAGGGTTGGTTGAAATTAAGGTATCAGGTTCCGGCCGGAACCACGAGATTCCGGCCATCTCGACTTGGTTCCGGCCGAAGGCAGGACGAGATTATGTCAAAATCTCGTCCCGTTGCTCGTCGATAAAAAAAATCAATTTTTTTTCAATTGCCGCTTTAATTAAAAAAAAGGTAAACAACACCAAAAATAAAATAAGAATCGAATTTAACAAAAAAACTAACCTCAAAATCGACTTCGACTTCAGCCGTTCGAGCGTCTTACTGGACTTCGACTTCGACTTCAGCTGTTCGAGCGTCTTACTGGACTTCGACTTCGACTATGTGCGACGAGATGTTCGCCTCTGACCTTCAATTCGACATCGAGCTTGATATAATTTTCTTTCTTTTTCCGTTGCTCAGCGTTTTTCTCTTTTGCCCTAGTTTTCAAAAGGGGATTTGAGTGCGGCAAAATATTTAGTGGACAAATTGAAGTTTTTTAACTCGTTGTGTAACTTGTGTTGGGCTGAAGTTGGGCTGTGTTGTGTAGTGTTGGACTGAAATTCTTTAATTTGAATTAGGGTATTATTATTGTTAAGTAAAATTTGGGATTAATTTGGCTTATATATAATACACTGTGTTAAGTTTAATATTTAACAAACCATTGAAAACTAAAACCGGGACCGAAATCGAAACCAAAACCGAAACTTCCGAAATTTCCAAAATCGATCGAAACTAGCAAAATTTCAAATGACCGAAATCGAAACCGAGTTTTCGAACCTTGGTTGAAATATGCATGGAGCCACGTTGGAATATGAGATCAACTTTGTGATCATATCAAAATTGTTTGTGGTTTCAAGCTCTCTAATTGGTTTGTTGAAAGCAACACTACAACAAACAATTTGTTTCCTGAAATATAATAAAATTGATATCGACAATATTTATATGCTTAAATGCAATTATAGTCAAGAAATTTTTACCAACAAGTAAGTTTCACAAAATATGACATAATAAAACTTGTGTTTTCAATAAAGATATGAATGAAAAATATTTCTTTTCAACGCAGAAGAATTCACTTAAGGGAACGAGAATTTTCTTGGTATATGGTCCATGCTTCTTAGATTATGCAGAGGAGCGTATAATAGGGATGGCATGAAGAATGCGTTCCATGCGACTATGTCAAAAGAAACTAGTGGAACATGGAAAGTTTGCCAGTATGATGTAGCTATGATTTTTTTTTTTTCATTTAACCTTTTCAATTGCATACTAACGTGTTTCATTTTCTTCTGTCATAGTGATGATATATTGAATGCATATAGCTTCATGGTGTTTTCAACTCTTCCGATATATTCTAAGTTTATTAAAGCTGGGTTAAAGATCTGGCTCAATGGGTTTATTTTTTCTTTCTTATTATTGTAAGAAAATCTTATCCTTATCGGTATTCATGCACTAGTTATCAATTATCACATTTGCACAGTCATTTGCGTTTCTACTTTCTTATAATATGAAGTATAATGTTAATGATGGGTGCTACAACTACTAGTAACTCGTTCTGGCAATTTATCTTACCCAAAAAAATCAACAGTTTTATGACAAAACTATGGGTAATCTGATTATTTCCTTGTAGGGAACTGTTAAATTTTAATCTGTAATGTTGTAGTAGTGTTACTATTGTGAATATCATCTAAACTTGTTTAATTACACACTAATATTTTTTACAGCCTTACTTTGTTGCGACTTTTTTAACCTTGTAATGAAACAGGTAAAAGTTTGTTTAGAAATAGTAGCTTGCATGCAGCATGCACTTGCTGATGTTCAAAAACCTTATGAACAAGCAATCTATGTCAGTGGGAAAAACATTTCTAGCATTTAATGTACACAAATTGATCGTCTGCTCTTGGCTTTGGAGAGGTAATGTTGCAATTAGTTTTTAGCTAACCATGAGAGACTTCTCAAATTTGGGCATGCAGAATTTCATTTTATGTTTACAGTTTGGGACACCTTTGCATATTGGTATTCATTTGATTAGTACATATTTATGGTTATGTTTTGTACTGTTCTATGTTTGTTAAGGGTTTATTGTTGTTTTATAACTAAGCTATGGCTTATAAGAAGGGTGCGAATGTGAATTGTTTTGGATTTTTGAATGAAAATCTTTGCTGTTATTTTGAGTAAATATGAATAATTCTGATTGTTTTTAGTATTGTTTTAGTTGCAAAATGCTGTTAAATGAGCGTGTGCGAGTTGCATTAGTTTATAGAATTTATCTTTTTTCATTTTTTTTACAATGGTTAAAAATATGTGTACAAGATCGGTTAGCAGCGGTTCTAACAGCCGATATTACAACTGTTATGAACTGTTTTTTAAGGTTCTATCGTAGCAGCTACAAAGAGCTGTAATGTACTTTTATTACAATATTTTGGTACAATGGTTAAAAAAACGTTGTTAAAGTTACAGTGATCAAAAAAGATTGTTATAAGCTTCAATCCTATTACAATTTAGTCTAATATGGTTTTTTTTTTTCTTTCAAAATCATTGTTTAAGCCCTATCACAAGAGTTTTTGATAGTTGAGATAGAGGTATTTTGTTGTACTGTGGACATGTATTAAAATTCACCAACAAGATTTTAATCTCTTGATCATTTATGTTTGTATTGGAACTCATTTAGAGGGTTTAACGATGTAGAAGTGGTCATTAAACATTTACACTACATCATCATCAAATCCTTAAAAGCAGAATCGCTAAACTTATCTGGCATTTATAATGCGATAGAGTTACTTTGATGATTTTGACACATTTATAACGCTAGATAAGTATGTGGCCATGATTAATTGTTTGCCGCATGAATCGTAGTTATGATCATATATGTTTATCGGGCATTATAAATGCCATATAAAATTGTGTATCGTTGGATGGATCAGCGTGGGTCGGTCAATTTTGTTGTTGGGAATCCTCTTACTACAACTCTATAATTGAACCCAACTGCTAGGCTATGAGTAGGGCTATCAATGGTACTTGAAAAATCCGAAATCCATCCGCATTCGTATTTGAAAAGTATATAATATCCGATATTTGAAAAAACAGATGCGGATGCAGATATAAAGACATCCGCATTTCAAAATTATCCTTTCGGTCTTTATCAAGCTTATAGTATAAATTATATGTATTTTAGTATAATTAAGTATATTTATTTATTGTTTTATTAAGTTAGTAGTTTACATTATACGCAATGAATGTTTATAAATTGCTCGAAATTATTTATTATCGCGAAATTTGTTTATATTTAACACTTTTATAATTAATTGTATTAAAAAAAATGTTAAAACTTAAAATTTATATTTATATTTCTTGATGTATCGGTGGTTAGCGGACATGATAAATACCCGATATCTGTTTGTATCCGTGAATATTTGATATTCGAAAATCATTTCGGATGCGAATATGACAGTATTCGTATCCGAAAATATCTCTTGAGAGACCTAGCTATGGATGAGGATTTTGTGGTGTGAAAGAAACTATATTCTACATTGTACAGCAGAGGACGATATATAATATAAGGGTAAATACCTAGAACTTCTAAAAATACAACCCCCATCAAAGCTAGTATTAATATTTTATTCATTATTTGTACAAATGGTTTTGTTTGGTAGGCATATAGAACACTGCAATCTTGGGAAAGGCTATAGCACCATCATCGCTACGTAGCAAATTAACAATTCTCCTTAAATCTACAAGCATCATCAAATCGACCAAATTAAATAAAATGCCCAAAGCTACGCTAGGTTTTTGCTCGGGTCCGAACCGAAATAAAGGGGGAGTAAATGTTTTAACGTGAAATTAAGTCATGGAGTTAGCATGGAATTGAAGTAAAAGTTGATTACATGATGTTTGCTAGAGAACTAGGAACGATTTGGTGAAGATTGGTCAGGATCTAGAAACGCAAAGCTAAGCTAGCAGTCGGTCAAAGACTGAAGTGGAAAAACTATGTACAAAATTTCCTAGGTCCCCGTATTATATTAGTAAAAGGCAATTATTTCCGGTACGGATTCAATATGACCGGCCAGAATCTTGTACTGGACAAAATTGCTTCACTATATATCCTTGCTGCCAAGATATCCCATGGCGTTTCTAATCCTGGACGCTAAGTTCTTGGATTTCTTATCAGATGTGATTTCCACTAAAGAACGACTGCCCAAGACTTGATGACCACCGTGCAGAGAAAAAATGCGGGGAACAATTTACGTCCACGAAGATCCCACAACTCTATTACTTTACCAATTTAGATATGACATGTTGCAAAATAGTATAGATTTCTTAAAATAGAGAAATTTTATCTCTATTACAAATCTACAAAAGAATATTAAAAAGACTATCGTTTGAGAAGAATGCGATGCTTTTTCAGTACCTTAAGGTCTCTTTAAATAAGAGTAAAATGAAGTTCTAAACGTTTACCTTCTTCTATTTGGTCAATCAATTTCGTACAAATTTTGAAACATTTTTGTTTTTTCCCAAGATTTGATTTGTCTTTGATTCAATGTAGATATCTACCTTCTTCTACGAAAAGATGCATATATCTTTTCTCTTATCGTATATTTGACCAATCAATTAATTAAATTAATTGATTTTTTTCTTCTACGTGCTAATAGATTTGAGTCATATTTTCAACACTCCACGTTGACTTAAAATATTCATATCTTTCTCAAACGAATTCAATCATCATCTATGAGTTGTTAGGTTAGCGCCCCATGACACTAATTAGCTGGGGTTAAGTTAATCAAGTTTGAGCGATGCCTAACTTTTCCTTTGGAAGTGACTTAGTCATTATGTATGAAGGATTATCCATAGTACCTACCTTCGGCAACTTGATCTTCCTTCGTTCTTCCGCAAGCGTAAGGAAGAAACCTCTGACATTAATGTGCTTCATAAAAGAACTATAAATTTGATTCTTTATAAGATGAAACACACTCTGACTGTCTGAACATAGCTCTATTGTCCGCTGCACCTTAGAAAGATCATCCAATAACTAAAGTAAATATAATTCCTCCTTAGTCACTTTCACAATCGATACTCAGCCTCAGCAATCGGCAAAGCTACTATAGACTGCAGCTTTGATCTCTAAAAAATTGAGCCCATGCCAAGTGTAAAAACATAGTCCGACACTGATTTTCGTCCATCTCTATCGCCAACATAATATGAATCGCATTAACCTCTAAGAGATATGTCACTATCTACTCCATCATAAAACAAGCCAACTGATGAAGTGCCACGAAGATATCTGAGTATCCACTTTACTGCTTGCCAATTTTCTTTGCTTGGATTAGACATATATCAACTCACAACACCTACTGCATGGGTCAAATCGTGTCTCGTGCACACCATTGCATACGTGAGACTATCAGTAGCACTAGAATAAAATATATCTTCCATATACTTAAAATGAGAGTCTAATGCGGTTTAGCTTTCTCCATACCAAACCGAGCGAGGACCTTCTCGATGTACTACGCTCGAGCGAGTCTCAACTCTCTCCGCTTTTTATCTCTGAATATCTCCAGACCCAAAATTCTTTATGCTTTTTCCAAATCTTTAATATCAAACTCTTTACCGAGCTCCGCTTTCAACTCTGTAACTTTGACCAAACTCTGAGATGCAATCAACATGTCATCAACATATAACAAAAGGTATATCATGTTTCCACCACAGCTCCTGAAATAAACGCATCGGTCTTTGAAGCTTCTAAAATAACCCTGTGAAAGTATAAACTTATCAAATCTCTTGTAACATAGTCTACGAGACTGGTTCAGTCCATATAGAGATTTGTTAAGTCTGCAAATATAATCTAGCCTGCTACTATCAATGAACTCCTCTGGCTGTTGCAAATAAATCTCCTCATCTAGATCACCATGCACGAATGCAGTTTTGACATTAAGTTGCTCAAGTTCCACGTCATAATGAGCAACTAATGCCAAAAAATACGAATGGATATATGCCTAATAACTGGAGCAAAGATATCATGATACTCTACCCCTTTCTTCTGAACATACCCCTTTGCCATTAAGTTTGTTTTGTATCTGAAATCACCATTATCGTCATCTTTCACTATATAGATCCACTTACATCCAATTGCCCTCTTGTCAGTGGAAAGAGACACCAAATCCCAAGTATGATTTTTCTACAAGGATTCGTCTCCTCTTCTATAGTAACTAACCTACAGGAACTATCAACTAACGCAATAGCGTCTCTATAATCTCTATGTTCGTCATGGACAACATTCAATGCTTATGCTGCCATTGTCATCGAAGTTAATGTCTTCGATGCTCATCTAAGAAAATCATCAAGCCACCTAGGTTCTTCCTTTGTCTAATAGGCTTATTCTCTGAACGAACTCCTTCTTAAATCTAATCCTTTGTACCAACATCTGTACTACCCTCATTAACCATGGTGTCTTCGGAAACACCATTCGTATCTTTATGGAAAGAATCTGAAGATGACTTGCCTTGTGTTTGGTATTCTGAGTCTGTCCTCACACTGTCATCGAATGGGGAAGGCTCTACCTATAACATAATCTTCTCATCAAAAGTCATATGTCTGTTGATAATAATCTTCTTGTTGGTAGGACATCATGTCATATATCACATCACTCCTCTTCTATAACCTAGAAAGATACACTTGCGAGCTCTATGTTCCAGCTTGCCTCTGCTCTCATGCACATAAGCTGGGCATCCAAGTACTTTGAGTAATGGAAAGCTAACAGACTCTCCTTTCCATACTTCTTTGGGGATCTTCATGTCTAGGTAGTAGAAGGTGTGCGGTTGATGAGGAAAGCAACCATAGATAAAGCTTCAGCTCAAAATCCTTTCTTCAACCTAGAAGTCAATCCGAGGCAACGAGTTCTCTCCAACAATGTCCGATTCATCCTTTCAAAAACTCGATTAGAATAAGGACACTAGGTGTGGTGCAATGCCTCTTATTGCTTTCGGACTCACAAAAATCGATGAATTCTTGTGATACTAATTCAGTGCCATTATCAAAACGAAGAACTTTCAACTTCTTCCCTGATTGCTTTTCAATAATAGATTTTCGCTTTCGAAACCTGTCAAACGTTTCACTCTCAGACTGTAGAAAGTATACCCAAACTTTACGAGTGAAATCGTCTATAAAGGAAATGAAATATCTGGCTCCACCTAAAGATAGACAAGGGGAAGGCCCTCAAACATCTGTATGCACATACTCTAAAACAACATTCGCCTTATGTTCTCCAGTACAAAAAGAAATCTTTGTCTACTTGCCAAGAACATACTCCTCATAAAATCTAAACTTTGAATGATGAACATCATCAACCAAAACTCGTTTTCTAAACTCATCCAAACTACGCTCACCAATATGGCACATCCATAAGTGCCACAATATGGAAGAATCTGAATCGGCTGAAATAACAAAAGCTGATTCACTAACTATAGTAGTATACTTCAACGAATAAAGATTTCCTGCTCTAACACCTTTTATAACAATTATGGACCCGTTAGATATCTTCATTTTCTCTCCCTCAACTACAATCTTCAACCCAAGCCTACTCAAAGCCCCATAGGAATCAAGTTCCTTCTTAAATCAGGTACATATCTAACATCGGTAATCGTACAAATAACACCATCAAACATTCTGTCTTCACGCTACACACACTTATCATATGGCAAGAAGCACCATTGCCCATTAAATCCTCTCCTACATCAATCTCATGGTATGTAGAGAAACAATTCATATCAAATATCATATGATAGGATGCAGCATAATCAATAAGTCATAGGTTGCTCTTTCCAGAAGAGCCAGAAGTTGTAAATACATCGGTATCACTTTCTATATCTAATGTCATCACAGTAGACATTGAAGCTTATTTTAGGTCTTTTCTTTTTCCTTTGAGTTAGGACATTGAGCTACAAAGTGGCCCGGTTTCTTACAATAATTGCAAGTCAATCGATCCATCCTCCTAGACTGAGACTTTGATCTATTTTGACATCCACCATACTTTGACTTGCCTTGACTTCCACCTCTCTGAACATATAAGCCCTCTAAGTCACTGTCTATATTAGTTCTTGTCAATTATCTCTTAACAGCTCATTATGAAGACCAGCCTTAACATCTGATAGACTAATCTTACTATGACCATATATCATGGAATTAACAAAAGTAGTATGCTCTTTAGGCAAAGAACACAAGAGGATCACTGCTTGAGCCTCACCATTAATCTCAACATCTATTGCCTTAAGGTTCATAACCAAGGTAGTAAGAGCATCAACGTGCTCCACTAAGATCGGTTCCAGACTCCATCTTAAACGAATAGATCTGTTGTTGAAGAATAATCTGGTTTGTGGTAGACGAATCTTGATAAGCATCAGATAATGCATCTCATAATTCCTTCAATGTCTTCTTTTGAGAAAACTCTCTAAGAATTTCATCTGAAGAACTCAACTAGATTGTTGTAAGAGCTTCAACTTCCATCTCTTTCAAAACGTCTGCATTTATGTCCTTCAGTTTCTCAAGTGCGAAAACAATACTATAAGTATTCTCCATCTTCAACACTGGCTTCATATTCATCGTTCAGGTTTCAAAATCTCCCTTTCCATCAAAACTTGTAACACAATAATTAACACCAGATCCACCAATAGATTTTTTAGAATTCGCTATTAATGCCCAAACAGAATAAAAAAACATGTTTTGATACTAAACTGTAGTGAAAAAATGTGGATAATGATTTATCACTAATATGTAGAAGCAATTAGTTAGGATTTAGTTTTGTCGATTGAACACCAATGCAAATTCAATATCAATTATGCTGTTACGCAAGATCAAATAACAGAAAGAAAAAACACAGAAGACTTAACGTGGTTCTAATTCGTATCTTAGGTTCACAAAGACCCAACAACTTTATTACTTCACCAATTTAGAGATGAGAAATTACAGAATGGTAGAGATGAAATGACATGCTTTTTCAATGCTTAAGGCCTCTTTAAATATGAGTAGAATGAAGCTAAATCTTGGAAAGAAATGAAATTAATTGCAATCAATTCCGTACAAATTTTGAATCATTTTCATTTTTTTCCAAGCTTTGATTTGCCTTTAATTTAATGTAGACATATATCTCCTTCTATGAAAAGATGCACATATCTAGTTTCCTCTTATTATATAATTGACCAATCAATTAAATAAAATAATCGATATTTTTCTTCTTCTATATGATGATAGATTTCATTCATATTTTCAACAAACCACTACTTAAGGAATGAGATGTTTTTCAAGGGGAACAAACACACAATGCTTTGTTGGAAGTGTTGTGATCTTTTCACCCAGAATAAATTAGAGAAAGAAGCACGTCAAGTGATGAAGAGATGTTCAGAAAAGTCGTAATGACTCTATTACACGATGGCCAAATTGGTAAGATGAAAAAATGATAAGGTTGGAAGTTAACCATAAAGAAACGAGAGAAACATGAGAGAATTTGGTCAAGTATAGGAATCCGTCCAGTATCGGCCAAAATTCATTGTCTGCTATTGAACAATACACCATTAAACCGTGTAATGGTTCAGTGGTCGAATGTAGGTAAAAATTCTTGCTTTTTCCATTTTGGCTAGAGAAAAAACTTCAAAAGAAGAAGTTTAACCAAGTGTCAAATACCGAACCTTTCGTAGTTCGGTACTGAACAAAATACTACCAAACTATGAAAATGATTCAGCAGTTTACAGTTGGTTGTATTATGCACAACACATGCTACACCCAATCTATCTGGCGACGAACACATTTAACAAAGTATAATATTTCCGAACCGACTGATTCCCAATAGGTTTGGTTTTATGTATGGAAGTAGCTATCTTACAAGAGATGTTGAACAAAACTCGACTAATATGACACTCATAAATACCTCATGGATGAACAGTAATGGAGACCTAATTTATGCTCATAAGAAATACCGACCATAATTCTTTCACAACTACCGAATCAATGTCCATAGACCATATTTTTCATTTCTTTCTACTAATCGATCATTGTATTTTGTATCCCTACATTGTACTTGAGATGTATAAGGAGATGAACAAATATCAGAGTGGATGTAAGCATCTACTAGTCGAACTAATATAAAAACTCTATATATCTTTACATAATGCATTTTTATCCCATTGTGTGCCCGTGATTCACTTAAATCTTAACATAAATACACATTTAATACTCAACTGCAAAATACATTCAGTATCTATAGTTTTAAACGATCTATAAGGAGCATTTGTTAATTTTTTTAACAAATACATGATTGGGCAACCATTAATATTTCAACACGTATTGATATAATTTGCAAGATAATACATATAATAAAGAGTAATCTTTTTTTCCAACTTTTCTTAAACATCAGTTGGTTTACCACAACGAGAAAAGAGAATGTGGACCGGGTTCTTTTGCTTCAGGTGATTTGATTCCATTAAAGATGTCATCATATTTTAATGTTATTTATTTCGTGCATCATCACAGTACCAATACATTCCATGTGGAGTATATGTTTAATAAGATTAATGTTCAAGTGTTCATTACACTTATGATAATAACACCAACCACAGTTAAAAATAGAATTTTTCAATAATCTCCAAAAAAATATTATTTTTACACAATTAATAGTTCATCCTCGTTTTTTCCTTCTCATTCTCCTTCTCCTTTAATTCCTTATCTACTACAATCTTTATCCTGCTAATTTTTTTCCTATCTCTTTTCAATTTAAAAACCAATGTTCAATTTAATAATTCCAAAAGGAATAGTATTAAAACTAGAAAAATGATAAATGAAAATTCATCTCAATTAAGGTTGTCGATGGATATCTGAAAAATCCGAAATCCATCTACACATGTATCCGAAAAGCAGATAAATATTCAACATCTGAAAAAATGAATACGGATGTGGATATTAAGGCATCCGCATATGAAAAATTATTTATGCAGTTTTTATCAGGATTATACTTTATTTTATATAATTTTTAACACAATGAAAGACTTGTATTTATGTTTTTATTAAGTTAATATTTTATATTATATGCATTTAATGTATATTAATTGCTTAAAACTATTTATTATCATCATATTTATTGATTTTAAATACTTTTACTTTTATAATCAATGGTATTTTCAAAAAATATCTTATACAAATTTTTTGAATTTAAATTTCTTGATTTATTGGTCATTAGCTGTAACACCCCTAATTTTAAATAGCATTATTCGGGAGATTTAATTATATAAATTAAATAGAATAATGTAGAGACTAGAGTGATAAGGGAATTGAGATTTGATAACAAACTAACGTCATGTCTTAACTAAATTAATGAGAAAGAGTTATGATTTAAAATTTTAAGAGAATAAGGCAAGGGCAATATAGAAATAGCCGAACCCTATAACTGTAACAACCACCCTACACCTAAGGTGCAAAACGGCAGTTAAAGGAAAGAAAAAGAAATAAGATGAAGAAATAGAAGAGAAAAGAAGACAAAGGAAGCATCAAATAACCAAATTACCTGTCGCATATCTCACATCGCATCAAAGTAAATATAATAATCAATAGAGTTATAAAACAAGAGAGATAATAATAACAGTGTGAAACAATCATTTGAATAAAGATCCATAAAGTTATACAAGACCATAATAGAGTCTACACGGTAGGAAAATAAACTCAACTGGTACACTGTCTCATAATAGTAAATCAACACTGTCAAGGCTCCACAATGTCATACAGCGTAAATATAATAACAAATGCACATGCAAGTATAGATAACCATCACCTCCTGTCGGTCCACCTGTAGAACTCCATAATCATCTAGCTGCTCTCAATCTACTCATTTAAGAGTACCCGAGATAATAGAAAGCAAAGCATAAAACCTTATATCAGACAACAATCTAGTGTGAGCGATATCAACAAAATACTATAAAACTCAGTAATATATAGAACAGAGGGTATATAAAACATGTCCGACCTGTCCCTACAACCATAGAGTCATCACATAAACATTCTATAACATCGTAAAAAGGTATACCATACTCAGTATTTTTCAAGGTACCTAGGTACTCCACCTACGGTACCTACTCCATACTAAGTAAACTTTAGGTATGTAGGTATCTCCATCTATATCTACTCCATACTAAATCAAGTCAAGGTATCCAGGTATCCCTACCACAACACCTACCTAGTGGGACATCTCTAGGATGGCAGGTGACTAGTGAGCACCATAACAAGCATGGCATCCATCAAACAATACTAACTGTCACCCAGTGTGCCAAATATATGATGACTCATATGACCCTCGGAGACTGTCAAGGACTAGTGGAAATCCCATTTCTCGATTGTGCTCACCGTACTCACCGGTTAGAAAAACCTACACGGTTGTCTCTTATGATACCTCTGTAACACCTGAACTAGATCCTACCGACCCAAGGTACAGACTGGCGCTACCAGCCCTCTAGTTCCCCTGCATATAGTACCCCTGCTTTGAGCACAAATAGAACACTTTGAGTCATCAATGATCACTAGGCATAAACATATCCATCGAGCCCTACTCACTCGATACGGATCTGAACCCTATTGGTTCAATGCAATTTTCTAGGCACAAGCCCTAATACTCACCTAATCCACTATCTACAACATCACCCCAATCCAAGCTACTATCCCCAATCCTACTCACTACTTGAGCTCTTGATCGAAGAACCCTACTATCATGCCATCCAAAGCCGAGATCTAGCATGGTCCATACAGTCTTAATACTATCATCCCGGAGCCTACTCCAAACATCATCGAGTCACTATCCACGGTATCAAACTACCAGGTCGAAGCACCACATCCCTGCCTCACCATCAAAATCCCTCATCAGAGAGTAATAACATTATATTTCTAAACTGGTCGACAAACCATCACATGGCGCACCACGATATCTCATCAACGTCAAAGCCACATATTAGCCAAATCACCAGTCAATAACAGTGATGGACATTGACTACTCTATTATGGTCAATGCCATCCACCTTGGTCTTGTACTTAACCGAACAGTTAAGTATAGACTAAACGGAAACGTCCAACATCCATGTTGAAATACAGTTCTGTCGGCACATATCCCAAACCCTCTTCTACAGTTCGTCTCATTAATTAGATTCCCACGTATGCGAAACTCAAACGTACAAGATACAAGATGCTACCTATAATCCAATCACTGCTAATATGCATTTTCAGCCAAAACAGCAAAATAACAAACAAACCGAACAATCAAACATGCATTCCATGCATCCAAACAACCATACATCATGCAAAACTTCATATTTACAACATAACAATGCATCCATATCGATTAATGTGGGAAATAACATCAATAATAGATCTAATATAATAATTCCTTAACTATGGCATGATGATGGAAAATAAGCGATATTCTTTATAAATCATATAAAAATAATTATGTATTCTTTTTTTAAAATATAGTTGTTATATATATATATATATATATATATAATATCACGTTTTAAAAGCCAAAAATCATTCTCGAATGTCAATATAACAATAAACAACCAATCATAGTAAAGTGAGAGACGATATCACTTACCACAGCTAAATCCGTCCAAACCGGTGCCAGAAGATAGATCTCGCCATCGTGAGCACAACGCAAGAAACGACATTCAAAACGCACCAATTAACTTAATATTTCTTCTTCCTCTAAAGCCTATAGTCGTGCATGAACCCCTTTTTTGTGTGCATACATGATGATTTCTCCCTCTACAAACAACGATTTCTCGATTTGTCTTCGCCAAATCGCGTCTTATTGCTTTCTCTTCGATCTGCACTCTATGATATCTCGACCGCACGCTTCTTTGGATCGATGACCTGACGCTACGTGATTGGCCAAGCTAGGAATGTGATCTGCCATTCTTGATCATAGGTGCTTAAATTTTGGGGATGAGTACCCTGCTTATGAGAATCAGAATGCATACCTTAGATTTTCCTATCGTCGCTCGAATCTCCAACCATCTGAAACCCTAATTATGGCCAAAGAGGTCAAACTCGGCCATCATCATTTATGTTCACGTTGGTCCATTCCCTTTGATCCAAAATCCATCACGGTCATGATGTAGCTCTCGTCCATACGATCTCAATGAATCAAACAACATGATTTTTAGTGAAGCAGATGAGGAGAATTAATTTTTGAATGGAGGAATGTAAGTTCAGCAATGGATTTCTTTTAGCAGGCATGAACAGTGAATAAGAATTGGTGGGAGATGGATTTGGGGATTTAAATAATAATATAATAATCCATCCATTTAATTTCTCAAATAAATGGTTACACATTTCAAGTCTTTACGATCACACGACTCGTTCGATCACTACGAAACACGACATCATCTCATTTTTTCAGATCCAACGGCACTAACCATGTCTCCATCTGAGACTACACCCCGGAAGACTTATTTCGCGTATTTCTTGACCTTTTTGGCCATTGAATCGTTTGATCTTGAATTATAGCGATCCTTATACTCATTTTAATTTGCAACATCAATCTGAACTCAACGGAAGTGGTCTTGATTCGGACGTATGCAAAAATCACATTTTTAGGCCTTCATTTAATTAACGATTAATATTTAAGTAAACTATTTAAATATCCAATCGTTGAAAATAAGGGTCATTACGTTCTCCCGTCCTTAAAGAATTTCGTCCCCAAAATCAAAAAGCAAAGAGAACGTCTCCTAACCCATCGGCCCTCAAAAATCAGTCAGATTCCGAAAAAATTCGGAAAAACCTCCTTTGGACAACTAAGTCCACAAAACCCCCACTACAATAAAGGTATGTATATAACTCATATCTTTAACCATACTAGATCATATATAGCAATCATCAAACAAGAATGTTATACCCAACCAAACTATCTCGCATGCCTAACAACAATACAAACACAAACCATCAACTCAAATGCTAACAATCAAAACAACCATGCATGCATAAGATCTAATCCAAAAATAACATCCATGTCTATTCTAGCATGGGGAATACTAAACTGTCTAGTATAAGCATCCAATATGATATCCATAATGAAAGCTGACGATACAAACAAAGTTTCATCGTCTAAAGAGCTTTGGACTAACGGTCCTCATGCTCCCCACTGTTTACTATACCCTATCGCTTTCGCTTTCATCCCATTAAGCCCTACTACTCCTTAGACCGCTTCCTAACCTAATTCATATCGTATCTACCTGCACAAATAGGATTATAAGGCCTCCAAGTCTATAGTTTAGTCTCGATATCATTTAATCCATGTAGTGCCAAATATCCAAACGCCTCTTGTAAGTTCTCCTAAAACCCATTATCGAACAAAGGGTCTCGGTCACTTACAATGCTCTTGGCACACAAGGGAATCATACCAAACATCCCTCAAACAACACAACACAACAAAAATGGATGCCGTACTACTCGACTTAAGAAATACAAATCTAACATCATATGTCGACCAATCAGGTGTGACTCAAATGCTATCTCTCTATCCTTAGTCATCGGTGATCCTTTGATGTAGTCCCAAAACAATTGTTCCCACTATCTGAGAAAAAACGTCACTCATCCCTACGGAACCAACAACCTCGGTCGGGTCCATGCTGCATCGCCTCTGTAGACACTACTTACTCTTTTAATTTAGCTATGATCTAACCTAGTCTAGTTTAGCGCCTCTGATTAGTTCCAATTAGCTAAATCAAAGTAGATCTAATGGTCAAAATAACCATCACACTTGGCAAAAGCTCATAGAGTTCTGGAGTTTTAACCAGTCATAAGCTCGGGCAATACTACCTCCGACTTCCCAAATCCCCAAAGCGAACTCTATTGCCTCCAACTCCGAATAAAGAGTTGGATACTACCTCTCGGTATCACTACCGCATGCATTTAAGTACCACAGACAAGTGCGTCTTTTCATTCCCTCTAGGAATGAGTACCATCTCATCAACCTCTCGGCCAGAGTCACCAATGCATGTCTACACCTCACGTCTCAAACAAAAGTTTGATCCTATGTTAAATAATAGGTCAACGATATTTCTACCTTGGGTCCACTCAGATTTTCAGGCTGCCATAACTAAAGGATCTACAGCGACGTCCTACTTTGAAACAACGTGACCCAAACGGCTTAATCCCCTCCTTTAGGAGTGATACCACTAATATTTAATCACCAATTGGTGTCTTGTGCTCCTCTTCCATCCATAGGTATACGAAAGTATCATCAACGAACATAAGCACAATCCACTCAAGCGACCTCTCCAAACATGATCTATGAGATCCACAACATATGCCAACATATTGTTTAGCCCGAACGGTAACCAACCTGAAATCAAGGTAATGTACGAAACACTATAATCGACACACTCATCTAAATTACTCTCAATTGGTGCAACCTTACCACAGGGTCCAACTAAGAGAACATCCTCATGCTATAGAGCTGATCGAACAAGTCATCAACAAATGGGGGTACAACTTGTTCATCATCCCATATAGCTCACAACAACTAGCAAATAACTCCAAAGAGCAATCCATCCCGCGGACGAACATAACAGGTGCATCCTACCCAAATGTACACCTATGGATGAAACATCATCTAAACAAGTCATTCACTCTCACCTCTAATCTCTTAAGCTCTTTGGATATTCTAAGCCCTAAAGGCATAACTACTGGTCCAATAACTCAAACCAGATCGATATAGAACTCTATCCCTATATGGTGGTAATCCGGTTACCTCCTCGAGTATGTTCGAACACACTCCAAGTACAGGCACACATGACATCCTATCATGTGAAATATCGAACAAATATATAAGGCTCCCTTGTTGGCAACCAATCACTACCATCTACTCCTCTATAACTCTGATCGTCATCAATGGCTTCTCATAGTCCACCACAATTCTGTATCCCCTCCAGCCAGTCCATTTTTAAACTATAATGCCAACCAATCTGAACCCCAAGCAATCAATACTTAACAAACAAACAACCATGACTCGATAGGGAAAAGTCTCGACAAACCATGTATAGGCTGGCTGAGCCCTTAACTAGGTCTTTCACGATCAAAGATCGGTAATCATCTTGAGTCTCCATCCCATTGTCTAGCAATCGAATCTAGATATAAAGATATACGAAACTTTGACATCAAAAATAACACGTATGAAATCATCATATACGGAAAGCATATCTCAAACGACGATGCAATTTCCCTTCTCTTTCATCGATGGAGCGATCCACCAAACCAGAACGACAATCAATACATATACTTCCCAATCTATCCCTACTCAACTGGTATGGGCTAAGTCTTCAATACTGGGCACTTCCCGATCATCCTCTCAAAGCCTTTATCAAAATGACGAATCAATCGACCATCAGGATGATCTCTCTACCCAATGATAAACTTCAATCCTTTCTATATGGAGTATCAACGGGAATAGACCATACCTCGATATCATATCGAATCCAACCATACACTCCAACGTAGAGATATTGTCGTACTTCAAATCGATAAACTCTCTAACCATCCCCAACTTCAAAAAAGTCGAGACAAATCTTCTTTGAAGCAAACTATGAACTAGTCCCAAGAAAATTGGCCCTGGGAAATCAAAGCTACAGAAACACTCAACTAGTTCGTCATCCGTTCTTGAAGTCATCCAGAGGCCAACTTCTACCTCATGCATTATCTAACTCCAAGTCATCGAAGATCTTTGCAAACAACCAACCAAACTTGCCTTCCAATAGTTGACTCTATTCCAAGGAACAGCTTGCCTCCTAGACTCCCATGGTCTACATATAGCTCGGCAAAGTCGACTCTAGCCAATTGTACTTAAGCACCGAAACCTTCTAGAACAAATTGGGCATCTAGGAAATGATCTACACCAACTTTACGAACATATCCTATCAATCAGGGATAGTGGCCCTAATCCTTCCCAGTACTTAACTCTAAAGATAAAGTCAATAGCAGTTTTTCTTTAATGCCAGATCATTCTAATTCTATAATAAGGACGAACTGTCTGTCATAAAGAAAACTCATCAATAGTGCCCATCTGTGCACTCAACTCATATGCTCTATATATACTATTATAAAATTTTGAAAACAAAATCATATAACAAATACAAACTCTCATATATATATATATATATATATATATATATATATATATATATATATATATATATATTCTCTAGATCCAGTCTAAGGAGATAAATCCTACCCTGTATTTACTGGATCGCGGTATCAACTAGGGTTAATCGGGTAATCTTTACTTTGATACCAAATGTAACGGCCGCCCTACAGTACAAAAAAGGTGGTTAAAGGAAATAGAAAGAAACAAGATGAAGAAAAAGAAGAGAAAAGAATGGAAAAGAAGAAAAAGGTAGCATCAAATAACCAAATTACCTATCGTATATCCCACATCACATCAGAGTAAATATAATAATCAACATTGGTATAAAAAATAAGAGAGACAGTAATAACAATATGAAACAATCATCCGAATAAAGATCCACAAAGTCATACAACACCATAATAGAGTTTATATAGTGGGAAAGTAAACTCAACTAGTACACTGCCTCATAATAGTAAATCAACACTGTCAAGGCTCCATAGTGTCACACAGTGAAAATATAATAAAAAGTGCACATGTAAGTATAAATAACTGTCACCTCCTATTGGTCCACATGTTGAACTCCACAATCATCCAACTGCTCTCAATCTACTCATTTAAAGTACATGAGATAATAAGAAACAAGGCATAAAATATTGGGCCAGACAGCAATCTAGTGTGAGCGATATCAAATCTCAAAATACTATAAAACTCAGTAATATACGGAATAGAGGTTATGTAAAACATACTTGACATGTCCCTGCAACCACAGAGTCAGCACATAGACATAAGAAATATGCTACTCTATAACATCGTAAAAAGGTATATACTTGGTATCTCTCAGGATGCATAGGTATCTCCACCTATGGTACCTACTCCATACTAAGTAAACTTCAGGTATCTAGGTATCACCATCCATGTTTACTTCACACTCAGTCAGATCAAGAACTCCAACATACAAGATGCTATCTACAATCCAATCACCTCTAATGGGCGTTTTTAGCCAAATAACAAACAAACCGAACAATCAAACATGCATCCATACATCCAAACAACCATACATCAATCTAAAACGTCATACATACAACATAACAGTCCATCATATTGATTAATGAGAGAAATAATATCAAAAATAGATCTAATCTAATAATTCCCTAACTATGTCATGACGGTGGAAAATAAATGATATTCTTTATAAATCGTTTAAAATTAATTATATATTCTTTTATAAAAAATATAGCTTCTGTATATATATAATAATATCACATTACAAAAGCCAAAAATCATTCCCGAGCGTCAACATAACAATAAGCATCCAATCATAGTAAAGTGAGAGACAATATCACTCACCTCAACCAAATCTGTCCAAATTAGTGCAAAATGATAGATCTCGCCATCACAAGCGCAAAGCAAGAAAGGACATCCATAATGGACCAATTAACTTAATCTTTCTTCTTCCTCTAAAGCCTGTAGTCGTGCACGAACCTATTTGCTCGTGTGCATACATGATGTTTTCTCCCTCTACAGATAATGATTTCTCGATCCGTCTTCGCCAAATCGCTTCTTATCATGTTCACTTCAATCTTCACTCCATGATGTCTCGACCGCACGTTTCTTTGGATCTACGACCCGATGCTACGTGAGCGGTTAAGCTATGAACGTGATATACCATTCTTGATTGCATGTGCGTAAATTTTGGGGACGAGTGCTCCTCCCTATGAGAATCACAACGCCACCTCGGATTTTCCTATCGTCGCTCAAATCTCCAACTATCCGAAACCTTAATTATGTCCACGGAGGTCGATCTCGGCCAATGACGATCGATTTAAAATCTTCCATGGTCATCGCGTAGCCCTCGTCCATACGATCTTAGCGAATCATATGACATGATTTTTAGTGAAACAGATGAGGAGAAATTAATTTTTGAATGGAGGAATGTAAGTTCGACCATGGATTTCTTTTGGCAGGTGTGAACAGTGAATAAGAATTGGTGGGAGATGGATTTGGGGATTTAAGTAATAATATAATAATTGTAACATCCCGTATTTTTAAGCCATTGAATTTGAACATTCAATTCATTTTAAATGTTGAATATGGATTATAAATTGAATCTTGAAATAAAATAAGCTATAATTTTTAGTTATAGTAATTCTATTCAATTTCAAATAATTGAGAACAATAATTAAATATTGAATTGGGAATTTAATTGGTAACTGAATAATACTAATTCAATATTAGAATTGGGGTAATTGGTAATTTCGAGTGTAAATGGAGATAAAATTTGATTCTAAAATTTAATTTAGGTCTAATTGGGTTTGAGTTTTAATATTGGACCATTGGAAGAAATTAAAAGTTAATAGCTTAAGTTTGGGATTTTATATTAATTTAATAATAGGATTTAATAATATAAAAATGCAATTAATCGGATTTTGATTCGAAGTAAGTCAAAATGATTGTTAATGTGTTTATAAATGATATATGTTTTATTGTAAAGTTAATAAAAAATTTAATAGTAAGATTTTAAGCGTTTTCGACAATTTGGATAATCGCCCGATTTAATAGACGAGTTAAAATAGCCTTCCAGAGCACAGTCTCGGAATTCGACGAAACCAGTTTCATTGGATCCGTAATAGTTAGTTATTATCGGATTTCAATTTTCGTAGCAATCGGAGTTGTTGTTTGACCCCGGCAGCTCGAAACGCATCGAAATCGTTTTAATTGATTTAATTTAGAATTGATCGTTTAATTCCGTAACTCGTATATACGACCTAATTAGCTTACGAGACTTATTCCATTGTGTCCGGAACGCGGAAAAACCCTAGAATCGCTTGTCGGATCGCGAAGTTTGGAGGTCGTTTGCGTAAACGGTTAAATTGAGAAATTTTATTAATTAAATAATATTAACTATTTTATATATTCACGTTAATTTTATCCAAAACCCCAACATTTTCTCTAGGCCGCCGCTAATCATGTTCATGGCCGAAATCGCTCGTCTCTTTTCCCCCAATTTTCTCACCATCCACGCTTCGATTGAAGAAACTCCCAACTAGGAAGTTGTAGATCGCCTCGTCGTCTTCCCATCCAACGGTCGAGATGAGATATGATTCGTCGATGGCGTCAGATTTTGGTCGCAATTGCTTGCCGTTCGCACGTGTTTTCTGGAGCAACCGAAGGATCGAGCTTCTTAAGGTTTGGGGTGGGGGTCGAGACGATGGAGGGCTTCACGATGGAGGCGTTGGATCGAAGTCTCGGCGATCGTTGCGGGGCCGTGGTTAAGGTGTTTAGTCGCGTATTGGGTTCGGTTTTGAGCTGGAAATCGCGCGTGAGGGAAGAAGCTTCAGGCGGCCGTGATTTCATCTGCTGGGTTGAACGGTTAAGATGGTAAATCAAAATGTAATAAAAGAAAATTTGTTTAAAAATGTTGTTCGAATTTTATAAAATCATAACAAATTCATACGTATTCAGAATTCAACGAATTTGGTGGCGTTGGAATCGCAAGAAAGAGTACTACGCGATGGTGCAGTCCGGATTCATTTCGGGCAAGTAGAAATTTGAGTAAAATCGAACGTCGTTCGATTTAATTTGAATTTCGAACGCTCGCCGAAACTCAAGGTGAGTTATTCTCACTCACATCTGGATATTGGCTGATTTAAATAATAAATATTTAAATATCTGTGTGATTGGTTGCATATTATTGTTATTATCAGTCTGGATTGATATTTATATATGTGATGTGCTAATATTTGTGGATGCAGGGAAAACAGGTTGGAGGGATCCAACTAGATTCCTCACAATGTAGTAATATTTTTATAGTTGATGATGATGCCTGTTATATATTGTGATTGATAAATTTGGGATTAAATTGTATTATGAAATTGTGGGACAAACTATAAGCCCAGGATGTTAAATTATAAAGAAATTTGGAGTTTTAATTTTAAAGAGATTAAATTGGATTTTCGAAAGAATTTAAGAAAATTTATAAATAAGGAATTTAAAGGAATATAAAAATTAGAATCTGTTTGGGTGGAAAACTGGAATGAAATTTGTATTGGAATATGGCTGAGTAAATTATAAATCCATAATTAATTATAAATGGAGGAATTGAATTCTAGAGGAATAAAAGATATTGTTAAATAATGAATTTTAAAGAATTAAAATTTGAAATTTATTTAGAATGGAAATTGAAAATTTGTAAAATCTGGAATGATAAACAAAGAGAAATGTTATCAATTGATAAATGTGAAAGTAAATTTATGTTATTAAACCATAAAACTAAATTGAAATAAATCGACAGAAATCGTGAGAATGATTTCTGTGATGTTAAGTGGAAATGAGATTCCTTGGGATAACCAAGTTCGAGTTAAACCGATTTTATAAAAAGAAAGTTTTAAAAATTCAAACTTGTTTAAAAGTGTGTTTGGAAATTATTATTTTAAAATAATTATTAATAATTAGCAATAGTAAATTTTATAAATACCTTACTAATTATTTTTACAGATGGATTTGTTTAAAAGACTAGTTTTGGACTTAAGTCATTTGAAATGAGTATTTATCTTATTAAAAACACTACTTTTAAATTTTAGTTTATTAAAAACCTTATTTAAAATCAAAGTTTATATCTTAATAAATGGTTTTACTGTACATATTTTGAAATTATATTTTGGATAAGTAACTAGAAGTGAATTTACGTATTTTAAAGTATATTTCAATATAAAATGTTTTTAACTGTTTTCAAACTAAGTTGTTTTGAACTTGGTTATTTCCAATGGAAATATATGGTAAAGGATTTACCTTGTAAAGGAAGAGTTTTGGGAAATTGTTCTCAAATGAGTTTTGAAACTTTGGAAATATATCTTGTAAAGATATTTGGGTAAATAAATAATATGGAAATTATTTATGGCGTGATGGATGTTTATGGATGTTTATGAATATTAATTGATAGTTAAATCACCGACTATCAATATTGGACAATGCGTTGATCGTTTCGAAGAGACCGGGATCGAGATTTATTTCTCGAAAACCAATTCGATCCGATTTGTACGTTTCGTGCGAAAAAAACGTGTTCGGAATCGAAGATGGAGCAGTGAAGTGCAAGGGCTAGTCGCTACTAATCCTGAGGATATTTCCAAAATGGATGTAGTAGGAATAGTGCCTTCGGTTCCGTTCGAACCCGGGACGGACTTGTATGGATGAATACTTGCGAAACATCGTCAGGTGGACGATGGGCATTCTAAGTGAAAACGTTCTAAAGGTAACGCTTAGCCTCAAGCCTCATCAACCGAAATGACTGAAAATCAGGGGATATGCAGCAAGGTTAGGTGGGTCATGCCCAAGCAGGACAAGATATTTCCCCTGTCTAGATGTCCCTTATATATTTCGGCTTAGTGGGTGGTTGGTCGCGCCAACCACGGGGTTTATCTTGTTCGGGACTGTTCAGTAAGGAATGGTTCCGGCCTTGTGTTGCAGGGGATGAAGGGAGTAGTCCTCGGTACTGTGATCTAGACCACGTACTATGACAGGTGGTACCCCAGTGCCTAGTCATTGTTGGAAATCCATTCTCCCTACGAGCCTTGTACGAGTTTTGTTTGTATTACCCACTTTTGTGGCTAGTAGCTGGAATTTAATAGATGTAACAATTTCGGCTATTTTATAAGTATTTGTAAATAGACACTATTATAATATCAGAGGATTTCTATAAAAAGTGTTTTAGCCATCGTAAGGTAAAAACCCGACATGTTTATTTGTGGCGTGGTCTTACGAGATGCTTTTGTTTTTCAAAGGATTTTTGAAACTTTAATAATCAAGTTGGATGCATATTTAGTATCAGCTGGTATTCCAGACTGACTCGGGTGTTATTTCATTATAATGCTCGGGTCAGACCGAGTATTATATGTTCAGGACAGGATGCTATGGAGCAGGAGAGGGGCTGGAGTCCGAGACGTATTGTCCGTATTTATATATATATATATATATCCGCTGCTGTGATTGTATGGTATGTCTGATTGGTAATTGTTGATGTATGTGTCACTCTGATGATATGATGTATAAAACAGTTATAGATTTCATTTTGTGTAAAGTTCTATATTTACTATTATAGTTTATTCTGCTGCGACTGTGAGATTCTGATATTGTTTAGTTTCTTCTTCTTCTATCTCTTCTTCTTTAACCCTAATGGTTCGTATTTCTGTGCCTTTTGATTCAATAGAGGTAGAATAGTGTCGATTCAAGGGGTACGGATTTGCGGGCTGTCACACTTGGTATCAGAGCTTAGGTTGGCGACAACCTAGGCTTTGGTGGGGAAATTACTCATTAAACAGAGTCAATAGTACTCTATAATGAGTTGAGTGTAATAATAGATATGAGAGCGTACTTGTTAGTGAATATAAAATTGTTTTTATACCGTGTTGACTTATAGGTTGAGTGTTTATGAATTCTGGTCGGTACGGGAAGTACAACCGTATCGATAGGGCTTTCTAAACTCTTAAACAAGATAACCGACATAGTATTGTTTTTAAAGTGGGTAAATGAAATAATTTTCTGAAATTATTATATATTTTTGGATGATTGGTTGTTAATACTATAATCAAATAAGAATCTAAAATTTAATCTGAAATTTGAAATGGTTATAACTAAATAAATTCCATGAGTATAAATTATATAAAGGGAAGAATAACTAAATGTGAATTAAAACAGAATTTAAAACCCGGAAGTTTTGGAAAGGATTTTAAATGTAATGGAAAATAAAAGGTTTGGAAATTTGAAATCCTGAAAATGTTTGAAATGTTTTCCAAAGTGTTTGAAGGCAATGAGAGAGAATTATTTTGGGAAGATATTTTTGAATGGAAACTGTTTTGAAATGAATTTGGGAAGGTAAGAAGCATTGAACTCACTTCAGTCGCTGGAAAATAATCCTGATGATGCTGGCCACATCATTAGAATTCATTTTCGAGTTTCTTAAGTGTTGGATTGCTTCCCTAATATTTGGTTATGGTATTGTTCGGACTAGTTGGGTATAACAGTTGTTTTGGACATTCCAAAATGGGAAAATTTGTGTTGGAATAAACAAATTGTTTTGGAAAAAAAATCTGGAGATTTGATTGATATATCAACTAGGTATTTATTTGATATATTTCGAAATGGTTTTGAAATAAAAACCGGGTAAAATGAATTCTGGGAAAATTATAATTAAATAATGTGTAAAGTTGAAATGAATTAACTATTGAACTTATTAAGTGAAGTAGATTTTAATGAGAAGGAAGAAATGAAAATTTTAATCTTGGAATTAAAAATTTAACTTGAGTAATTGGAAATGAATAAAATATATTAAAATGAATTGGAAATTTGAATTTAACCTGGATAAGTTAAATAAATCGGACTGAGAATAAAATTGATTTGGATTAAATTTAAAATGTAAGTTGACTTTGTAATTGTGGGTCATTGTGAAAGGAATTGTACCCATAAGCTATTAAGTGTTATGCTTATAATTTGAGGTTGTGGATTTGAGGTTTGCAAAGAATTAAATTGAAAGAAGATTTGTATCCTTAAGAATTCAGTGATACATATATATATATATGTAAAATATGAAATTGTGATTATAAAATGTAGATGGATTGAAATGAGCATTATGAGCTTTTAAATAAATAAGTTGATGAACTTATAAATAGAAAATGAAATTATAATCACAATTTGGAAGTAGTTGAATGGTATGGTGAATTCAAACTTAACCTCAAAGGAAATGTGAGATTGGGATAAGGTAAAGTGAGGTATAAATGAAGTGAAAGAACTTAAGTCAGTAAATAAGTTTTTAACCTGTATATGGAGATTAAAGGTGAGAATTTAAAATTGAATTAAATCTAAATGAATTAAAAATTAAATTGAATTAGATATAAAGTTGAAATGTAAATTGCTTATAATTACATAAAGAAATTCATATTCTTAAGTTATTTAGTGCTATAATTTAAACTTGTGATTATAAAATGGAAATGGACTTAAATAAGAAATCTAAATTCTTGAATGGAAGTAAAATTTCAATTCATTAATGGAAAGAGTTGAATGGTGTGGCAAATTCAAAATTTGACCATAAATGAGATGTAAAGTGTAATGAAGCAAAGCGAGAGTATAAAGGTGGATGTTCTTAAGTTAGCTATTAAGTCTTGAATTTATGTATTGGGAAGATGAAATCTGTTTTGATAGTGAAATTGAAATGCAATTGAAGAGAATTTTAATTAATTATTGTGATGGAATAAGCAAGTATGAATTAAAAATGGGTGAGAGTTGTAAATAAAATAGAATGAGATGTTATTAATTTAAACTTAAGCTGAATGTTTAAGCTAGTTGGATTAAAATTTATAAATGGTTTGATTTGGTAAGAATCAATTAAAATGGAAATAAATTGAGATATTATGGAATTGTAATCATTTAAGAGAATGATGAGATGGTTATTTTAAGCTTATGAAAATAGCTTTAAATGAAATTTGTTTGCAAAATAAAATTTGGATGCAAGCAAATGACTTTTAAAATTGTAATTGTGAGAAAGACAGGATACATGACTAAATAAGATGGAATGATAAAAGTAAACTTAAGTTGAATAATGAATTTGAAATATGAAAATCAAGACTTGGTTTTAAAAAAATAAATAAATAATAGTAGTAGTAGTAGTAGTAATAATAATAATATAATAATAAAAATAAACTTAAGATGATTAATAAATTTGAAAAGTGAGAATAAGGATTGATTAATAATTGAAATGGAATAAGAATACTTGGATTGTGAACTATGCAGAATTGAAATTTTTTTTTAATATAAATCTAAACTAGAATTAATTTTAATGGTTGTGAGTTTAAGTGATGATTAGTTTTGGCTTGAATGAAATGAATATTTGCATGTATTTAGAATTTAGTTGTTTAAACAACAAATGAATTGGTTTTGAATAAATTGAAATGGATTGAAATGTTATTAAGTAATTTTTGCATTAGAATGAAAATGAAATTTACAAGAAATAAAAATGCTTCAAAATTTAAAATAAAATTTGGTTTGTAAATCAATTTGTAATTGAATTGTAATAGATTGATGTTAGTGAAGCATATATTAATCATATTGAAATGGAAATGAATTGGTTGTAATTAATATAAATGGTATATAATGAACTTGAATGTAAATCATTCAAGTGAAATAAATGAAGTTAGTTTGGGTGGAAGTAGGATGGGCTAAAATCTTAATAAATGGATTTTGTGTGAATGCAAGTGAGTTATAATAGAAAGCAAATGTATCAAATTGAAATGAAATTTGCTTGGTGAATCAATTCCAAAATTTGGTAAAGTATGAATTGGAATAGCTGAATTTGTATGTAAATCATTTGTGTGAAATAAAATGGAATTTGGAATTTGAAAGGAAACTTTATGCATGCTACAAAATATGGTTTACTTATGAAACCATACAAATTATTGTTTGGATTATGAAATGGATATGTTGGCTTACATTTAGATTGGAAATGTTGATTAAAATGCTCATATCTTTGAAAACTAATGTGTTTGTTGAGTATAGTACAGGTGCGGGAGGCGTTCGAGAGAGTTGGAGCGCATATATGCTAAAATATTAGCCGTTTGCTATTAAAATTGCTAAAAAGGTACGCCTACGCAAATATAATTGGGAAATGATATATATATTGTGATATATTTTGGTTTCCGACCGTGTGGGTCGATGTATATATATTTGTGTGTATCGCGATATCGCGAAAGCTCCTCCGTACAGGGGAGACTCAGCCAAAATTTTCCGAAAATTTTGGGAGTTAGAATTTTTTTTGGGAATTTTGAAATTTTATAATTAACTTGGAAAGTTATAAGTTAAAATTAAAGCTTTAGAATAAGGAAAGCAAATGAGTTTGGGAATTGAGCTAAAGGATTTTGGGAAGTGTGTATAAGCTTTTAACTAAGCAAATTGGGTAAGTAAATGGGTTGGAGAGTATTTTGCTACCCTAGCAAATTTCGGGGACGAAATTTTTATAAGGGGGGAGGAATGTAACATCCCGTATTTTTAAGCCATTGAATTTGAACATTTAATTCATTTTAAATGTTGAATATGGATTATAAATTGAATCTTGAAATAAAATAATCTATAATTTTTAGTTATAGTAATTCTATTCAGTTTCAAATAATTGAGAACAATAATTAAATAATGAATCGGGAATTTAATTGGTAACTGAATAATACTAATTCAATATTAGAATTGGGGTAATTGGTAATTTCGAGTGTAAATGGAGATAAAATTTGATTCTAAAATTTAATTTAGGTCTAATTGGGTTTGAGTTTTAATATTGGACCATTGGAAGAAATTATAAGTTAATAGCTTAAATTTGGGATTTTATATTAATTTAATAATAGGATTTAATAATATAAAAATGCAATTAATCGGATTTTGATTCGAAGTAAGTCAAAATGATTGTTAATGTGTTTATAAATGATATATGTTTTATTGTAAAGTTAATAAAAATTTTAATAGTAAGATTTTAAGCGTTTTCGACAATTTGGATAATCGCCCGATTTAATAGACGAGTTAAAATAGCCTTCCGGGGCACAGTCTCGGAATTCGACGAAACGAGTTTCATTGGATCCGTAATAGTTAGTTATTATCGGATTTCAATTTTTGTAGCAATCGGAGTTGTCATTTGACCCCGGCAGCTCGAAACGCATTGAAATCGTTTTAATCGGTTTAATTTAGAATTGATCGTTTAATTCTGTAACTCGTATATACGATCGAATTAGCTTACGAGACTTGTTCCATTGTGTCCGGAACGCAGAAAAACCCTAGAATCGCCTGTCGGATCGCGAAGTTTGGAGGTCGTTTGCGTAAGCGGTTAAATTGAGAAATTTTATTAATTAAATAATATTAACTATTTTATATATTCACGTTAATTATCCAAAACCCTAACATTTTCTCCAGGCCGCCGCTATTCATGTTCATGGCCGAAATCGCTCGTCTCTTTTCCCCCAATTTTCTCACCATCCACGCTTCGATTGAAGATACTCCCAACTAGGAAGTTGTAGATCGCCTCGTCGTCTTCCCATCCAACGGTCGAGATGAGATATGATTCGTCGATGGCCTCAGATTTTGGTCGCAATTGCTTGCCGTTCGCACGCGTTTTCTGGAGCAACCGAAGGACCGAGCTTCTTAAGGTTTGGGGTGGGGGTCGAGACTATGGAGGGCTTCACGATGGAGGCATTGGATCGAAGTCTCGGCGATCGTTGCGGGGAGGTGGTTAAGGTGTTTAGTCGCGTATTGGGTTCGATTTTGAGCTGGAAATCGCGCGTGAGGGAAGAAGCTTCAGGCGGCAGTGATTTCATCTGCTGGGTTGAACGGTTAAGATGGTAAATCAAAATGTAATAAAAGAAAATTTGTTTAAAAATGTTGTTCGAATTTTATAAAATCATAACAAATACGTACGTATTCAGAATTCAACGAATTTGGTGCCGTTGGAATCGCAGGAAAGAGTACTACGCGATGGTGCAGATCCAGATTCATTTCGGGCAAGTAGAAATTTGAGTAAAATCGAACGTCGTTCGATTTAATTTGAATTTCGAACGCTCGCCGAAACTCAAGGTGAGTTATTTTCACTCACATATGGATATTGGCTGATTTAAATAATAAATATTTAAATATCTGTGTGATTGGTTGCATATTATTGTTATTATTAGTCTGGATTGATATTTATATATGTGATGTGCTAATATTTGTGGATGCAGGGAAAACAGGTTGGAGGGATCCAACTGGATTCCTCACAATGTAGTAATATTTTTATAGTTGATGATGATGCCTGTTATATATTGTGATTGATAAATTTGGGTTTAAATTGTATTATGAAATTGTGGGACAAACTATAAGCCCAGGATGTTAAATTATAAAGAAATTTGGAGTTTTAATTTTAAAGAAATTAAATTGGATTTTCAAAAGAATTTAAGAAAATTTATAAACAAGGAATTTAAAGGAATATAAAAATTAGAATCTGTTTGGGTGGAAAACTGGAATGAAATTTGTATTGGAATATTGCTGAGTAAATTATAAATCCATAATTAATTATAAATGGAGGAATTGAATTCTAGAGGAATAAAAGATATTGTTAAATAATGAATTTTAAAGAATTAAAATTTGAAATTTATTTAGAATGGAAATTGAAAATTTGTAAAATCTGGAATGATAAACAAAGAGAAATGTTATCAATTGATAAATGTGAAAGTAAATTTATGTTATTAAACCATAAAACTAAATTGAAATAAATCGACAGAAATCGTGAGAAGGATTTCTGTGATGTTTAAGTGGAAATGAGATTCCTTGGGATAACCAAGTTCGAGTTAAACTGATTTTATAAAAAGAAAGTTTTAAAAATTCAAACTTGTTTAAAAGTGTGTTTGGAAATTATTATTTTAAAATAATTATTAATAATTAGCAATAGTAAATTTTATAAATACCTTAATAATTATTTTTACAGATGGATTTGTTTAAAAGACTAGTTTTGGACTTAAGTCATTTGAAATGAGTATTTATCTTATTAAAAACACTACTTTTAAATTTTAGTTTATTAAAAACCTTATTTAAAATCAAAGTTTATATCTTAATAAATGGTTATACTATACATATTTTGAAATTATATTTTGGATAAGTAACTAGAAGTGAATTTACGTATTTTAAAGTATATTTCAATATAAAATGTTTTTAACTGTTTTCAAACTAAGTTGTTTTGAACTTGGTTATTTCCAATGGAAATATATGGTAAAGGATTTACCTTGTAATGGAAGAGTTTTGGGAAATTGTTCTCAAATGAGTTTTGAAACTTTGGAAATATATCTTGTAAAGATATTTGGGTAAATAAATCATATGGAAATTATTTATGGCGTGATGGATGTTTATGGATGTTTATGAATATAAATTGATAGTTAAATCACCGACTATCAATATTGGACAATGCGTTGATCGTTTCGAAGAGACCGGGATCGAGATTTATTTCTCGAAAACCAATTCGATCCGATTTGTACGTTTCGTGTGAAAAAAACGTTTTCGGAATCGAAGATGGAGCAGTGAAGTGCAAGGGCTAGTCGCTACTAATCCTGAGGATATTTCCAAAATGGATGTAGTAGGAATAGTGCCTTCGGTTCCGTTCGAACCCGGGACGGACTTGTATGGATGAATGCTTGCGAAACATCGTCAGGTGGACGATGGGCATTCTAAGTGAAAACGTTCTAAAGGTAACGCTTAGCCTCAAGCCTCATCAACCGGAATGACTGAAAATCAGGGGATATGCAGCAAGGTTAGGTGGGTCATGCCCAAGCAGGACAAGATATTTCCCCTGTCTAGATGTCCCTTATATATTTCGGCTTAGTGGGTGGTTGGTCGCGCCAACCACGGGGTTTATCTTGTTCGGGACTGTTCAGTAAGGAATGGTTCCGGCCTTGTGTTGCAGGGGATGAAGGGAGTAGTCCTCGGTACTGTGATCTAGACCACGTACTATGACAGGTGGTACCCCAGTGCCTAGTCATTGTTGGAAATCCATTCTCCCTACGAGCCTTGTACGAGTTTTGTTTGTATTACCCACTTTTGTGGCTAGTAGCTGGAATTTAATAGATGTAACAATTTCGGCTATTTTATAAGTATTTGTAAATAGACACTATTATAATATCAGAGGATTTCTATAAAAAGTGTTTTAGCCATCGTAAGGTAAAAACCCGACATGTTTATTTGTGGCGTGGTCTTACGAGATGCTTTTGTTTTTCAAAGGATTTTTGAAACTTTAATAATCAAGTTGGATGCATATTTAGTATCAGCTGGTATTCAGACTGACTCGGGTGTTATTTCATTATAATGCTCGGGTCAGACCGAGTATTATATGTTCAGGACAGGATGCTATGGAGCAGGAGAGGAGCTGGAGTCCGAGACGTATTGTCCGTATTTATATATATATATCCGCTGCTGTGATTGTATGGTATGTCTGATTAGTAATTGTTGATGTATGTGTCACTCTGATGATATGATGTATAAAACAGTTATAGATTTCATTTTGTGTAAAGTTCTATATTTACTATTATAGTTTATTCTGCTGCGATTGTGAGATTCTGATATTGTTTAGTTTCTTCTTCTTCTATCTCTTCTTCTTTAACCCTCATGGTTCGTATTTCTGTGCCTTTTGAGTCAATAGAGGTAGAATAGTGTTGATTCAAGGGGTACGGATTTGCGGGCTGTCACAATAATCCATCTATTTAATTTATCAAATAAATGGTTACGCATTTTGAGTCCATACGATCACACAACACGTCCAATAGCTATGAAACTCATCCGCATATATTACTTTATTTTTTGGGTCCAACAACACTAGCCGCGTCTCCATCTATGACTGCATCTCGAAAGGCTAAATCGCGTATTTCGAGACCGTCTTGGCCATCGGATCGTACGATCTCGAAATATAGTGGTTCTTATACTCATATTAATTCGCAATTTCAATGCGAACTCAACGGATGTGGTCTCGAGTCCAGATTAGGTCATATGCAAAAATCATATTTTTAGGCCATTATCTAATTAGATTAAATATTTAAATAAACTATTAAATTTTCGGTTGTTAAAATACGGGTAGTTAGGATAACCCCTAAACCCCCTACCACGTTCTCATTTTCATTTACGTTCCTACAAAACAAAAAACATAGACAAAACAAAAAACATAAACAAAAGAAAAACAAGGCCGACCATAATCTAAGGAGAAAAGGAGCTCAAAAATCAATTAGAAGCTAAGATTCAAGCTAGGAAGATTAAAGTGTAGAATAAATCTCAAGTTCCGTATCCAAACAAGGTGGATAATGTTCTAAACCATCTCATATAAGTCACATTGAATGTTTTAAATTGGGTTTGAGATTTAAAATCGTACGATTGGATGAATGATGATATTGTTATAATTTGAACAAGGGTTTTGTGGAATAGTGCAGTTCGGTTTTAAGGATAAAATCATGCAAAATGATTTCAAAATGCCATGATTTTTGAATATATTATGTAAAATATTATTCTAGAGATGGGTTTAAATTTTCATAATATTCCAAGCAATGGATAATTTCTACGAATTTTCGAGTGAAAGAAATGGATATTTTGGGTTTTGATTAATTTAAAGAATTAATTTCAGGCTGAAAATTTTATATGGTAAAGATATTATCATTTTGGAATTTGTGTGTACTTCTGAGATTTTTCTCAAGAGATTTAAGTGAGCTTTTGATTTAATTAGAAAGATTAGTATTTAATGATTTATTATAGCTAAAAAATTAATTAAATATTGGAGCATTGGGGATTACATGCGGCAGCAAATTCTAATTTTTTTTTATAAAGGCTTTATTATCCAATAGAAAATTTACAACATAAGGGGTTAGTTAAAAAGAAATGCTTTACTTAGTTAAAACTTAGTTTTCATGATAATTACAGCGATGCCACTTGCCTTTGAAAGCATTGATGCCTTTGAAAGCATTGATACCTTCGAAAGCAAACAATTTCGCTTCCCTTTGAACATCAAGGGGATATGGGTGTCGCTGCAGTAAACATACACTAGAATGAAGGCGGAAGGGTCCTTCCACACCAATCAATATTGTTAAAGAGGTCCCTCCGCAAACATACACTTTAATAAGTGTGCACTGCTGCATTAATTTATCCAACTATCGTGGAAAGAACCCCGCACTAGTAGATAGTGTCGAAGGGGTTCCTTTCGCTCTTATATGCTCCACAAGTATCTTAATCAATGAAGACGGAAGGGGTGTGCCACACCAATCAATGGTTTCGACAGCATACCTTCTGCACATTTATACTTGGGTATGCCCAATCATTCCAGATGGTAACTTTCGCACTTGTTGATAGTGCCAAATAGTTCCTTTCGGATGGTTACAAAGAAATAGTGGAAGGGCCCTTCCGCATTGCTTTAGCAAGGATTTCGAAAGGTCCTACCACTAGAGTAGAGTGGCGAAAGGGGCAAAGCCGCTTGTTTCTAATCCATTAGTTAAATGGAAGAGGACAGATGGCTTGTTTACTCCATGATTTCGAAAGGGAGAGTGACGGAAAGTAGCTCATGATGTCACAATGATCCGAAGGATATAGTCGAATGCCTTAGTTTTCAAATTAGAGAACCCAATCTCATTTTTAAAATAAACATGTGGCAATGCAAAAGAGTTTTGAAATGGCATTTAACTTTGAAATATTAAAGGAAGATTTCCTTAGTAAATCGGTAGGTTAAGAGTATTGACCACCTTTCATTGAAAAAAAAGAATATACGGAAATAAATTATGGATGTTTATATGGTGTGTATCATTTGATCAGTTATCATGAATGTTTATGTTATCATATTTACTTTATAATCCATATGGGCATGTTGGGATTTAAATGGTAGGATGACCAGTTTGGTTGAACCAATAGTGAATGTAAACTGAATTAAAAGACCACGGAGTTAAAAGGGTTATTAACCAGCCCATAAAACTATAATTTGAGGAATGGTGTTGGCGGGAGCCAATAGGTTCTTAGTGATTCCATGAAAACTATATCCGTAATAAGTTATTAAAAGAGATTAATAGGTTCATAGTGATCTCATGAAAACTACGATTGGATAATAGTATTGTATAATTGTAACGACCCGCCTTTCATTTTATAGAAAGACGCATCATTAAGAAGAAAGAAAGGGATAGAAAAGAGAAAAGATAGAAAAGAAAGAAACAAACAACATCAGAATCTCACAGCAGAGCGAATAAATTATATTATATCACATAAAATATTACATAGTATCATATACATCAGAGTTATAAAGCTAATACAACACAAACTAGACAGTTATAAATACTTGTCTAGTTATTACAATACAAGTACATCATAGAAAATAGATACAACTCAAACATAACGGAACCACTATATATCTACACGCTAAGGCCTCATGCTCCATTTCTCCTCCAAAACTCGTCAAAGCAATCCTGAATCACTTGACTACTCATACATAATATGAGTACCCAAGAGTTTAATAAAACAGAAAATAAACACTCGGGTCAGACAGGGGTCTGGTGTGAGTAAACGGGTTTTAAAGTTGCTTAATTTTGAAAATCCTTTGAAAACAGAAGGAAAAACGTAAGACTTCCCACACATAAACATGGAAAAGTTTTTACCTTACGCTAACCAAAACATTTGATTGGAAATACAGTGATATTATAATAGGGTCTAGGGTTTTCAAGTAAATAAGAAATAGCCGAAATTGTTACATGATTAAATTCCAGCTACTAGCCACAAAAGTGGGTAATACAATCAAAACCGTAGGGTCTCATAGGAAGAATGGGTTTCCATCAATGGAAGGGCTACTGGGGTACCGCCCGTCACAGTACGGGGCCTACATCACCGTACCGAGGATCACTCACAATCCCCTGCAACACAAAGCCGGAACCATCCCTTACTGGATAGCCCCGAACAAGACAACATCGCAGATGGCCGTCGCCAACTGCCCACACAGCCGAAATAAAAAGGGACCTCTAGACAGGGGTAAATCTCGTCCTACTTGGGCATGACCCACTTAGCCTTGCTGCACCTTCCCTGTTTTAGCCATTCCCGGTTGATGAGGCTTGAGGCTAGGATTACCTTTATAGAACACATTAATCTTAGAATGCTTATCGGCCACCTGACGATGTTCTGAAAACATTCAATCCATACAAGTTCGTTTCGGGTTCAAACGAAACCGAAGGCACTATCTCGTTACACTCGTTTTGGAACCACCCTCAGAGTTAACAACAATAGCCCTTGCACTCTGAGTCTTCATCTCGAACCTGAAAGTACTACCCCGTTAAACTCGTATTGGAATCACCCTCAGAGTATTAACAAGAATAGTCCTTACACCTCGAGTCTTCACTCTTCATTTAAGATTCACGACCTAACGTTTAATTTGGATCGATGTGGTTTTCGGAATTCCCAATTTGGAAACCCGATCCCGGTCTCATCGAAATCCAAACGCCATCTTAATGTCCAAGTGATTTTAGTTTGAACAATTAATTCAATTCATCATTATCTATATACACACAGATAGATAATTCACATATCACAATAGATAATCACATTTCATCATAAACAGATAATCCGTATTATCATCACAAACAGATAATCCATATTATCATACTTTAACTAAGCATCCATATCATATGATATTACTCATCTCATTACTGAGATCACAACTATCCAAAGAAATATCAATATCATCCATAAGCAATGATTTATTAAACACCATCTATAATTAATTTAAAATGAATTAAATTAATTACTTCTATCTCTAATTAATTTAAAGTAAATTAAATTAATTACTACATTTATAAATCCTGCTTATATATCCATTTAATTAACCTAGTTAATTAATCATTCTCTAAGAATTCATCTTGATTAAACACCTTTGATTAATCATTCTCCAATTACAATAAGTAATTAGTCTTTAATTAATTTCACAAATTAATTAACCTTAGTCATTTAGTAATTAACATTTAATTACTTCATTTATTACAATTAATTACATTTATCCTTGATTAATATCAATCCAGTAATTAACTACCATTAATTACCCATTAACAAATTAATTATTCCATAATTAATTATCTTCATTAATTGATCCCTTGATTAATTACAAAAGTAATTACCCAAATTACTTCATTAAATCATCCTTCACTAATTACATTCCAGTAATTATCATTTATTACTTCCCTAATTACTTATGCTCCATTAATTACATTAAGTAATTACTCTTATTAAATCATCAAATGGTTTTCTTAAATTAATTAAACTAAATTAATTAACTTAAACTAATCACATTATCATAATTAATTTCAATAAGTAATTAATCCCTTAATTACTTTTATCAAGTAATTATGCTTAACAATTTACAACTTATTATCTTCAATTAATTAATCTAATTAATTATCAAAATTAATTACATTAATTAATTACTTAATAATCCTTAGATAATTATCTTTATTAACTAATAACATTTTCTTTAATTACTTCTTAAGAAATTTATCTTAGATTAATCATTATTAATCATCTCTAATTGAAAATTAATCTAAATCATTAATTTAAAATCAAATAAGTAAGTTATTCCTTAATTATATTCTTTTATTATCTTAATTATTTCTAAGATAATTTATTTACTTTATTAATAACTTCATTAACATTCAAGTGTATTTAAAACATTACACTTCTAAATTTAAATTCAAATTCCATCTTGAATTTAAGATTCAAAATGTTTAACCATTTAAACATTTAACCAAATTTTAAATAAATTTATAAACCTTAAAATAAAAGTTAAAGAACATTCATTTCTTATATAAGATACTTATATAAGAAAAGTTTGAAACTAAATTACTTAATTTTATTAAAAGAAATCAAGCTTTAAAATAAATTGATTATTTAACTTTTCAAATTTAAGTTAAACACTTCATAACTTTCCATTCAAATATTAAAGGAAAAGAATTTTATCAAGTTAAAACATTTATTTGAAAACAAATTCACTTTTAAAATCTACTTCAAAACATTTAAACTTGTTCAACATTTAAAAATACAAAACTAATTTAAATTTAAGGTTTGAATCAATTGTAAACTTGAAAACCATATTTTAGACTTGATTTTAAACCTGATTTAAACCTTGCTTTAAAATTTAAAGTTTTCATTTTTTTAAACTTAGGATTCAAAAGTTCATTTGAATCCAAATTTAACTTTGAATTTAAAAACCCCTGTTTAAAAATCCTGCTTTAAATTTAAATTTCATTTAAATTTTAAAAACATAACTCTGTCAGGTTATAAAACCTGAAACTAAACTATACCCGAGACCACCTACAAGTGCTTCGAGTCATAACCCTAACTACTTCGAGTCATAACCCTAATTACTTCGAGTAAAATACTCGATCTACTCGAGTAAAACTCGAGTCACGACTCTACACAAACTCAAAAAGATCATCAGAACTAAAATATGCACGGTGCATATGCACCGGCGCTCAGGCAACCTCCAGCCATCATCACCACCTTCATCACGTCACCGACCATCTCCACACCAGATCACGACCACCAGAAATCCCACCGCAGCTAGAAATCAAAATCGAGATAGTCAAACCAACCTGGAAACTCGACACTACATCAAAAGCCAAACCTGTCAACACTTCACAAACTCACCTCCGACCATCAGAGAACCTACGACTCCGGCCAACCCTTCATCTACATCCCCTCTTCCAATCCCCATAACCCTACAACACTCGATGCACTATAGATATCGAGGAGCATCAAAATTTCTACTACCAGAAAACTAGGTTTAGAAACTGGAAAGAACAACCACCGTCGCCACCAACCTCTGACCATCCACCTGACATTTTTCCCCTACTCACCTATCATTCCTCCACCTCCAGGAAGAACTATCACATCCCAAACCCACTAGATCACCAGATAAACCCCATAACTCCTTTTCCGTTCAATCCAGTAATCTTCATTCCATAGTTAAATAAAAAATGTGATTTTAGTTTTTAAAATCATGATTTCACATAAGCATTCAAGTTACAAACCTGATTTAAAAATTTAAGAAGTTTGATATTTTCTTATTTTCACTAATGACTGTTCTTATAGTTATAGAGACAACCAGGTTCTTAATTTCTCTTGATTATTATTTATAAACATAAACCTATACTAAACTAACAACTTTTGTTTATATCAAATCCTAACTGATATTAAATCAAGAGGTAATGTATTCTATTCAAAATTTTAGTTTTAAAAACAAAACACGTATACAGATACCTGTGAACACACACACACACACACACACACACACACACACACACATATATATGATTATATACACACACAGAGAATATCCATCAAAATAAAATCATACAAAGCATACTTATTCCTATTTACCCACATGCAACAGATAAATTTAAGCTTTTTAAATTGTGAAGTTATTCACTAAAGAAAATGGAGAAAGAGCAGTTTTATTCATAGCAGTTTTGATTTTTGAAAAGCAGTTTGCATTTGAAACTTGAGTTCTAGTATTTGCTTTAGCATTGATTTAAAAAAAAAACTATTTTTAAAAATAGAAATTTACTCACCAATTTATTGAAGAAGCCGAGGACAAAAGTTGCAATCACATTTTCCTGGTACTGTATTGCTCTGGATAATAAATCTGAAGTTTTGCATTTGCTTCCAATTTTGATTGTTGAATTACTTGCTGATTTGTTAGTTGAATCAGGAGAATTTGCTTGCTGTTGTTGATTTTAAAACTGCATGCTGACCCCCATTTCTTTTGCTTAGATTTGGAGTTGAACTTCAAACAGATTACAGATTTGCAAATTTGAGCAGATTGTTTCTGCTGATTTTTATATTGTATTTGGTTTTGAATTTTTTCTAAAATATGATTTCAGTTTTTCTTTTGAGGATAATGTTGAACAATTATGAATTTCCAAGTTTCTCCTTAATATATTTTTAATAAAAATGTTTTCAAAAATAAATAAAATAATGCCACTTGTTACATTATAATGTAGATTAATTTACAAGTGTCTTCCTTATGAATAATAACCTTACACGTGTTCATTTTAATATTATAATAAATTTTCTTAATTTTATAAATGCTTTTAAATTCATTCTAAATCAATTTCTTATTTATTTTAACATGTTTTTAAATGTTTATCTACATTTAGCCTTTAAATGTGTACATACAAATTTCTCTTATAAAATTACATATTTTAAATGTTTATTTGAATATTTGTAAAATAATATTTTTAAAGATAAATTTTCAAGAAAGAAAATTTTAAAAAGAAAAGAATATTGAATTAAACCTTATTTTAAAGTTTCAAACTGAAATATTGTTCTCTAATGTAAATGAACTAAGTCTATTTCAAAAGAAAACAATTAAAACATAATAAACTTTTATTATAATATACTACTTAAACTATTATATTTTTTTTAAAAAAATAAATATTAACTTTAATTTCTTTTGAAAATATCATATAGATTTTTAAATAAACTTTTGAAAAGTTTCTATACTAATTTCAATCAAATTTACCAATTCACAATTTATTCACATATATATATATTATAAAGTTGAAAATATCTCTTATTAAATTTAAATTAAAATTAAAATCAAACCCCCTATTTACAATGTATACACATATATACATTATAAATAAAATATCCTTTAAATTAGCTTAGAAAGATAATTTTATCATTTAAATATTTTTAACTTTGAAAAGAATAAGATTCCCAAATTAAATTATCATTATCATTATTATAAATTTTGAAAAGATAACATTTGTCAAACTAAATAATTATTAGTTTTCAAAAGATAATTTCTGTTTGAGTTAGATTATTAAATCAATATTCCTCATTTTAAAATAATTATTAATGGAAATTATTAAATAAATATTGCTTAAATTTCCGGGACATCACATTCCTCCCTCCTTAAAAGAATTTCGCCCCCGAAATTTAAAAGCAAAGATAATTCAATAATTTCGTACAGATTTTAATTTTTAAAATAGCATGCATATGCTATCAACCAAATACTAGCAACCATTGCAACCAATTCAAACAAACAATTCTAACTATCCAAACAAAATTCTGGATAGGATTCCCTAGAGTTTCCCAGGTGCAAACACCGGAATACTCGCTCTACAGAATCTAAACTAGCTACACCACTCAGATTCAGAGCTTTTATGTATCTAGATCTACAAATCTAAATAGGATACTGGACCACAGACAAGTCCTGGTCAACTTCCAAATCTCCCCGAACTACTGGGTCTAAAACCTGTAGTAAACCATACACGTACTCCCTCAGAGATACGTGAAAAACATAACGAATTCCATCCGTTCAAACTGGCAATTCAATCCTATAGACCAAACACTTAACCCTTAAGAGAAAACAGAAAGATTCAATACTCTTCTGAGCTAGCTTCCAGCCTTACCCAATCTTATAGCTCTTGCGATCGAAGAAAACTTATACAAAATTAAATTTCCAAATTTTGAAATCCAAATCTTCGACTTCAAATTCTGATTTCCTTTATCTTTAACCCACAAATCTCTCCTGTCGATCCTGGGATGCCTTCAACCTTCTTGATCAATCCAATCTTTGTAGATGCTTCATGGAACAAATCTGGACAAAGAAATAAACGATCTGTAGATCCTACTCAAAAAAATGGTTCTCCCAATATCCATCAAAATCCGCCACACAAACTCTATTACACAAATATCAGAAGACTTCAAACATACTACTCCTATTTGGAAAACAGAACAGATGCACAAGACAACTAAGCTTCCAGACCCAAAATTGCATTTCCTGTAGAAATCCTCTGATCCAAGACAAAACACAAATTCCCAATGAATCCGGTGTTGCTTCTATTCTGAAATAGCTGCCACTATGCTACCGCTGCACAACTCTGATTTGAGAATGCTGTTGATGAACACAAGCACAAACTTGATCAATCCATTTCGAAAACATTATTTATCAAATTCCATAAAATCTCAGAGTCCTATCCGATTTGGTCACAACACCATAGCAAAAATTCTGCTAGGAAACAAGATTCGATCAATCCTTCCAGCTTAAACAGACCTCTTTCTCAAAGAGCCCTCCTACTAGGCTGAACCATCGGTAAAGCTCCAAGAACCAAGTCGAAACAGAACTCAATCTTCAAATGCAGATGCAAATCTTGACTTCTTCGAAGATATCTAGAAAAATCTCGAACCACTTCGATAACTCCAACATCCTCTAGAGATGCTTCAATCCAAATAAAGATTACTCAGAGAACTTCTGAACCATCGTAAGTCACTTTTGCGATTCTACTCAGTTCAGATTCCAAGAAATCGTTCTCTCTTCACTAATCAGAACAGCTTAAGCCTTCTAACCAAAAGAAGAAACTAGTGGTCCACCTTCAACCACAAACATCACACCCAACTAAGCTTCCAGACGAAATGGACAAGCTTCACTATCTGCCTGGCCTACTGACAAAAAAATCACAGAGACTTCTGAACCATTAAAGAAACAGGCCACTCTTCTGCTTCCGGGCTCCACCTCTTAGAATACTGCTAAGCCAAGAGACTATCCTGATAGCACACTCAACACCTCCAAGCTGCTACTGCTGCCAAAGACTTTCTTATCCAAAAGCTCATCGAATCACAAAGCTACACCAGCCATTTTCACAATAGAGCCTTCAAAATAGACAGATATCTCTCAGGAAACTCGACTCCAAACCAAGCACAAACACTCTGCCAAACTGAGTCTCAAACTCAAATACAGACAGAACTCCTTCCTAAAGTTGCCAAGATACCATCACTGCTTCAACACTTCCGATTGATCCGTACTCAAGAAAATCCACTCGCACGAGTGCAACCAAGCTTACATTCCAAAGATGTACTCTGAACCTTGAAAAGGTTTCCTTCAGAGATCAGTGAAATCCTTCACACCAAACTTCTAAGCTTACTCGAGACGGTATTAGGTCTACAGTCTCGACAAATATACTTCCAACCTCAATAATCAAACTCCAACCAATGGTAGTTGTGTTACACACACCACTACCCTATCTACCTCTAGAACTTAAATTGGAAAACCCGAACAGGTAACCCAATCAAATAGGTAGAAATATATATATATATATATATATATATATATATATATATATATATATATTAAAATTACAAATACGCTCTCTCAAGACAAACACCACTCCAGAGCCTAGGTATTTGCTCAACCTAGCGCTCTGATACCACAATGTAACGACCCGCCTTTCATTCCATAGAAAGACACATCATTAAGAAGAAAGAAAGAGATAGAAAAGAGAAAAGATAGAAAAGAAAGAAACAAACAACATCAGAATCTCATAGTGGAACGAATAAATTATATTATATCACATAAAATATTACATAGTATCATATACATCAGAGTTATACAGCTAATACAACACAAACTAGACAGTTATAAACACATATCTAGTTATTACAATACAAGTATATCACAGAAAACAGATACAACCAAAACACAGCGAAACCACTATATATATACATGCTGAAGCCTCCTGCTCCATTTCTCCTCCAGAACTCGTCAAAGCAATCCTGAATCACTTGACTACTCATACATAATATGAGTACCTAAGAGTTTAATAAAACAGAAAATAAACACTCGGGTCAGACAGGGGTCTGGTGTGAGTAAACGGGTTTTAAAGTTGCTTAATTTTGAAAATCCTTTGAAAACAGAAGGTATCACGTAAGACTTTCCACACATAAACATGGAAAAGTTTTTACCTTACGCTAACCAAAACATTTGATAGGAAATCCAGTGATATTATAATAGGGTCTAGGGTTTTCAAGTAAATAAGAAATAGCCGAAATTGTTACATGATTAAATTCCAGCTACTAGCCATAAAAGTGGGTAATACAAACAAAACCGTAGGGTCTCGTAGGAAGAATGAGTTTCCATCAATGGCAGGGCTACTGGGGTACTGCCCGTCACAGTACGGGGCCTAGATCACCGTACCGAGGATCACTCCTAATTCCCTGCAACACAAAGCCAGAACCATCCCTTACTGGACAGCCCTGAACAAGACAACACCGCAGATGGCCGTTGCCAACTGCCCACATAGACGAAATAAAAAGGGACCTCTAGACAGGGGTAAATCTCGTCCTCCTTGGGCATGGCCCACTTAGCGTTGCTGCACCTCCTCTGTTTTAGCCATTCCCGATTGATGAGGCTTGAGGCAACGATTACCTTTATAGAACACATTAATCTTAGAATGCTCATCGTCCACACGACGATGTTCTGAAAGCATTCAATCCATACAAGTTCATTCCGGGTTCGAACGAAACCGAAGGCACTATCTCGCTACACTCGTTTTGGAATCACCCTCAGAGTTAACGACAATAGCCCTTGCACTTTGAATCTTCATCTCGAACCTGAAAGTACTACCTCGTTAAACTCGTATTGGAATCACCCTCAGAGTATTAACACGAATAGTCCTTACACCCCGAGTCTTCACTCTTCACTTGAGATTCACGACCTAACATTTAATTTGGATCGACGTGGTTTTCGGAATTCCAAATTTGGAAACTCGATCCCGGTCTCATCGAAATCCAAAAGCCATCTTAATGTCCAAGTGATTTTAGTTTGAACAATTAATTCAATTCATCATTATCTATATACACACAGATACATCATTCACATATCACAATAGATAATCACATTTCATCATAAACAGATAATCCGAATTATCATCACAAACAGATAATCATCAAAAACAGATAATCCATATTATCATACTTTAACTAAGCATCCATATCGTATAGATATTACTCATCTCATTACTAAGATCACAACCATCCAAAGAAATATCAATATCATCCATACGCAATGATTTATTAACTACCATCTATAATTAATTTAAAATGAATTAAATTAATTACTTCTATCTCTAATTAATTTAAAGTAAATTAAATTAATTACTACATCTATAAATCCTGCTTATATATCCATTAATTAATTAACCTAGTTAATTAATCATTCTCTAAGAATTCATCTTGATTAAACACCTTTGATTAATCATTCTCTAATTACAATAAGTAATTAGTCTTTAATTAATTTCACAAATTAATTAACCTTAATCATTTAGTAATTAACATTTAATTACTTCATTTATTATAATTAATTACATTTATCCTTAATTAATTACATTAATTAATCACTATATTATTAATTATTCCTTAATTAAACAATTCTTAATTACATCATTAATTATATTAATTAATGATCTCTAATTTATATTTAAATTAATTATTTTATTTAAATTAATTACATTTTAAAATACAATTATTAATCACCCTTGATTAATATCAATCCAGTAATTAACTACCATTAATTACTCATTAATAAATTCATTATTCCATAACTAATTATCTTCATTAATTAATCACTTGATTAATTACAAAAGTAATTACCCAAATTACTTCATTATAAATCATCTTTCACTACTTACATTCCAGTAATTATCATTTATAATTTCCCTAAGTAATTATGCTCCATTAATTACATTAAGTAATTACTCTTATTAAATCATCAAATGATTTTCTTAAATTAATTAAACTAAATTAAATAACTTAAACTAATCACATTATCATAATTAATTTCAATAAGTAATTAATCCCTTAATTACTTTTATCAAGTAATTATGCTTAACAATTTACAACTGATTATCTTCAATTAATTAATCTAATTAATTATCAAAATTAATTACATTAATTAATTACTTAATAATCCTTAGATAATTATCTTTATTAACTAATAACATTTTCTTTAATTACTTCTTAAGAAATTTATCTTAGATTAATCATTATTGATCGTCTCTAATTAAAAATTAATCTAAATCATTAATTTAAAATCAAATAAATAAGTTATTCCTTAATTACATTCTTTTATTATCTTATTTATTTCTAAGATAATTTATTTACTTTATTAATAACTTCATTAACATTCAAGTGTATTTAAAACATTACACTTCTAAATTTAAATTCAAATTCCATCTTGAATTTAAGATTCAAAATGTTTAACCATTTAAACATTTAACCAAATTTTAAATAAATTTATAAACCTTAAAATAAAAGTTAAAGAACATTCATTTCTTATATAAGACACTTATATAAGAAAAGTTTGAAACTAAATTACTTAATTTTATTAAAAGAAATCAAGCTTTAAAAATAAATTGATTATTTAACTTTTCAAATTTAAGTTAAACACTTCATAAATTTCCATTCGAATATTAAAGGAAAAGAATTTTGTCAAGTTACAACATTTATTTGAAAACAAATTCACTTTTAAAATCTACTTCAAAACATTTAAACTTGTTCAACATTTAAAAATACAAAACTGATTTAAATTTAAGGTTTGAATCCATTATAAACTTGGAAACCATATTTTAAACCTGATTTAAACCTGGCTTTAAAATTTAAAATTTTCATTTTTTTTAAACTTAGGATTCAAAACTTCATTTAAATCCAAACTTAACTTTGAATTTAAAAACCCCTGTTTAAAAATCTTGCTTTAAATTTAAATTTCATCTAAATTTTAAAACATAACTCAGTCAGGTTATAAAACCTGAAACTAAACTATACCCGAGACCACCTACGAGTGCTTCGAGTCATAACCCTAACTACTTCGAGTAAAATACTAGATCTACTTGAGTAAAACTCAAGCCACAACTCTGCACAAACTCAAAAAGATCATCGGAACTAAAATATGCACGGTGCATATGCACCGGCGCTCAGGCAACCTCCAGCCATCATCACCACCTTCATCACGTCGCCGACCATCTCCACACCAGATCACGACCACCAGAAATCCCACCGCAGCTCGAAATCAAAATCGAGATAGTCAAACCAACCTGGAAACTCGACACTACATCAAAAGTCAAACCTGTCAACACTTCACAAACTCACCTCCGACCATCAGAGAACCTACGACTCCGGCCAACCCTTCATCTACATCCCCTCTTCCAATCCCCATAACCCTACAACACTCGATGCACCATAGAAATCGAGGAGCATCAAAATTTCTACCACCAGAAAACTAGGTTTAGAAACTGGAAAGAACAACCACCGTTGCCACCAACCTCTGACCATCCACCTGACATTTTTCCCCCACTCACCTATCATTCCTCCACCTCCAGGAAGAACTATCACATCCCAAACCCACTAGATCACCAGATAAACCCCAAATCCTTTTCCATTCAATCCAGTAATGTTCATTCCATAGTTAACTAAAAAATGTGATTTTAGTTTTTAAAATCATGATTTCACATAAGCATTCAAGTTATAAACCTGATTTAATAATTTAAGAAGTTTGATATTTTCTTATTTTCACTAATGACTGTTCTTATAGTTACAGAGACAACCAGGTTCTTAATTTCCCTTGATTATAATTTATAAACATAAATCCATACTAAACTAACAACTTTTGTTTACATATCAAATCCTAACTGATATTAAATCAAGAGGTAATGGATTCTATTTAAAATTTTAGTTTTAAAAACAAAACAGGTATATAGATACATGTAAACACACACACACACACACACACAAATATATATATATACACACACACACACACACACAGAGAATATCCATCACAATAAAATCATACAAAGCATACTTATTCCTATTTACCCACATGCAACAGATAAATTTAAGCTTTTTAAATAGTGAAGTTATTCACTAAAGAAAATGGAGAAAGAGCAGTTTTATTCATAGCAGTTTTGATTTTTAAAAAACAGTTTGCATTTGAAACTTGAGTTCTAGTATTTGCTTTAGCATTGATTTTTTAAAAAAAAGAACTGTTTCTAAAAATAGAAATTTACTCACCAATTTATTGAAGAAGCAGAGGACAACAGTTGCAATCACATTTTCCTGGAACTGTATTGCTCTGGATAATAAATCTGAAGTTTTGCATTTGCTTCCAATTTTGATTGTTGAATTACTTGCTGATTTGTTAGTTGAATCAGGTGAATTTGCTTGCTGTTGTTGATTTTAAAACTGCATGTTGACCCCCATTTCTTTTGCTTAGATTTGGAGTTGAACTTCAAACAGATTACAGATTTGCAAATTTGAGCAGATTGTTTTTGCTGATTTTTATATTGTATTTGGTTTTGAATTTTTTTAAAAATCTGATTTCAGTTTTTCTTTTGAAGATAATGTGTTGAACAATTATGAATTTCCAAGTTTCTACTTAAATATATTTTAATTAAATGTTTTCAAAAATAAATAAAATAATGCCACTTGTTACATTATGATTAGATTAATTTACAAGTGTCTTCCTTATGAATAATAACCTTACACATGTTCATTTTAATATTATAATAAATTTTCTTAATTTTATAAATGTTTTTAAATTCATACTAAATCAATTTCTTATTTTTTTTAACATGCTTTTAAATGTTTATCTACATTTAGCCCTTAAATGTTTACATAGAAATTTCCCTTATAAAATTACATATTTTAAATGTTTATTTGAATATTTTTAAAATAATATTTTTAAAGCTAAATTTTCAAGAAAGTAAATTTTAAAAAGAAAAGAATATTGAATTAAACCTTATTTTAAAGTTTCAAACTGAAATATTGTTCTCTAATGTAAACGAACTAAGTCTATTTCAAAGGAAAACAATTTTTAAAAGAAAAAAACAAACTTTATTATAATATACAATTTAAACTATTATATTTTTTAAACAAAATAAATATTAACTTTAATTTCTTTTGAAAATATCATATAGATTTTTAAATAAACTTTTGAAAAGTTTCTATACTAATTTCAATCAAATTTACCAATTCACAATTTATTCACATATATATATATATATATATATATTACAAATTTGAAAATATCTCTTATTAAATTTAAATTTAAATTAAAATGAAACCTCCTATTTACAATGTATACACATATATACACATAAATACGTTATAAATAAAATATCCTTTAAATCGGCTTAGAAAGATAATTTTATCATTTAATATTTTTAAGTTTGAAAAGAATAAGATTCCCAAATTAAATTATCATTATCATTATTATAAATTTTGAAAAGATAACATTTGTCAAACTAAATAATTATTAGTTTTCAAAAGATAATTTCTGTTTGAGTTAGATTATTAAATCAATATTCCTCATTTTAAAATAATTATTAATGGAAATTATTAAATAAATATTGCCTAAATTTTCGGGACATCACAATAATCCAATAGGTTCATAGTGACCCCATGAAAACTATGATTGGATGATGTTATTGGTAGACACCAGTAGGTTCTTAGTGATCCGATGAAAACTCTGAAACCAGAAAGATAGTTCGTAAGCTTAGAATATGTTATTATTCAGCCTATGAAAACTAATAGGTTAATAGTGATCCTAGAAACTACAGTACAACAAAATATCAAATTTAAGACAGATTTTAGGGACCAAAACATTATTGTCTCTATGTCAGATCTAATTAGAGACAGAATATTTGTGTCACTGATAATTAATAAAATAATTTAAACCATGGTCTTTAATGGGTCTCATTGGGAAAAGCTTTCAATTATGTTGTAGATCGTTCATGACTCCTTTAATTACCCACCTTACCTCCACGTAATCACCCACTCGCATTTTTTCCTAAAATAAAATACCTAGCTATGCGCCGCCATAGATAAAAGTTTTCTCCCCCAAAATTTTCAGGACCGCAATCCACCTCAAGCAAAACCCTATTCCTCTGTTCGCGAATTAAAAGATGTTCTAACCTATTGACGTATATACTTGAAGAAAACAACAGTTCGATTTTCAATTTACTTACTTCTGCTGCTTTTTCTATGTCGATTTATTTGATTTGAATGTAATCAATTTAATAAGTCGACCTGCATATAAATCAATAGTAGGTTGCTAAAACTGAACAGAAGCAAAATTCTATGGATATTATTACTAGATTGCAAGCATTAATTTCTGATATATAGAATATTTTCGTAGGAAGTAGCATATTTTGGGCTATTAGATTTCTGTTAGTGCATTTTAGCCCGTTAAGATTTGTGTCTTATTGCTGAAATCTGATATCATGTCTAAGAACGGTATATTTTTGCAAGAAGAGAAATGTAGTTACAACTTATAGAATGCAAAAAAGATTAATCAAGGAAAAGTATTCATATGGAGTTTGAAGTCAAAATGTAGCCATTTTATGCCACTGATCAATAAATAAATGAACCAAAACTACTTTCTAAAGCAAAGTTCTAAATATACAAAGTGCTGTAAGCATTAACTACCTCAAAATACCATGAATTATAAAGATGTACTTCTATTCACCATGATATTAATAAAGATTACTGGCTAGGAAAATGGTTTACCTCGTGTTATATGATATATCTTCAAAACTTTTTCACCAATCCAAATTTCAAGGGGAAGGAATTATGCTTTCTGCTTTTGGATTATTTAGCCATCATAGTTGGTAATCTATACGTACATGAATAACAATGTGTTTACAAATGACATCAATACTCAAAGAAATAATGTTAAGATAATATAAGAACATATACAACAATATTGATGGTTGATCAGTACCAAAAATTTCATAAGTATATATGAATTATTTATCATAATGCTACATATATAGTAATGTACAATTTCAAACATGTCTTTAAATAAAAAGGAAAAAATAATTCAATTATAACAAAAGGAGAATATACATCATAAATTTTCTAGTTTAACAAACTAATGTAATTGAAGTGAGCAACACAATTAAAGTTATACAAGGTAGAAATTCATTAATTACTGTAGTAATGGAATTATTGGCAGTAAGTAACATGCATCAAATCTTGAATAGAAAGCCAGTTATCGCAATGTATCATCAATTGCGAGTGGAAAAAAGAGGATTAAAGTTAACAAGATAGTTATCCAAATATGGCAAGTAACACCGCATTCTACCAATTAGGAATGTAATATACCGTGTTTTGAACCAATCTTAATGAGTGCATACTATAAACTCTAATTTCTTACATGTATAACAAAGTATTCTACATATATAGTTAACAAATTATCACTTGTTTTTATTCTGACAAATTTTTTTTCCCTCTTGTTAATAAACCTAAATCTTTTAAATAAACAATCAGTTTCTAGTAGAACTATAGTTATATTGCTACAGAAATAATCATGAGTAAAAGCAATACCGTGTCGATTATGGAGAGTGTATGAGCTCTAATTTCATGTACATGTATTATACACCTTGTTCTACATATTATAAATGGAAAAATAATCCCTTAACATTTAAAATAAATAACTTTTCTTTTTATCATCATCGCCATCATCATTTTAATGTTAATTAGTAGCCTAAAGCATGAGGGACATATCACATATGCAACGCATCTTTGAAAATTTATGGATGTTGTCTAAGTTGTTTGAATATTCAAAATATTCAAAATAAGCATCTTAATACAATGTACAAAACCAAAAACATCAGATGCATTGTCAAACTAACAGTGTAGGCAGAAATTTATTTTGAAAATGCTCTTTTTTTCACTTTTCTTTTCAGTAATTAGACCAATGTTTCCTTCTTATATTACCGGTAGGCCATTTTACTCTTTTTATTTATGCGTTATTTCTATGAATTATATATTTTGAATCATTATTATTGTTTCACCAAGCTACATGTTTTTTTAGTATATTCTATTGATTATATGTTGCGAATCATTATTATAGTCTGGAATATGTAATGTTTGATTCCCATACTTTTCCATAGGTAAAAGTAGGTATCTATTGTATTATAAGTTTGTTTTATAATAACTTCTTACTGCTTATTAAATATTAAGTAATTTTTATTTCTTCGTAGGATAAGTTTCAAACCGAGTGACCATTCATGGATGTATAGTAGGCTCAAAGATGGATATATAAATCTAGAATTTGCTAATGGTGTCAACAAATTTATTGATTATGCATTTTTACAAGTAGATTACGGAGGAACCGTTAGGTGTCCATGCTCCATCTGCAAAAACAAAAAATTTCAATTAAAGGAAGAAATTTCTAAGCATTTATTACTAAATGGTTTTGTTCCACTTTATTCTAAATGGATTTTCTATGGAGAGGAAGAAGTTGATGAACCAACAATGTCAGAGTCAGATACAAATAATTTGAATGATGATAATCCATATAGAGATATGGTATTAGATGCGATGGGTGTTGATAATGATGTGGAAGAGCAATCACCAAATGCCGAAGCTCAAAAGTTCTTACACATGTTAAAAGCGGCCGATGAACCACTTTGGGATGGATGCAAAAAAAAGACAAAGTTATCTGCATGTGCCAAAATGATGGCTCTTAAATCTCGGTGAGGTGTAATAGATGCATGTTTCAAGGATATGAATGCACTAATTGACAACATGTTACTTAAAGGACATAAGCTAATTCAAAAAAATTATGAAGCTAAAAAAATGTTGAAACCTCTTTGGCTTGGCTATGAAAAAATTGATGTTTGTCAAAATTTTTGCATCTTGTATTACAAAGAAAATGATAGGAAGGTTAGTTGTGATATTTGTAAAAGTCCTCGTTACAAGTCTGAAGGTATAGGAAATAATTGTAGAAACATCGCTGCAAAACAACTTCGATACTTCCCAATCATTCCGAGATTGAAAAGGTTATTCATGTCACCAAATCATGCTAAAGGCATAACATGGCATTATTACAATAAGTCAATTGATGGTTCAATGGCTCATCAGGTTGATGGTGAAGCATGGAAAGACTTTGATCATCGACATCCGTATTTTGCATCATCTGATCGAAATGAGCGGTTATATACTGACGGTTTTAGTACATTTGGAACTTCTGCAAAATCTTATTCATGTTGGCCATTGATTTTGACGGTTTACAATTTGCCACCTTGGAAGTTCATGAAACAACCATTTTTATTCCTTAACATGATCATACCAGGGCCTAAAGGTCCTGGAAAGAATTTACATATTTTCTTACGACCTTTGATTGATGAACTATTAGAGTTGTGGAAAGGTGTTCTTGTTTATGATGTGCACAAAAAAGATAATTTTTTGCTGAGAGCTGCTTTGATATGGACAATTAGTGATTTTCCTGCATATGGTATATTGTCCTGTTGGAGTACACATGGAAGATTATCATGTCCTTATTGTATGAGAAAACAAACTCCTTTACTATTGAACATGGAGGAAAAGCTTGTTTTTTTGATAGCCACTAACAATTCTTGCCATTAAATCATCCATTCAGAAGGCAAAAGGACAAGTTCAAAAGGAATGCCATTGAACGTGATATACCACCTCCTCGATGTTCTAGTTTTGAGATGAGAGATATAGTGTCAAGTTTGCCTAATATTGTATTTGGATTTAAATCAGGTAATAAAAAATAACAGGATTTGGTGAATCACATAATTCGGTACGTAGGAGTATATTTTAGGATCTTCCATATTGGGAATCAAATTTGATTCCTCATAATCTAGATGTGATGCATATTGAAAAAAACTTTTTTGACAATATATTCAACAAATTGATGGAAACCGACAAAACAAAAGATAATTTGAAGACTAGACTTGATCTTGAAAAAATTTGCAGCAAACAACGGTGGATGAGCTTAATTCAACATTCTAATGGAAATTATTACAAGCCAAAGGCTCCTTTTTGTCTTTTAAATAAAGATCAGAAAGATGTTTGACATTGGGTTAAAAGCAGACGTTTTCCAGATGGATATGCCTCTAACATTCAAAGATGTGTCAACGAGTACGAAACTAAAATTAGAGGGTTTAAAATCCATGCTTGTCATGTATTTATGCAAAGACTTCTTCCTACCGCATTTCGGTCATTCTTACCAAAAATATATGGGAAACGTTAATTGAACTTAGTAATTTTTTTCATGACATATATGCGAAAAATATAAATGTTGACTACATGAGTTTGTTGGAAAAAAATATCGTTGAAATAATTTGTAAGCTTGAGAAAATATTTCCTCCTTCCTTTTTTGATTCCATGGAGCATCTGCCTATTCATATTCCATGTGAAGCAAAAGTAGGTGGTCCAGTTCAATATTGATGGATGTACCTTTTTGAGAGGCACGTTTATTTTTTTCTCGGTAATTATGTGGATTATTTTTTAATTTTTATTTATGGTTTAGGTATTTGTACTATTTGAAAAAGAAAGTGGATAACAAGGCGCATGTTGAAGGGTCCATAGCTGAAGCATATCTTATTGATGAGATTTCAAACTTCACATCGTGTTATTTTTGTCCAAATGTTTAAACTATATGGAGTCAAGCTCCGAGAAATGATGATGGTGGAGAGATTATGACTAATGAAAGACTATTCATTTTTTGTCATTCAGGCAGGGTGTTATCAAATGCATTTGTTAAGAGGAGACTGGCCCCAATAGAACATCGTGCTATGCATAAATACGTACTTTTTAATTTCCCTAAATTGAAAGATTTGATGATGTAAGTAATATCAAATATCATTATAATTAGATATACCATAATACATCTTACCAACAAGAATATAATTTTGCGCTTAGAAAATGTAAGGATGAACTATAAGACCAGTATTCGGAAAAGGATGAGGTTTTCATTGATATGAAGTTGGAATCAATATTTCATGAATGGTTAAAATCAAATGTACGTTTTTTAACTGGATGTAAAATCAATATATTACATATAGTTTATGTTGTATAAATTGTTCACTTATCACGCGTATTTTTTTAATATATTTCATTCCATCTAGATGGTGTTATGCATCAACTATATTTACTCGCACAAGGACCCCGTTATTTGGTGGAGTGTTACAATGGTTACTTTGTGAACGGTTATAAGTTCCATACAATGCGGTATGGGAAGAAAAAAACAATGAATAGTGGCGTATATGTGAAAGGAAGTTGTTATGATGATCTACAAAATGATTATTATGGGATGATTAAAGAAGTTATTAAGTTGACATATCTTGGAGAGAAGAATGTAATTTTTATGTTCAACTGTGATTAGTTTGACACACTGTCAAGAGATGGGATAAGAGTGCACTATGCAATTGGATTGATTGAAGTAAAAAGTAATTCTCGACTTTAAATAGAAGATGTGTTTGTGTTTGCGCACCAGTGTCAGCAAGTTTATTTACATGCCAACCCAGAAGTGTATCAAATGAATGGTTAACTGTGATTAAAACCAGTGCAAGAAGTCGGTTTTCACTTAATTTATTCAATTCAGAGGAGAATACAGATGTGGATCAAGCAGATGAGATAGCTCCACCTCCAACTATTATTTCAGATGATAGTCTTGATCAACTAATAATAATTGAACATTATGATTTCATTGATAATGAAGAACTGAATCTTGAAATGGAAACGACTGATAATAGTAGTGATGATTCAAAAGTGGATATAGAAGTAGATAAGGACGATGATGATGTTGATGAAAGTGACGATGAAGTAGCTATTGACGATGAATACTCTCCCTAGTAGTGTTAAACTATTATTAAATATTATGGTTACCGTTTTATAATTTCATAATGTCCATGAATAATTTTGTTATCATCTTTTATTGTTTTGAAACGTCATACACCGCAAGTTGGCACTACTACAAAACATGCCATTTGCATCGCCTCATTTGAATTGGTTGAAGTAAAAAACTGATGCAAATAGAACTATTTGCATCGGTTCTGTCGTAATAACCGATGCAATTGGTACGTGGAAAGCAATGGGTAATAAAAAAATCAAATTTGCATCAATTGTCACCAACAACCGATGCAAATACGTCGATGCAAATAGTTTTAGTCGCATCGATTTTAAAGTCAACCGATGCAACTACGTTAATTTGCATCCCTTACCAACATATGTTTTAACGGCAGGCAAATACAAAAAAAAAAGGGTATGCGAAAACAACCCGCAACCCATGCTCAAAACCTACACTATAAAATGAATGTAACTCAGAATAATATCAGTTTGATAAAACCCAAATCTCCAAATACACTACTTTTATAATTCATGGAGGCACTCAAAAATAGATTAACTCATAGTTTCTCAATCCAGTTTTCTCAGAAAACAAAATTCAATCGCAAACCAAATCGAATTTTGGGAGTTCTCGCTGTGTTCGATTCGAGTTGCCCATTAATTTGGATTGGGTGCCAACGAGGGGTTGAGGAGGTGACTGGTCAGGACAAGTCGTGTGTTCGCCGAGGGGTTGAAGGTGACTGGTCAAGGCTAAAATTCGACCAAGAAGCGATTAGAGGGTACGCGGTCACTGTTGATTATGGGTTTCAAGCTGCTGCTCTGGTCAGTGGTGCTCGCGTTCAAGTGTGGGTTTCGGTTTATGAGTTGCGGTTGATGTTGTGATTGCAGGTGAAGGGTGTTTTTTTCTTCTTTTGGAAGTGGCAGTTTGGAGGCAGTTTGTTGAGCAGAAAGTGGTAGGCTCTAGGTTGGTTACTTTTGTAGCAAGAAGGGTGGTCTGATGGTGGTTTTGGTCGATGTCAAGTAGTCTGATGATGGTGGTTTGGTCTGATGGCAATATGAGTGGGGAGGTTGTGTAGGAGAGGCGATGACGGTGAATTGGAAGTTCTGCAATGGAGAATCTGCTGTGCAGATAAACTTGCTGCCGTAAACGGTGGATGGTGAGAGGAAGAATGAAAGCAGTGGGTATATTGAACTATTAGGTGATGGTTATGATCTGTAGTGTATGAAGTAGTTATGGGCAGTGAAGATTTGGGTTTGGGATGTTTGCAGAGTTTTATTGCAATGTTGGCACAGATGGAGTGGGGGTTTAAAGATGAAGTGATGGTGAGGTTTGGAGATGAGGTGATTGTGTTGGGAAGAAGTGGTTGAAGGAATAGACTGAAGCAGGTCAGTGGTGAGTGTCTTGATATGGTTGGCAGTATTTGACAATGTTTGTGACTGGAACTATGAGCATAGAGTATATGATAGTATGTATATGACAATGTTTGTGATAATGTTTAGCAATAGTTTTTGTATGAGGAGATGATAGTAGAAGACAAGCAGTTTTGTTTGATGAGGTGATGAATGTTTGAATGAGTAGGTAGCTGTGGAAAAAACTTTTCAAACAAATTTGGCAGAATGCATTTTGTGATATTGTAAGTTGGAGGAGGTTTGTAAAGGAGCAGTTTGGATGTTGTCGGTAGTGGATGAAGAGGATGTCGCGATGAGGCAATTCAAGATGGCAAGTTGCTGTAGTGTTGATAGGACTAATATATGCAGCAGTTTAAGGCAGTAGATAGAAGGTGGTTGTAGCACTAGTGCAGACAGTTGTTGAATGAAATATGAAGTGGCGGAAGTAGTCGAATGCTTGGTTTTGTGGTGGAGTTCAGATTGCAAGGTATGGTGGTGCTAGAGGTAAATTCTCTTGATTACATTTTGATCATATGTCTCTATAATTTCGGTAATTAATAGAAAAATACATGACATGATGTATTGTGTAACTTTTGTGTTCCTTTGCAGATAATATTTATTCAATGTGTTTTAGTGAAGTATTGTGCAATTTCATACAACACATATTGAAATTATTGGAAGAGAAGAAAATATAGCAGAAATAATGACTACAAATATCTAAAAATAATAACGAATAAACTTACATTTAAGCTTGTGTAGAATCAGTGAGAGCTAATTTAGAGCTCTTGCTTCCAATGTAGGATTTGAAGTAAATGTAAATAGCCACAGCAAATAGCATTATGAATAAGGTTCAAGATAGCAAATTATATAAGCATTATGACTTACTCTTTTTTTCACTGATTAAAATTATATCAAAAGCACAGTATGTGTTTTGTTTTAGTATTCCAATCTGTCAATGGTTTTTACCGAGACTCTTAAATTATATCAAAAGCATAAAAAATCAAATGGGGAAAGTATTAATTCCATTTGAGCATCGTCGATAACCGGTATGTCGGTTTGGCCATTGATACACCCAAGGGCGAATCTATGTGTAGCTGAAGGGGATCAGCTAAACCCCCTCAAGTTTCCAAATTTTGGTAAAAGTACCAAATATTTGTAAATTGACCCCTCTCAAACTATCAAAAGTTCAAGTTGCTTTCAGCAATTATCCATTTCCTTCTTCCCAGAGAAACACTAATCTCCTTTTGAATAAATGTCCATTAGTTAATGGTTAGAAAATTTGATTACAAGTGAAATTGATAAGATAATTTAACAATTTTTGAAATTTTATGTATTGTAACTTTGCTTCTTTAATATATGACCCCTCTGGAAAAAAATTCTAGATTCGCCCCTGACTACATCACAGAGAAAGTGCCCGAAATGCAGACTCTCGAACCTGCCATTTAATCGTGTTGTGATCTATCTCAGGTGCATGACATTCTAGCCTCATCGCCACCTTCCTCAACTGCATTGGTAAAGCGGCTGGTGATAATTAAACATGACACTTCTGATCATATATGTGTTGTTAATACGTACTTTCGAAAACATTGTTGGGTCGATTTTTGAGACTTCACTTGCTTCATCGGACCATGTTGCTGGCTGCCATAGTAGTTTCTTGTGACACAGATGACTATCAGTGTGCAATAGTTGTCTCTACGTGTCCGTCGTCCCATAGTCTCACCTGATACTGGTGTTCTCTTCATTGGTAAAGAACTTGATGAAAACACTAGTTTTGATAACACCACAGAAGAAGCCACACTTGGCAATGTTGCAACGGAAGGGGCTGAAGTGGTGCAAGCCTATTGCAACTGTCTTTGAATTGGAAGAGTGTGCACCTAATGCAATACTTTTGATTAAGGAGAAATCTGTCTTTGTTGTCCCCTCTGAAGCAGATTCGAATTGCATTGCTTCATTGAATTATATTGATGGGTTGCATGAACATGGAGTTTTACCGCATTGGATGTTTTCATGTCTAATACAAACGTTTGTATTAGCATTGGTGCAACGGTGTGATGTGGTGCTTATGAATGTATTGAAGTGATGCCTATGCATGAAGAACCTGGTGCCTGTGCTGTTTCTAAATGCGTGCCTACAACTGTGGATCCGATGGCCAGAGTGGTTAACAAGTATGATAGAGCTGAGCCTACTCTTGCATGTTATGAGTAAGTTTAATGATAGAGCAGATTTTCCGCTTTTATGAGGTTGACTCAAACTGAGAGCATAGAAAACACTATGGTTAGTAATGATTATGATTGATGACAAGTACATGTATAGTTGTGTGTTTATTTCACGCCAAATGTTAGGTTAAATATACAAATTTGAATAGTTTTTTTGGTTCCTCTTTTAAACTCTAATGGTGTATAATATACTTTGTTTCCTAACAGTGTCTGTTAAAATGCATAGATTGTTCTAATGATCTAATGGTCAAGATCTTCAGTTTGATATATTTTGAATGATTGTATTATTGCATGCAATAATTGTTTGTTATAATCAATAATAGAGGGATTAGTTTGCATCGGTTTCCAACAACAACCTATGCAACAAGTTCCTTTGTTGCATCGGTTTTCATTACAACCGATGCAACATGTTCCTTTGTTGCAACCGTATTTTGCATCAGTTGTTAGTAACAACCAATGCAAAAAGGACATTTTTGCATCGGTTTTAGAACTGATGCAAAACTATTAAGCCTGTTGCATTGGTTGCATGTGCATCGGTTGTAGAACTGATGCAACAGGGGGGATAACAACCGATGCAAATGGCCTGTTTTGTAGTAGTGTAGAAAATGTTTCTAGATTACTTACTATTATTTCTTCCAATCTAGATTTCATGTGCATATGAATACTATATGTTACATTTATGATGACCTTTTAGTGCGATATGAAAGAATATTTGATGCAGTCCAATGCTCTATAGGCTACAAATTCTACAAGTACATGGCATAAAAATTAGAAACTTATTTAACATGTACATGGCATAAAAATTAGAAATTTGTTTAATAAATATATTGGGAATTATTCTATCTTCTAGTTTCTAATATGGATTTTTTTTGTTATACAGGCATACACCATAATGTTAGTGACAGCACCAATGGAAAAGCTTAAAACTTCATCATAGTGAATACTTCTTCGACGTACTTCGGTGAGAATTTTTATCCACTCCTTTATCACTTTATCTTCCGTTGAGAAAGAAGCAACTGTAGGGAATGACACAAAATCTATATATCTATTGAGAAAGAAGTATTATACATCTGTATAACCCAGCCAGCTACTGCATTAGTATAGCCATCACAAAATTCAGGAGAAATTACACAAAATCTATATATATTCCCACAAGAGTAGTTGCATACCCTTCAACTACATCTTTGGGAATCTGAAGCTGAAACTTTTTATTTATGCCCATGCTTTCATAATTAGTCTAGTCTGGCAACTTAAAACGGTATAGATAAAAAAAGACACTACAGGATGACAAATCAAATTTGATGAATTAACCATATTACATAATTATTCGTAGTTATAGATGTTAAACATACACCAGATGAATACAGGAAAACAAGGACTTTTTTTTGCTTTAGAGTGCAAATGTTAAAAGATCATTTGGCAAAGATTATTTAGAAATTTGTCATAAAAGTATACTAGCATTACATGTAAACTAATAAAACCACTAGTGATTTCATTACTGACACAAAACTATTTATTGAGGTTCATAAACATATAAAATTACCAAAACTGAAGCCATATTTCGCCATGATAGCTTTATTAACCATGATGATTCCAACAGAAGTCACAATATTAAATGACCATGAAGCAGCATCTAATAGTGATTGCTCAGCTTGAAGAATAACACAAATATTCTTGAGAATCAGACTACATTTGCAATAACTTAAAGATAGAAGATGAGCTGTTTCCAATTTACATACTAAGAAAACTTAAGTTTTCCATGTTTGAGTTCCGAGTGAGAACCTCTCCACAATTAAATGTACAGATATTCCTGCTAACTCGTTGGTTCTAACCACGCATTAAGCAATTAATAACCACTAATATAGTTAAGAACCCTACAACTAATAGTGATTCAAAAGGATGAATATCTTAACCGATTCTTTTGTGTAGTCCTCATATTGGGGTGTCATGCACCATCATCAGGTTATATTTTTTTTTTCTAGTTAACATGCTTGATAGCTTTGAACCATTTCAAGTTAGTATTAATCTTGTTGTTTATGTTTGTTTATAATTTTAGGCATATGCAACATTGTCTGAATTGCAATAATGTTTATGCATTGGATAATCTTGCTCATTAAACAGTAATTGTTTAATGTAAATATATTTCAGTATTGAGCAAAAGTCATGGAGGTTTATATAAAACTTCTTCTTGTTGGATTATAATTATAACAAGTAATTTTTGTTATGAGGGAACTGATAAATGAATAGATTCCCATAATAAGTAATTTTTATGTTTTAAATCACCCAATATCTACTATAGTCTTCTTCTAAAGTTGATTAATCTTTTTGAGACCCATTAAACTCTCCAAAATAAATTATTTACTCAATGAAATGACAGCAAAATAACTTGATTTATTAGGATTTAAAATGTCATCGCATAAATGTAAATAGTGTGGTCTTATTGGCAATTGTTGTTTATTTACCGAATTTTCATAAATACAATACTAGCAATAATAATTAGATTTTTTACTAATGATATTTTGTGATGGCTTAATGGCAGGTACAAAGATTCGAGGCCTCGTGAGAAAGGCAACTAGTATAGGAGGTAGACAAATCTCTGGAAGACCGGCACGAAATGATAGTTTATCTAACATCGATGAAAACCTATCAAACATATATCAGGATGGAGTGGAACATGTTCTAGGAATTTGAGGGGGGCAATGTGTTGAAAGAGAAGCAATAGCACACTCATCTACCTGTGAGCACAGAGTTGCAAATACTGTGGAAGTTGGAGGGGAGAAAACTTTTGAAGCGGAAGTAGGTGTCCAACAGAGAGACGATGCATTAGAAATTGGAGAACATTAGATGGATGGAGCAGAGACAGAAAATACAGTTGATGAAAGGGAGTAATCCTGATCAGAGGGTATGATACTCCAATTGATCCTATTATGCAAAAAGGGCCTTTTGAATGGAAAGGAACTCAGTAAGTTAATTTTACATTTACATTACGAAATAATATATATTAAATAGTTTATATTTTTTTTGATTGTCATAGATTTAAGAATAAATCCACTGCACGTTTTATTGGATCTATATGGGATATGCGATTTACTGAACCATGGTATGCATTTTCGAAAGTTCCCCAAGGGAAAAGACATCTGTTATTTAATGAGTTTAAGGTATCTCAATATTTCTGACTCTTTATTAAATAAATATTCAATTTGTAACAGTTTTCTACTTTCATTTTGTAAATAACAAACCTCGCTATGCGAACTAGTTACCCCACAATGCAACTCATGACTTCATGCTGTATGCATCTTTCTACGTCATCATTTTGTCTCTCGAATGCACTTATAATATCACTTTGTAAAATTTAATTTTGATTATCTTGCTTTTTTGTAGAGGGCGTACACTTATGATGCTATTTATGAGCACATGGTTTATGAGATTTGGAAAAAGAAAGCAGCTTCTATCTTTAAAAAAAACTAAATAGTGTGCGACAAAGAGCCAAAAGATTAAAACAAACCACAAACATGACCGACTGTTGAGACACACCTCCTGCATGGATACAGGTAGATGTATGGAATAAAATGATTGATATTGAATGTCACAAAAGCACATATGATGATAAATGTAAGAAGATGAGAGCCAATCGTTTGACATCAAAAGAAGGGACACATACACTTCACACTGCTGGTTCTGTGTCCATCGTTTCACATGATGCACAAGTGGTATGTATTTAATTAAAAATAATAAAATAACATTTGTCTCATTTATATATAAAATTTTACCCTGATAAGCTACAAAAGCTTTCTTTCCTATTGAAAAAATAGGAAAGTAAATAAAGTAACAAACCTTATATTGGTTGATATGTACGCAATTGAGAGAAAAATTGCCTAAACTTATAATAATCATTGGACCAAATTTTTTAAGTGAATTACAGTAGTTTAGCATTTAATTTACCACTTGTTCATGAATGTCATATTCAGCATCATATTAGTTGTTGCATATAAAAAAAAGGGTTTACTAACATGAATAGATTCAGAATTAAAGTAAGGTTATGACATCCACTGTTGGGAGCAGGGCAAAAAAATTAAAACAAAAATTAATTGAAATCAACTCTGTTCCAACTTGCAACAAAGTTTATTTCAAAAAGTTCAAAAAAATTGGAATAATAATTACTGCATCATTTGAAAATGGTTCAGCATTAACCATAGAAATCAAGCAACATGGTCGGCTTTAACTAAATTAATGTATCGTCAGCATATGCATTTGTAGAAGGCAAAAAAGGCACTCGGAGCATTAATAGTATTCGTCAAGTTTTTTTACCAAATCTATTTTTTGGTTAATGCAAATATCATGGAGAAATCTCTAGATCCTTATATATCAATCAACCCCTTACTTAAATATCCAACCATAAAATAGCTAGACAAGTGCTTGCTACATTCTGCAATATTTGTACTGATCTATATATGATCTATTTGTAGGAACTTAAGACAGGTAAACCAACGAGTTTTGAAGAAAGTTTTGTGCCTTGGCATATTAAAAGAGAAAAAGCGAAGGAAAAGGGGAAAGCAAAGCGAGCTTCGGTATCAACTTGAGAATTTGTTGACAATAAGTCGCGGAAAGTCTACATGAGTTATTTTAAACTTTATTAATCTTGTTATGTTTTATTTAGGTTGAAATCTAAATTAGTTACATTGTTCGTCATTTGAATTAACATGATAGTACAATCCATATTTTCTTACTATGGTAATACAATGTTTTGGCTTTGATGCTTGTGAAGACAATATAAATCTAACGTGGTGCTGCTCAACCTGAAACATTATTCCTAAAAAAACTATACACTTCATGTAATTTTGTAAATTTCAATGGTTTGTTTGGAGCCTATTAGCTAAGCTAAAAACTCAGTTAACTCACTTTGTTAACTAAATTTTAACTTAGTTTAAAAAATGAGTTAAAGGAGAGTTTAAATCCAGTTTTATAATCTCAGTTTAAAAAAAACTGATGTACTTAAGTTTAAACACGGTTAAATAAAAATGCCTATAAATAAATCATATTTATATGGGAAAATTCTCATTTTATTCATCCAGTGGGTAAGAAACAGAAGTATTATATGAAATCTCAATTAACTCACTTTTTTAATAGAGTTTAAACTTAGTTGAAAACGATTTAACCGAGAGTTTAAACTGAGTTTAAACTGAATTTTAAACTCAGTGTTAAAGTCGGTTTTAAACTCAATTTGAACTGAGTTTTAAACTAAATTTTAAACTAATTTTAAAATTTAGTTTTTTAATCTCAGTTAAAAAATGAAATTGATTTACTTAAGCTTAAGCTCAGTTAGTTAAAAATACCGCAGAATAAATCATATTTAAATGGGAAAATTCTCATTTAATTCATCCAATGGGTATGAAGTTAGGTAACATAATAAAATCTCAGTTACCTCACTTTTTTAATAGAGTTCAAAACTAGTTTATACTTAGTTAAAAAAAGGAGTGAATTGAGAGTAAACTTGTAACGACCCGCTATTTTGGACCATTCAAATCGACAATAAAACCATACATATCCGACTTGAATAATTCAAAATAACGAATTGTTAATTAAAATTTGGCAAAAACTTAAAATATACAGTAAATAATTCAATCACAGAGTAATATAATGCAGCGGAATAGATAAAGAATAGTAATTCATGAAGCTACTATATACATCAGAGTTAGAAAAATACAACCGAATAGTTCAAATGCAGTGAAGTCTCCAATGCAACAGATGACTTCTCTAAACCAATCAACTTGGAAGGCTGGAATCCGAATCGATAGTTGGATTTCCAAATGAAGCTTCGAACTCCAAAGGTGAGTCTCAAATGCTGTATCACTCAGTCTGACCCGAGCGTAAAGCAAAACACAAAACATTCGAGTCAGGATTAACATTCTTATATCAATAAATCCAACTCAAGTGAAATATCAACTGAAATACAAATAACTTAAAGGATGTTTGGGATAACCATCCTCTAAGGGTCCATGGAACTTTCTACAAGGTAGAAACATACACTATAACACCGTGGTCATTTCCACTTAAATTATACTTCAAACCAAATATCATTTTCACTTCAAATATCTCTATATTTCCCAAAATGGTATTTATATATATTAAATAATTTATAAAGTAAAGTATCTTCAACTCCCTCAACTTAACAAATCGTTCCAACATCAACCCGAACTTCCCATTTAAGATTTAATTTACTCTCGATTTTTCAACATAAATTCAACTCAATTCCTAAAATAACCACTTCAATTTTATCGATCTCAAATTCGAATTTGAAATCACAAATACCCCTTTATATTTCAATATATTTCAAAACTTTAAGTATTCAACGTTTCAAACTAAATTTTATTCAATTTAGTTTTCTACATAATAAATTCAATTTAGTTCAACTTAAATTTTCATTTTTATTCAATTTTAGTTTCTAAATAACAAATTCAACTATATTGATTTAAATACAGATCCGATTCTCAAAATAAACCATTTAAATTCCAATATAGTTCAAAGCTTTAATATTTAAATGTTCAATTAACAGTTTCATATAGATCTCGATTTAACCTCACTATTATTTAGTCTTGAATATACTCCCTCATTTGATTCAATATTATTTAAGTAACCTTAAATTCCATTTTACTCAATATTTTCCTTAATTTAGTTAAACGTGAAAAATTCATTAAATCACTTAAATCAAAAATCTAGTTATAAAATCATACCTTTTAAATTTCTCATTCAAAAATTTCAAATCGATTTAATTAAATAAATCATTATTTAAATACCATTTTTAATAAACCAAAATTTATCTTCCCATCTTAATTTATCCCAATTCTTGAAAAATCTATTTGAAATATAATTTACACAAATATTTAACATAATTTATGTATTAAATCAATCTTAATTAAATTAAATATTATTAAATCTATCATTACTCTTTATATATAATAATTTAAGAATTTACACTTATTAAGACCATATATTTCTTTCCAAAACAATGAATTTATTTTCAAAAATATTTATATATCGACCAACGGTGTTTGTATATATTTCCTATCATATATTCAAGTACTACGGATATTTATCATTTCAATCCGTACACTAAATATATACGGGTGGATATCATTTCAACCCGTAATCCCAAATTCAATTAAATGAAAATCGCTTGGGTTTATCATTTCAACCCATAACGATTTTCTCCTATTCTAAAGTCCGTTCGGGTATGTATCATTTCAACCCATAGTGATTTCTAAACTACAGGGAACTTGCAGAGTGATAACAGGTAATACAATAAAATAACAGGCATATATCATCAATAACAATATAATATAAACAACATGATATTGTGTCATATCCTGCAGGTGAACAGTTACAGATAATATCATATATAACAAATTTAAATAACTACAGCAGCATATTTCAATTGTCGTTTCAATTGAAATCAAATTTAATGAATAAAAGAACGTTAATCGTGAATGATTGCTCACCTTTCGAGGCTAGAGAGATTTGACAAAGAATTGAGCTACGGACACTGAAATCTGAATTTCGAATCGAAGCGAAGTAAAATCGGCATGAATTCGACGATCCAAGCTGATAACAAGGATTTGATGGAACAATTCAGAATTGGATTGATGAAGATAAAAGGTATAGGTGAGCCTATATATAACTATATGTATAATCATATTCTAAATTCTAACCCATATTGAATCTTTAAAATATATAAATATAAATTGATATTAAGTTTAAACATATAAGCGCATACCCAAATCAAAATCTATATGTATTAAAATCAAGATACATTTATAGGTTATAAAAATTTAAAATCTATAGGTAAATTTGAAATTCAAGTACCGATATATATAATATATAACAAACACAATATCTCTTGAAATCAATATTTTAATTAATCAATATTTAAGATTATATACTCTTAAATAAACTCACTTACATATACTTAAAAGCACATCTTATATATATATATGTATGTATGTATGTATGTATGTATGTATTATTAACTAATATGTAAATTGTTGTTGCAATTAAATATAACACATCTTATATGCAGACTGAATGGAAAAAAATATACATTATTATTATTTATTTCTTTAAACATAAAAAAAAAATTAAACCGAAATACATATTTAAAAGTTACATATTACATTTATTTTCACGTTAAAGCATATACTTCCAAAAAATGTTTAGACAGGCCGGAAGCAAAAGAATTTACACTATCTATATATAAAATGCCTTATTAAAAATGTTTATAAACTAACGTACTCTGTTGTCAGTCTAAATCTATAACTTTATTTTAAACAAAACCCAATATACGAAACTATATGCATTAAACCTTAAACTATATCTACATAGTACTACAAGCAGACTATAAAGCCAACAGCCTTACACATCACATATATGAAAAATGCAGACCATACCATATGAATAATATCCAACTGCAGCCTTACTATACGTATATGCAGATTATATTTTAATATCAGCTGATATACATATAAGCTTGTGTATATTGATCTTATATAAAATAATAAAATGAACGTATGTAATCTATCATGAAAAGTTCTGACGCAACATAAGATTTATAGGCTCGAACCTTATAACCACGCACGCACGAGCAGATGGTTACGGTGCTAGGCCAGGGCGGAGAAGCGGGCAGCCAAGCCGGAGGAGATTAATGGCATATCTCTGGCGAAGGTGATGAGGCTCGGGCCGAGGAGTGGTAGAGGGAGAAGGCGGACGGCAGAAAATGTGTCAAGTTCGTGGGCTAGGAGTGACGAAGGAAGTGGACGGGGTGAAGGCCGATGTTGACTGGATGAACGAGGCTCGGGTTCACGGTGAAGGGGAGGACTAGGTCGGGGCATGGAGGAGGCTGGCTGTAAGGGGAAGAGGGAGAAAAAGGGGCCGAGCTGGATGTGGTGGATCTGTAGAAAGAAAAATGGAAGAAGGAGGAGGAAGAAAACATGAAACGAGGGAGGAGAATGGAAGTGACAGCAGTTTGCAATGTGAAAGAACGAAGTGAAACAAGGTTATAAAGGCAAAATAAATATATATAAAACGAAAGGAAATAAAAGGTCACGAAAATCATGCCCTTGTGATCAGCTAATTTATTAAAACGAAACAGCTCTTTATTTGATAACGTGTAAGTACAGAAAAGGAAGCTAGTGAAACGTTGGGACCACAAATGAAATGAACGAATGAAACGCTGAAAGTCAGCCTGTAGTTTAGGCATTAATAAAACAAATTTTGATGTAGTAGCAACGGTCATCCAAAATTTCAGCCAACTAATTAAAGCAGCATTTATTTTTGTTTGGGCGGCACGTCACAAGTTTGAAAACAAAAGGGTTTTAAAACGGATACCGATACGGTTTTACGCTTTACAGATTCCGCCACGTACCGGATTTCAAAATACAGAAATAAATATACTATTGAGATCAGCACGACGAGACGATCACAATGATATACAGATATCAGTGGTACGATCATCCGATCAAAAGTCGATAATCAGAACTGAAAATGCTGTTAATTTGTCAGAAATAAGGTAAACGAAGCAGTAGACGTCCGAATTTGGAAAAACGAAAGATGACGTCTCGGTCAAAGGAGGATTTAGAAATTTTTTATAGAAAAATATCCAGGCTTGGAAATAAATTTATTATCACCACTTATTAGCTAGCTTGAATTTAATAGAATCTCACAATGAAATAAACTTTGATAAAATAAATTGAAAATTTAAAATCTGCTATGTTTAGTTGAACGTAATCCAAATATAAAATTTTTAGTTCAAAATATTATTATTTAAATTTCTCAAACATCCAATTAAATACGTTATAAAACAAATCAAAATTATTGAAATTTTATGGATCGTTACACTCTCCCCCACTTAAAACTTTTCGTCCCCGAAAAGGAAGGAGGTAGGAGAATAAAACAACCAGAAAGAATATAGATTGAAAGACAAGATAAACAATTAATTTTAAAACTACACAAATTTAATTGGAAATATCTATTTGAAGATTTCATTTGAAATTTAATTTTCTTTAATATTTAATACCTTTCAACTCCTTTGAAAACGATTATTTACATTATTACTTATATTTACAAAGACTATTGAAAATATTAAATCCACAATTTATGAAATTTTATTTTATCTCAAGATACCTTTCAAATATTACAAATAAATTTATAATCATTTGTTTTAAAGATGTTTTATGTAATTAATAACTTCAAAAATATTTATAACACTAAAATTTTATATTAAACAATGTAGTATATAATTAGACAATATTTTAAAGGATAAATCCAACTAGGAAGGTAGGTAGATTTGGAAATCAGAATCAAGATGAATAACTAAACTGAGCAGATAAGGTAGATGCAAGGAATAGTATCGGGCACGAATAATTAATCTAGAACCATAAGAATTTAAATTTCAAATATTAAATCAAAATTTCTCTGTTGGGAAAAATACTTTTATAATAAATACCTTTTTATATCGTAATAAATTTTCCTTTTGAAAATACTTTTATAACTTGATGTTTCACCATGTTTATCCTCGTTCTTGCAGACTCTGGCCATGCGTTGATCAGGCGCAAAGCTAGCATTCTTCAAGTACTTAGTAGACCCGTTTCAACACCCAGTGAAAATACTTGAAAAACCTTTTTTTTTTAAAAACAGATATGGAAAGTACAATCCAAACAAACAACCAAACCAAAACCTTTGTCCGATCATGGTTCGCAGATACACAATGGTTACGCCTGGGTCCCCCAAGAAACAATCCGTATCTGTAAGCTTTCTCAGCCCTGCGAGTTACGCCATGATGACTAGTAGAGTGCATGATACACAATGGTTACGCGTGGATCCCCCAGGAAACAATCCGTACTCCTAGGCAAGACTCAGCCAGGCACTTGCACTACTATTCGCGACCTACACAGATTGCAGGATACACAATGGTTACGCCTGGATCCCCCAGGAACAATCTGTACCCCTAGGCAAGACTCAGCCAGACAATTGCGCTATGCATTCACGAGAGGAAAAAAAAGAAACCATGGGTTACGCCACGGTGAGAACACTCGAGTATTACATCCGGAAAACCAAAAATCAGAGAGAATAATATCGATAGAATGAATCCACGATGTAGCCACAAAGCGGATATCAAGTAGAAGGCACTTTCCATATCTTTACTTCGAAAATATATATCATATAGTACCTTTTCAAATCACTTTCAAATATCATACTTATATAAAGTCCATTATATATAGGATTCCCTTTTTCCCAAATCGAATACTTTTCAAATCAATAATAGATCAAATCAATAGTAGATCAAATCATACTTATATAGACTTCGATTATATAAAATAGCTTTCCAAATTGAGTACCTTCAAATCAATGGATTTCAAATCAATTTCATACTTTTACAAATCCAATTTATATAAGTTCGACCACTCCCAAATCAAGTGCTTAATAATATAAGGTTCTCAATTTCAAATCATTCAATATCCATTCAGTTTCCAAATCATATACGATTTCACCAAATTTTCTTCCAAATTAAGTATCTAAATTTCAAAGTTCCCAAAATAATAGGTTTAGAAAATTATCCCAGTTTCTAAATTAAAATAATTCAAGTCGAACAAATTCATTTCCAAAATCTCCATAAGAGTACTGGTCTTTAATTTCAGTTTAATTTCAAAACTAAAATTTTTCTCAAAATCAGTTATACTCAAATGGTTTCCAAATTTATAATTATCCCTTTAAAACTTTTAAACTATCTATTTCTAGTTGAAATATTCAATTTACCTTTCTGACAACTATTATTAAAAACTATATTTTTTTTCAAAACATTTCAAACTAAATTTATATTCTTTATCAAACATTTTATACTCTTCGAAATTTCTTAGTTTTAAAATTTTAGATCTTGACTTGGAAGTGTTCGAACCTTCAAAATGATAAGGGGAAATCACATTTTCAATTCAAGAGTTGAAACAATAATAAATCAATTTCAATATATAGGGTTATACCAAAACAAATTCGAAACTCGAGGACTGAACACCGGTCTCACTTTAAATTGTTTCAAATATATACATATATCTTTCGAAAATATCAAATTATACTTCGGAATTTGTAATCATAACGGTTTTACAAAATCACTCGCATAGCGAGCTATTAAAGTGGCCTCTCCTCCACTTTGAAACTCGAAAATCAATGTCGGTCATGCGTACACTCATCACCGAAATTATTTTCCAACGACATACGTGAGTTCTGGACTTCTATTTTCTTGAAAACTTCTTTGAAATTTCTCCAAAATTATTGGAATTCATTTGAACTCATTTGAAACATTTCTTATTCGGAAAAATACTTTTAAATCGTATTATTTATATATATTTTCCAAAATCTTAAAACCAATTTCAAAATACCGGAATTCAGTTCTCGAATTTCAAATTTAACTTTACAGTTATAAATCATTTTTATATAAATCTATTTCTATAAATTTTCAAAATTTCAAATCCTTTCAAAACTTTTATATATAGGGTAACATTTTCACTTTTATATATAGAATAAAATCATAGTTATCAAAATAAAATTTCGGTATAAACAATTTCAAAAATACAAAAAAAAAACAATTTTCAAAAGATGATTCAAGAATGGATTTCAAAACAAAGATAGCGATTTAATTTAAAGGAACTCCAATCAATAGAATCCTGATTCGAAGATAGACTCGATCGAAGATGAAATAATTAAATTACAAAATAGAAGATGGATATACTTCTATAAATCGCGGGCGACCTTTACCGGTCAACCGTGATTCCAAAATTAGATCGGTGTAGAATTCTGAGGCAACTCGACATTCGATCGCCAAAGATATAGAATTCGGCATAACAAGATATAGCAGCATCGTAAACCGAGGATACAGAAATCTTTGGTGAGTCAATGCCAATTGAAAAGGAGTTTTCACCCCCTTTACAAATCATTTAGTGGAGTTATGGGATACTCCGGAATCAAACGAATATAAATAGGGAGAGACAGGATGAATTTCGGAACCAAGGGACATTCCAAAATTCGAAGGAAATCGATTCAAAAGGAAGAGATTCAACTCGAGCGAAAGTGATTCTGTAAACAAATTTACTATATATGCTAAGTTTTTCCTAGAGCCAAGGCTCTGATACCAACTGTAACGACCCACTATTTTGGACCATTCAAATCGACAATAAAACCATACATATCCGTCTTGAATAATTCAAAATACCGAATTGTTAATTAAAGTTTGGCAAAAACTTAAAATATACAGTAAATAAATCAATCACAGATCACAGAGTAATATAATGCAGCGGAATAGATAAAGAATAGTAATTCATGAAGCTACTATATACATCAGAGTTAGAAAAATACAACCGAATAGTTCAAATGCAGTGAAGTCTCCAATGCAACAGATGACTTCTCTGAACCAATCAACTTGGAAGGCTGGAATCCGAATCGATAGTTGGATTTCCAAATGAAGCTTCGAACTCCAAAGGTGAGTCTCAAATGCTGTATCACTCAGTCTGACCCGAGCGTAAAGCAAAACACAAAACACTCGAGTCAGGATTAACATTCTTATATCAATAAATCAAACTCAAGTGAAATATCAACTGAAATACAAATAACTTAAAGGATGTTTGGGATAACCATCCTCTAAGGGTCCATGGAACTTTCTACAAGGTAAAAATATACACTATAACACCGTGGTCATTTCCACTTAATTTATACTTCAAACCAAATATCATTTTCACTTCAAATATCTCTATATTTCCCAAAATGGTATTTATATATATTAAATAATTTATAAAGTAAAGTATCTTCAACTCCCTCAATTTAACAAATCGTTCCAACATCAACTCGAACTTCCCATTTAAGATTTAATTTACTCTCGATTTATCAACATAAATTCAACTCAGTTCCTAAAATAACCACTTCAATTTTATCGATCTCAAATTCGAATTTGAAATCACAAATACCCCTTTATATTTCAAAACTTTAAGTATTCAACGTTTCAAACTAAATTTTATTCAATTTAGTTTTCTACATAATAAATTCAATTTAGTTCAACCTAAATTTTCATTTTTATTCAATTTTAGTTTCTAAATAACAAATTCAACTATATTGATTTAAATACAGATCCGATTCTCAAAATAAACCATTTAAATTCCAATATAGTTCAAAGCTTTAATATTTAAATGTTCAATTTAACAGTTTCACATAGATCTTGATTTAACCTCACTATTATTTAGTCTTGAATATACTCCCTCATTTGATTCAATATTATTTAAGTAACCTTAAATTCCATTTTACTCAATATTTTCCTTAATTTAGTTAAACGTGAAAAATTCATTAAATCACTTAAATCAAAAATCTAGTTATAAAATCATACCTTCTAAATTTCTCATTCAAAAATTTCAAATCGATTTAATTAAATAAATCATTATTTAAATACCATTTTTAATAAACCAAAATTTATCTTCCCATCTTAATTTATCCCAATTCTTGAAAAATCTATTTGAAATATAATTTACACAAATATTTAACATAATTTATGTATTAAATCAATCTTAATTAAATTAAATATTATTAAATCTATCATTACTCTTTATATATAATAATTTAAGAATTTACACTTATTAAGACCATATATTTCTTTCCAAAACAATGAATTTATTTTCAAAAATATTTATATATGGACCAACGGTGTCTGTATATATTTCCTATCATACAGTCAAGTACTACGGATATTTATCATTTCAATCCGTACACTAAATATATACGGGTGGATATCATTTCAACCCGTAATCCCAAATTCAATTAAATGAAAATCGCTTGGGTTTATCATTTCAACTCATAATGATTTTCTCCTATTCTAAAGTCCGTTCGGGTATGTATCATTTCAACCCATAGTGATTTCTAAACTACAGGGAACTTGCAGAGTGATAACAGGTAATACAATAAAATAACAGACATATATCATCAATAACAATATAATATAAACAACAGGATATGATGTCATATCCCGCAGGTGAACAGTTACAGATAATATCATATATAACAAATTTAAATAACTACGGCAACATATTTCAATTGTCGTTTTAATTGAAATCAAATTTAATGAATAAAAGAACGTTAATCGTGAGTGATTGCTCACCTTTCGAGGCTAGAGAGATTTGACAAAGAATTGAGCTACGGACACTGAAATCTGAATTTCGAATCGAAGCGAAGTAAAATCTGCACGAATTCGACGATCCAAGCTGATAACAAGGATTTGATGGAACAATTCAGAATTGGATTGATGAAGATAAAAGGTATAGGTGAGCCTATATATAACTATATGTATAATCATATTCTAAATTCTAACCCATATTGAATCTTTAAAATATATATACAAAAATTGATTAAGTTTAAACATATAAGCGCATACCCAAATCAAAATCTATATGTATTAAAATCAAGATTCATATATAGATTATAAAAATTTAAAATCTATAGATAAATTTGAAATTCAAGTACCGTTATATATAATATATAACAAACACAATATCTCTTGAAATCAATATTTTAATTAATCAATATTTAAGATTATATACTCTTAAATAAACTCACTTACATATACTTAAAAGCACATCTTATATATATATATATATATATGTATGTATGTATGTATGTATGTATGTATGTATTATTAACTAATATGTAAATTGCTGTTGCAATTAAATATAACACATCTTATATGCAGACTGAATGGAAAAAAATATACATTATTATTATTTATTTCTTTAAACATAAAAAAAAATTCAAACCGAAATACATATTTAAAAGTTACATATTACATTTATTTTCACGTTAAAGCATATACTTCCAAAAAATGTTTAGACAGGCCGGAAGCAAAAGAATTTACACTATCTATATATAAAATGCCTTATTAAAAATGTTTATAAACTAACGTACTCTGTTGTCAGTCTAAATCTATAACTTTATTTTAAACAAAACCCAATATACGAAACTATATGCATTAAACCTTAAACTATATCTACATAGTACTACAAGAAGACTATAAAGCCAACAGCCTTTTCACATCACATATAAGAAAAATGCAGACCATACCATATGAATAATATCCAACTGCAGCCTTACCATACGTATATGCAGATTATATTTTAATATCAGCTGATATACATATAAGCTTGTATATATTGATCTTATATAAAATAATAAAATGAACGTATGTAATCTATCATGAAAAGTTCTGACGCAACATAAGATTTATAGGCTCAAACCTTATAACCACGCACGCACGAGCAGATGGTTACGGTGCTAGGCCAGGGCGGAGAAGCAGGCAGCCAAGCCGGAGGATATTAATGGCATATCTCTGGCGAAGGTGATGAGGCTCGGGCCGAGGAGTGGCAGAGAGAGGAGGCGGACGGCAGAAAGTGGGTCAAGTTCGTGGGCTAGGAGCGACGAAGGAAGTGGACGGGGTGAAGGCCGATGTTCACTGGAAGAACGAGGCTCGGTTTCACGGTGAAGGGGTGGACCAGGTCGGGGCGTGGAGGAGGCTGGCTGTAAGGGGAAGAGGGAGAAAATGGGGCCGAGCTGGATGTGGTGGATCTATAGAAAGAAAAATGGAAGAAGGAGGAGGAAGAAAACATGAAATGAGGGAGGAGAATGGAAGTGACAGCAGTTTGCAATGTGAAAGAACGAAGTGAAACAAGGTTATAAAGGCAAAATAAATATATATAAAACGAAAGGAAATAAAAGGTCACGAAAATCATGCCCTTGTGATCAGCTAATTTATTAAAATGAAACGGCTCTTTATTTGATAACGTGTAAGTACAGAAAAGGAAGCTAGTGAAACGTTGGGACCACAAATGAAATGAACGAATGAAACGCTGAAAGTCAGCCTGTAATTTAGGCATTAATAAAACAAATTTTGATGTAGTAGCAATGGTCATCCAAAATTTCAGCCAACTAATTAAAGCAGCATTTATTTTTGTTTGGGCGGTACGTCACAAGTTTGAAAACAAAAAGGTTTTAAAACGGATACCGATACGGTTTTACGCTTTACAGATTCCGCCACGTACCGGATTTCAAAATACAGAAATAAATATATTATTGAGATAAGCACGACGAGACGATCACAACGGTATACAGATATCAGTGGTACGATCATCCGATCAAAAGTCGATAATCGGAACTGAAAATGCTGTTAATTTGTCAGAAATAAGGTAAACGAAGCAGTAAACGTCCGAATTTGGAAAAACGAAAGATGACGTCTCACTCAAAAGAGGGTTTAGAAATTTTCTATAGAAAAATATAAATTTATTATCACCACTTATTAGCTAGCTTGAATTTAATAGAATCTCACAATGAAATAAACTTTGATAAAATAAATTGAAAATTTAAAATCTGCTATGTTTAGTTGGACGTAATCCAAATATAAAAATTTTATTTCAAAATATTATTATTTAAATTTCTCAAAAATCCAATTAAATACGTTGTAAAACAAATTAAAATTATTGAAATTTTATGGGTCGTTACAAAACTGAGTTCAAATTAAGTTTTAAACTCAGTTTTAAACTGAGTTTAAAACTGAGTTTTAAACTCAGTTTTCCACTCCCAGCGTAAGAAAAACCAACTTACTTAAGTTTAAACTCAGTTAATTAAAAACACCGTTGAATAAATCATATTTAAATGGACAAATTCTCATTTTCTTCATCTAGTGGGTTAGAAGCTAACACAATGAAATCTGTTGATGTTTGACCTATTATAAACATGAAATTAATATACAAGTCAAAAACAGAAGACATAAAGTCATGATTAGATCACCTTTTACAGACATGAAAAAATGCAGGAGACATGTAATGAAACTCTTGTTACTTAAGTTTAAACATCAGTATATTTAGTCAAAACTTTATATTTATGTTTAGAACTTTAACATACAGGAGATATGTCATGAAACTCTTGTCACTTAAGGTGTAATGAACTCCTGTTACTTAAGTTTAAAACTCCTGTTATGAAAATAGGTGTAAACAGCTTAAACATATGTATGCTAAAACTATTGTTTAAACTTTAATTTATTAACCGTTGAATTTTATTCATCTAGTAAGAGACATAACAGGAATTTATGTCAAAACAGTCAACTAATAAGACTATTTAAAAACTGAAATAGTAGAAGACTCTTTAAAAATCAGGTTAATATACTCTCCTTAAAAATCAGGGTAGACTCAGTTATCTAGCTGCACACCAAATGCGTACAAACTGAGTTCGGCCCTACCCTAGTTTGTCCAAGTAGATATTATAGTGAAAACAATCAAATAATAGGACTCTGTGTAATATGTGCACCATTTGCAAATGTAAAAGAGTTCAGAACATCTAGTGCCACTTCAAACAAAGTTTATTAAAACATAGTGTTACATTACGTAATAGAGTTTATTAAAATAGAGTGTTACTTATGTAACATCCAGTGCTTCATTTGCAAAAATGTAATAGCATATAAAAACTATGTTTATGTTTAGAACTCTTTTAACAAATCCTTATGTTAAATAATCTAAGCTACAAATCCATTTTGTCGGTAACAGAGTTTGCAAATGGAGCACTGGATGTAACAAAGTTTGCAAATGGTGCTTTTAACATAAGGCACTCAATTTATATGATGGTTTAACATTTTCAGGAAACATACATGAAGAAAAAAGTTGAGCTAGCTACAAGAAGATGAAAATGTATGGAATCCACGACTTTGGATTGAGTCATCCAGAGGCTTTACAAGAGGAAGAGTTTATGGAGCACCTTATGTTGATACAAATACTATATTGCATAAAAGTCTTCAAACCAACAGTTTAGCAGATCGTGCGAATCTAGAACAACATGTTATGTCCAGTGGCATGTTATTAACATCAGAGATCAAATCGATTATAGAAAGAGAAGTGCAGCTGAAAATAACTAGCTTGCTTGATTCAGTTAATTCGACCAATCTCCAAAGCACAAACCAACAATCGTAGGCATTCAACCAACAACCCGGTCAAACGTAGTCCTTGGGTCAGTTTTTTGTACAACCACCAATTCAAATATCACAACAACTTACTCAGCCATTTGCACCACCAACTGCCCACAACCACCAAATCAAGTGTTGCAGCCTCCTCAACCATTTCTACATCCTTCAAATTTTCTCTCATAGCCATATTGTCAAATCCCACAACCATGTGATCAACCGTTTCTACAAATGTCTAATCATATCTCCCAGCAATTTATTTAGTCCTCTCAATCACTTTATCAATTGCCACAACCATCGGTTCCTTGTCAACAAACACCCGAACAATATCAAACAATGCATGTGCCTTTTCAATCAATTTTTGGAAACATTTCAAAACAAGTTGGGTCTTTCATGCAACTATTGAGACCTATAACACAAGATCAACCGGAACATAATCAACTTGGAAAGAATCGAGCATCAAACCCTCAAGGAAACATTCGGTCGCAAATTGAAGATGACGCATGAGTGCCTTTTCAAGCATGTTCTATTCAAGCATGCTCTGTTAGAACACTTGCCTCTTCTATTGAACTACTCTAGGTTTTGTTTTTGTTTGTATTTTGTTTCAAGGCTAGTTTGTATGGTATAAATTAGATATGTTGTTTTTTAGTTCTAACATTTGAAATTTGGTTGTACTTTGTTTTTCAGCAACAGACCGTTGTTTCAAGGCTAGTTCTTATGTTTCTTATGTTTCAACTTTGGTTGTACTTTTTTTAGTTCTTATGTTTCATGGCTAGTTTGTAATTGGTTACTGTTTCACATATATGATGAAAAATTATCCTTCATCTTACTCATCTGGCTTTATATTTTGTCTATTAATTGATTTGTGATGAAATTGAAATAAAATTATGATTCATTTCTTGTCTCTAATTGGTTTATAATAACGACTATGTTAATGACTGATTTGAAACCTAGATTATGGTCTCTATAGTTATATAAAGAGACCCATAAAATTGTCTCTAACTAGTTTTGATTTGGACGCTTATTTGAGACCACCAGTGAGGTCATTAATATTTTTGAGACGGATATATGTGGTCTCTATTTATTAAGAGACTTGTTTTCTGTGACAATACTTATTTGTCTTAAGTGGGTTACAAGCATGAATTAGAGACATAATTTTTTGTTTAGAGACAAAATAAAAGAGTCTTTATAATCTCGTTTTTTGTAGTGCTATAACTTGAGAAAGATAGACAGGTGAACGGGATGATAAATCCAGAGCATATTGCATGTTTTCATATCATCGTGATACATTTTATTATGTTACATCTAAACGATTATGAATGCATGTGCATAGTATATGGTTATTATAAACTAGATTAAGATACCACTAAAGGAAAAAAAACCTTCTTCTAAGTGGCGTGGTCTCACTAGATATTTATATGGTTCGAGATAATAGGTTATTATTCACACCAGAATTTTAGTCTGACTCAAAGTTTATATTTTCTCCTAAAACTCTTGAGTGCTCAATTGATTTTGAGTAGCTTGAGAGTTAAGGTTTTCATGTTCTTCTTTAGACGAATAAGCTTCTGAAGGCAAACTTGCCACTAGGAGTTCTTTCTATTTGATTCCACTGTGTAATTGGATGTAATGGCAAAGTTGTTTAGTGTCTATATTTAGAATCCGATCAACCAAGGTGGATGTAATTGGATGTAATGGCAAATATAGATGACTACAACATTTATAGTGGTTAGCTTTGGGCCTCCAAATAGGAGATGTTACAAGTTGGTATCAGAGCATGGGTTTATGTACATTTAAAAGAAATTTGAACCCGAAAGATTTTCAAAACATAACCTAATGAATCATAGAATGAGGTCGGACTTTGAGTTAACGCTATGGTAACGTACTTGCATTTGTCATATATATATATATATATATATATATAAGTACGTATTCCCCTTTTCTCTTAGATTTCTTCTGTGTCTTACTAAGACTCGTATGTAGATATATGAGACAGGAAGATATGGAGGCAGGAAACGGAAGAGGAAATCTAGGTGGAGGAAGCACCACAACTAATAGAAATGCTCGACCCAATACTAGGAGAAACTCGGGTCGACAGACAAATGCTAATCCAAACACAAATTCCAATGAAGGTGCTGGAACCCTACCAGTAGATATGGTGATGCTGTATCAGTTCTTTATCAATCTAATGCAAGCTGGAGCAGATGCGGGTGTAGCCGAGGGAAATGTTGTGAATGTTGGGGAAGCAAATCCTATGGTTCAGTTGGCAATAAATATGCCAAGCTGAGCAAGTATTACACCAATCTTGGTGGGAAGCCATTTTTAGGAACAGAGGATGCTACTTAAGTAGAAAACTGGTTATTGCACTCAGAAAAAAAATTCGCTGACTTGGGATTAGATGATGAGCAAAAGAGGAGACTTGCTTCGAGGCGGTTGCAGGAAGCAGCATTTTATTGGTGGAATGGTATTATCGTGGGAGTTACTGAGGAAGAGTTGACTTGGGCAGAGTTTCGAAGGAGATTCGAAGAGGGGTTCTTGTTTGAAGTTGCCATGTCAGTATTGCCAAGAAAGTTCGTGGACTCGGGGCAAGGTGAGATGTCAGTGATTGAGCATGCTACGAAGTTTAATGAGTTGTCCACATACGGATATGCTAATATTGACACCGTCATAAAAAGGAACAAGAAGTTTATTCGAGGATTAAGACTCGAGATTGCTAGGGCGACTATACCACATCTCCGTTATATAAGTATAGTTGTAATGGAGATGGAAATCAGGAATGAAGAGATTCTTTCTACTTCTGGGAAAGAGTAGCAGATTGAAACCCAGGATTCTTAAGGCAAGAAGAGGAAATTTTTTAAGAAGAGAGGAGCTCAGAAGGGAGGAGCTGCCAAGAAGGCAACAGCTGATCTGGTTTGCTTTAAGTGTGATAAGAAGGGACATTTGCCTCACGAGTGTCGGATATGCAAAGAAAAGAAGGTTGTTGATAAGAAAGGAGTGAAATGCTTCAATTGTGATCAGATGGGCGCTATAAGAATCAGTGTCTAGAACCAGTCAGAGCAGACGAAAGAAAAGTTTTTACCATGGAACCATCATCTTCTAGACCAACCACTGCTGAGAAGGAAAAGAATGTAATGAAAGGTACGCTTTTGATCCATAGAATACCAGTTAGGGTACTATTTGACACCGATGCATTGCATTCATTTATATCTCAGTGTCTGGTAGATAACTTATTTTTAGAACCCTCATATCTTGTTACTTCCTTAAGGTTTGCGAACCCGATAGGAGGGTATGCAACTCTGAGGATGAGATGGGACCGGTTATAATTTGATTTGTTAGGTCATAAGTTTGCATGTATTTTGTATGTTTTTGATTTTGTAGGCTTTGGGATCATTTTAGGTATGGATTGGTTAGATATGTATGGTGCTAGGATATTTTGCCAAGATTGGAAAATATCGCTAATTCAGATCTGAGTGCTTGTGCATTGTTAGGGGCTATGGAAGTAGAAGGAGAGTTGAATCAGGTGTTGGTAGCAAAAGAGCTTGCAGATATTTTTGAGCCAGTCATAGGACTACCACCGAAGAGAGTCATTCAGTTCCGGATAGACCCTGTGCGAGGAGCAGAACCAATAAGTGGACCACCCAATAGGAAGACACCTACCGAGATGAAGGAATTGAAGGTCCTGCTAGTGGATTTAGAAGGAAAGAATTCACTAGACCAAGCAGTTCGCCTTGGGGAGCTGCCATGGTGTTCGTAAAGAAACCGGATAGGTCGTTAAGGATGTGTATCGACTATCGTAAGTTGGATGAGAAGACAATCAAGAATATGTATCCTTTGCCGAGAATCGATAATTTATTTGATCAATTGAGCGGAGTCGGAATATTTTTCCAATTGGATTTGGCGATAGGTTTCCATCAGCTAAGCATGGCAGAGGACAGTATTCCGTTGACGACGTTTCAGACTAGGTATGGTTCATATGAGTGGTTAATGATGTCATTCGGGTTAACGAATGCACTAACTTTCTTCGAGGATTTGATGAACCAAGTTTTCCGAGAGCACTTGGATAGGTTCATATTGGTATTCATGGATGAAATTTTAATTTACTCTAATGTTGAAAGGAAGCATGAAGTTCATCTTCGAGTGGTGCTTGAGACGCTGAGGCAGCATCAACCAAAAGCGAAGTTTTCAAAGTGTCATTTCTGGAAGAAAGAAGTTAATTTTTTTTATATGGTTTCTAAGAAGGGTTTGTCAGTTATACGGATAAGATCGAAACTGTTAACAACTGGAGGAGACCAGAGACGGTGATTGAGATCAGAATTTTTCTTAGGCTTGCTGGTTACTACCAGAGGTTTATTAAGGATTTCTCGTGGATAGCAGCGCCTTTGACTAAGCTAACCAGGAAGGACGTGAAGTTTATCTGGTCTAACAAATGTGAGGAAGCATTCCTTAAGTTAAAGCACATATTGAACAACATGCCTGTGTTAGTAGTTCTAGATGGGAATAAAGGATTAGTGGTGTATACAGATGTGGAACCGGACTAGGAGCTATATTGATGCAGAAAGGTAAAGTTATTGCCAACGCTTCATGACAGCTTAGACCGCATGAAGTGAAATATCCTACTCATGATCTAGAGTTGGTTGCGGTGATCTTCACATTGAAAGTATGGAGACAATTATCTCTTAGGGGAGAGATATGAGTTATACGCAGATCATAAGTCCTTAAGGTACTTATTATCTCGGAAGGAGATGAACATGAGACAGCAAAGGTGATTGGAATTTTTAGCAGCTTATGACTTTGGTATAGAGTATGCACCTAGAAAAGGAAATAAAGTAGCGAATTCTCTTAGTAGAAAATATCAGAATGTGGTGTTAGCTATGTTAGTAGAGTGGAAGGACCTAGAGGCTTTGACTACTTATAGTCTGCAGTAAAGATCAACTGCTAGTTCTAATCAGAGCAGTGCCATGTTATCCTACTTGGAAGTTCGACTAAGATTGATCGAAAGGATTGCATCTAATAGAAAGATGACCCGATGTTAGCTGAGAAGATTAGAAGGCTAGAGGCCAGAACCGAGATTGATGACCTGAAGGATTTTAGTCTTGACCAGAGAGGGTGGTTGAAAAAGAAGGGATATTTGTGTATCTCGAATATAGAAAGCCTAAGAAAGGAGGTCCTTAGAGAATGCCATCGATCAAAATTTACGATTCATCCTGGGGGGACCAACATGTATCATGATATGAAGAGGAGTTTCTACTAGGAATGTATGAAGAGGGATGTTTCCTTGTGGGTAAAGTAGTGTGTGAACTGTCAACATGTAAAGGCCGAACAACAAAAGCCGATTGGGTTGCTTCAACTTTTGGAGATACCAATTTGGTAATGGGATTCGATATCCATGGATTTTATAAACGAGTTGCCAAGCACGAATAAAGGAAATGAAAGTATATGGTTCATGGTTGACAAGTTGACCAAGGGTGCCCATTTCATTCCATATAGGTTAAGCAGGACGACACCTATAATTAGTCTTATTTATTAGTATTCTAATTATACTATATTTTTTGTATTTAATTACTTTTTAAAAAGAGAAACCGAGATAAAGTAAGAGAGTTTTCTTTGGGTGGGAACATCCTATATCGATACCATATCTAAATGGAATCAAATGTTTTAACTAAGTTGTTTATGAAGAACATAGTTAGACTGCATGGAATATCTAGTAGTATAGTTAGTGACAGAGATACTTTGTTTACTAACGAGTTCTGGAAGAGTCTATTGGATGTGTTAGGTACCAAGCTCAAGATGAATACTGCTTATCACCCTCAGACAGATGGGCAGAAAAAGAGGGTCAACAAGGTACTCGAGGATTTTTTGAGAGCATATGTGCTATATTTTGGTGGATCATGGGAAGATCACACTTAGTTAGTTTTCCTATGATAACAGCTATCTGATTAGTATAGGAATGGCGCCTTTTGAAGCTTTGTATGGAAGGCCATGCAACTCACCAGTATGTTGGTTAGAAACTAGAAACAGATTAGTCTTAGGTCCAGATCTGATAAGAGAGAAACAAAGAAGATTGAGTTGATCTGAGGTAGGCTTAAGGAAGTCCAGTCTAGACAAAAGAGTTATGCAGATAAGAGGCGCAAGGATCTAGAGTTCTCAGTTGAAGATAGGGTTTTCATTAAAGCATCATCGATAAAGGGTGTGGTATGATTAAAAGTTAGGGAAACTGTCACCAAGATATGTTGGACCTTTCTTAGTTATAGAGAGGATCAAAAAACTTGCATACAGAGTAGAGTTGCTGAGCAGTTTGAAAGGTGTTCATAATGTGTCTCATGTGTCTCATCTTCGTAAGTATGTGCATGATCCAGAGACCACTATCCCTTCGACTGCATTAAAAGACTAACAGTCGAACCAAATCTGACTTTTGTTAGACGACTAGTTCAGGTTGTAACGAGAGATGAGAAGAGATTAAGAAACAAGGCAGTCAAGTTGGTGAAAATTCAGTGGAGCAACAACGAGAAGGACTGTACTTGGGAAACCGAAGACAGGATTAGGGATATTTATCTTGATCCGCTTTAAGGGTATGTTCTATATTTACTTTATATAGACTGTTTGCTAGTCAGATAGGCTAGTATGGTAGTTAGGAAATGTTACAGATGATTTCATAGATATTGTGCTTAGTATATAGTCACTGCAAAATTTCGAGGACGAAAATCTTTAAGGAGGGGAAACTGTAACACCTCTAATTTTAAATAGCGTCATTTAAGAGATTTAATTAGATAAATTAAATAGAATAATGCATAGACTAGATTCATAAGGAAATTGAGATTTGAAAACTAATTAAGGTCGTGCCTTAAATAAATAAATTAATGAGAAAGAGTAATGAATTAAAACTTAAGAGAATAAGGCAAGGGCTTTATGGAAATAGACGAACCCCATAACCCTAAAATCCCTTACCACATTCTCATTTTCATTTACATTCCAACAAAACAAAAACATAAACAAAAGAAAAACAAGTTCGATCGTAACCCTAGGAGAAGGGGAGCTCAAAAATCAATTAGAGACTAAGATTAAAGTTAGGGAGATTAAAGTGTATAACAAATCTCAAGTTTCCTATGCAAACAAGATGAATAATGATATAAACCATCTCATATAAGTCACCTTGAATGTTTTAAATTGGGTTTGAGGTTTAAAATCATATGATTGGATGAATGATGATATGTTTTGATTTGAAAGCCTTGTTATAATTTAAACAAGGGTTTTGTGGAATAATGTAGTTCGATTTTTAGGATAAAATCATGCAAAATGATTTTCAAATGCCATGATTTTGAATATGTTATGTAAAACATTATTTTGAAGATGGGTTTAAATTTTCATAATATTCCAAGCTACGGATAATTTGTTATGAATTTTCAAGTGAAAGAAATGAATATTTTGGGTTTTGTGATTTAAAGAATTAATTAATTAATTTTGATGGAAAATTTTATATGATAAATATATTGTCATTTTGCAATTTATGTGAATTTCTAAAAAATTTCTCAAGATATTTGGGTGAGTTTTGGATTTAATTAGAAAGATTAGTATTTAGTGATTAATTAAATACAAGGGGTTAGTTAAAAAAATTAATTACATATTGGAGCATTAGGAATTACATGCGTAAGCAAATTCTGAAAAGAATTTTATAAAGGTTTTGTTATCCCATAGAAAATTTACGACATAAGGGGTTAGGTAAAAAGAAATTGTTTTACTTAGTTAATAATCAGTTTTTATGATAATTACAACAAGGCCACTTGCTTTCGAAAGCATTGATACCTTCGAAAGCATACAATTCCGCTTCCCTTTGAACGTTAAGGGGATATGGGTGTCGATGTAGTTAACATACACTAGAATAAGGCGGAAGGGTCCTTCCACACCAATCAATAGTGTCGAAAGGGTCCCTCGGCATACATACACTTTAATAAGTGCGCACTGCCGCATTAATTGATCCAACTATCACGGAAGGAACCTTTCGCACTAGTAGATAGTGTCGAAGGGGTACTTTCCACTCTTATATGCTCTACAAGTATGTTAATCAATGAAGACAGAAGGGATGTGCCGCACCAATCAATGGTGTCGACAGCATACCTTTAGCACCTTCATTGTAACGACCCGTAAAATTTTAATAATTAAGTTGGTTATTTTAGTTAAAATTGAGTAATTTAATTTTGAAGGAAACAAAATTTGGTAATTTAGAATGAAGCAAACGTGAAAAAAAGGGTAATGTAAATGGTAAATCACGTAAGACTTTGTGATTTAATATTTGGAGAATAAAATTTGGGTAACTTATTTATGAAATAATAAGTGAATTAAAAACGTAACAATGCTAATTAAAATTTATAATTAATGGATCTAATGAAATTTCTAGTTTGTTGTAATACGGGAAAAGGAATACTTATTAATAAATTTAATATAAGAAATGAACTTAAATATTGAATTTATGAATTTATATATATATTGAATAGCAACTGAACGTAGATTTAGGTAATAAGGTTAGAACAAGTTAATAAATATTAAATGTGTAGTGTAATCCCAATTGATTTAAACCATTATGAAGTTTTTTTTTTGAAACTCAATAGGCTAAGGGAGCCTTGCCCTTTTATTATATCAATGTTATTATAACAATTTATATCAAAATACAACTGCACATATCACTCAGAAGAAAAATACACAAGAATGCTTACATATCAATACAACTGAACATATTTGCAATTAAACATGAATTGATGCCACCCTTGCTTGAACTTCAGAGAAAAAACAGTCTATTTCCTTTAAGCTTCATAACTATAAATTGCTTCTGTACTACAGATAAATGCTACTGCCTCAAATCTTTCAGACCTGCTATAAATTCCAGTCAACATGATATTACAGATAACATGCTACAGTCTGCACCTTCAGATTCCTATTGTTCTTCAAACCCAGTCTAAAGCCTCAGTGATTCACTACCATTACAATCATCTGCACCCATAGAAAATACTATCTAACCAAATTAATTATAATCAGTTACAAAGAAATCACTCATCTTTTATGCCTGCTATGAAACAAGTTCATTATCTTTGCACACAGTTCACTGCCTGATTTATAATTATTAGAGAAAATTCTTTCATTCCTTTCCTTCCATATTGCAGTAACAAAAATTTTAAGGACAGAAAGTAAATCTTTAGCTTTTGAATTTCTCCATCTAGTAGCCTTGTATATGTTGAACCATTCTTCCTTGGAGATTTTATTGGGAGCATGAAAATTGCCTGAAAACATCAACTTGTTCCAAATATCAAAAGAAAACTCACAACTAAAGAATAAATGAGTATTACTTTCCATATGATCATTGCATAGAACACAACAACTATTATTAATCAAACCATATGACTCAAGTTTATCCTTTGTTAAAAGTGCATTGGCCATAACTTTCCATAACATGAAATTTTCTTTAGCAGGACTATCATTGTTCCATATTCTATCCTTCCAAAGAAATTTTTCACTACATTCAGAATCCAAAAGCATATTATATATTAATTTAACTGAATGATTTCTTCTCTGAGTTGTCCAAAATACAAGAATATCACTCTCAGGAAATTTAGTCTTTGCAATATCATTCCATACCATTCTAACCTCCCTGGAGCTGCTGTAAGGAAGTACAATGTCATCATGAAGAATAAAATTTAAAGCTTTGGACTGACAGGGTATACCAGTGGAGATAACACTAGAGTAGTTCATACACCTTTTCAAAATTAACCCAGGTTTAGCCCAAGGATCAGACCAGAAGTAACAATTAAAATTCCTGTTCGGATTTATCTGTATCATAGGTAAGAATTTTTCTCTCAACCTTAAAATATTCCTCCAACTCCAACTAGAATTATTCTGAATTTGCATTTCCCAAAAATTCTTTCTCTTAATCAAATTTCTATTAATCCATATTGTCCATAAATCAACACTATTGCTAAGAATTTTGTCAATGTATTTTGAGATTGCAGCTTGATTCCAGAGTTTCAAATTTATAATACCAAGTCCTCCTTTGTCTTTAGGCAAAATTATCTTCCTGAATGATATAGGAATTAATTTCTTAGTGAAAGGATCCCCATGCCAAAGAAATCTGTTCATAGCACTATTAATCATGGAAATTAACTTTACTGGTAAGATATAATGTCTCATCCAATAAGTTGTCATGGCAGTTGCAATAGACTGAATTATCACTAGTCTCCCAGCTTGAGAAAATTTTGCACTTGGCCATGATGTAAGTTTTTCAGTGATTTTCTCAAATAAAGGCATGCAGCTAACTTTTGTAAGTCTAGAAGTTAAAAGAGGTAGACCTAAATAAGTAGCATTAGAAGGCATTATATTTAAACCTGAAAATTTGATTATTTCTTTTTTGTTTTCCTCTTCCACTCCAGCTATTAGTATATTTGACTTACTGATATTAATATGCAGACCAGTGATCTTTCTAAATTTGTCTAATACCTCCAAAACAGTCTGAATATTTGCAATAGTAGGCTTTGTGAATAAAACTAAGTCATCAGCAAATAGTAAGTGAGTGATCATAGGATCTTTACATTTTGGATGTAATTCCAAAGATTTATTCCTAACCCTCTCCATTAAGAGAACATTCAAAATCTCCATTACAATAATAAACAAATATGGTGAGATAGGATCTCCTTGTCTAATTCCTTGTGTGCCCTTGAAAAAACCATTTAAGCAACCATTTCTAGACACAGAATAATATGGAGATGAAATGCATGTAAAGATCCAAGCTAGCAGTGGTTTTGGAAAATTCATTCTTGCCATGATTGCAATGATAGAACCCCATGAAACACTATCAAAAGCTTTCCTAATATCTAGTTTTAACATACATCTAGGAGATATATTGGCAGTTGCATATCCCCTTAGAAGTTCTTGAGTCAACAAAATATTGTCACTAATGTTCCTTTTGGGTATAAAGGCAACCTGGTTATTTGATATTATAGAAGGAAGGACAGCTTGCATTCTGGTTGATATAATTTTGGTAATAATCTTGTAAACAACATTACAACAAGATATAGGTCTAAACTCTGAAACAATAGATGGATTATCAATCTTGGGGATTAAAGTAATTGCAGTGGAGTTAAATCCTTTGGATAGCTTATTAACACTGAAAAAATACTTTACCGCTCTAAGTACTTCATATCTAATTGTCTTCCAACAGAATTGGAAAAAATAAGTGTTGAAACCATCAGGACCACCACAACTCTCCTTATTCAAATTAAAAACTGCATTTTCAATCTCTTCATTTGTGATTTCCTCAATAAGCTTACTAGCTTGATGTTCTGATATGTGAGGAGTTTGTAGATGAAATAGAGGACTCACATCAGCATTATAAGGATTAGGATTAGCAAGAATGGATGAAAAGTATTCCACAAAAGCAGAATTAATATTCTCTTCTTTATCATGCTTAACCCCATTAATATCAAATATACAATTAGTTCTTTCTTTTGCTTGCTTGACCTTAATAGATTCATGGAAAACTTTTGTATTCCTATCTCCAAATTTATCATATTTGGCTTGACTTAATTCTTTAGCCATAGAAAACTCAAATTCTAACATATCTTGTAATGACTTAGAAAGTTCATTTTCCTCCTTAGCAAGTGTAGCATTTAAGGGGTCTGAAAGTAAATCATTTTGTACCTCTAATAACCTTTTCCTCAAATCAGAAGAAATACGAGAACCAGCTCCAAAATTATTCCTAGCCCATGTCTTCAGTTTGCACTTTAACTTGAAAAGTTTAGTCTTGAGAATATACATAGGATTACCAAAAACTTCTTCCTGCCAAACCTGTAAAACTAAATCCTGAAAAGAAAAATGATTAGTCCAACATTTAAAAAATTTAAAAGAGGAAAATTTTGCCTTAGCGACCTCTCCCCAGGATAAGATCAGAGGACTGTGATCAGAAATTGATGGTAGAAGTGTGTTACAGTATAAAGAAGGCCAAATTGAAATAGCAGGGGAATTTTGAAAGGCATGATCAAGTTTACAAAAAGTTCTAGGTCCAACTTTACATTTATTGTTCCAGGTGAAGAAGGGGCCAATGGATTGAATGGGAGAAAGAGATGCATGAATTAGCATTTGAAAGAGGGGAGATATATCTTTGGAAGAGAGAGGTGTACCCCCTGATTTATGAGAAGAAGAATACATACAATTGAAGTCTCCTAAAACAAGCCAGGGCAATGAAGAAATATTAAGAGTAGGCACAAGATTAAGAAAAACATTCCTTCTCTCACTGCAGTTTTGGGCATAGACAAAAGTAAGCAAAAAAGAGAGATTGGTTTCAATAGCAAGAACTTCATAATGCAGAAATTGGTCAGATTCATCCAATTTTTTCAGTTGATAATATTTTAAATTCCACATTACCAAAAGTCTACCATAAGATGCACTAGAAAGATTATCATCATGATGCCAATCAGGAGCAATAAACATGCAAGCTTTTTTTGATAAATCAGCATTCAACTTGGTTTCACCAACACACATGATATGAATATTTTCCTTTTTAATCAAATTCTTAATTTCATTTTGCTTGGAGAACAAGTGACCTCCTCTAATATTCCAGTATGCTATATTCTTTAACATCATCAAGAATTGGGAAAGTATAATTTATCAGGATTCCTTCTAGTATGCCTTGTGAATTTTCCTGAAGAATTTAATACAATGCAGTCAGATTTAGGTTGAACTTCATCAATATTGCAATCAACATCATTGATCAATTCCTCAGCTTCCTGATCCAAATTATTAGTTTTGACTCTTCTTCCTCTTTTAACTGACAATTTCATAGATGATATTTCAGTTGGTTGATTATCCTTCAAAGATGGTTTTGAATTCAAAGAAACAATTAAAGAAGAAGTAGGAATGGAATTAGCTTGCTTCAGGGTAGAAATCAATTTTTTAGGAGAAGTTGTAGGCTGTGGAATAGGTGGTGTAATTTTATCTGAAAGAGGAGGAGGAAGAATTATATTATCAGGAGGAGACAGATGAGAGTATGGAGAATTAGTGCCATCCACCATATTAAATTGTAAATTGTTATTATCATCATCATTCATTTCAGCTAGAACTGAAAAAGCATTAGAAGTAACCACCTCACTAGATTTATGGACTGCATTGTGATTTTGTTTTGAAAAATTGACCACAGTATCATGGTCCTTGATCACATCCTTAACATTTTTAGAACTTTGATTATCCCCAAAATGACCATCTGATTCCAAATTAGATACATTCCCATTAGAAATTTCCTTGTGCACCAAACTATCTACTTGGAAATTAACCTTTCTCTTCCAGATCTTATTCTTTCTTTTTAAAGGAACAAAATTTTTCTTTTCCAAATCCCTTGATTGAATAACTTGCATTGAATTGTATCTCTCAAAATTAACATCATTAATCCCCTTACCGAAATTACTATCTTCTGAATGCTTGTTCTCAAATTCCACTTCATTAAAAATCTCAAATGAATTCCCCATAGCAGATTCCATACAGTTATCAATTGTATGTCCAAAAACTTTGCAAAAATCACAAATACTAGGTTTCCAATCATATTCAATTCTAACTTTATATCCACTTTCTCCCAAACCATCAATTTCTATAAAATCAGGTAATTTTTGATTTGGCTCAATTTCTATCAATGCCTTCGCATATTTAAATCTCTTCAATTTTTCAGTATTCTCATCAAAACAGATCAATCTACCAATATGACATGCCAGCCAATTAATACCCATAAGAGTCCATGCAATTGTCGGAATTTTGTAAAAATGAACCCATATTGGTACTTTCCTAATACTTGCTTGAACACATCCAATAGTCGGATTCCACAAATTAATAATGAACATTTTTCCTTTGATGAAAATTGGATCTGATTGCAGAATAAGCATTTTATCTTGTTCATTCGAAAACTTAAAGTAAAAATTCTCATTATCAGATTTAATATCAACTTCACCTTTTAGCTTCCAAATTCTTTTAAGATGGTTAGTAACAGTAAGATAAGAAAGAGAACCATCAAGAAAAAAACCAACCAAATGATCGCTCCAGAATTTGATACCTTCATTCTTGACTTCCTCAGGCAATTGATTAGGTTTCCCATCTTTATCAATCTTGAAATCTCTAGGAAGGTAAACACCAGCATTCTTAGGCCTTTTCTTGAAAAGAGAAGACCACTTAGGTTCAGAAACATTAAAAGGTTGAACAGACTCCCCAATCACAGACGAAGATGATGAAAAAGGGTTCAGAGACGAAGCAAAAGGAAGAGGTTTCAAAGGAGAAGTATGAGAAAGAAAATGGGAAGCAGGACCAGAAGAAAGCTGAGACGAGGAAGACAGATTAGGAGGAGGAGGAGGAGGGGAAATTGGATGAAAAGGAGGAGGAGGAGAAAGAGGAGGCGGGGAAACAGGTGGAGGAGGAGGAATTGGAGGAGGAGGAGGAGAAAAAGGAGGGGGAATGATCACGGGATCAGAGATGGGGGAGACCGCCATGGCAAAATTCAAAATTTCATTCCTTTAATTAATATTTCTTCATAATGTTTTAACTGATCATAATGTTTAACTGATCATAATGTTTAATAATTGTTAAAATAATAATGGAAGTGTGAATGGAAGTTTAATAGAAATGTTAATTTTATGCATAGATGGCAATTGATTTAATTAAAAATTTGAAACCAAGATAAAACAATGAATTGGGATATTAAATGGGTATAAGCACCTAAATTTCAGCATAATGAAATAAAATATTGAACACAAATAAAAGATGAAATTTGATTTATATAGCTGATTGGAACATTTGTTGTAATTAATGAACTTTTAAAGGTAATTAAGAGTTAATGGTAACAATGGTTATAAGTTACATATTTATTTAGTTCGTAAAAGATAGTTTGAAATCAATTACAGTTAATTCACTTAATTAGTGCAATTTGATGTAGATTAATTTGGTAATCGGAGAATGTTAATTCAATAGGATGTAACCAACGAAATTTTAATCTAATACTACGTTAAGGCTAACTAAGGTAAGTATTAATAAAGCGAATGAAATGCAATACCAATTGAGGGAAACCAATTCGTAAGGGTATAATTGAATGAAATCGGTAAATTGGGAAATAAATTCAAAATTGATATTAATTGATGAAATAATGCATAATAAATTATTAGTTGATAATTAAAGTATGAAGGTGTGTAAATAGGCGTATATTAATTGCAATGAAATAAATTAGCGTTGAATATGGAATTATAAATCTGGTTTGATGAGTAACGAACTTAAATGCAAGTAATATAAGTGGCTTGTTATATAACGTGTTAAATAAACTATGTAAATAATTAGTAACTGTATCTAAATTTAATGTTTTATTAATGTAATTTAAAGTAACGATTAATTTAATAAAGGATGGCACCAAGGTAAATTAGTTAATTGGTTTTAAAATCCAAATTTATGAGTGAAACTGACAAATTTCAATATAGTAGTTACTACACAATAAGTGGAATTAAAATAGTTAATACGAATAAAGGTGAAATTGGAAATATCAATGTAATGTAATGTAAACAAATGTTCAATATGTTTAGAGGATAATGTTTGTTTGAATAATAAGAATGGGAATCAACATTTTTTCCATTTATTTGAATTTAAATTACGATAATATGATTTATTGCAATTAAATGGAAACTTAATATTTGAAATATTGCATAAATGAAAATGTAGTTAATACCTAAGAAAATAAATGTAAACAATCGTGAACCAATGTAAATTGCATCCTTTTGATAACGATGAATTTAGTAATAGAATGAATAGTGAATTTAATAGAATTGTTGGAAATTTTATTTATAATTTTGAAATCAATGAAATTGAAGGTTTATATTGAAATTTATAAATTTATCTTCGCTAAATTTACATTTAAATTTGTTTAAACCATTGTAGATGTTTGAGAATTATAAAGTGATAAAGATTGTATATTTCAGAATTTAAACGCGGAATCTGATTTAATTAATTTATTTTAAATTTATTTAATTAATGGAAAATTAGCCATTTTGGCCACGGACTCGGATTTCGACGAAACAAGTTTCATCGGATCCCTAACGGTGAATTATTGTAGGATTTCAAGTTCCGTATCGATCGGACTTGTCGTTTGATCGTACGAACGCGAAACGCCTTGAAATCGATAAATTAAATCAATTGAAATCAATTTGAAAATATTGATTTCAGCATAACTTCTGCCTACAATGGAATTTGGATGTGAAACATGTTCCATTGTGTTTAAAATATTTTAAAACACCTATTTTGATATATGGATTTAACCAATTTCGTTCCGGGGTCAGAACGGGCTTTTTGGACCACGTTAGCAGTAGCACGTATATCTATCAAACCGATCCATCTATTTTCAACTTTATCTATAAATACCTTACTAAACCCTAGCTTCCGCCTATTCTCATTTGTCTACGCGTAAATTTCATCAGCTCCTCCTCTTCTTCCAATGGCTGCAAACCCTAGATCTAATTTCAATTTCAAAAATCAAATCCAAAATCAAAGTCAGAAATTCAAAGTCCTCAGAAAAAATTGAAAAAATTATATGTTGATGCTCTTGACGAGCGTAATTCAATGGTGCAATTCGATTTTCGATTTAGTTTTCGTTTGACTAGAAATTTCGTCATGCTCGGCCGTTCGTTGACGAGCGTAATTCAATGGTGCATAGTTTTCGTTTGACCAGAAATTGGAGAACAATCCTAGTTGTGCCATTTCACAGACCCTATCGCGCCTTGTACGAGTTTGGTTTTCTCCCGTAGCCCGTGTGGTATCCTCTGGTGGCTTCCCGATCAGGTGAGACTATGATATTGGATGGACTACTAGAACTATTATTGTGTTAAGGGGGAGATTGGGTAACTTCTTAACGCTATTTAAAAGTAAGTTTATTTTACAATTAGACACTATTATAATAGTGAAATATACTACATAGTAAATAGTTTAACGGATCCTTAAGAGATGTGAATCCCGAGCATCTTTTAAGTTACTACACTCATATTTATCTCTGTTGATTTAACTTACATAAGATCTTTTAATTCTGACTCGAGTGTTTTGTCTTTTCAATTCGCTCGAGTCAGTCAGAGTGTTTCAGGATTTGAAGATTTAGCTCTGGAGGACGAAGACGAAGATTTGTATTATTATTATTTATATTATTGCACTACACTCATACTGTTCCGCTGCATTGTTATTGGTATGTGTAACTCTGATATGTATTACATAAATATCATCAAATATTTTTTTTGTTACAGATTTATAAACTGTATATTTAATTATTATATTTTATCCTTCCGCTGTGAGATTCTGTTTTCTTTTATTTCTTTCTTGTTTTTCTTATTTACCCCATAACAATGCGCCCTTCCGTATGGTTTGAATTGGCACATGTGTCAACTATAAAGTGTGCGAAAAGGCGGGATGTTACATTTATACTTAGTAAGTCCAACCATTACGGAAGGTATCTTCCGCACTAGTTGATAGTGTCAAAGGGTCTTTCTACATGCATGTTTAATTATAGAGGTGGAAGGGTTGTGTCGCACCCAATCAAAGGTGTCGACAGGGTCCTTTTGCATGGTTTCAAAAAAGTAGTGGATGGGGCCTTCCGCATTGCTTTAGCAATGATTTTGAAAGGTCCTGCCGCTAGAGTAGAGTGGCGAAAGTGGAATGGTCGCTTGTTTCTAGCCCATTAATTAAATGGAAGGGGACGGAGGGCTTGTTTGCTCTGTGATGTCGAAATGAAGAGTGACGGAGGGTAACTCGTGATGTCACAATGATCCAAAGGACATAGTCGAAAGCCTTAGTTTTCAAATTAGAGAACCCAATCTCATTTTTAAAGTAAACACATGGCAATGTAAAAGAGTTTTCAAATGACATTTAACTTTAAAATATTAAAGGAAGCTTTCCATAGTAAATCGGTAGGTTAAGAGTATTGACCGCCTTTCATTAGAAAAATTGATGTATGGAAATAAACTATGGATGTTTATATGGTGTGTATCATTTGATCAGTTATCATGAATGTTTGTGTTATCATATCCACTTTATAACCCATATGGGCATTTTAGGGTGTTAAAGAGTAGGATGACCAACTAGGTTCGCCCAATAATGAATGTAAACTGAATAAAATCACCATGGAGTTAAAAAGGTTATTGGTTAGCTCACATAAACTATAATTTGTGGAATGGTATTAGCAGGAGCCAATTGGTTCTTAGTGATTCCATGAAAACTATGTCCGAAATAAGTTATTGAAAGTGACCAATAGGTTCATAGTGATCCTACGATAACTATGATTGGATAATAATATTCGTAGAATCCAATAGGTTCATAGTGACCCCATGAAAACTATGATTGGATGATGTTGTTGGTAGACATCAATAGGTTCTTAGTGATTTTATGAAAACTATGAAACCGAACAGATAATTCGTAAGCTTAGAATATGTTATTAGTCAGCCCATAAAAATTAATAGGTTAATAGCGACCCTAGAAATTGTAACTTGAGATAGATGGTCAGGTGAATGGAGATGGAAAATCCAAAGCATATTGCATGTTTGCATATCATCGTGATACATTTAATTATGTTATATCTTAACCATTGTGGATGCAGATGCACAGTATATGGTTATTATAAAGTAGGTTAAGATACTAGTTAGGGGAAAATCCGTTGCGCTAAGCGGCGTGGTCTCATTAGATCCTATATGGTTTGAGATGGTATGTTATTATTCACACCAGACTTTTTATCTAACTTGAAGTTTATGTTTTCCCCTTAAACTCTCGGGTGCTCAATTGATTTTGAATAGTTTGAGAGTTAAGGTTTTCAGGTTCTTCTGTAGACGAATAAACTTACGGAGACATGGAGGAGACAAGCTAGCTATTAAGAGTTCTTTCTGTCTGATTCCGCTGTGTAATTGGATATAATGGCAAAGTCGTTTAGTGTCTATATTTAGACTCTGATCAACCAAATGGGCATCTTTATATGTCGCTCTTGACGTAATTTGTAATAATTATATTTCTCTGAAGGTCATTTATGAATTGACATTATGTAATAAATCTGAAATGCAATTTGAAATGGAATGAGAAATTTGTTTTAAAAGGTTGAGTTTAACTTTTTCATATCCACGTGTTTCAGGTATATCGATGTATTTAACATTACCACATTCGCTCATCGAAAATAATAACTATAGATATCTACAGCATCTGCAGCGATTAGTTTTGGGCCTTCAAGAAGATGTTACATTAGCGGATATGATAATTATCATGTATTTATTCATATCCGCGAATGCGGATATCCAAAAATAATTTAAGATGCGGATACAAACATTACATTGCTCGCATCTCAATATATCCAACCGAATATATCCATTTACAACACTAATCTTAATCTTTATGCAAGTCTCGGAGTTTAGAAAATCATCAATTAAGGAGTGCAGTTTGATAGAATTAAGATGGTAGATAATTCGAGTGGAAAAGTGTGAAAGAGAATAAGGTCAACTAGAAGTGACAGCAAATTACATTAGTGGATGTTGAAGAAAAGAATATGATCTAGACAATGATGATAGAGAAACATAAGTCGAAAGAAACGAGCGATAGTTTAGGAAAAATGGCAATATTTATATCAATATAAGCGTTGGATTCAATCGTTTTCCATTACATATAACCGTTTAATTTTCATTCAGTTTCCAAAGTTGTCAGAATCAACAGGTACAAACTCAAAAATAACCGCATTTACGGCACAACATGAATAATAAAAGCTGTCAAGACCAATATACAATGTCAACATTTACCTAACGAAAATTCAACCCAGGACCTTGTAATTATTAGAATCATGTTTAAACGATAACAAGTACACAATAAGCAAAGTTGCCGTTTGTCACCACAAAGTGAAATCTACTCTATTCATTTGACCATCGCAACACTGCACCATTAATTACTATATACAAACCAAGAAGTAACAAACAAGCAAATATATGCACACAGGTAACGAAGATTTCATGACATAAAAAACTATAGCACATTAAATAAATAAATAATATCAGATATGAAGTTCATACACAATAACAAACACATAACCTGCTGGTACAATGCGACGAAATTACATAAACCAAAAACGTTTATAAATAAAAAAGAAAAAAAAGAAAAATATGCCACATAGGAGCCATTTGAAATGATGGGGTGCACCAAGACTTCAAAGAATACAACACCAACATGAAGCTGTGATACATGTAATAATACCCCAAATAAGACCAAAACAATCAGCATCCATACTTTTTTTTCTTTTCCAAAGAGGCAGCAACCGGACAAGAAGAGTTCTTCATCTGAACTGAAGATAAAAAGAAGAAAACCTTTTTGTGCAAAAAATGTTGATGACTGACCGATAACATATGCTTTTAAATGCAAATCCAATACCATGGACTCGACCGACCGACTTGACACGAATGAATGCAGACTCGACTGTACTTATAGCTTGCCATAAAATCATTAGCCAGATATAGCTCTATTTACCGCAAGCCTAGCCCAATCAGCCGATTCCTTGATCAAATGGTCATCTGATGATAAACACTCATTAAGGAAATCTCTGCATGAAACCGACTGATTGATCAGTGGAGCTGCATTGCTGCCTAGTGTATCCGCTAAATCTCCAAGTACTCCTATTGCTGCCCTCGTCACCGCATCATCCCTAATATAAAAAAGAAAATAAAACGTTAATTTTGTCAAATAAATAAATACGTAAATAGAAAATAAAATATAAAACTTACATGTCCTTGAGCAAATACATGCTATCCAAGAACTGAAGTATGTGAGGAGCATAAGACAACAGTAGCTGAGTCTTCGGTGAGCTCTTAAAACCCTGAAAGATACCAGAATAAGCTTCAAGTACTCCATTCCTTAATTGATTAGTGTAATCGATCATTTCATCGTCATTTGCCTCGGGTTGAGCAGATAGCTCTGCAGCACTCTGAAGCATGGGCATCGCATATATCAAATATTTCTCGAAGTTCTCCCCAATGGCCAAAGCAATATCCCCAAAGCATGAAAATATTGGGGGCTTAACCGATCTATGCAACTGATTGCTAGACAAATCTTTGAGCAAATGCGTCATGATACCATCGCAAAAAGGGAGGATTTTGTCCTCTAATGCCCTACACAAATCACCAACGACACCTACAGTGATGGAACAAACTTGATATTCGACAAAGTTTTGAAGACCCATTTCCAAATAGGGATAGAATCCCTGCATGTACTTTAGGAAATGAGGGCCTGTGGCGTAGGCAAGTGCCCCAATAGCAAGCATGGCCTCTTCATGAACAGTGGCGTTTCTGCAAGCAAACACCCTTAAGAAGAGATCCATCATTTGATCAGCGGATTGTAAAAATACATGCTTTGTTGATTCAGACGAACCAAGCTTCTGTATGATGACTTGTAGGCAGCCACACAGAAGGCCTTGCACTTCATTTTGCTTCTCTCTCTCGTCAGAAGACATTTTTTCTGCTGTAACAGTTTTGTGAAGCTCCTCCATTATTACTGGAACAAGATGCATAACTATGGGAGCAGTTTCTTCAGTTGAACATCTGACAACTTCATTCAGTGTTTCATAGGCTGCAGTTCGCAATCGAGATTCCCCAGCATCTTCTCTTCGAGTAACATTGACCAGTGCATGCATGATGTCTTGAAAAAACGGAGATATCGGAGATGAAGACCCTACATCCTCGTATCCTTGAGCAAGGAAATAAAGAGCACCACAAGCTTTTTCAGCAACATTCGGTACATCTTTCATGCTATGAAGAAGTACAGTTAATATTTGTTGACAGTTCTCATGTGTTATTACTTGAGTATCAGAGGATGATCCATGAAGGAACTCGAATATTCTACCAAGTGTCCAAGCAGTGGTATCCTTAACATGATTATTTGGGTCTTTCATAAGGGCAGTCAACATAAAGTTTAGAGCAACATTGACCAAAGGAACTAACTTTCCTGGTGAGGGTCCCTCTAATATGGAACCAAAAGCATATGTTGCAGCTTCTCTTTCCCTCCAATCTGGTTTATTTATTCGTTGCTCGATGAAAGGCATCACGAGTGGGACTACGTCATCCCCAACAGTGCGTGCAACTAAACCTAAGCATGTGCCACCAGCCATGGCTATGTTCCATGCCCCTTCATCTTGATCTTGATCTTCTTCCTGTTTAAGGAGGGTCTCCAAAAGAAGGGGGACTAAGGCAGGGAGTGCTTGCCTGATGAAATAATGACAAGGAATTTCAGAGTCACCTGTGAACTCAGCTGAATAATCATCCAAAATATCAATCTCTTCATCGCATATTGAACTCCAGAACTCTATTGCCTGAAGTGCAACTGGCTCTTCGTCTTCCCTCACTGCTTTTGCAGTGATAGTAAAGATATCTTGAATGTAAGAAGCGAGCTTTTCATAATACATGGAAGATATTGATACCAGACACTCAAATGCAGCCTGTCGTATCTTCAGCTCAGGTGATAGTGTAGCCTCACATACAACTCTCATAATATAGTCTCTTTCCATATCATTGGTGAAGTTCACTTGTGCAAATCCCAATGCGTTATATAGCGCACGAGTTGCAGCCAACCTCACATCTATGTTACTTTCAGTTGAGCTCATACCTTGAACAACTGCCGTAAGTATTTTATTCACTTGGTCTTGATCTAGAGCTTGAGGTGGTACTTCTTCACATAAATACCCCAGGGTTTCTAATGAAGCTTGCTTTACATGAGGCTGGAGTTGTTGAATGCTTGACAATAAAGAGCCAATGAGTTCAGGCCACTGTTTGTGTGGAATTTCGATGCCTGCAATTTTAGCAATTACTTGTGATGCAGTGGAACGTGCTTCATGCACAGGAGATGTAAGAGTTTGTAGCAAGTATGCTTTAACTTGGGACTTTACTGATGGATCTAATGCAATCCATTTTGCCACAAGCTCATTTTTCCGATGTTGCTCTTTTGCATCTAAGCTGTTTTTGAGAATTAATCCTGCTAACTTGCGGCTTTCTACAGGCTTATCATTGTTGGCTAACTCGGTTGCGAGGGAAAGTAAAAAAGCAGGAAGATTTTGGTCTTGGAACTGTTTAAGATTGTCTTCTGCATATTTGCGAACTGCTCCATCAACTGCTTGGGCATTCAAAAGGATTTGCGTGACTTCCATTGCCATATTTGATTACTGCAGGACACTAGAACAGATAAGTCAAATCCAAATAATTAAATATTCGCCGTGCTTAGTAAGTTTGTTAAGTGTGCAATAAATATCCATATTCATCGGAATACTGATACCAAAGCCTACGCACAAAGGTAGAAAATAGCATTCAGTAAGCTAGTAAGCATCGAAGATATACTACAGTAGCAAATCTACAATAGCCTATGCAGATGATATTGACCACCTATATACATGTGTGTGTATCTATATATTCATTGTGGTACCATCCATACTTTCCTTTCTCTATTGCTCCTTCAACATCACTCACAGGGTTGGTAGTTGATACCAATATGCCTCAATTTTTTAAGATAAAACTAATATCATAACAGATATGCTATGCTGGTATAATTACAATCGATATGATACATGCTTATATCATTAATAAAACACTTATATGACGTAACAACTTTTTCCAATACAAGTTTACTTTTTTATTCAATCGTAAAGCTGTCAGCTTGAACCCACATGGTTTAGGTTTGACTATGCCCTTTAGGTATTTTCGCAGTTAGCTACGATACCATATACCATGCATGCAATAGGATATATGTACATACCCTTTCTCTCTCTAAACAGTAGACAGACAAGTCAACCAACCTTTTGCCCACTTTTGAGAATTAATGAAAACATATGTAAGTTTGGACATCTAATCGTAAAAAAAAAACCCAAATCATATCCAGATTTCATAAATTAATGAATCGTCACTTCATCAGCAAGCAAGTACTTAACCAAGGTAATAATTCATTACTCAGTAAGATCAATACTTCAAAGTAGTCATTTAAGCGAATATTTGGATCTAGACATCCCCAACTTAGATGCTGAAAAGAGATACAGATTCATATTTTGCAATTCCACCTTGTAGCATCCAAACAAAATAAAACGGACACAGATCTGAAAATTTTACATGAAAAAACTACAAATCGAGTCAGGATTTCGGAATCAACACTAAAAGGTTAATACTGATTAATAATAAACCCTCACAAAATCTGAATAAGTCAAATAAAATTCAATTAGACAATAGTACTTACATGGAATTGGAATTTTGTAATAAGCTGGAGGATCAATGGAGAAGCGAGAAACAGCGGCAGCGGTTTTGGAGAAATGAAGAAACCCTAGGAGAGAGAAAATAAGTAGAGAAGAGGCCAATTGTAGAGCTGGAACTGTAATTTAAATGAAAAAATAATTTAGTTTATTTTTTTATTATATCTGAAAAATGACTCCACTGATTGATTGTATTACCACGCGCTTCTATGGGGAGCCCAACCCCAATTTAATTCGAAACCTGAGATTTACAAAATAAAATCAGACGATGTTTTCATAAACAAAAGTAGCAACTTTGATATTTGAAAACTTGAAACCATATATGAATTTAACTTTAAAACCGAGGATGTTCTAGAGCATGTTCAAAGTTGGCCATAGTCTCCTTGGAATTCCTAGATAAGAACAGAGCATACTTAGCATTTGTAAATTACACTAGGTAATCAGCGTTGTCTTGGTAGAATATAAAAGGCCATATGTAAAATGGACTTCTTGTCTTATTTTTCGAAAATCAGGCTCAAGAACTAAATGAATTTCAAATTTCCTTGAGCAAAATCTTTGTGCATTTCCTTTCATTCGTCATCGTTATCGTCGAAGGTAAAGTTCTTTAATTTTCCTAACGAATAAGATGGTTCTGTTGTGAGTTTTTTAGGTTGTGATTCACAGTTTGATTTCTTTGACAGTTATTCAATTTGTTGCTCTAATAAGGTATGTTGCAATCTATTTCCAACTTATTTCCATTCATATTTAAACCTTGACATTTAAGCATATGCTATTTCCCAAAAATTGATTTGATAGTTTTTTGGAGCTCGGTAGATCCTATTACAATGATTGTGAATGAATGTTTTGTTAACATTGATTCAAGTTTTAGTATATAAGCACTATTTTATTTTGGAAAATCTGGACATCCCAAGAAATAAACAAATCTCAAATTTCCTTGAGCGAAATCTGTATGCATTTCTCTTCATCTGTCGTCGTCATCGTTGAAGGTTAATTTTCTCTAAGTTGTTCTTTCAATTAGGATTGAATTCTGCTGTAAGTTTTCTAGGTTGTGATTCCCAGTTTAGTTTGTTTGACCCTTGTTCAAATTGTTGCTCTGATAAGGTATGTTGTAATCTCCCCAGCTTATTTTCATTAATATCTAAATCTTGACATTTGAGCATGTTATTTTCCAAAAATAGATTTGATAGTTTTTTGGAAGCTCGATTGACTCTATTATAATGGTTTTCAATGAATATTTGTTAACTTTGATTCAAGTTCTAATAGGATATAAGTATCATTCTTACTTTTTCTAAATCAGAACATCTTAAAAAATAAACAAATCTCCAATTCCCTCAAGTGAAATCTGTATGCATTTCTTTTCACTTGTCATCATCATCGTTGATGGTAAATTTTCTCTAACTTTCCAAACGAATATTATTTCAATTAGGATTGGATTCTGTCGTGAGCTTTTTAGGTTATTATTCCCAATTTGATTTGTTTGATCCTTATTCAGTTTGTTGCTCTGATAATATACGTTGTAATCAATCCTCGGCCTCTTTACATTAATATTTAAAATTTGACATTTAGACATACTTTTTTCTAAAAACGAATTTGATAATTTTGGGAGCTCTATTATAATGGTTTTTCAATGAATGTTTGTTAACATTGGTTCAAGTTCTAATAGGATATAAGTACCATTAGAAATATATTTTAAGATATTATATTTCAATTATAATGGTACATGGAGAAACTTAGTCTCTGCAATCAATCTTACCATGTTACATTATCTATTTGCTTCTCCATGTACACTTCACTCAAATTTATTATATAAGCGGACGTGTTGAAATTAAGATGTATTGGAATAATGGTGAATTTTTTGCTTATAGACCTGATACAACCATATATAACTTATTTTAACTAACAATGTAAAGAATGCTAAATTTTAAATTAATTCTTCCTTTATACGGTACTTCTTATTCGGTATATTATTTGTTTTAGCTACCCAAAAGTTGAAATGATAAAATGTAGTCTACTTGCTTTACCCGGTATTTGAGTATTATTATGAATTGCTTTATACAACATGCACATAGCAAGATGTTTTTGTTGTTGAATAAGTTCTAATCGCGATTATTGATAATGGTACTACAATTTCATATACCGGTTTAATGTCCAATGATAATAAATGTCTACTAACATAGTTTGTACTTACTTTAGTTAACTTTCTAAATCATGTATTTGAATCAATCATGAACATATGAGAATTTCTCAAAACGCGTAACGAGGTAGAAGTCTAAATTGCCTAATTTTATCCTTCGAACTCATACTCACTTAATTTTGTAAAGAACTCATACTCACTTAATTCGGTAAATTATTGTGTTAAATCTTCGGACCACTTGAACATTACATAGTAAATGATGTTGAAGTGTATTTATATTTGGTGGATCATTATACAAGCAATTTATCTAGTCGTATCTATTTTATTATAGTAGGTAATTGAGACTTAAATTGTAAATAATATATATGTACTAGATACGGTCATTTACTCGGTTCAATAAGACGAATACATGACGTATTTACTAGTTTGATAAGATATTTTTAGTTAAATGTGTAGATGGCTCATTTTTAATATTGTGTGCTTTATAGTAACTAAAAATATTGGTGATGCTATTTGCAGTCACCTAAACGTCTTCTATCACCAGTTTATCCTCTCACCAAATCAAATACTTCACTCGGCCATCCAAACCCATCTTTACATTATTTTTTCTATTTTTTTAAAACCATAACACGACACGTCCTCTCTTTATTCAAGCAACGGGCCAATATTTCTCCACCCAATTTCTCCATAGCCAATTTTTCTTCATCTAATGTTTCATCAATACAGATGACTCAAAATAATTTGTTTGCGACTATGTTGCTATCTACTTTAATTATACATATAAATTTCATTTTAAAAAAAAATTGCGTAACCGTAACTAAAACTGCTACAATAAAGAATAATTTATAACTCGAATTTGGTACAATGATAGAACATGGTAAAGAAACTTCCTACTATTTTGATCGAAATATCACATGATTATTGTTTTTTATCATTATTTCATTAGGAAACAAAAATAAACAATGCAATTGTATCAAAAGACAATATGATACAACCAAATATAATCCATTATCATTATCTTTTCCCTGTAAAATTAATAGAGCTACAAATACATGCATATTCTAAATATAATTAAATATTTTAACTCTTTAACTACTAACTAGAAATTGATAAAATATTTTTATTTACTTTGTTAATTTCGTATTCTTTTACCATAAATTGTTCCTAGGATTGAAAATGATTATGCTAGAGAGTTAGATTGTACAAGAAACGAGTTACAGGTCTCTATTTGTGATGTTGTTATAAGAAAAGTACATGTATATATAAGTATGTAAATTTAGTCCTTATTTTTTGAAAAATAGAAAACGCAAGGTGTTTTGCACTTTTTTGACAGAAAATGCAAGCTAACTTGCAACTTTTATCTGAAAAGCGCAAACTAGTTTGCGCTTTTTTATTTTAATTTTTTTTAAAAATTTTGAAATTTTCAAAAAAATTTAAATTTCTGAAAATCGCAAGTTAACTTGCCATTTTATAAAAAAAACGCAAGATAGTCTGCGCTTTCTGATTTATAAAAAACAGGGACTTAATTTACATACTTATTATCATAGGGACTTTTCTTACAACAACATCGAAAATAGGGACCTTCGGTGCAAAGTCCCTAGATTGTATTCTATTTCTACATTGCTTCGTTATGCATAGCCGGACACATTTACTTTTAGATTCTCATTTAAGTTTAACTGTTTAAGTGAGTATAAATATTAGTACCGTAAAAGTAGTTGCATCATTTATCCAAATTAAACAAATCAATGCAATTATTTACTATATAAGTGTTCAGTTTTAGTTATTTTTGTATATACTAAATGGGCATGCTTGAGAACACTTATAAAGATCGATGAACCATTACACTAGGTATGTGTACTTGAGAATAAAGAAACTACAGGGCAATTCACTTTTTAATATCTATTTGGCAGAATATTATATAAGTTACATGTATTTAAACTTGATTTGTAGCGTATTGAATTGTTCATCATTTGTATATAAGTTATGTATATACAAGGACATTTAGAAAATGTGCAACTTGAAATACTGAGTTAGCGTTGAGTTGTTTATATGCAACAAGGGTTTTTTAATTGTTTTTCATATATTATGAATTGAAGTTGTTAGCGACAAGCACCATTGTTCCAATGGTTAAGTGATTAAACTTTGGTGCGAGAGGTCCCAAGTTCGAAACTTGTGTAGCATGATTCAAACATATATTGACATCTGATCTGTGTTATGTTGTCCCAGTGACATATTGTATCTAAGTACGGTTTCAAAAAAAAATTGAAGTTGTAATGTTTTCCTACCTATTTAGTTTTTTTTTAATTTTTTTGAACTTTGTTTCCTTTTAGTAAATTGTGTGCAGGTATGTTAATTTATTTTAGTATCCATAGGTATTGATAAACAAATTGATTCGTATGTGTAGTAATGGTAAAAAAGAGTGTGTATAATTTATTTCGTACTATAATGGTATATTAAATACAATATACATTAGATTCTTATTTCGTCTAAACACAATAATGGAAGAAGTTATATATCACGTTAAGTGTTAGTTTACCTCCACTTTTATTTTATACTCCCATTTAGTATTCTATTTGTAACGACCCGTAAATTTCCGATAATAAAATTTGTTAGTTTAACAAGATTTTGTAATTTAATTTGGAAAGAAATAAAAACTTTGTAGTTTAATAATGAAACGAATGCTAAAATGAAATGTAGCATTGATAATTAAAACTAATTATTGACGATTGAAGTGAAATCCCAATAATGAAATAGTGTAAATAGTTGCACTTGGTTATAAAATTGAATATAAGTAAATAAGGGTCAACAGTGACCGTTATTCTATGTTACCAATTTACTTAGGGAATTAAACTTTAATTGGAAGTCAATTGTAATTGAAATGAAATTTAGTGTTACATTTATGAGATTAAGATAATAATTACAAGACGTGAATGTAATAAGATGAATGGAAATGTTAGTTTATTTCATAAAGTAATAAGTGATGTAATAAAAGAATGAGATCAAGGTAAATAAATTAATTGAGACTTTAATTATAATTAATGCGTGAAACTGACCAAAATATTGTAAAATGGAAATATGATAGTCAATACAAATAAAAGATCGAATGAGAGCATTAATGTAATGAAATGTAAAATAAATATTAACTATGTTTATAGGAAGGAATAATAGATCTAATGGAAGTTTTGAAATTGAATTAAATCAATGTATTGTAATTAATTATAAATAACTGGATTTGATTACAATTGAAGTTAAACAGTGCAATTGGTAAATTAATTAACTTTGAACTGATGTCTAAATTTATTTTCAATTATGGTGAATGTCTAAGTAATTTAAGATGAGAGAAATTGTGATTTATTAAATTTGAATTGAAATTTGATTTAACCAATTTAATATTAATTTATTTAATTAACTGAAATATAGCCATTTTGGCCACTGACTCGGATTTTGACGAAACTAGTTTCATCGGATCCGTAACGGTGAATTATTGTAGGACTTCAAGTTTCGTAACGATCAGACTTGTCATTTGATCCTACGGGCTTGAAACGCCTTGAAATCGATTTAATTGAAATCAATTGAAATCAATTTGAAATAACTTGATTTTAGCATAACTTCTTCATACGATGGAATTTGGACTTCAAACCTATTCCATTAATTTTAAAATATATTAAAATATCTATTTTGATATATGGTTGACTCATTTTTGTTCCGGAGTCAGAACGGGCTTTTCGGGCCATTTGTCGTTCAACTTTCAATCCAAATCAATCCGGTCCATTCTAATTTTAGGTTTGCCTATATATACCTCGTTATAAATCCTAGCCTATTTCTTACGTTCATTATTATGTATATATAATTCCAGTTACTCCTCCTCATTCCAATGGCAGACAAAACCAAAATTGCAATTGCAATTTCAAATAAAATTCAAAGCCAAAAAATTCAAACTCCTCAATATATATCAAATTATATATCGATTTGAAGTTCTCGACGAGCGCATCTCATATTTATAATTTGTTTTCCAATCTGGGTCGCTGGTGGCCAAAATTGGCTAGTTTATCCTCAGCCGTTCGTATTGGGTTATTGGTTTCGACGGTGGATCAACCACCATTTGTCGATCAGGTGGTGCCGTTGCGAAGGTGGCGACGAGCAGGTCGAGGGGTTAACATTTGTTCTTGCCCAGAGGTCATGAAATCGCCGCGAATTAATGATGAAGGCGAGCCCGTAGCTTTTCTGATGTCGATGTGGCCTCGCGTGGAAGGGAGTTGGTCGGCCTGACACTGGGAGATTGGCGGCGTGGCCTGATCGAGCTGAAGGCAAGTGGGGTGGTCGGAATAATTGCAAACTTGGGTGGCGGCTAGGGTTCGTATGCGTTGAGTTAGGGACGAGGTTCGTAACCTTCTGTCGTGACGTGTCTAATATTCAAATGGTCTGTCATTTTTATTTTATTTGTTTCGTATTCCAAAATCCTTTATCTTTTAATATTAATAACTTGTGCATACTAGCTCGGATTTGGACGAGGTTTGTTTTGCTAGGAATGCATAAAAATTCCGGACATTTTGACGTTTGTTTAGACAGATTTGGAGACTGTTTGAATTTTGAATTTAATTTCAATTTAAATTCGATTTAAATTCAAAGGTGAGTGTTTTAACCCACTCACAACTTCTAAATTTTCTTATGTTTGTTAAATTGACTTATGATGCGATTAAAAATTTATTTATGACTGTTTGGCCTATTTTGAATCATCATCTCAGTTATTTGAATTTATTTGGATAAATTGTATTTAATTTATTATTGGATATAAACTGCCAGTAAATACCTGTTATTTGTTATCTGTTCTATATTGATGTTATTGATTGGTTTGGATGATGATTGTGATAAATGTTTGATGATTGATATTGGATGAATGGATGTTGTATTTTATGTTGTTATAAACTGCAAGTTGTTATGGATTTTTATTTCATTTGGGATTGGGGTTTGAAATGATATATAACCGTAATTATATTTTAAATTATGGATTGAAATGATAAATATCCATATCACTTGACATAGGATAGAAAATTACATACAGACATTGTGGTCCATATATAAAAATGTATTTTGAAATGATTTCTATGGTTTTGAAAAGAAATATATGGTTTTAGATAAATATCAGTTTTTGATATTATATAAATGTTATTTGATCCTTGATTTTTAAGCTATGTATAATTTGTTTTAATATAGAATAAGCTTAATAATAAGTTTGATTTTTATTGAAGGGTATATGGTTATGTATTTAAATTATATTTTAATATAGAGTTTATAGTGATTTAAATAAATTAAGGTTGGAAGATAAATTGAAAATATATTTGAAATTAAATTTATTTAAGAATTAAACACAAATAAGTTTGATGTGAAATTTATTAAATTGGAAATTTTAAAAAGGTATGGTTTTTATAACTTGATTTTGGGTTAAGGTGAATTAAATGAGTATTTCAAATACAAATAATTAAAGGAAATTTTTGGTTATTTGTAATTTGGGATTTATTTAAATGATAATGGATTTATTAAGTAAAATATTTCAAAACTAAATAATATAAAAATTGAATTGATATATATATATATATATATATATATATATATATATATATATATATATGAAATTACCAAGCTTAGTTTTGAAATTGTTGAATGCTTAAAATTTGAAATATATTGAATTTGAAATGGTTATTCTGTGCATCAAATCTGTTTTGAAATCGATATATTTTGGAATAGTTCATTTGGAAACTGAATTTGATTGAAATTTATGATTCGGGATTTAGTTAAATATAAAATGTAGAAATTCAAGTTGTTTTGGAATTGATTTGTGAAATTGAAGAAGCTATTTTATTATATAAAGTATTTTAATATTTAAACCATTTAAGTGGTGGAAGTTACGTTTTAAAGTTATGAGTTTTAAAAGTATTATGATTTGAAAGTGTTATATTTTAAGTGTTTTAATTTCGAAGTGTTATAACGTTGAAAGTGCTACGATTTTGGAAAAGGATATATTGCAATAAAAAATGATATTCTATTAATTTGGGTTTTAATAAAAAAATGATAGCATATCGATTTGGTTTTTGAAGTGGAAATGATATCATGTTTATTTGGTTTTTGAAATGGAAATGATATCATATTTATATGGTTTTGAAATGGATATTATAATCTGGTTTTGAAGTATAAATTATTTTGAAATGATCGCGGTGTTATAATAACATTTGGTTGTTAAAGAGACCATGATCGGAAGTTGTCATACTCTCTTCCAACTTCTGAAACCACTTTAACAACTGTGTACGCAGTGGAGATTCCAAAATGAAGTAGGATGGTGGCGACATTCTATTGAGGTATATACGTGGACCCAACTGCCATGAGTTGGCATAAGGTGGCTAAAACAGGAGCGATTTTTGGGCCAATGAGGTAGCTCCTCTGATCGGACACACTCCTTCGATATTATACTCTGACTTTGGATTGTTTTGGTGGCCATTTTTGATTTTTTTGATTTGGGGTGTGGCTCGAGGTGGGCGGTAGCTGCGGCTATGCTTTATCACCAACCGGGATAACAATTGGTATATCTACCCTGGCATTGCCTAGTTGTGCCGTGTCACCTACCCAATCGAGCCTTGTACGAGTTTGGTTTTCTCCCGTAGCCTATGGAGTATCCTCTGGTGGCTTCCCGATCTGGAGGGACTATGATACTGGATGGACTACTGAGACTATTATGTGTTAAGGGGATAGGAAATGTCAAACCCCGTAAACATCTCTGATGCCGTTCCACTCATATTTTATCGGTGATTTTACTTACATAAGATCTTTTAGTTCTGACTTGAGTGTTTTGTCTTTTCAATTCGCTCGGGTCAGCCTGAGTATTTTAGGGTTTGAAGACCTTACTTCTGGAGGACGAAGACGAAGATTGTACTATTATTTACTATAGTGTTCCACTGCATCACATTGTTCCACTATATTATTATTTATTATTCTTTGGTATGTGTAGTTGTATAAGTAAAATCAAATGTTTTGTAAAAAAGCTTCGTAAACTGTTTATTTGATTATTATATTTTGTCGTTCCGCTGCAAGATTTTGTTTTGTTTTCTTCTTTCTCTGCATTTTCTTATTCACCCCAATAACAATCCGCCCTTTTATATAGTTTGAGTTGGCACGTGCGTCTGCTTAAGCGTACAAAAGGTGATCTGTTACACTATTTTTTAGCAAATTGTTTCATCTATTGGTTCCGTAATCTATCTTTTCATCAAGTTATTATATTGTGACTCCAATTGCTTATAGACTTCTTTCACATTCTAAACTGCGAGGGAGATAAATTCTACTTAAATTTCATTTCACATAGTTAAAGATGACGGACATCCAAAAATATGAATGTCTACTTACATTATGAATTATATTAAAATCTGGATTTTCATTTAAATCTATGTGTTGCATAGATCATAGAGTTTGAAATTGCTAATTTTACCATGTCCGGTAAGATTTTTTTTAAAAACCATCGATATTATTATATTTTTGGTAGGAACTGGAGTGAACAATGGACCGTTCATTGATTTGTGACTGCTTGACTAATGCAACAATATCAAAGGTGCATTAGGCTATAAATAATGATTTCCTAAGATCTGTATCTAGCAATTGTTTATTTAACCTTTTATTGTACTTCCAAAAATCAATACTTTGTTCAATGTGTTGCATTAATATTTCAATATCTTTATTTAAAGCTCTTTGCTTTATCCTTCTACTTCACGTATAAAAAACAGCCATCAGTTCAAATTGCGTTCTAAAATATTTAAACTGACAAAGAAGATAAAGATGACAATGTCTTCGGGTGGAGAGGTGTCATTGCTGCAACTTTAGATAATGTTGATCGAAATTGTATGACATTTGCCATAAAAACTAACAATAAGCGCATATTCTTAGAATTTTCTTTTTTACATTTCTTTTATTTGGTTGATTTTTTCCACAGTGATAATAATCAAATCTCAAATGCCAATGTCCCCATGGTTAAGCGCTAAAGTATTGGTTCGTAAGGTCGTAGGTTTAAATCCTACTAGAGTGGTTTGAACCACGGGCACATATTGGCTTGTAGTGTGTTATATGCTATCTAAGAATTATTTACAATCATATACTACCACCTAAAATATACAATTACGAAAATAAATTCAAATCTCAAATTTGTTATACTCTGTATGTTGGTTATTTGTATTATGAGGCTCGGCTGTTCTTAAATTTTATACATTATGTATGTTAGGCCTAAACTTTTTTTTTTTAAATGTACTTGGATTACTTCGTTACATAATTATTTCATCGCTTGGGTTACTTTGCCTCACTTGGTTTAATATAGGTACCAACAATTTGAATTGTACCTAATTTTGTTGTTTTTAGTAGGAAAATGTGCAAATTCACAAATTCGTATTTCAATTGTTTACATAATTTTTAGATTGATAACATTATTTTGTTATAATATTTGTCTCCACTGTATTTATGTAGTAATATGCACCCATTATGTCGATCACTAAGTATATATTGTATAACATCTATCCTCTCATCCCGAGCACACAAATATGTTATGTTATATTTTATTGTGCTAAATTTTACATTTTAAAGGCTAATGAGTTAACATGTATGATCTTAATTTGTAGTAGTTCTTTCCAAAAGTTGGTTTTCCATAGGAATTGATTACTTCAAATTATAAATGGTAGTCTTAAGTTTATATACAATAATTAGATATGGTATTACCATAAATGATTTTTTATATTAAAATGTCATATTACTTGATTTATATTTTTGTTGCATGTTTATAATTATCAGTGGATAGCTAAAATTTATTTACAATTTTCGGATATGGACTACTTAACTAGTTCTGTCACATTTATAAGGAAATCGACTCAAATTCTCCAGCCCATATTATATTCAAATATCTAAGTTACATGGGTATTAAAGTATTGTTAGACGAGTCATGCGGGATTTGGTTCTAAAGAATTGTATATGTTGATATTAGCAGTGTACTTCTATTTTTTAACTGTATTTCATATCATGGATGCATAGAGTGGATCTTTAATGTAAAATACTTGATCAACTATATTCACTGATCTTTAGCGAATATCATATGTCTATTTAAGATTTTTTTTATCATGCTAATCAGAAGGAGATAACGGTGAAGTTAGTTGGTTTCCCAATGTGCTATTTTAGAAAAAATATAGCTAAAGGTTTGCTTGGAGTGAACGTTAATGATAAACAAATGAAAGATATGTGTTTTGTTTTGATTGGTGGTGACCTTAGTTGGTGAAGGTCAAGTGAGCTGAGCTATATAAATTTGCTTTTTGGAAAGTGAAATGCAAACTTATGTCAAGATGTAATCTGTGTCATTGTCGTATGTTCCTTTGTCTTCTCTTTTTCTCTTGCGTGCTAACCGTATGGTCCTATATGAGGTATCCATATATTAATATATTCTATTATATATAAAATTCAAAATGCGATCATTTGTGTTTTCTCCACATTTTGTCTCAGCTTTAATATTTGATTCTAATTGATTTAAAGGTACATTCTGCATTTGGGAGCTTTATTTATTTCCATAATGATGAAACATTAACTTTTTCTTATTCTTACATTGAACGTTTAGGTTAATCGTTGATTTTGATAAATAAACGTCTTTCTCTTTTATTTCTTTTATCAACTCCTTTATTTCAATATCTCATTATGCTTTGCTCAATCTATTGTCAGTTTTTATTTTAATTTTCTATAATCATGACTTTCATTGAGATAAAATTGATTCTTCTTTCAATCATCGTCTAAAAGCCTAGCTCAAATCTTCTCAGCTTATAGGTAATATACTTCTTTAATACCCTATTTTAATTCTACAATGGATTATTGCTTGATTTGTGTAGAATGACAAATCAATAATTCTTATTAATTATATTTAACTAATTTAATGATTCAGTATTGAATTTTATATCTTATGTACTGGATCTTGATTATGCAAAACTACTTTGATATTTACAATTGTTATATGACATAATCAATATTTGATGTACGTTTAGTCACCACAAAAACTACCAAAGCATTGTGAGTCATTTATGTATGAAAATTTATTTGATCAGGTTCTAATTTGGCTACAAAGTTGCATGCCAACTTCTTTGCCCGTCTAACTTCTTATGAAAAGGCTTCTGAGGGTTCACTAAAAAAATGTGAAAAGATAAAGTAGGTAACTTCGTTCCTAAAATATTTTTTCAAGAATTAGTTCAACGGATGTCTTCGGCACTAAGGAATTTTGATATGACTAAATGTAACTTTTCGTTAATAAAACAATTTGCCGATTCAATATTACAAGAAATTCAATATGATCATTTGCATTCTTTATTCTCATTCATTATCAATTCATATTATGAACTCTCCACAGTTCAAGCATTATTTGCATTTAACCTCATTCAGCATATTTATATCTTAGCAAACGTCTCAAAATACATAAATAATAAACATATTTAGGTTTTCTTCTAGAATTATCATGCTACCATCTTATTCCTCAAATTAAAAGCGCTCATTAGATGTCATTAGAGATCAATTTTCTTATGTCAATTTAAGTTCTTTGTTACAATTCTCGAATTATATATGCTCATACACGACTCCTTGTTTTCTTTTTTTTACATCTTTTTTCGTTAGTTGGGTTGGTGATTTATTACTTATTGTCTCTTTCATTGTGTAGTTTCATTGTATATGAATTAATTATGAGTGTCATTTATGATTGATTTTGACTTTTAATTTTAAATCAGTAAACCATTAATTGATTATGTGAATCACTTTAGTTCATCATTTGTTCATTTATATATCATGATAATGTCTGTTAATTAGTCATGTTATGAATTATATATATATATATTTATATATATATATATTCTATTATATAAAGTATTCAATCACCTTGACATTTATTTATTTATTTTCTTATTTTATCTTGGTCTCAATATTGCCAATAATGCATCCATTTTAATTTACTTTACATTTTTTTCTTTTATCCCTTTCAAAAATTTCATTTTTTCCCGAAGCATATCAGTATTAATTTAATAATTAATGGCAACTCATTTTAGTTACTTAATAAACTAAATATCAAAAGCTATTCTTATTTATGAATTTTTCCTCAAAGCCTAAAACAAGTCTTACTTGCAATTAACATGATTATTTTTTATATTTCCATATACCATCTTATTCATTAATTTGGAAATCCTCATTAATAGCTACCAAATGTATTATAATTCTCAAATCAACTATGCTTAAAGTTACCCATTTTTTTTATCTTCACATCTTCTTTTTGTCACATAAGTTGGTTCATTACTTATACTATTTATTTTGATAATTTCATTTACATACAAATTAACTATGATTGGTATGGAAAAAAAAAAAAATCTGATTTTCAATTTTACATCAAAGAAATTGTCAAATCGATGTATTATGTGAATCGATTAAATTCCTCATTTGTTCATTTTTATTTTTTGATAATATTAGTTAATTACTTATGTTCAGGTCCATCAACAGATACATTTGAACCCAGATAGTGCCTTATTCGTATTCGAATCTGAAATAATTTTCAAATATGATACGGACTATCAGATAATCATCATTTTCGCTAACGACTAATAAATCCAGAGACAGATAGTCAATTTTGGTTTACCATTTCAATCTCATCAATTATAAAAGTGTAAAAAATAAACAAAAATTATGACAATAAATAATTTTAAGCAATTAATACGCACTAAATGCATATAATATAAACTACTAATTTAATAAAATAATAAATTCATATCTTTCATTTTACTAGAATACACAAAATATGAACTATAATCTTGACAAAAATCAGACGAATAATTATTAAATGTAGATAAATTTACATTCATTTCTATTTTTTTGGATATTAGATATTTATTCGTTTTTTGAATATGGACGAGGACATATTCCCAATTTTTTGGTTATCCACTGATAGGCTTACTCATGTTATGAGTAACTTTTCTATTCTATATACTCTATTAAAAAGATTGTTTGATCTCCTTGTCATTTTTACCTTCTTATCCCAATCAAAATATCATTCCCCTTAATTTAGTATACATTTTTCTTCACTCCCTACAAAATTTTCATTATTTTGCAAAGCATATCAATACTAAGGTAGCAACTAATGAAAACTCATCTGAATTATGTAATACTCATCCTATCAAAATCTACTCCAATTTATGAAATAGATTGATTGAAAGCCTCTCATAAAACAGCTGTCTAATGCATTAGCTAAATTTAAAAGTTCGACTCTTATTATCCATCATTTCATTCAGTTAAGAGGTAGAATTTGTTATGTATGCTCTAAGTATATATTTTATATCTTAAGTTCTACGTCCAAATTCATGTTTCTTTTTTATTTTCTTTTAAGTTTGTATGATTATGAAGCAAGGTTATACTGGATTTATACATATATGGATATTATGGAATCTTTTATAGTTTTATGAATTTTATAATAGGAAAAAATGAAAGGAAATATGGAATTACTACTAAAGTGTTCATAGTTGTAAAAGTAATATTTTTTTGTGATCTTTAAGGCAACATTACATTTTTCATATTTCTATTACGCTTGAAATGAAATATTATATATCCTATATACAATAAAACATGATTATAATATTTACCTTATGTGGAAACAAATGGATTAGTTATGAATACTGTATTATGAACTTTGGATATAAAAAGAAAAAATATTACAAGCAATATAATTGATGATAAGTTGATAATCTAAAGGAAATTTATATCTAATATTTCAACGAGTCTTCGAAGAAAATTTACGGTCAATATTTCAAACCATGATATCATGTAAAGAATAAAAACAATAGATTAAAAAAGGCAAGGTGAAGGTGATGAACTATTAAATAAGAGGTAATATTCAAGTGAAAAGTACGCCTTAATGTTGTGTTAGGTATTATGCAATATCAGTTTGTTGATGGAGGAGGGGTATGAAAGGGGTTGTTAACAAGAACTCTTGTCAATGCCACAAAGTAAGGTTAGACTAGTGAATGAACTAATTCGAAACCCCTTTCAAATTAGTCGGAGTAATCCAAGGTCGTAACCTAGTGGGAACAAAAGGTATTAACTGAGCCGAAAGGATCTTATTCCTTTGAAAGGAGCCCCTTCGAAAGGTATAGGTGTGCATGTTCCATAAACGAAACCACATATAAGCAGCGAATCGGACTCCATGCGTTCGAAAGTGCCGTGTATTTACTTTATTGACAATTTTTATGAATACAAGGGCTTAGGTATTACAATGCAGGGAAATTCCTAATTGGATTTAGAAATTAGGGTTTACAAACTTAAGAAAAGTACAAGCATGGAAGCAATGAATTCAGGTCCCTCAAACAACACCCCTAGGGTCTTATTTATAGGTGCAGGTTGAACCTTTTCGCGTCTGTCCGTTTGACTCGGTTGAAAGGATGCTTTTATGACCTTCCGCTGGTGTTGACTCCTAAGTGCCTCTCCAATGTTGCTTTCCATAAGATCTGGAAGCCTTCGACTCCATCGGTAGGTGCAGAAGCAGTACTTATGTTGCTATAGATGTCTTGGATAAGCACGAAAGGGTGCGCCAACATGTATGAAAGGTGTATAAACAATACTTGTGTAAAGTGATGATGCTTTCGAAAGCTTTTATTTTGATGGTTGCGGAAACATTCATTGAGGGTGGAATGATAAATGATGACGTGACCCTCGTGGAAGGGTCAACTACTTTGAAAGCATCTACTTGGTGGGTTGCGGAAGGTAGCTTTCGAGGGCAATCCCCTTGATTAATGTGGAAGTCCATCTTTTGACGCTTGCGGAAGCAATACTGACATATGAGAAATATCCCTAACACTTCCCTAATACTTGTGGAAGGGTTCAACCAATTTGAAAGCTAGTCTTTGCAAAACCATGTTTTCAAAAGGGAAGTTTTGGTAGAATCTTCTTGTATAGAAAGTAGATAGTTGCGGAACCAATCATTTCAAAAAGTTTGATATATGCGAAAGGGGTAATGTCAAAGGAAGCCCATACTTTCATCTCTTATGGAAGGTATCAACTAAAGAGAAAGGGTAGTCTTGACCCCTTTCGACCCCTTCGGAAGCCTATAATTCATTTAATACTTGCAAAAGCATCCATTCGACTCTTTCGAAAGGCCTTGCTGTCACTATTGTTCTTCATGAAGCTCTCCATCATAATATTTTGGGATTCAACAGGGTTCAAGTGATTTTTGGTTGTAATATTAGCCCTCCCCCTCCTCCTAGCGAAGGGCTGCTGTTGACTTTTCAAGTCAACTGTGTTGATATGGCACCTTCTGTTGCTTCGGCACAAAACTTCCCCTTCTATTGGTATTCCTGAGCTGATCTCAACCGTTTACTTGAATCTGATCAGATGGCCATCCTCCCTTCCATTTAGCTTATAAATTGCACTCCTCTTTTTCCTCTCTCTTTACCTGCAATTGAAAATTTCTAAAGTAAGAATTATATTCTTCAAATTTCCATCACTCTCAAAATTTAAAAGGTGAAACTCTTAGATTTTGATGTGAGTATTTACAGTTTCAAATTAGAAACTAGCTTTTTTATATTTTAAATTCGAATTTCTAGGGTTTAAGTCCGTGTTACTATTTTGAATTTCGAAAATGATTTGAGTTAACCAGTCATGTAAGATGATCCTATATTCGAATTTCATGCTGATTTTGATTAATCCATGGCATCAATATGGGTTCGAACGTGAATTTGCCTAATTTGGGGTTATTTATCATGGTTGGACACAGATTCAAACTCAAAATCCATTATGCCCAATATTAATTTATCCTAAAGGATACTAAGAGTTAAAAATTAATGACCCTTATAGTAAATTAAGTCAAGAAACATGTACTTTCTATCATCGTCGAAGCCATTAATTAACCTTTTGACTTAGTCGAAACTCTAAGACTGAGATAAGCACAACTGTTTGCATTATCTCAATATTGACACTTTCGAAACACTATTGTGCCTTTTCGACTTATTTGAACCCATAATAGTAAATAAGAATGTAGTTATTATCACTTTTCCAATATAAGCATTGTCAAAACGTCTTAATGTTTTTTCATTAGTGCAAATGCCACTTTGTTTCAAGTCATTCGACTTAATTGGAGTATGGCATTTTGACAATTTATATTTCCAAATAAATATTACGTGGTTAGCTACACTTATTATAAAATAGAGTAAAATTTGTGGGCATCGACGTTGTCGAAGGGTAAGTCCAGGTGAATGTATGCCTTAAAATGCGGGATTTTAATAATGGTTTCGACACCTTCGAAAGCTCAATGATTCACATAGTTCTAATTAGCTTTGACCTTTTTGAAGGCATGGAATCAAGTGTTACAGTGGGTACTCAAGCCATCGTAATAGGATCTGACACCTTCAAAAGACATTAGTAGTTTGAATAAAACATAAATTCGATAAAATTATATCACTTAGCAGGATTACGGGTATTAAAAGAATCTCTAAGAAATTTGACAAAGACATTGTTTTGGAATTAGAATCTTCTCCAGAAAAGGTTGAGGCGGTTTCAAGGGACTTTCTCATAACTTCTCAAGGTGAAATAGATGTGATCCTCAATGATTTTGGGATTATAGGGGTTGAATCTATCCCTCTTGGTGATAACGACACAATTCAAAATCCTCCTGAGGGATACTTTGCTTATACCGCCATCCATATTTGGCATGGGGGTTTCCTCCCATTTCCAGAGTTCTTGTCGAGATTCTTAAGTCATCTCAGCATTTCTCTTATCCAGCCATCACTCAATGTATACACATACCTTGTCTCTTTGGAGCTCATGGCCCTATAGTCCGGAATTCCTTCTCTGAGTGCTGAAGTTCTTAGCAATTTAACACGCCTTATCAGATTTTCTAGACTACACCCTCAAAAAAGTTGGTTTCAGAGGGAATCAACCGATTTAAGGATTGGGAAACACGGTTCTTCTTCTATGTTAAATACTTTTTAAACATTAGCGGAACCATTTCTTATCCCGTAACTAGACCATTGCCCTTATTTCTATTAACTTATTTTCTTTTACTGAATAATATTTTCTTGTTAGGCCCTGTTCTAAAGGATCTTGACAATGAAGGCAAGAGAATCGTAAAGTTGATGACTACTGCTTCAAACCGTATTAGGAATAAACTTACGTTGCTGACTCGTAGCAACCTCCAGAAACATTCCCTCATACCAGAAGGCCAGAAGATTCTTAGACAACCTCCACTTGTCCAACATGCTTCAAAAAGCTAATGCCTTTTAGCTTTGGGTGACCTAAAAAGTTTTCATCCTTGTCCCCAATTTGTCCAAATCTATCCAGTAAACTTAAGTGTATTGTTTGTAATCTGATGTCATGTTATTACTTAAATTTTTTTGCTAATCTTTGCCTTTTGGTTTTAATAGCCGCTCCTCTAGCTGAATTAATTATGGATGATCCGCCCCCTCAGTCTTTAAAATCTAATGCTCTGGCTCAGACACAAGCTATTGCTAGGTCTAGAATGATTGCAAAAAGGAAATTAAGCGGAGTGACTGCCACATGCTCCGCTCCCAAGAAAGCCAAGACTACTGATATTCAATCTTCTCTTACCCCAAAAGAGGGTGAATTTTTTGATGTTAACAAGGCTTTAGGGGTCCTAACCCTGATCCCACTCTTCCTATGGATGACTTACCTTCTACAAATGCTGATCAAACTAAAATTGTTCCTTCAAAGGATGACTTTATATCTCATATTGTTGTATCTTATTCTCCTAGCATTATTGATCAAATGAAGAAGGATTTAGGCACTTCAACACCTTCCTAAGATTTGAATCCCTCAAGACCCTCGTCACCAGTGCCTCCTACTGAATTTGAGAATGTTGTGCAGTCGATTATGCACTCTCTATCGTCTTCTACTGTTCGGCCACCTACCTCTATACCGGATTCATCGAGTCATTGTCGATCTCATATCGAACAAAAACTTCTAGTATATTCTATACTGCCTGATTTTCTTATTACTATTTTTATATTGAATCCTAATTCATGTCTTACTTTTCCTCTTAGATCATCACCAAAAGCTAGTATTCTCTTCAGGAAGATGTTTCTAAGTCCTCTATTGAAACATCAAAGTTAAGGGAAGAAGTCTCAACTTTAAACAATCAAATTAGTACCCTGACTATTGCAAGGATAATGTAGTGAGGGAACAAGAAAGGTTGAGTGCTTCTCTTGCTTAGGTAGTCTACAATTTCCGAGGAGAGGAAGGCTAAGCAGATTTTAGCTGGTGAAATTTTGGTTATGAAAATGACTTTGAAAGAGTCCAAAGATGAAAAGGCTAGGGTTAATGCTAGATATGTTTCACTTAAGAAGGAGCATACTTCTCTTAAAATGTGGTTAGAGAAGAAGAAGGATTATTTATCCAAAGCTATCAACACTATTTCTGAGGCTAAGCAAAAAGTGTCAGTTTCTAAGCACTTCTTTGAATGATATTATTGTAAATTCTTATAAGGATGTGCTTATGATAGCCTATTCTGATAACGTAGAAAAATGGTCGAATTTAAGTTTTCCTTCTCTTGACCCTGTGCTAATCTAAAGATTTATGGTTAAGATTAAGAAAATAGAGGAAAGGATTGAGGTCCCGACAAAGAGGAAATTAATGCCACCTAACTCCTATCTTTTGAGATTCCTTCCGTGGAAGATGATTTTGACACAGACAAGGAAGAAGATAAAGAGGGTGATGAAACCGTCGTTGATGAATATGACAACAACGATGACAATGATGATGATAATCATAATGACGACGACAAAGGTCAGGGTGCTAGCGACAATGAGGGTGATTGTGATGATACCTCTAGAGGGGATGGCCGTGGCACTTCGAGGGCTCTTGATAGTGAAGATGGATCAAGAAAATTTAATTCCGATCCCACTATCCACAAAGCGAATTAGACTTATTACCTCGACTCCTCTAATCCCCAAAGAAAAGATTTTGATTTTTGTCTTGGAGAAAAAGAGAAGAAGTCTACATACCTCGATTCTGATTTCTCAGGTATGAGATTCTTTATTAAAATGGTTTTCATTTTCAAGATAACCCTAGCTAATATCTAACCACTTTAAGTAAGAAAGAAAAACATACACCTTTATAAGACAAAGCTTGAAAAGAAACAGGGAGAAATAAATGGCCTATATAGGGAGTTAGATAAACAGTTAAAAAAAACAATGCATTATCTGATAAGTACTATAAGCTTAATAAATGTGAAGACCCGTCTTTCAATACCCAGAAAGACGTATCATTAATAAGAAAAGAAAGAGATAGAAATAGAAAAGATAGAAAGAAAAGAACAACAATCATCAAAATCTCACAGTGGAAACGAAACAAAATATAATATTACACATATCCATTACATACTTTTACATATCAGAGTACACAAAATAATACGACTTCATTACATTTGACAATTTAAGAGTCTTCCAAACCGTACAACCCAAAATACAACATCAAAAGTCACTACATTGGATAGAGATAGATAAGTACATCTGGATTCCAGCTCCAGCTTCCAAAACATTTGCCAATCCCAATCTAATCACTTGGCTACTCATAAAAATTTGAGTACCCAAGAGTTTATGAAAAACAAAATAAACTCCGGGTCAGACATGGGTCTGGTGTGAGTAAATAAGTTAAAGTTGTTTAACTTTATTATCATCTGAAAACAAAAGGTATCACGTAAGACTTCCCACAAATAAATACGGGTAAGTTTTTACCTTACACTAACCAAAGCATTTGATAGGAAATCCAGTGATATTATGACAGGGTCTAGGGTTTTCAAAATAAAATACAGAAATAGCTTGAATGCTTACATCTCACGTTCCAACATAGTTGGGCACAATCAAAACCATACAGACACTTATTGGAGATTGGATTCCATACAATGGCAGGGCTACTGGGGTACCGCCCGTCACAGTACGGGGCCTAGATCACTGTACCGAGGACCACTCCCGATCCCCTGCAACACAAGGCCGGAACTATCCCTTACTGGACAATCCCGAACAAGAAAACCCCGCAGTTGTGGCCAACAACCGCCCACACAGCCGAAATAATAAGGGACTTCTAGACGGGGAAAATCTCGTCCTACTTGGGCATGACCCACTTAGCCTTGCTGCACTTCCCCTGTTTTAGCCATTCCCGGTTGATGAGGCTTGAGGATACGATTACCTTTAGAGAACACATCTCTTAGAATGCTCATCGTCCACCTGACGATGTTCTGAAAGCATTCAATCCATACAAGTTCGTTCTGGGTTCGAACGAAATCGAAGACATTATCTCTTTACACTCATTTTGGAATCACCCTCAGAGTTAACGACAATAACCCTTGCACTCTAAACTCCATCTCGATCTTCACTTTGAGATGTCACGACCTAACGTTTAACTTGGATCGATGTGGTTTTCGGAAAATCAAATTTGATTCCCGATCCCGGTCTCATCGAAATCCAAACGCCATCTAAAGGGTCAAGTTGTTTAAAGATTAAAAAAATTCAATTCAATTTAAACATAGCATCCACACAGTATTATCCACAGATAACAACAATCATCCAACTCAGATATATACAAATCTCATCACAGAATATCTTAGACTATCATCCAATAGATATTAACCAAATCCAGATATTCAATTCAAAACAATCATCCATAAGCAAGCACATTTCTAATTCATATTATAATTAATTTAATTAATTCAAATTAAATTAATTACTTAAGAATTAATCATTTTATCTTGCTTAACCAATTAATTAATTAATTAATCACAATCATTTAATTAATTACTCACTTCTTAATTAACCTCATTATCAATTAATTAATCTTTACTTAATTAATAATCCTTTAATTATTAATTAATAACTCCAATTATTTATTATTAAAAACTTGATTAAAAATTAATCATTCCTTAATTGATTACCAATTAACCCTTAACTTATAATTAATTAATCTTAATTAATTACTTAATTTATTTATTTTATTTACTTAATTAATTATAATTAACTAATCTTAATTATTTAATTAATTAAGTCTTAACCACCAATTAATTAACTATTAATTATAAATTAATTAATGTTTAATTACTTTATTAATTAACCTTAATCAATTAATTAATTCTTAATCACTAATTAATTAATTAATCACTAATCACTTTAATTAATTAGTTTCTAATCACTTATTAATTAATCTTTAATTATTTAATTAATTATCTATTATTTATTATTTAATTTAATTCTTAATTATCAATTAATCCATAATTAATTAATTAATTAAACCTTAACAAATTAATTAATCTAAAATCATTAATTTAACCTTAATTACTTTATTAATTAAAGTAAACTTAATTCTAAAACTTAATTAATTTTCAAAACAAAACAATTTGATTGATTACTTAAAATTATTACATAATTAAAACATTCCAATTTGTTTAAACTAATTACCTTTTTAAAAGTTAAATTTAATTGAATATAAAATCATCTTTAACTTAACTATCAAAATATAAAATACTTTGAATAAAAATATATTTAACATTTCATAAAGTAGTTGAAATAAAATTTTAAAGTTTTAAACTTAAAACAAATTTGAAAACTTTTAAACATTACTAGTTCCGGGTTTCGACCGACCCAACTCGATCACTTGAACCCAAACTTCTTCTTTCCTTTCTATTTCCTTAGCTAAATTTCAACTAACCCAAAAACATTGTTCTGGAAAGAATTAACACAAAAGAAACCTAGCACGAGCAAACTTTAGAACCACACGAGAAAAACACGAGCATGACCTTCCCCTACCTGATCACTAGCTCGAGTCACCCATCACAAATTTCACCGGCACGAACACTGACACGTGCACGTGCACGTTGCTCCGACGCCGCCGCCACCATCAACGACCCCACTCTCAAAATCCACGTCGACCCCAGATTCGACCTTCCACTGTTGATCAGCAACACACGACTCCAATCAAAATCGAGGTAGTTCACACCATTCCTGGAACCAACCCCTCATCAGAAAACCCACAGTATCCTACAGTCTCGACCATCGTTAGCTATGCGACCTCAGTCACATCACCGCAAAGCCTCGACGCAGCTATACCCAAGAACACTCGCGACTCGATTCACCAAAGAATCTCCAGTCACGAAATTTTCGAACACAAACACAACACAGAGCAAAAACCCTAGTTTCCCCAAATCCTAATCCCTTAATGATTAATTACCACTTCCACTATTTTTCTCGGGTTCACCGATCATCAATACAACCCCGACCCAAATCTCAACCTTTGGAACTTACCCAATCGCCAGAATTTTGCCCAAAGACCAACTTCGGTTATCAAAAAAATACTTCCTCAAATTCAATTTAAAAATCCTGATTTTTACCTTAAAAATCATGTTTTACAAAGTAGATTCAAAATGTAAAATTGAATCAACAGGTTTCAATACTTGACTTTATCATATTATTAAAAAAATTCACTGTAACACCCTGATTCAGAAGATTTTTAAACAGATTCTTTTGAATAATAATTTAAACCTTAATTCATGTTTTAAATAAACCTTCTGCATTTGAAGATTCATGCTTAACAATGATTTGTTAAGTAAATTTTGAAATTTTTGTTTAAATTTACCCTGTATCTTGAAATTACAGAGAAGCATCAGCAAATTTAAACATGCATATTTTAAAACAAAAATAAACACAAAGATTACATCTATATATTTACATGCAAGACATTTCACATCACAGAAAATAACTTTACTTAAATTTTCCAAACAAAAATTTACTCACTGTTTATTTTTGAACAGAGATAGGTTCTTGCTTGTTTCCCAGAATTTGATTTTTGACCTTGAGACAATTTTGTTGATTTTGCTTTTCAAATCTGAGAAGGCTCTTTGATGATGCCTAACTGTGAGAAATTTTTGCAGATTTGATGCTTATATTTTTTTTTTAGGAACCTGATTTATTTGCAGATTTTTTTCCTATAATTTGTTTTGCAGAATTGAAATTTTGAAATGAGGCTTGAATTTTTGATTAATTTTGGTTGAAAGAGTAGAAATTTATGAAGTTTAGATTTGAAGATGAAGGAGTGATTTCTCTTTGCTTTTTAGAAAATGAGAAAAATTCATAGGTAGAATATGGAATAGCTTTTTATAGAAAAAATTTTGTTTTATAAAAATTAAAGAAAATAAATTAAAATTGTGACACTTGTCATTATACATTGTTATCTCCTTAACACATGTTATTAGTGCTTTAAATTGTAACAAATGTAATCTTCATGTAAAAAGAATTTTTAAATGATTTTATTAATTAATTTTCTAAATTTAAAATACATTTTTAATTTATATGAAATCAATTCTTCTTAAAGAAATAAATATAAATCAAATTTTATATTCTAAATAAAATCAAAGAATACACTTTTAAAATCAAAGTATAAATTTAAAATATAAATAACCCTATTTTGAAATTTCAATTTAACAATTCAAATTCAAATTGATTTTCAAATTCAATTTAAAAATTAAATTTGATATGTACACAATTTTAACAAATCCATTTCCACGTGTATATATCAATTTCAATTAAAATCAATATACATTTACAATCCATTTATTATTATTGTTTTAAAATAACAAATTTATCAATTTAAATTAATTTATTAAAAAGATTATTACATTTAAATTGGGTTTGAAATTCCGGAATATCACAATAAAAATGTTGTGGTGTTAATGTCTTTCAAAAATAAGGAAGTGGTCCCTCGACTGAAAGAAGCATGTCTTTGCTATGACAAGTTTTTGGTGGAAATAAAGAATTGATGGCATTCTTTTGGATGTTAATCAAAGACATAGATATCTTCGTAGAATTTTTATATAAAGCTTATTGCAGGCATCCAACCATAGATTATTCATATTTGGATGATTTCAGTAGGGTCCTACTTAGATAACTACATAAGAGATACTTGGGAGAACACTGGTCTGATCCCCACCCGAGGACTTGTTGGAACTTACCACGGGTCTACTCAATTCCTTGCACATTGCCTCTATAAAAACTCAAATATTATAAGGATAAGTTCATTTTTGAAATATTTAAAAGAACAATCTTGTATAAACCAGAAGAAAATCTGTAATCATGTAATTATACTGATATATGGACCTTACCGTGCTAGTCTTTTCATCCTTAAGTTTATTTTATTTCGTTATTACAAAGTAAGCATCTCAGCCCTATTACTGGGGATTACTTAAGAAAATTTGTCAATTTAATAAGAGACTACTTAGAAATGTCCTCGCTATTGAAATCCTCAAGATTGGCTAGATATTGTTTTCTTAGAGATTTACAAAAGCTTTGCATGCAACTTCCCCGACTTCACTTAAATTTCTAGGCAAGAAAAAGAAAAAGCTTCTTAAAGAAATTCAGACATATCATACAAAACTAATTTGTGGTCGTGAAAGTCCCCTAACTGGAGAATGAGATTATAGAAAATGGCCTTCAATTATTACCCCAGAAAGATTTAATGCCACTTTTGAATCAACAATTACTCTTTCGGCTAACTCTTTAGACGAAGTTAAAAATTCTACTTTTAGACTTTAAGTGTGATAGGGCAAAGGGAGAACAATGATGTTGTACCCACTGTCTTATTTTTCTTGAGTTATAATCCCTACTATTATAATAAAAGAAGTTTATTCTTTGGGTATTGATTTCTTTTTCATTTGTTTAAATAGGAAACACAGTTAACGACTATGTCATTTTCATTAAATCATTCTTCTTGTTTCACTAGTCTTAGGGTTAGACTGATTGCGGATCTTGAAAAAGGAGCTTATCTAAAGATCCTTTGTCTACCAAACTCCAAAGCAATACTCAAGCATTGGAATGGCGTAGGAATTTCTGCTTCAAAAGGCAATCATCAGAGGCCTTAACAATCGAATTACTAGTCTCGAAGCAGATATTAAGGAGAAAGATAAGATGGTTTTTCAACTGAAATGTTAAATTAAATCAAATCCTTCGCTCGACTTCGTTCATGAAATGTTCAAGCTTTACCAACATGTTAGTGATTTGGAAATAAAACTAAAGGATAGTCAAGCACAATGTAAATCTTTGGAATTTAACATGGGAGGTGATATTTCGAATATTAGGTTACCGATTTCTTCGGTCATCCCAACTGTTGGGAAATTAGCAAGGTCTTGTTCATTATCCATTCAATAATTCCCCGCTACAACAAATCCTCCTCCGGGTTTGGATGAAAAAGTGGTGGGCGAATGGTGCAGAAAAATCAAATTTAAAATAATAAATTATTTTGACAATCAACAAAAAGAAAGATACTCACAATCAATCAATGAGTACGCAACCAAAATTCAAAAACTCGAACATGAATGATATCTTCTTTGAAAGCATATTGCTGAATTGGAAAGACAGAACAAGATCCTTAGAGGTGCAAATAATGCTTTCAATCGTGCTCTGAAGACTTGTATCATGTTTATCGATGATGCTGATGAGATTAGGAAGAAAGAAAAGAAACTTAAAAAAACTCTCCGTGCAACAATATACCACATTGTCAATCCCTTAACTTCTAAGAATCTAGATAAGATTGCACAAGACCTTTGAGACACACATTTGTTTTTGATCTTTTGGTACCAATGTCTTAATGTATTATAAATAATTTTATAGATTATGTAAATATCACCTGGCTTATAGCCATTATCTGTACCTGTACTGTTGTTACTGAAACTACTTCTTGATAACTTTGGTTACAGTTTTTGTATTTGTTGAATCATTTGATCTTCTTTATTAATCTTATTTTCTTGCAAAGTACAAAGTAGACTATATTTCTTATTGTTAATTTAGATTTATGTAAGACTATGTTCAGTAGTTCGTCCATATTATTGGGGATAGTATTAGAATTCCTAATAATAGAATTCCAGAAATGTAAATATGATAATAATGGAAATTAATAGATCCTCATATGAAGATAATAAGTTTGGAAACGATTAAAGACTAGAAATTCTTGTCTGCCAATAATAGAAGTCCCGAGATCCAACTTTTGTAATGATGAGAGAAGACCAAAAATTCAACTCTGGTTATATTAATAGAAAACTAGAAATCTAATTATGGAAATAATAATAGTGGCCAGAAATCCGAATCTGGCATTAATAATTGAAGTTTAGAAACCTCTTCTGAAAATAACTGATAGAAGATTAAGAACAATTCTTTAACATAATAAAAGCCCAAAAATCATCATCTGAAAATAATTCATAGAAGACTAGGAATTCTCATTTGGGGACAAATAATAGGAATCCTGAATCCTTATCTGGAAATAATAGAAAACTTGAAACACAGACTCGGATATTGATAAGTGTAGACTCAAGACCCAGGTTCGTGAGTTAGTAAGAGAGATCCATAAATCATCATCCGCGAGTTAGTAGAAGACCAGAATCCATAATTACAAAAGACCTGAAACCCAGATTCGAGCGTTAATGAGTGAAGTCTAGAAATCAATAGTAGAATACCTAAATCCCAGATTTAGGCATTGATAAGTGAATTTCAGAAGCCATCTTCTGGATATTGTTGAAGACCAAGAATTCATAATAGAAGACCTAAATCCAAATTCAGGGCATTGATAAGCGAAGTTTGGAAGTCATCTTCTAGAAACTAGCCGAAGGCCATAAATTCATATCTAACAATTAATGTACCTAGGGAATTATCGTCCGGAAATAAGATTTCCTGGCAATAAGAAGGAGTTTAGAAATCATCATTCGAATAATAGAAGTTTAGAAATTCTCATCTAAGCCTTTTTTTCTACACCACTCTTTGGGCTTTGATTGTCCACATCTTTTGCTTTATGTTTGGAACCGGTTCCTGGTATCTGATTCTTTCGATATGCACCATCTTAGGCTTTGGATATTTTTAATGCTTTATGTGCCACTCCTTGGGTTGGACGTCTTAGTCCGTTGTTGTCCTGTGCGCTTGGTTAGCTTATCCACAAGCAGGACCTAAGGACTTACTCGACCTCCCTCCATGAGGCATTCCAACCATGCCTTAGAGGCATGACTAAAGGCTTGCCCGGTGCCTTAACCAGGCCATGGCATGGCGGGATCATGGGCTTACTCCATCCTCCCTCCAGGAGGTGCTCCAGCTAGGCCTTATATGCGGGACAAAAAGCTGGATGGTGCCTTGAACTGGCTATAGCATGGCACGTTCAAGGGCTTACTACATCCCTCCTCCAGGGAGCGCCATGATCTGGCCATAACATGGCACGATCAAGGGCTTACAAATACTTTAATCTAGCCATAGCTTGACATGGATAAAGGATTACTCCAACATCCCTCTAAAAAGCGCTTTGACTTGGCCTTCTTGGCGCGATCAAAGGCTTTTGACCATTTAAGGAAATTTCCAATTTTAAGGAGAATCTTACTCCCAACCATATTGATTTTCTTATTCGAATGAGTCTTTATTGATTCATCTAGGATTGCTTTACAAATCTATCTATCTTTCCTTGTCAGAAAAACTTGATGTGTAGGATTGATTTCACCCTAGAGAGGGAGGGGGGTTGAATAGGGTGATACTAATAATAATAAAAATTAATACGAATATATATATATATATATAATAATTACAGCACAGATAATAGCAGAGTAATATAAACAGAAATAGAACAATACATATTTACTCAGCTTCGGCAAAACTCTACCTACGTGCTGCCCACAAGGTTTCTACTAGAAATTACGTAGTCAAACGCTTACACACATAAACTTATGACATTCGCTAATTACTAACCTAACCCTACGCTTAAAACCCTGCCACAACTCAACCACCGAGTTGCGAATTCTCAAACTATACCCCCGTAGTTTGACCCTAGTCACACGACTATAAAGTTACTTAATTTAAAAGAAATAACAAATGAAATAATAACTAAAACAAAACCCTAATTATATTAAACTAAAGCCTAATAGAAAAGTAAGCCGACCCAATTTAAATAGAGATCGTCTTCCCTTTTTCCATGTATACTCGTGTATTCTCTTTTGGCCGATCCTTTCTTTTTCGTTCCTCTTCACAAATTTAGGGTTTTGAGAATTGAAGTCGTCGCTTGAATTATACTTCGAATTGATTGTTATCACTTTCATGTTCCTCAGTTAGCTTCGATGCTTCTTCGATTCTCTTGTGTACATGCGGTCGCTTCGAGTTCAACTGATAATTTGGTATGTATTTTTGCCCCATTTTGATTTTCGAATATATTCGACTTTATGCTTTGTTTAATTGCTTGGGCTCAAACTCATTGATGTCGATGATGAGATTGGGTTTTAATTTATAGGGATAACATCCCTAAATATACGTTTGTATTATTCACTTTGAATTTTTCACATTGCTATGCTCGGCCATTGATTTGTAATCGAACGTTGGTGATATTTTCTGACTTTTTCATTTCATACGTGCTGCTTGATAAGTTTGAATTTGCTCCGGCCTTTTCTCCTATGACTTTGTTATTTAAATTTTGATATGGTTTGGACTTGTTCAATTTGTGTTATCACCTAGCTTTGACTTTGGCATTTAAACTGGACATGTTCATTTTGAAATCCCTACGACATTGACTTTGTTTGAACTGTTGCAGACCGTTTCTCTTTAAACCATGACTTGATTTTCTCTGTGACTATATTCACAATGCTAGCTACTGATAATTTTCTAGATTTTCATAACACATGGCTTCACTGTCATTTCATTGTTGAAATTGCTCCTTGGCTTTGGCATTTTGAATTTTTGATAATATTTGTTGATTTCAACTTCTTCATCATTTACTTATCACTTCTGATTTACAACTTGATCATTTTTACTGTATATTAGTGTATCACTCCATTTATATACATACATATATGTATGTATATATGTGTGTGATGGATCTAAAATCAATTTTGGTCATTTATGTATGTACATGGTGCACTTGAAATTGTTCATGCCTCTACTTCATGTGTTTGTCACTGATCTGTTGTTGACACACTACTTTGTTCTAATTCATCTTGATTCTGTTACCTGAGTGCTTGTGTGGGTTCATGCTTTCATACTTGTATTCTCTGGCGGTCGCAGCCCTTGTTGTCATAACTAGTAGTGTGTGTGTATTCATGTAGTCTTGTTCACTTGAGTTTGGGTTGGTTTGCATATGCGCTTCATGTGTACTGAATGTGCTAGCCTCTGTTCCATGCTCTTGTTCATGCCTGAAATGACTCATGTGTGTCACCTTGTATATACATACATGCATATATATATGTATATATATATATATGTGTGTATATATGTATTGTGATGCCTTATTCTGCTCATTGCCGTTGCATATAATTATACATGCTGCTCCACTATTTTTGAATTATTTAAAATGTTTTTCGTGTTGCTTTATGTACTACCTTGTATTTGTTGTCTCCTTTTGAGTTGCAGTCCTGTGCATTGGTGTTGCAGTCTGGTTGTGTTGCAGTCTGGTTTGGGTTTTAGGTCGCTCTATATTTATCTTGAGTTTATTTTGCGGTCTGGTTGAATTGTTGCTGTCATGTTGCATTAGTGGTTCATTTTGTTCCTGTATCTAGACAGATTTTGGTCTGGTCTGGTTGAACTGATATATGTTCTAATGCATTGTTGTCTATATGTGATTGCATTTTGTTTCACTGGCTTACTTGGTTCACTGGAAATATGGTCTAGTCTCATTCTTGTTTGGTTGCCACAGTTACTTGAAGTGGTCTTGGTTGAGGCTTAACTTGCATGCTTTGACTAGTGTTCACTGCATACATATGAGTCTGATTCATTTTAGAGTGGTCTGAAGCTTTTTTCATATTGTCCATATGTGGAGTTACATCCCTTTGTTGTATTGTCTTCGAGTTAAATTGATAGTTACTTTGAGTCATTTTAGTTTTCTATAATGAATTTTGTTTGCAGGCAGAGTTGAATCCAGCTTATGCTAGGGTTTTTCCTTATGCTCACCTATCCCTACAATTATATTAAGCAAGTGTATATCAGTGTGTACGGGCTTGTGGCCTGTACAATGATACACTGTGCATGTCACAAGCTGTTGGTGTATGATGAATTCAAAAGAAATGACAACGAACAACCCAAATAATTGAGGAAAATAACATTTCCAAAAACACACATTTTATTTTACACTGCAAAAATATTTCTTTTTTAATTTTACCGCGTCAGTGTTTATTCTATTGATAATTCAGATGCTGGGTACAGGCTGGAACAAAGTTGAAGGTAAACACGAATGTTTGAGTGATATGTGGTGAGCTCAAAAATGTAAACTGAAATTCGTGATGTAATCGAAATTGTAATTTAATCGAAATTTAATTGTAATTGTGTAAATTAGTGACAACTGAAGTTTATACTATTTAAATTTGTAATAAAATATTTGTTTGAATAAAATATTTGTTTGAATATGAATTCTGTGTTATTTATGTTATTCATCAAATTTTTATTCAATTATGTGAAAATTAAAATAGTACAATAACAAACACATTTAAATGAATATATATATATATATACACTTATTATTATCGTACAAAAATCATACTAGAATATTCAACATGATGATCATCCCTTTAAGACTCTCCATTGATTAGTTTCATGTCCATTCATTATATGATAATGGCAGTAAGGTCCTCCTAGATTTCTTTCGTACTTGGGCTCTTTTTTTGGATGGCTAGTAATTGTTTCCTCTTTTGTTAGCAAGTAGATGTTCTTGATTGATGTAGTCAAGTTGCTTTCTTTAGGGAGTCTTGATTTGAAACCTGTCTTTTGGGATTAATTTCGAGATCTTTTATTACTTGATTCAGGAGCTTCACCCTCGATGACCAATTTCCCTTTTAGAATCTTTCAAAGCTTGTATGGAGGTAATCGTTCACTTATTGCTCAATGCCATTTTTAAGAAAATGTGCAGTAATCTGCCATCATCCTCTTTTCAAATATAGTTCCTTTAGCGTAGAATTGAATGGCCTTCTTCATCTGGAAAAACAAATTATCACCTCTAGATCTTGTTTCCCCTAAGGAAAAGATGGGTGTAGGCCCAACATGAAATGGGTTGATGCTCTAATTATTGGGATCGTATAAATCTGCTTGATTTTTCTCATTTATAATCCTTAATGCTTCCATGCTAAGCATTTGCTCTTGCTAACTTTGGGTGTCATTGCTGATTTGACAAGTGATCTTACTACTTGTGGTTTTGAAGATCCTGGTTCCGACCTTTTCCATTCGCGGTTCATCGTAGTGGCTAAGGGTAGGTGCAGAATAGCTTGCAGTGGGGAAAGCCGGTGTTGGTAATTCAATGAGGTTGGAGGTTCGAGCCCTATTTCTAGGCCAAAATGTTAATAAGAAATCTTGTCAACACCCCAAAGTAAGGTTAGAGGAATGAATGACCCCTTCAAAACCTATTTCGAATTAGCTAGAGTAATCTAAGGTCGTAACCTAGTGGGAATAAAAGGTATTAACCGAGTCAAAAGTATCTTATTCCTTCGAAAGAAACCCCATCGAAAGGTATAGATATGTGCGTTCCATTGATGAAACAACATATATGCTGTGAATCAGACTTCATGCATTTGAAAGTGCCATGTATATACTTTATTGATAATATTTACGAATACAAGGGCTTAGGTATTACAATGAAGTGAAATTTCCAATTTGATTTAGAAATTAGGGTTTACAAACTCAAGAAAAGTACAAGCATGGAAGTAATGAATTCAGATCCCTCAAATAGCGCTCATAGGGTCTTATTTATAAATGCAGCCTGGGCCATTTCACATCCATCCTTTCGACTCAGTTGAAAGGATGCCTTTATGACCTTCCACCACTGTTGACTCCTAAATGCCTCTATAATGTTTCTTTCACATAAGTTCTGGAAGCCTTTGACTCCATCGGTAGATGTAGAAGTAGTACTTATGTTATTGTACATGTCTTGGATAAGCACGAAAGGGTGTCCCAATATGTGTGGAAGGTATATAAACAATACTTGTGAAAGATGATGATGCTTTCAAAAGCTTTTATTCTGTTGTTTGCAGAAGCACTCATTGACGAAGGAATTGTAAATGATGATGTGACCCCAGTGGAAGGGTCAACTGCTATGAAAGCATCTACTTCAGTATTTGTTTCTTTAATATACATACATACATGTATACACACACATACATATATACATATGGGATATTCTATCGGGATATAAGTTAGTGACACGGTTGGTGGTATCTCTACTATTGGATTGCCCCTTGATTTCCACCTCCCATATCAGGACAAAATGATCGAATGGTATAGATCTATTATATCACTAATTATGTTTTATTGTGTCCAAATAACCGCTCCATTACACACACACATATACACATATATATGTACACATGTCTATTTTATAGAATACTTTTTCTGCTTTATATACATATATACGGACATATGTGTGCGTATATACATACATACATACATACATGTATATATACACATGTCTGTTTTGTAGAATACTTTAATCTGCTTTATAACATAGTCATTTACAATAAATCCATTATAATAACAATAAATTTATATTATTAGTTCACTTCGTTGGCGAGTCTCTTTACACTAATTAATCTAAATTTTATCTTTAATGAAATAACATGTAAAGTAATTTTTGTATACATAAGGGTGTTTTTGAACAATGATATTAGTTTACTATAAGAGATGGTTATTATCCCATTATTTTCGTTGTTATACTTGCATAAACCTTTAAAGTAAATGAGAAAAATAATATTGGCTATTCCAATAGTTTGACTACACAGTAGACATATTACTTATAACTTACATGACATATTATGCCACATGTATTAGAAAATATGATCTTTCAAATATACTATAATATATTCTCTAATTTACAAACTACTGTGTAATGTTATAAAATATAATAATTCAAATGTTGAAATGCTATCTCTGTGAACCGTATTTCAATACAACTCCACTTTAAGCACAATTTCTCTACTCCAAGTTCGGAACATTATTTCTAAACCAAATTGTACATGTTTGAAATTTACATGTTAAACATAAGATAACTTAAATTGATATCACTTACATTTGGAAATTAACTGAAAGTCATGTTTAATAATATAATGCCTATCAAATTATGGACAATTTATGGATAATGTCATCATTTACTGTATAAAACCATTGTGCTATAAATTATTGATCATATCTTATGCACTTCTAGAATATCTATGTAGGTTTCTCGACAGTCATTTGTCAGTAGTGTCCAAGAAAAAATTCTTATGAAAATTACAACTCATAAAAATGCATATTAGCTTCGTATATTTTAAAAAATATCTAAAACATGCATCACCAAATTAATTATAAGATGAACCCAATGTGTGCAGCATGAGTTCACACTACTTAATATCATTCGTTAATAACCATGCTAATATTTTATGAAGTATAGTACATTGTTGGAAATTTATGAAATATTATGGTCCTTTTGGACATGTAATCAAGGCCCGACACATGATTATTTGGCAATCTCTTTCTACTAAGATTTTATAGAAATCATCACTCTTTCTACAAAAATTCAACCCATTGTAATTAATTCTTATTGCATACTATATTTCACATAGTATTTTTTGTTCATATTTATATTTTACCTAATGTTTCTTTTTCATGTATTTTAACATGTTAGACTACAGTAGAATTTTTTTTGAAGTTTCACTTACATATTAATTAAGAAATATTTCTCCTTAATTATGGCTATATAGACAAAATAGTGATTTCAATAGGTTTTGTACTCATATTATATGACTCATGTAATAATTCCATTTAAGTCATATTCATTTTCTCTATAAAATTTTGCAAACCCTAATAAGTAGCAAATATTAATATTAGTTTAAATGAAAAAATTGTTTGGTTTATTATTATATCTGAAAAATGCTCCACTCATTGAAGTTTATATTTCCACAGGCTTATATTGGAGCTTAACTCCAATTTGATTCACAAATTGACATTCATAAAATAAAATCATATGATATTTTCATAAATGAAACTAGTGATTTTGATATTTAGAAAATCAAAACTATATATGTATACAGCTTTAAAATCGAAGATGTTCTAAAGCATGTTCAAAGATGGTCATGAGACATGCGATAGCTTAGCATTGTGAAAAATGGTAGAAAACTCTAATCTTAGCACCTCTACTAGCCGCCACACCTCACCCGCGCCACTAGATCGCCCATTGTCTAACTCAAGGAACATAGTAGATGAAGAATGCTACACCATGGTTGTAACATCATCCATTTTGAAACCTGGAGACTGAACTCTAATGCATTATAAATACCTTGAAATTTTCTTTCGACAATAGAATGAGATCAATAATTTTTTCACTAGTTTAAGTAAATAAAGAACCTAAATAGAAATCATTACACATAATTGTTTTTTCATTTTCATAATACCAAATCATGCTCACACAGGGGCTAAACATAATAAAGCTTAGACAGTAGTGTTATGCCTGACGTATGAAGATTTTGACATGAACACTCTTTCAGCGAGATATAAATCAACTTTTATTATCAGCTAAGCCTCATGCTTCATTGTCGAAATTCTTTACTTGACCAGTAGAAGCAACCTGCCTATTCTTATAAAGTTAGCCTAATCGAATGAGTACCCATGAGTTTATAAGGAAAACAATAATAAAAACGTAGGTCAGACATAAAGCCGTGTATGAGTAATATATTTCCCTAACAAAAAAGGTAGTAAGACAACGTCGCCTTGTAGAATGGGTTTTCCCTTCACTATTCACAACATAAATTCATCATAACGAATAGACTAATCATCACACATGAGTTAAAAATACTACTCATTCTTTTATACATAGGCATGCCCTATACTACTATATGATGACTAGGTTTATAGCTAACTCATTTAAATTGACACTCAAGCCTCATTTTTGTTTCTTCTTAAGGCTGAGGTGACCACTCTTTCGGTTGCCACTAAGGCCTTATGCCATACTTTCGTATAATGTCATAAACAAACTTTTAGGTAGCCACTGTGGACTTGTATCAACGCCTTCAATTATATTATCTTACTTAGACAACGGGAAGAGATAAGTAGTGAAGAAAAAATAAAAGACATGGAAATTCCTTTAATCAACCTATATTAAACTTACCAAAAAAGTTACAAGAGAAAGCCTAAAAATTGTTAAGAAATTTAAATCCCCAACCTTAGAAAAATAACCTTTTTCCCACACACTTAACAACGACTCTTATACAAGCATATTTATGGAAGTCTGAGTTAATCCCAGTCGTTAGATAAAACGTATGTAGAGTTTTATGGTGAAACTCCAAAATTGCCAGTGAATCTTGGACTTCTAATTTTCAAGAACTAGTTGCTTCAGTCGACTAAACTACTATCTTCAGTTGACTAGTCCATGGTTTAGTCGATTGAAAATAGCTTAAATTGACTCTAAAAGCACTAGTGTCTTACGTTGGAAATGACCAGCATTGAAGACAATTGGTATGAAAACTAGTCAAGTGAAACTTCCATCAGTCGATAGGTAAACCTACCATCGATTGAAAACCAGGTGCAAGCTTTTATTGCTTCAGTAGTCCCTCCTACTTTACCATTTCATTTTGTCTTTTTTTCTTCTCCTCTGCAACTCCAAGAGATGAACTATTGTAGCATCAATCCCAGCAATCTCCACCTTGATACAGTATTCACGTAAATGCTCTCCAAACTACCTTCAATCTCAAGCTCTAAGCAATCTTCAATATCACTATAGAAACAAATATTTCTGTTCCCCAAAAAAACTTTACCAACCACTTAACTATGCATGCCCGTCAATCGAACATACACATCATCAATAAATCAGAACTTCTTATAATGCCACGAAGGCCTCCATGCACTCTTTGTGGCTTTTCATTGTTGACTCCACCTTAGTTCTGACAAATTTTCCTCTCCAACACCATTTTGAGAATTCCCTTCTTTCTCCACCATTTTCTCATGTAATTTGTACACATTGTTGCTTCCCTTTTTTGGACCCAACACCTCCTTATTACCCTTCCAAACCCTTATCATTCCACTTCTAGTTGAAAAGTTGTAGATTTTTTATTCCAATTATCCCACTGAAACAAGATTCTTCTTGATTTTTATGGCATGTCTAACTACCCTTCCATCGTGCATCTTTAGCCTAACCAAACCTATACCCTTTAGCTCGACATCCTTACCATCAGTGTACTCTACCATGCTTTCTTGCTCCTTATAGTAAATGAATGCTTTCTTTTGATTGTATACATGGAAACATGCACCTGAATCAAGCACCCACTCATCTTTTTTTCTTCAGTCAACATAGAGAATATCATTACTAATACCAAAATTCACCTGTCATCGCTGCCTTCCTCAAGCTTGCCTTTAGCTTTCCCTAATGCTTTCATCTTTTCTTTATTCTTCTTAAGCTAGTTGCAAAATTTCAGCCGGTGACTAGGTATTTTGTAGTAATAACAGATGAAATCTCTTCTCATATTCGACTTATTTCATTGTCTTTCCATATTTGGATGGTTACCCCTCTTTGTAAGAAGGATCCCTTCAATTGGATTTCCACTTCCCTTTCCTCCTTATCCCTTCCTTCCATAGTTTCATTCTCCGCTTCTCCTCATTAAGCAGGCCACTAACCACTGTTGCTATTGAAATAACTCCATCTAATTTTTTATCCAATGGCACCACAAGCGTTTCCCAACTCTTATGCAATGAAGTCATCAACATCAATGGATGTGTTTCATCATGCACCTTAAAAGTCACGACCACTAATTGATTCACAATTGCTTGAAAATAATTAATATGCTCTCTAATTGACCAACATTCCATAAGCTTCAAATTTACGAACCATCTCATTAAAAGAGCCTTGATTGTTGCCGAGTTCTTTGTGTAAATTTCTTCATATTTCTTCCATATTCCAAAAGTAGATGTTTCATTAGCAACAATATAAAACACTATATTCTCCAATGCACACCAAATACCTACCACAGCTTTCCTATCCAAAGTTCCCCACTTCGCTTTAGATATATTACTAGGCATTCTTCAAGGTTGGTGAAGATCTTTAAGGCATAGAAAATCTCTTATCTCCACCTTTATAACCCTAAATTTCTCCCATTATGTTTTTCAACACTTATCTTCTCCACAACCAAAATTCTCTTAGAAAAAATTTATGCAATAGGCTCTGGTACCAACTGGTAGGGCTTTCATAAGAATCCATACACATTTTGATTAGGGAACATATAAGAAGTAAAGAAATAACAGCAAAAAATATCTTCAAACAACTTTATTAAATTCATCAAAAAGATTGCAAGAGAAAGCCTTAAAATAAAGAAGAAATCTTAATCCCTATAACCCTAGAAAAATAACCTTTTTCCCACACACCTTATAATGTCCCCTATACAAGCCTATTTATAGAAGTTCGAAATAATCCCAATTGTCAGATGAAAAATATGTAAAGATCAGCAGTTGAAACTCCAATATACCTCGAAAATGACAAAATTTCCCCTGAATCTCGAACTTCAAATTTTTAAGAAATAGCCACCTCAGTCGACTAAATTACTATTTTCAATCAACTGGTCCATGGTCAGTCAACTGAAAATAGTTTTAGCCGACTTTGAAAGCAGGAGTGCTCGAGTTAGGAATGACCAACATTTCAGTTGATTGGTACAAAACCAATCGATTGAAACTTCAACGGCCAACTAGTGAACCTATCAGACTGAAAATATGATACTGGATTTTATTACTTCAACATTCCCTTCTTCTTTGCCTTTTCGTTTTATCTTCACTGCTCCACCTATGCAACTCTAAGCACGAAATGTGTAGCACTTATTCCAACACTTCTTAAGATCGAGGTTATGACCCTTTTGGCTACCACTAAGGCCTTATGGCATACTTCTATCTAATGTCATGAAAAGATTTTTAGATAGCCACTAGGATCTTATACTATCGCCTTAAAATATAGTATTTTCCTAAGACATTGGGTTGCCACTAAGGTTATGCACCTCACTACCAAATAAAATGTCATATGTGTATATTTGGACCTACTAGGGCCTTACACATCATTACCAAATATGTCATGTTTAGACATTTGGTTTCCACTACGACCTTACACTAAGGTTTTCAAATGCACTATCATATTTAGGAATTAGGTTGTCACGAAGGCCTTACACTAATGATTCTGAATCTAATTCATATTTAGACATTTGGTTTCCGCGAAGGCCTTAAACAAACTTTTCGAACATAATGTCATGTTTAGACATTGGGTTTTCATGAAGACATTACTCCAACATTTCTAAATGCAATGTCATATTTAGACATCAGATTGTTATGAAGGCCCCGTACAACACTTCTAAATACTCCACCTAATTATTCAATTGTCAAATCTCACATTTAGATGTACATTAAGCTTTACAAAACTATAAGTACTACTCTTGGTCACCTTAAGCCTCAGATCTCAGCATTAACTCTCCTCTGGATGTTAATAACTCTCGTTATTGTCTTTCCATTGAAAGTTAATAAGCCTTAATATTAGCTCTCCTTCAAAAGTTAATTAGTCTCAATATTGACTCAACACTTAAGGTCAATTGGTCTTGGTATTAACTCTCCTCCGAAAGTTAATAAGACCTGGCATCATCTTTCCTTTGAATATCAATACATTTTGGTCAATCATTACTTCAAGTATGCATTTGGGAAGCCCTATCTAGCATGTTCTAATCATAAACTCTTTCAACAAGCACCTTTACTTCTAACAATGTCCTCCACCTTCGGTAGTCACCTTCGCCTTCGTATTTTCTTAGTTCACTTTACTTGGAACTTTACTTAGTCCTTTCTTAATTCATTTCATGTTTTTGGTGTTACGCCTTCCATACAACACCTTCAGATTAGAACTTTGGCATTTATCCTCGCACTTTTCCTCCTCGGATTTAGCACTAGCACTAAAGCCTATAGACCTATATGCACATGCTTCTTTCTTTCCATATGTCACCTCTGTATTTGTCTGCTTTTACTCTTTTTCAGTTGGCTATAATACTTATATATTACTTTACAACCCTTGTTTTTGATCTTTTCCATCAATCACTTATTATATATTTTATATTTCAAAAATACCCTCCAAATTTCGTATTTAAGTTTCCATTTTCATAATTTAACATTTGGTGAACATATTTTTGATAAAGTTACGAGTGTGACCTAGGGAAAATTATGTCATCTATTTCATGTATCTCGCTAGATAACCAACCTTGTTCAAAATAAAAGGTATTTTCGTTCTATTATATACTTGTATATTGTGAGATAAGTATTTAAGTATTTAATTTAAAGTATATTAAATAGAAATCCTAAATGATATGTTATACGATTATAACTACAATATGTTATAATCATGAAAAATTTATCACATTTAAAGTAGCATATTATTTTGTATTCCTTATCAAGATGATTCAAGATGGAATATCGATACATCCGTTAGGACTAGAGTACGTAATACTCTTCAAATATTAGGCAGTGTATTACTCATATCTGATGGGGGAACCAAGGGTTTAAATATTGATAGTTATTGAATAATTATGGAATGACCCACTCAAGAGTTTTTTTATTGGTTGATATATATAATGTTAAATTAGAATCTCGGAGTAATGATGTCGTATGGTTCTCTCGACCTCAAAATATAGTTTAACTTCAATATGGACACTCCACTTTAATCATATTTAAATCATGGCATGACATCCATCGAACGACTATAGTTGGGTCAGAGTTGAAGCATTGGAAGTAAAAAACCATACAATATTCGTCTTCTTAGTTATATGGGGTTCATATCACGATCACTAAGTCAACTCAAAGTCAAAGTCTTTGGCCTTAGTAGTAGGTTTAATAATAATTGTTATTATCAAACAAAAGATTTTGTGTTTGGACTTACAAATTTGAATGTGAACAGTGTTGAAATTTTGATCAGACCTAATTCCATAATCCTAATATGATAGAGTGTCGACGTAGAGAATTGGTGTAAATAAACATTACTACTGGATATAGCTTATAATTAGTAAAAATGGATTTTACCAAGAAAGATGTGTAAGTGATAAATTTAACGAAAATGTCACACCACTAGCTATGACGACGCATAAATAATAATATTTGAATTGTTCGATATTAATCGTTGGTTGAGTTTACACCTTTAAGTCACAAAAAAATGATGAACACTCCAAATAAACCACACAATTTAATTAATTTATAATTGTTGTAAATTAATTAACTTAATTAACTTAATTAAATTAATTAGTATCTGTGAAATATTAATTATTTAATTTTTTTTGAATACCATTAGTATTTAAATATGCATATAAAAGTTATAAATGCGCGTATCGATATACGATTTTAATAAAATATTTAAATTAGATTTAAACAACACAAATTTTGAATGGATTTGAAAATTTTGAGGCCCACGCTATTTTTTTCTATAGACAACCATGCACCATAAAGGGCGGTGGAGGGGAGGATTTGATGAGATTCAATTGTGAATTAAATAGGGATGGTTTTAAAGAAGAAAATTGAAAGGTTTCAATGTTTTTTTAAACATACTCTATCTCATTCATTCAATTATTCTTTCTTGATAAAATTTAATTTTTTCTCTTTCTCTCCTCTCCCTTAACGACCATAATTTTCATAGCATTTATGGTAAAAAAATCCAAAATATATGAAAATTAAATAAATTTATTAAAGGTGGTTCATATCACTTAATCTTTACAAAATATCAAGGTTGATTCAAGAAGCTAGAAGCACTGATTCATCATTGAAGATTTGAATTTTGGTAACATCACAAGGTAATTCTTTGATTTAATTTGTTTATATGCTTCTATTATTCATATGCTTGGACTTTATATGATCCACCTTATGTTTTAATTGTTCATCTTGCAAAATGTAATTCAAATCCCCTTTTATCAAGCTCAATTAAAAGTACGTATTATGTTGTTTTGTCTCCTTCCAATGTATGTTCACTTTAATTGATATGATTTAGATTCTATGTTTCCTTCGATAATTTGTTTTTGTTCTCCATATTATTTAGATCTAAATATTCTATTAACGGATTTACATGTGCCTAATTTGTTCAATTCCTTTTATTTTTCTTTGGAAGTTAAAAAATGGATAATTTTAATTTAAGATCCGTGTTATGTATTCATATACATAAATGTAAAGAAATTGTATATGTTAATTATTTATATCTTACCTTAAAAATTAATTTCTTATATTATAATGTTTTGATCTAGACTTCACGAATGGACTTTTGCATAAATTCTAAATCCTTTGTCTATTTTCTAAATTTAAACTTTTGTGTAAAATCTTAAACTTTTTTTTTAAACAAGATTCAAAAGCTTTTATTAAAAAGAAAAAGTATAGAAAGCCAACAATATACAACCATCAAACAAAAACAACCAACCCAAACATGCCCAACACCACCGAAGAAACCCCAATTTCTTGCTAAACCGACCAATTATCAAATCTTGTTCAACCTCAAAAACATTCGAGATCAAAAATGAGTCATATTTCCACAAAATCTCTAGCACATTATAACTATAGTTAGTGCTCCCCAACCACTTATCCAAATTAGACAAACATAACGCTACAAGGAGTTTAATCCATATCTCTGAAAATGTGCCTATGCAAAAACATAGCTGGTTACTGAAATGTGATGCATTGGAATGCAAAAATTAACTACTCCAAAACTCAACAACTCTTAACAAAGCCGACAAACCTAAATACTACTTACACGTCACGAGAACAACAACTACTCATGCATTTATATACCACCGACCTGCACTAAGGGATCGAACATACAACACCAACTGCATTAGAGCAAAAGGAAGAGGCATAACCATGCAACTATTAAATTCTGGACCGTCAAGTGTAGTATCAACCCACTCAAATTCATACAAAACTTAATAAGCTCCATCAGGCTTCTAAGTACTTTATCCAACCTTTTTAGGATGGCTTTTAAGAACTCTACCCGAACAAGTCCTTAGCTTTCTCACTCAATTCATTAGTGTTTAATGCATCAGACTCTAGGTTTCTCATTGCCAATTTATCCTTTTTATTGTTATCAAATCTCTATATAATCTTACGCATCTCTTAGGGCACCTTACTTGGAGGTGTCACCAATACCTCATTACTGATCGAATTGGACCTGCTTGCACATTTCTCTTTCCCTGATGATATGGCTCCTTCACAAGGGTAGAAGAGGTAGTATCTCCGGTTAAATTAGAGATAACATTCTTTTTAGGCATATCCTTATTTACAGCCATAGTCCGATTTTTCAGATTGTCAGAAGGAAGAACAAACTTCACATGTTTATGTGATCCCATTTCTACGTCATGATCATGATACTCAGACCCGCATTCATCTCTGACTATATATTTTCCTTTCAACTCCTTCAATAGTTCATCCTTAATAGCTAACAACTCCTCCATCAAACTATCTATAGGCTTAATAGATTTTTGAGGGTCTCCATGTGACATGTTTACCTTAAACTTTCTAGAAGAACTACTGATGATAGGTTTATTTACAATGGGCAAAGAATCTTTCCTAGAGCTATTATTCGTTTTTTTTATTTCTTCTGAATCGATATGAATATCTTCCTTATACTTTGGAATCCATGCAATAACAAAAGGGCATTGAGATTTAAAATGCCCGAAACACAAGTAGTTATCACATTTAGGAGGGGGACTTTTGTATATGATTTCTTGAGAAAATATCTCCCCTTCATAAGACTAAGCTTGCACAACATTTGTATCCCTAAATTGGCTTCAACATCAAATAAAACTTTTGCGTAGGAAATTCGCCTTTTATTTTTGGTTGCGTCATCCATTCGACCGGTTTACCAACAGAGCTATGCAACACACTCAATGCCTTGACAACCTATAAGTGGAAACTAAGACTTGGAAGTTCAAAACCATATAGGCATGGAGATGAGGAGATGTATGTCCAATCTCTTCTAATCTTTTTTCAAAAAACTAAAGACCACCCTTTAAAATATTAGAACTATTTTTATCCAAGGTGAATCTAACAACAAAAAACCATTCTGTCTCGTTTAAGCAGAAAACTCCTCTGTTTTCCAGACTCTTTGGTATAAGCTTCAACTGCCTTAAATAGGTTTAATCGCCACCATGTATAATAGTAAATAAATTTTCCATCCTTCTTTTACTTCTATGATTACATCTGAAACGCCCCACACCCTTTAGTATACCTAAAAAGAGCACACTAAAGAATATGGTGCATTATAGGTATAGCTAAAAACTTAGAGACTAAGATTCACAAGACCAAATAAATAAAACAGCTGAAAGATTTAAATAGTAATCTCGTTATTCAAAATCAAACTTCAAAAAATAGATTCATAAAACCAAATACATAAGATGTCTCAAAATACCAAACACCTGTCTTATGAAAAGGAAAATACCATCTTAGTCATATTATTAGAGTATATAAATTAAACCATCCCTTTCATCAGTACCAATACATCCAAACTCAAATAAAAATAAGATCTAAAAAGAAGAAGAAGAATATATGAAGAATCTCTAAGAATATCATTCCAAGAAAGCTGAAAGTCTACTGCCCTTGCCTCTGTTGGCCCGTGAGGAGAAAAGGAGAAAATAGAGAAGTGGATCAGACTAAAAGTCTGGTGAATGAAAGTAATTACTAGTATTTTTAAGCAAGATAAAGATAATAGACTTTGCAACAATTCTAGTTATAAAAGAAATAAAGGAAAAGATAAAGCTGGAATCAAATGCAATTTAACTATTTGCTTTGCTTAGATTGTTTTGATTGTTTGCACTTATCTTAGATAGCTGCTTTGATTAGGTTGAAATTCCAATCCTAGTTTAATTAGGCCGAAGTCCTAATTATACCCTTTGATCGGCTTTCTATCTCTGTTGTGCCTACTACGGACTAGACCTATCTTGTTGGTCCCTATGCAAAAGACACCTACTACTGTGGACTAGACCCATTGTTTTGGTCCCTATGCAAAAGTCACGTACTAAGCACTCGGAACTCAATAACGACTTACCAGCCTGCACTAAGGCCGCAAGCTCGACCAGCATTAGGCTCGCGCTATTTGTGTCTTCCTCTTTTGACCTCTTATTTACCATTGCTCCGGGATAAGCCTGCCCTAGCCTCACCTCTGCTATTTGTGAGACCGCCTGTGTCTAGCTGAAGGGAATGCTGTTGGTACGGGTCCTAACAAACAAAATCTAGTTGCGCCCCTTGCCCAATCCCCTTGATTTGAGCTTCTATTTATTGACTATTATTTGCCATCCCTTCAGTATAAACTTGTCCCAAGGAAAATGCCGCCGGCATGGGTCCTACTTTTATCTTTGCTTATTAACTTAGTATAAGTCTGTTTAAATAAGCCTCTACTATTATCCTTGCTATAGTTGCTTATTAACTTATTCTAAGTCTTAAAAATAAGCCTTTTCTGTTTTCTCTAATTATAAAATGTGTGTTATAATGTTTCTTATTTATTTAACCCAAGGTCTAAGTTTAAAAATAAGCTAATTCTTGCAATTTCTTATATTTTCTCTTTTTGGTTATAATTACATGTTATAACTGTGCTTGCAAATACCTTAAACTTGCCTATTTCAGTCCGAGTCCAATTTATTACAGTTCTTCTTATTTTGCATCCTATTTTCTGTAAATTCATTGTTCTTATAATTTTATTCCATATTAGCGACTTATTTTCTATTATCTAATCCATTTGCATAAAAAAGAAACTAAAAGAACAACATTTATAGAATAAATCCCAACGTAGAATAGATGTAAATAAAACGTGAATAACAGTAAATAACTGTAACTGCCGTAATTAACTGTAAATAACTGGAAAAGCTATAATTAACAGTAAATAATTGCAAATAACTAAAATAGAATAGCAGAAAGAAAATAGACTAGAAAAAAATCTAAAATAAACTGTAAATAAACTTGCATAAAGGTTATACCAAAATTGTAGAAAAACAAAAACTATTGGAAACCCTATTTTTTAAATTACTTAAGAATCTAAAATAATTACCTAAACACTCATTTGTGGTCTTTAGCTCTTTTCCTTGGCCTTCCTAGATCCACTTGTAGGGTATAAAGTATTTAAATTTAAAAGATCTTGTCCTTGGAAAAATATTCCTTTTAGGATCCTGCCTCAGATAATGAACTTAGATGGAGAAAATCTGAATGAGAAAAATAGCTAAGCCTAGGGTCTTATTTATAGTGTCACTTGTGGATCTCAGACCGTTGGATTTGAAGATTAAATCTGGTTTAATCACATCACAGGATCGCTAGAAACCGTCGGATGGAAGCATGGACGCACATGATTGGATAAAAATTGAAAAACATGTCATTCGTTCACCTAGACGAAAGTTAATCCAAATGCTATGGCGGGTCGATCTCCAGGTCGACCTTGGTAGTGTGTGGGTCGACCTATAGGTCGACCCATGTATGGGGGAGGGGAAAGGGGTGGTGGGGGGGGGGGGGTCGACCTGGCCCTATATATATTCTTATTTTCTATTTTCTTCTTTCTTTCATAACTTCTTCGATTTAGCTCCGATTTTGACAATCTATATATGGAAATTAACCAGAAAATTACCACGGACACAATGATGTAACTCCCGTGACACAATTCTGATAATTTCACAAATTTATTTTTTTATTTAATTAATTCGTTAATTAATTACTATAACTTAAATTTTTGGTTGTTACATTCTCCCCTCCTTAAGGGATTTCAACCCTGAAATCTCTAAGGATAGAAGAATGAAATAAATATTTTCATCCAAGTTTTACAGCCAACTACTCAACCATCATCCATTACATCCATTGTCCTTAAGTTTTTCTAATGCGATTTATGATACATATGCAATTTAATTGTAGTGTCAATGTCCCTACCAGTGCAAAAGACAGTCGACCTCCTTTTATGCAATAATGTCTATGCCATGTATCCAAATAAATTAAATAATAACTGATAGTTCTATGTAGTGCCATAATCATCATCCAAATGCAACAATCATGTGATAATCATTCATTTATAGCGACCATGGAAAATAAAATAAAAATGCAAATGTGCACACATCCATATGCATATACTCTAGTGTCCTAATAAGGCCGATCCCTATGAGATAATAATGCGTAGTTTAAGTATATGTGTCCATTAGCATCCACTAGCAACCACTTGCCATCACTAGTATCTATCATACATAGCATGTTTTAATAACATATTTACATCAAATCCTACCATCCATAGGTTAAACCATAAGTTCTACCCTCCCAAAGGATAATAAAGAAAAGAACCTATTCAAAACTAAAGATGGAAACAGAAAATTCTTAAAATTACTATCAAAGAGATGCAGATAAGAGGTATGAATCTTTTCTTTAGCTTCCCACATAATGTCTTCAACATTGTCTCCCAACTACATCTTTACTAACGGGATCTCTTTATTCCTAAGCTTCTTAATGTCACGTCCAATGATCTTGATAGGAATACGACGAACCTATGCTTCCCTTTCTACTTCTACTTCCTCCAATTGACTAGGCTCCACAATCTTTGCTGTGTCATGTAAGAACTTTCTCAAATGCGAAACATGAAAAACATCGTGTACTCCCGTGAGCCTCTCTGGTAGCTTCACTCTATACACCATCTTCCCTACCCTCTCTACAATGGAGAACGGTCCTACAAATCTAGGGCTAGCTTCCCACTCAATCCAAACTTCACCACCTTCCTTAGCGGAGATACCTTAATGAAAACTAAGTGTCCTACCTCAAACTCAATATCTCTCCTCCGCTTGTCTATATAAGATTTCTGCCTATCTTGGGCTGTCTTCGTCCTCCTAATCAAATCTACCTTCTCTAAAGTCTCTCTAACCATGTCAGGACCATGTAGCAATCTCTTCGTAGACTTCAACCAACATGAAGGTGACTTGCAAGGTCTCCCATAAAGAGCTTCGGAAGGTGCCATCTCAATGCTAACTTGAAAACTGTTATTATATGCAAACTCCACCAATGGAAGATGCTCCTCCCAAGTTCCTCCAAAATCAAGAATGCACATCCTCAAAAAATCCTCAAGCACTCTATTAACTCTGTCTGTTTGGCCATCCATCCGAGGGTGATAGGTCGTACTTAATCAAAGCTGCGTCCCTAAAGCCACTTGCAAGCTTCTTCAAAACTCGCTAGTAAAAAAGGGTCTCTATCGTTCACTATACTAGAGGGAACTCCATGAAGTCGAACTATCTCATGAACATATAAGGATGCTACATAAAGTGCCGTCCTCTTACTCTTGACCAGAATGAAGTGGGCACTTTTAGTCAATTGATCTATAATCACCCAAATGCTAGGATTCCCCTTCCTAGACCGAGCAAACTATCTATGAAGTCCATTGAAACACTATCCCACTTCTATTCGGGTACATCGAATGGCTAGAGTAATCCACTGAGCTTCTTCTGCTCCGCCTTAACTCTTTGGCACTCAAGACACTTAGCTACAAACTCTGTCACATCCTTCTTCATGCCACTCAAATAAAACATTCTATTCATGTCCCTATACATCTTATCACCTCCTGGATGAATAGTCATTCGAGAATAATGTGCTTCCTCTAGAACTGCTCTCAGCAAATCACTAGTGCGGGGGACACAAAGTTTTCCATCTCTCCTTAGCCATCCTTTGCTATCAATGGAATAGCATTGGAGATGTCTAGAGACCTCTCCTCTGCTAATCCTATCTAAAATATCCATAAGCTATGAATCCACTTGCTGCCCCGAGCCAATCTGATATGAGGGTAGGCTTAACCTTAAGTGCTCCCAATATTCCTGGGGTAATGTCCGTAGAGGGCTTAAAATCAAAGATGGAAATAAACTCTAGGCTCTTCCACTCCACAAAAATTAGACTAAGGGTTGCTTTCTTCCTACTCAACGCATTTGCAACCACGTTTCCCTTGCCAGAAGTATAAACTATCTCAAAGTCATTCGATGCCGAAAATTCCATCCATCGCTGCTGCCTCAATTTCAAATCCTTTTGTGAGAATAGGCACTTCAATGACTTATGGTCAATGAAAACCTCGAACCTCTCTCCTAGCAAGTAATACCTCTAAAACTTGAGTGTGAAAACTATAGCAGCTAACTCTGAATCATGGGTAGGGTAGTTCTTCTCATATGTCTTCAACTATCTACTTCCATAACATACTATCCTCCCTTCTTGCATCAACATTGCTCTTAGACCCGTCCCATATGCATCAATATATATTGTAAAAGGCTTAGCTCCATCAGGTAAAACTAACACTGGTGCACGAGTAAGGGCTCTCTTTAGCATCGTGAAGGAATTCTCACAATCCACGTCCCACACGAATGCTTAATTCTTCTTAGTGAGGCGAGTAAGCATTGCCGAAATCTTAACAAAATCTCCGATAAACTTCCTATAATAGCCAGCCAAACCTAGGAAGCTTCTAACTTCGGTAACGTTCTTGGGGGCTTTCCAATCTCGCAGTGCAATTACCTTAGCGGGATTAATAGCTAAACCCTCTCTTGAGACTATGTGCCCTAAAAAACGTACCTCCTCTCGCCAAAAGTGACACTTCGAGAACTTTGCTCTTAACCGATGAACACGAAGTGTACGAAGAACCTCCTCTAGATGAATAGCATGCCCCTCCATATTCTTGGAAAACACCAAAATGTCGTCCACAAATACTACTACGAACTTATTTAGGATATCTTGAAAAACATGGCTCATCAAATCTACAAAATAGGCTAGAGCATTAGTTAGCCCAAATGGCATAACCAATCACTCAAAGAATCCATCAGGTGTCCTAAATGTTGTCTTATCAATGCTATTATCAGCGACCCTAAGCTGATGAAATCTAGTGGCTAAATCAAGCTGAGAAAACACAGAAGAGCCAACCAACTGATCGAAAATGTCATCTATCCTAGGAAGTGGATAACAGTTCTTATTAGTGAGCTTATTCAACTCCCTATAGTCTACTCAAAGTCGAAAGGAACCATTATCCTTAGTAGCAAAGACGACTGCCGCTCCCCACTCATATATGCTCCTTCTGACGAAGCCTTTTTCCCATAGCTCATGAATCCGCTTGCTTAACTCCTTCCTTTCCCTAGGTGCCATGTGTCTCACGAGCAATGCCACTAGCTTAGCATTGTCATTTAAATAAATTTTGAAGTCGATTTCTCTCTTAGAGGGTAGTCCCCTAACCTCCTCAAAGACGTCCGGGAAATCTCTGACGATCTGAGCTGAATCTAACTCTACTAATAACGAAATGAGGGAATAAAGGAAGCTCAATATGACTGACCCCTGTGAGTCACAAGAAACTCGAGAGTCCTACCACTGCATGCCTCTAGTCTGAGGACTCTCCTCTCGTAATCCAATATCGCTCAATATATGGATAGCCAATCCATCCCCAAAATCATCCCATACCACGAAAATCCTAATACATAGGCGTCACAATCAAACTCTACGCTTAGGATAAAATTTTTCAAACCCCTAAAAGTCATAGATAAATGTGCCAATCCTCCTATAGTGTTTGAAACAACTATGGAGTCCACTACTAAAGAGATATCTAAGTACAAGCAATCCACCAAAGAACTAGAGATGAAAGAGTGTGATGCTCCAGAATTGAAAAATGTTCGAATGGGAAAATCAAAAATAGAAACCAAACCTTCCACGGTGACTTTCCTACCTCTATCTAGTCCACTACTGGAAGGTGCTACATCTAATGCCTGAATCTGTGCCATCGGTGCACCCGCTGCCTGCCCCGTCTTCCGAGGATAAACTCTACTAAGGTGACCGGGCTGTCCACAATTATAACACGTTCCCTTTATTTTCTCCTTCTTGTAGTCTTTTGCGTAATGTATAGCCACCCACAACTATTGCACTTCCCTACTTTCTTAATCTTCTTCTGAGTGCCTTCTCCTTTCTTCTTTTCTTTATTGTTCTTCCACCATTTCGTCTTAGAACCTTCCGACTTAGGGACTTCCTTAGACTCTCCTACCTTAGCCGTAATAGACATGAGGGCCATCTTCACCAGTGACTCGTAGGTAGCTCCCATCGGTACATGAGTTAATAAAAACCCTTGGAGGGACTGATTCAATCCCTTTGCGAACTTCATGGCTTTCTTGTGCAGTGTGTTCACTAGCTCCATCCCAAACTGCGATAACTCATTAAATTGGCTATTGCAGGTGGATTGATGGGATTTCCACCACTGATGCTGGATTGGGTGCTTGCTCTTGCACCTCTGGTGTCGTAGCTTGAAGGTATCTACGAAACCAGCCTGGGGCTGAGATACCCTTTGGAAGATTAGGGGCATCCGCCATTCTATGAAAAGAAAAAGAGAACTTAGGCTCGAAAGAATCGAAGGAAGATTGAACAGGACTATGAGAGGATTTTTATAAAAATTCTTTTATGCTTGAAAACTATTTCTAAGAGCTTCTTTCTGAAAAATACTTTTTAAAACAAGTTATTTTGAAAACTTCTATACTTTAAAAACAAATTTTTAGGAATCATGTAACCTAGCTCTGATACCAAATGAAACACCCCACACCTCTTAGTATACCCAAAAAGGGCACACTAAGGAATATGGTGCATTATAGGTATAGCAAAAAACTTACATACACTAAGATTCACAAAACCAAATAAATAAAACAGTGGAAAGATTTAAACAGTAATCTCATTATTCAAAATCAAACTTTATGAAATGGAGTCATAAAACCAAATACATAAGATGTCTCAAGAGACCAAATACACGTCTTGTGAAAAGGAAAATATCATCTCAGTCATATTAGCAGAGTACATAAATAAAAATCATCCCTTTCATTAAAAAGAAAACTAGAAAAGAAGAAGAAGAATACATGAAGAATCTCCAAGAATATCACTCCAAGAAAGCTGAAATCTATTGCCCTTGCCTCTGCTGGCCTATAGGGGAAAATGGGAAAATAGAGGAGTGGGTCAGACTAAAAATCTGGTGAGTGAAAGTAATTACTAGTATTTTTAAGCAAGAAAAAGATAATAGACATTGCAACCGTTGTAGTTATAAAAGGAAATAAAGGAAAATATAAAGCTGGAATCAAATATGGTTTTACTGTTTGCTTTGCTTAGATAGTTTTAATTGTTTCAATTGTTTGCACTTGTCTTAGATAGCTACTTTGATTAGGCAAACATCCCAATCCTAGACTAATTAGGCCGAAGTCCAATTCTACCCTTTGATCGGCCTTTTATCTCTGATGTGCCTACTGCGGACTTGACCTATCCTGTTAGTCCCTATGCAAAAGACACCTTCTATTGCGGACTAGACCCATCCTGTTAGTCCCTACGCAAAAGTCACCTACTATGCGCTTGGAACTCAATAACAACTTATCAGCCTACACTAAGGCCGCACGCTCGACCACCATTAGGCTCGCGCTATCTGTTGCTCCCTTTTTTGACCTCTTATTTATCATGGCTCCAACATAAGCATAGCCTTGCCTTACCCCTGCTATTGTGAGACCACCCGTGTCCAACTGAAAGGAATGCTATTGGTATGGGTCCCAACAAACAAAATCTAGTTGCGCCCCTTGTCCAAATCCCCTTGATTTGAGCTTCTATTTATTAACCACTTATTTGCCATCACTTCAGCATAAGCATGTCCCATGGGAAATGTTGCCGATACGGGTCCTACTTTTACCTTTGCTTATTAACTTAGTATAGTCTATTTAAATAAGCCTCTAATGTTATCCTTGCTATATTTTCTTATTAACTTATTCTAAGTCTTAAAATAAGCCTTTTCTGTTATCTCTAATTATAACCTATGTGTTACAATTTTGCTTATTTACTTAACCTAAGGTTTAAGTTTAAAAACAAGCTACTTCTTGCTATTTCTTTTATTTTCTTCTTTTAGTTATAATTACATGTTATAACTATGCTTGTAAATATCTTAAATTTGCCTATTTCAGTCTAAGTTTAATTTATAGCAGTTCTTCTTATTTTACATCCCATTTTCTGTAAATTCAGTGTTCTTATAATTTTAGTCCATACTAGCGTCTTATTTTCTATTATCCAATCCATTTGCATTAGAAGGAATTAAAACAAAAACATTTACAGAATAAATCCGAACCTAGAATAGATGTAAATAAAACGTAAACAACAGCAAATAACTGTAAATATCGTAAATAACTGTAAATAATCGAAAATGCTATAATTAATAGTAAACAATTGCAAAAAACTAAAGTAGAATAGCTGAAAGAAAATTGACTGGAAAACAAATCTAAAATAAACTGTAAATAAACTTGCATAACGATTATCCCAAAATTGTAGAAAAAAATACAAATATTAGAAATCCTATTATTTTAAATTACTTAAGAATCTAAAATAATTACTTAAACACTCAACTGTGGTCCTTAGCTCTTTTCATTGGCTTTCCTGGATCCACTTTTGGGGTATAAAATATTTTAATTAAAAAGATCTTCTTCTTGGAAAAATATTCCTTTTAGGGTCCAGCCTTAGGCAATGAACCCAGATGGAGAAAATATGAATGAGAAAATAGTTAGGCATAGGGTCCTATTTATAGTGTCACTTATGGATCTCAGGATGTTGGATTTGAAGATTAAATCTGGTGCAACCACGTCATAGGCTCGCTTGGAACTGTCGGATGGAAGCACGGATGCACATGATTGGATAAAAATCGAAAACACGTCATTCGTTCACTTGGACGAAAGTTCATCCAAATGCTATGGCGGGTCTACGGCAGGTCAACCTTGGTAGTGTGGGTCGCACTATAGGTCGACCAATGTATCAGGAAGGTCGACCCTAAGGTCGACCTGGGCCTTTAATTTTTTGTTCTTATTTTTCGATTTCTTCTTTCTTTTGTAACTTCTTTGTTTTAGCTTCGATTTTGACAATCTATATATGCAAATTGACCAAAAAATTACCATGGACACAATGGTGAAACTCCCATAGTTCAATTCTGATAATTTCACAAAGTTATTTTGTTATTTAATTTATTCGTTAATTAATTACTATAGCTTAAATTTCGGGTAGTTACAACATCTTTGTATAAACATCCTTTGATTTTAACATTCACCTCTTTGGTTTGCACAAACCCTAGGTTAGCACTGGCCTATACTTCACAATTTCTAACGGCATCACAATAAGAAATATTAGAAGCTTCCTTATTGATTATAAACTTGATGCCCTTCCCATTCATTTGACCTTGTTTCCTATCTGTCCGTAGATGCACTGTTTGTTTTAATTGATGGCTATTTTTATCAGGCGCCTTTTCATCCTTGCATGGTACCTCTTACCACCATTCCTTAATTTGCACATGATGATTTGAACTCATGAATCAAAATAAGAAAAAAAGAATATGAAATTAAAAGAAGGAAAAGAATGAAAGTTAAAGAATTAGGTGAAACCCTAGATCACGTAGGATAAGAGACGCTATTGACACCCTATATTATTAGTTCCATAATATTTGTAAATATATAAGTTAGTTTAAATCTAAAACATTAATTATAATACTTATAAATATGGAAACATACATGTGTTGCTTTAATTCAAATTCGCAGGATAGATCTTGTGTAACAATGCAATATTTAATATCAAACTTTACTTTAAATTATAAAAAATTTTATTATTGTTAATTTTTAATTTCAAAGCATATAAAATTATCTATTGTGGTTTATATATATGTATATTCACATACTTCTACACATCATGTGTATATATATTTTATTAAATTAAGGTCTTAGACAACAAAGACATATATAAATGGGAGATAGGTCTATTGTAGTGTAAATCATAACACCTACATATAGTCTAATTAACCATGCACACTTCTTATCTGTAACATGTGCACTTCATGCGAATAAGTATATTTAATGTACTTGTAAACTAAAACTAAAATTTAAACACATTAAATCAAATGCAGTTTTTATTTAAAAATATTTTATGTTAGATCTATTCATTTCGACTTCATAAACTCAACTAAGATCAAACATGGATTTTTTTTAAATTCACCTATTTAACCCGCTCCTGATTGTGCCGACTCCAATAGTATTATCAAATCCTAATAATCTATAGAGTCTAAATTAGCAATGTTAGAGCTAACCATTAAAGCTTGTCAATTTAGTAGGGTGTCTAGAAAGGTAATGTCAAAGGTTGGGATAGGATAATCAAGGCTCTACCCTATCTGACTACCAACTTCGCCCAAAGGATAACATAAGACCAAAGGATATCCCCATTATAAATGCCTAGCTTGATTTTGGGCCTTGGGCTAATTTTTTAAAATATGTTTTGGAAACCTAAAAATTATATTTTAAATTTAAAGGTTAAATTTAAAATATGATACGTTATAAATGTTATAAACTTTTCAAAATTAATTTTGAAAGCTAATGAATTAATTTCAAATTTTTATCTTAATTATTTAATTAATTAGATTAGTTAAGTAATTAATTAGTTAAATTAAATATGTACAATGATGTGTGTATATTTATCTTAAGATATGTAAGGTAAATGATGAGAAAATTTTAATCTAATTAATTTTAATTTGAATCAAAATGTTGTTTTAATAAATTAAATTAATTAAAAGTTAATTAATTAATTATATCTATGTATAATGATACATATATATATATATATAACTGCTATAGATGTTAAAATCTATCTTTATCTTTAAATTATCAAGGATGATTAACTTAATTTAATGATTGAAAGTAAAATTAAAATAAAATTAATTGAGTATGATTTAATTAATAAGAATTATAATTAATTGAATAATATTTAATTAATAAGATACACACACATTTATTTACTATATAAGTAAGTTAAAAAGTTATAAATAATACTAATATAACTATATATGCATAAAAACAACTGGAACTAGAAAAAAACCCAAATTAGATTTAAGAAATAAATACATATATATAGTACATATATCACAACTTTAGATGTATCCGACACTTAAATCATGAGGGTGTTTCAAAGGAAATAATTATTCATTAAATATATATCACTCATATAAATATATTAAAAATTATGAATCTATAATATAAAAGTTATCCTCTACCATTTATATGTTAATAAATTATTTGCATACTATCTAGCTGTTGATATTCCTCAAGCTATAGATGTTCTGTGTAGTACTATTAATATTTTGACTAAATGAGGTAAGATACATACATGAATTTGTTGATATTCCTCAAAGTATGTGCATTATACTTAGGTCATTGTTAAATGGTGAGGATGAGTGAATAATCTCTTTCTATTTATTGATATCCCTCAATGTCGAAATGAGATTCGGATGTATCGATTGTATATGATATAAACGATAAAGTGTTATCCGTCGCTTATGAGCTTATGATTTGTTGATCTCTATACCTCATGGTCAGAATCCCAAGGCAAGCGAGTCCTAATGCCCACTAGAGAAATCGAAAGATTTATATGTTTTTCTTAGAGTTTTGAGAAATATAAAAAATCTTATGAAAGCCTTGTTAGGAAAATGAAACTGTAACATCTAACCTTCTAATATTATAAGAATATATGTTATACAAGTTAAAATAATATGCTAAGATAAATTTGTGCAATCATTATAATTGATAATATATTTATTATTTAAAATATGCAAATGAAATTACTTAAGATTGACATAGAAATATATAATATGCTTGCCAATAAATATTTTGACATGCTGTCACTTCAAAAATTATACAAGAGCCTACTTATAAAACCATTAAAACATTCATGGTACGGTCTCTTAAGAGTTTATTTATCCGAGATTGTATATTGCCATTTATGAGTTTTGCACTCTTTAGATATACAAGAATATGGATATTTGATCCATACTCGATCACATAAAAATGTTATGTGGTGAATGGTCGTGGTTCATAATTTATGAAACTTCCATGATTTCATTGTAATTAATAAAATAAACCATAATGTAAAATCGTATATTCAGTATGATTAAGTACAATAAGGATCTCCTCTAAATGGTTCGACTATTTTGAAAAGGAAAGCGAATGTATGAAAATGGATGTAACTTAGATATAGTTGGGATGAAGAGAGTGAATGATCACCTCTTCTTTAAGAAGAGATATGGTAAATGAAAATTGTATAAAATACTAATAGATACTTAATTTGGAATGAGAAATGTGATTTATATTCCGGTTGTGCCTTAATATAGAAATTTGTTTTCTATAAAGGTTATTTCCATGAGTTTCAGATATTTGATCGAAAACCCTCGCTTGTAAACTAGTTACAATAAAAGAAATAAATAGCATATGATAAGTAGTTAAATGAGCTTTATATTTCATACGTTATTGTAGCAATGTCGGATATAGTGGGAGCATATATATGACAACTTGGACGCATCAAGATATGATAAATAGTTATCGTATACATACCAAATATAATTTACGAAATAATAAATGTTACTATTGGATGAAAATATAAATAGTTTTATTTTGTCATGGATATCATGAATATTTGTTATTAAATAAATCTGGAATAATGGTATTTGTTGAGTTAGCTGCATAATACAGAAGTATATAAAGTTTTACAATTATTATGGAATAATGGGCTAAGACACAGTTTTTAGGAATAATTCTTTAAATCATATGATTATGAATCACATGGTACCAATGAATTATGTCTTAGAAGTTGAGGGCAAAGCACCAATTCAGTAGGGAGACAAAAGCGCTATTGAACTCTTCGAATAGATGTATAGATGTATGCAATTCAAGGTCTAATAATATAAAACAATCAACATACTTCGTTTATATTCACTGATGAATTATCATAGAAATGAACATGTGTGATGATGCACAAGTATTATGTCTATTATAAGTTCATAGAATTTAATATGGAAGTAGAAAAAATAACATGCAAAGGTAATTCAATTTGATCAAATAAGTAATTGTGTTGGAAAGAATTTTAAATGTACCTAAAAACAAATAAGTCTCAAAAGTCACTCCACCCTATGACACATAATGATGTATCGATAAGAAGTAATTAGATTTTGTTGGTTAAAATTACAATTAATGATGAGTGAAGTTGAGTTAACTTTTTTTTGCAAGGTCATGTAACTACGAGTTAGTACATATGGTTAAAATTAATTCCATCAAAGAGAAATTTTATGAAGTCATACAAGAGTAACATTCATAAGAAACATCTACATATTCTAGGTCAAGGAGTTAATAAATTGTGTGAGTTGAGTGACTGCATGTAATACTTGTTCGTGAGAGATCTTGTGTGCACTATCAAAGGATTTTGGATTAATTAATATTAATTGATCAATTTATGTTATGAACATAAGTTTCGTAAACAAAAAACAAAATCGATTTTCTACACACATACATACATAAAAACAAGTATATATATATATGTATGTATATGTATGTGTGTGTATATATATAAATGGAAGTTCATAAAATGTTTATGAACACCAATTCTATTGCATTGAGTAATAATTTTTGTTTCAAGAAACACTAAATTCATAAATAAGGAATTTAATTTAGAAATTACTGGTAGAAAAATGGATTTGGATACTATCTAAATATAAAACAGACAATGAAGGATGGAATGAAATTAACTAAACGAAATAGACATGCCATACTAGAATGTATAACCAGATCTTTATTACATTAAAGAGAAACTATGATTTTCTTATCAAAGTCGAAAAAAGAACTTCCATAGTTTTAAGTAAGCTATTAAGGGTATTAACTCCACCATGTGAATGTGCAAATCTGGAATGGATTCTAAGTACATTATCAAAATATGATTTTGATAGTGGTACCTAAAAAGATACGATCCATGGACCATAAATGCGTCTTCAAGAAGAAGATCAGTGCAGTTTGAATATAAGCCATGTTGATAAGAATAATATCATAAATTTTAATTATTGTAACTAATGTAATAGTTTCATCATTCAACATGATTTAGTTAATTTAGATTTTACTCTCAAAATTTATCGCTCGATATGACTTTGAGTTTGGTATATATATGTTGAAACAGAAGTTCTAAATAATGATTTAAAATAGACCATCCTTACATAACAACCAAAATGTCTCGAAGTTAGTGGGAACGATGACTAAATTTGTGAGTATTAGATATGTTCCGAGAGATGATACAAAAGTATTATTCGATAAGCATCAAAGTTAAACAACTATAAATCAAATATTTTGAATTTCAGTCAAAATGTAGAGGAAACACATGTCTATAAGAAAGAACGATAAAGGTATCAACGTATTTCTAAAGGTAGACAACAAACTTATGATTGTTTTTTTGTGAAAAAAGGTACTTTATAATTAATATGAAAATAAGCATATACTTCCTTGATATGCCTCATTAAAACCTTACAACCCCCTATCCTAAATGAGTGCCTTGTAAGGAAAAAGAGTACATATTGTAGGATCTAGATTAACCCTAGAGGGGGGGGGGGGTGAATAGGGTTATAGCAAATTTTCTCGAATTAAACACAGAAATATAATAGCAGAAATAAATATGCTGAAAAGTAAATCACACACAAAATTTACCCAGCTTCGGCAACCCATGCCTACTGCTGCATTCACAGATTTCTATTAGAATTAAACAGTATCACGCTTACAAACACTCTACTAGACTCGCAGACCCTTTTGCTCCCGCTCACAAACACTCTACTAGACTCGCACACCCTGCTCCCGCCTATAGAGTTTCGCTCACTCGCAAACACTGCTCCCGCCTATAGAGCTTTGCAAACTCGCACACCCTGCTCACTGAACTAATTCAAAATAGACAATCTGACACTACCTAAACCTAGGTGGTGATTTACCAAGATTCTTTGGTTCGTAAAATAAAAAAACAGTAATTAAGAAACAATAAAAAAATAACCCTAAAAACTAATTAATATAATAAAACTTCAAATTAAAACAAAACCCCCTTTTGATTTTAATTAGACCGGCCCACTTAAACCCGTTCCTTTCTTTGTTATCTCCAGCCCGATCCCCTTTTGTTTCGTTCGTGCGAATAATGGCGGCTTGCTTCGTTCCCTTTTGTTCCAGTTAGGGCTTCGTCTCTTTGTTCCAATTAGGGCTTCGAATTCTTCAATTAATCTGTTATACGTTGCCCTAGCTCGCTGCTTCTCTGATGGTTGACTATTGCTCGTTTTGCAGTTGCTCGATCGAGTTCGTTGCTTGTGAATTCGGTATGTCCTGTCTCCTTTTGCTTTTCTAAATTGATACTTGAACTCGATGCTTTTTTGCCGATGATGATTAGGGCATTTATATAGGTTGAATTCCTATATTTGCGTTCGTATAGATTTGATTGAATTTGTCAAATTCTTTATCTCGGCCACTTGATGATGTTTGAATGATTGAGATCGATTCTGACTTTTTCATATGCGTATAATTTTAATTCTTGCGTCCCACGGCTTTGATGTTGACTTGTTCATATTTCTTGCTTGATTGGTCACGACTTTAATTTGTGACATTTGACTTTGTCACACGTATATTTTTGATTGAATTTGTTTAATCATCTTGATTGACACAGCTTCATTCATCTTTGCATTCCTCCACTGTAGCATTGATTTCGTGATTTTTCACTTTGTTGCTCGGTTACTGATGCATTAGTTGTTGGCATATTTGCTTTGTACTTCATTTGAGGTTGTAGCTTTGGTCTTTGTTGCTCTGGTCCTGTTGCCTTCAGTTGCTTGTTGAAGATATTGCACTGCATCACCACTGTTCTTTGCATTTGTACATATGAAGACATCCACATGCTTGCTGTTGCATGCTTGTGATATTCATGTTGATTTGATGATGCTGGTATTTGCTGATATATTACTTTGAATTGCATACACTTTATGTTGACATTTTCTTTGACACAGATGCTACACTTGTTCATTGTTGTTCAAGTAAAATTGTCACTGTGCTTCTGACCTTTCTGGTCTCTGATCATTGCTTGGTCATCATGGTGGCTTGAGCATTTGGTCTGTGTTGCATTGTTCCATGTGTCTTGCCTTTGACTGTTTGCATACACTTTTGGTCATGTTGTACTCATTTGCCACTGAGTTGCATTGAATAGCTGGTCTTTGTAGTTGTTTATTTGGGTCAGTGCTTCACCATACTTGTTGTTGTAGTATTCAAGTTTCTTGTACTTGTGCTACTTTCACTGTGTCACTTGAGGTCTTGCACTGTTTCATGCATGTACTCTGAGCTGTTTATGCATTTGCCACTGAGTTGCATTCATGCTTACTGTCACTACTGCTTCGAGTCAGTTTCATGGTCACTTATGCAGTTTGAAGCTTGCCACTGACTTTGGTTCTTCGCTTGCATCGTTGTAGTTGCATTTATGTCACGTAGTTGCATACTTTGACTTGATGCTGCATATATGTTTGTTGCAGTCCCTTTTTGCTGTTGCTATCCTCATTGAACTGCCTTTGATGCACTTTTGAACTTTGTTGCAACTTGGTCTTGAGTTGTTTGATCTGAACTTGACGTTGTATTCACTGGTCAGTGGTGTTCATTGTGATGATTTGGCTTGTAGCACTTATGCAGTCTTCACTGTTGCTGTTTGATGCTGTCTTGATTTTGCGCATTGCCTTACTGACTCGATTCCTTTCATGTTGTGCTTGCACGCTTGCTATTTTTGGCTGCGCACACGAGTTGGCGAGGCAGTGCACACGTGTATGAATGTACACGTGTGTATTGCAGCCACTTATGGTTATATGTCCCTGATAAAAATACTGATATGCACAGATATTGCACAGTCAAAAATGATGACGAACAACCCAAATAACTGAGGCAAACCATATTTTCAAAAATCGTATTTTATTTTATATTGCAAAAATATTTCTTTTTCAATTTTACTGCGTTAGTGAATATTTTTGCAGATTTCTCAGATGCTGGATTCAAACTGGAATGAAGTTGAAGATAAATACGAGTGTGAGTGATATGTAGTGAGGTGAATTGTAAATGTGAAATGTGAATTGTAATCAAAAATGTATATGTATAGTGAGAGCATGAAATTGTACTATTTAAAATTGTAATAAATATTTGTTTGAATAAAAATTTCTGTTTGAATTCAAAATCTGTTTAACTTGTTCTGTTTGAATTCAAATTCGAATTCTGTGTAATTTAATTTTATTCAACAGATATTTATCTAACCAAATACATACTATTCAAAATATTTGTTTGAATAAAATTTCTGTTTGAATTCAAAATCTGTTTAACTTGTTCTGTTTGAATTCAAATTCGAATCCTGTGTAATTTAATTTTATTCAACAAATATTTATTTAAACTATGAAAAACAAAATAGTACATTACCAAATACATTTATATGAATGTATATATGTTTATTATCATCAAACAAAAATCATATAGCGCAAAGCGTATATTCAACAATCTCCCCCTTTTGATGATAACAAACATATATTTAAGATTTTGAATATATTAAATGTATTTGATAATTTCATTTGCTCCCCCTATTTGAATGCTTCCTTTTTATGTGATACTCCCCCTACATATATGGCTCCCCCTACATATATGCATACAAATAAAAATATGTAAATGAGCCTATATGCAAATTGAAGGTTATTTGACCTTTGCTTGATTCTATTTGACAAAATCTTAACTTTTCTCTCCCCCTTTTGTTATCAGCAAAAGAATAACAGTGTTATAAAAATAGGGATGAAGTGATAGACATGAATCAAACATTTAACTCAATTAAATATAAATATCAAATTTCAATAAAACTCAAACAAAAATCATAATTACCCTTGTCAAGCGCATATTCCACTTTCAGAAGTGATGGAGATAGAATCATCAAAAATTCATATAGATATGTCTATTTGTGGTATATTTATTTCTGGAAATTTGAATATCTACTAACCATGCATAACCGTTAGGACTTTTAAATGAGATTAGTAGTATTCAAATTTAATTTAAAAAATGAAATCAAGTATCTTCTAACCACGCATGACCGTGAGGACTTTTAAATGGGATTAGAATCAACTTGTCTATTAAATCAATTATTTTTAATATGCGTTCCATACATGCATAACCGTGAGGACTTTTAAATGAGCATGGAAGCACATAATCAAAAATCCAAGTAATTCACCCATGCATGACCGTGAGGACTTTTAAATGAGAGTGAATACTTTGGATATTTATTTTTAATTGCTGAATATAAGAAATTGAAGCACAAATAATTTCCTTCACCGATTTAAAGATATTGAAGAACAAATGATTTACTTTGTAAACTACCACAAATTTACATATTAAATATGATCTTGATGAGTGATGTTCGATAGAAAGATGATAGAAATAGAAATGGTCATGGAATTATTACCCAACAAAAAGTTTTTATAGCTCTTGTTATGAAATTCTAAATAAATTTTTTAATTATACTTTCTCGAGTTATAATATATGATAAATATCAACACTCATCTCTTTTTCAATCACTATTTATCTTTTCGATAATCAAAGGGAGTCAGATTAGTCAAATTTGTCATTTAAAATCAAATTAAAAATTATAAAATCAATTTTTCAAAAATAATTAAGCTGTAAATATGGTCAAACATGATTTTCTTGAGGGGAGTTTTATAAGAAAATTTTCTGCTATTTGAACATTATTTCAAGTGAAAAATATGCAGACATTTTCTTTGAAAAAAAAAACGATGCAGCAAATGAATGTTTCAAAAATTAATCACGTTACACTAATAATTTTTCTATCAACTATATTACCAGTGTAATCCGCATCTGAATTTAAATTTCACTCAATATTCACTTATTGAATCAAACCATGAGATGTGCACCAAAAATTTCAAAACATCATTCTTTTGAATTTTGAATTTAAGCCGTGTTAACACTCAAACAAATATCATGATGTTAATTTCAGAAACCAGAGGATAAACAATTATTTTCATGAGTAATCAACAGTCAATCAACATCATAATTATTTCAAAAACAATTTCTTAAAATCCTTTTTCTCATGAATTTGAAATTGTGCAAAATTACAAGCAGTGACCAAAATATATCTACATGTAGCATGAGTAATCAAATACCATCATTTGACCGAACAAATTTATATGGATTAGTTCAAAGTTGAAAATCTGATTGGTCATCGATTAAGCACAAATCAATGTCATAAATAAGAACAAGTCAAATTTTTTTTTCTTAAAATCCTTTTTACATTTTTTTTAAAAATAGAATTCATTAGGATTTTAAGTTGAAGCCATGTGAATAGAAGAAACCATGAATATAGATTTAGCCAAAAAATATTATCGTCAATCAATAAAAACACCATCAGCTATCCAAATTAATCGATATAAAGTATTTCAAGGATTGTAGTGTTTTTGGCATAAATGCATAATTGGCCAACCATTTTGAAAAAATCAGAATCAAAATTATCATCTTTTATTCATCTCAATATTGGCTGATTTTAATTCAGAATATGGTGCAGATTATCACATTTGATATATCGTTCAAAAAATAAATTTACCTGTTTTACCTTTACGATAATTTTTCGTCATTGTCCATTGTGATTTTGTCACCTTTGTACTAGGCTAAGGAACTTTGCTTTGTCGCCCGTTGTGTTTCTGGAACAGCCGAAATCCAGAGAACACTGTTGTTGTTCCTTAGCCTGCCACCACACCTACACGATAAAAGATTTATGTGACCTATTTGTTTTTATAGGTCCATTGTTGTTAGTGGCAGAATATGAAAAATATGTTTTTGGAGACCCAAAACTATTTATATCTGTTCCTTTTGGCACCCAAGTTTGTTTGACTTTCAAAGATTTTATATTTGTGCCTTTTGGAACCCAAATTGGTATAGTTTTCATGTGTTTGGGTCTATACCACCAATTATTTCGATTATGTCCTAATTCTCTACAAAACGTGCTCATTAAATTAACTTGATTAAATTTTGTGTTCCTATGACTATGATTTTCAACATGATTTCCAATTATTTCAGATCGAGCAACACTTTTACCTTTACCATCATCTTGTGATTTTCCATAACCTAGTCCTTTTCTATTGTTAGCAAAAATTTGATTTCCAAATAACATTTTGAAAGATTTTTCGCCTCTTGAAAAGTTATTCAAAGATTTCTCAAGATTTTGGACTTTGGTTTCTAATGTTGAATTTTCAGTGACAAGTGAGGTGCATCGATTAATAAAATCCTTTCTCCTAGTGTCGATGGTTTCCTTAAGATTCAAGTTTTCATTTTCAAGACTTTCAAAGTTATTCCTCAGTTTTGATAATTCTGAATCTAAAATCTTACATTTTTTACATTCTAGGTTTTGAATATTTTCAAGTTCAGTTTTTAACCTAAAATTTTCACGAGCAAATTCTCTCCTATCAGATTTTAGTTTTTCAATTTTAGATTCAAGAGTATCCACTACCTTAGTAAGATCAGAATACATAAAAACAAGTTCTTTATAAGAAAACTCACCTGCCTCACTAGATTCGTCGGAGGTTGCTTCTGATTCTGATTTTGCCATGCAACACAAGTTAGCCTCCTCTGGGCTGCTATCCGAAGCTTCCTATCCTTCTTCATCATCCCAGGTCGCTGCAAATACCTTCTTCGCCTTTTTCTTTTCTTTGTTGTTTTTGAGAAGTGGGCATTTTAGTTTGATGTGGCCAGGCTTATTGCAGTTATAACATGTCAGTTCATTATCGGAATTTTCGGAATCTTTTGACCTATTGCCCTTTGTTTTCTTCTTGCGTGGCTTGAATCTAGACCATCTTCTAAGATTATTGACAGCCATTGCAAGCTCTTCAATTGGATCTTCTTCATCGCTTTCTTCTTTACTTTTTAAGGCAATCGTCTTCTTCTTTGGTTCGGAGTTGTTTCGTTCTTCCTTTTCTTTTAACTCAAGCTCATATGTCATCAAGTTGCCAATCAACTCCTCCATGCTTAGTTTGCTCAGATCTTTCGATTCTTGGATTGCTGTGACTTTTGCCTCAAAATTCATTGGTAAAACTCGTAGTATCTTCCTCACAAGCTCTACCTTAGTGAAAACCTTCCCAAGCGCTCTAGCATTGTATACCAAGGTTGAAAAACGTCCAAACATATCCTTTATGCTTTCGCCTTTGTCCATCACAAAGTTTTCGTATTCATTGCTGAATAGGGCTAGCCGAGACTCCTTGACTTGAGAAGTTCCTTCGTGTGTCACCTCCAAAGTATGCCATATTTCCTGTGCTGTTGTACAATGAGAAATTCTATTAAATTCATTTTTATCAAGAGCACATATCAAAGCATTCATGGCTTTAGCATTTGTCGTTTTCAATTTCTTATCGTTAGCATCCCACCTATCCTTAGGTTTAGGAATCTCAGTACCACCAACAATTATAGTGGGAGGTTTATAGCCAGTTTCAATAATATCCCAAACATCATAATCAACGAAACTAAGATAAATACTCATCCTAACTTTCCAATAAGCATAATCGTTCCCGTTAAACATGGGTGGCCTAGCAATAGATTGCCCCTCAGAAAAAGCATTATTTTGTAGACTCATGACTCTAGAGTTAAATAAAAAAAATACCGGGCTCTGATACCACTTGTAGGATCTAGATTAACCCTAGAGGGGGGGGTGAATAGGGTTATAGCAAATTTTCTCGAATTAAACACAGAAATATAATAGCAGAAATAAATATGCTGAAAAGTAAATCACACACAAAATTTACCCAGCTTCGGCAACCCCTGCCTACTGCTGCATTCACAGATTTCTATTAGAATTAAACAGTATCACGCTTACAAACACTCTACTAGACTCGCAGACCCTTTTGCTCCCGCTCACAAACACTCTACTAGACTCGCACACCCTGCTCCCGCCTATAGAGTTTCGCTCACTCGCAAACACTGCTCCCGCCTATAGAGCTTTGCAAACTCGCACACCCTGCTCACTGAACTAATTCAAAATAGACAATCTGACACTACCTAAACCTAGGTGGTGATTTACCAAGATTCTTTGGTTCGTAAAATAAAAAAACAGTAATTAAGAAACAATAAAAAAATAACCCTAAAAACTAATTAATATAATAAAACTTCAAATTAAAACAAAACCCCCTTTTGATTTTAATTAGACCGGCCCACTTAAACCCGTTCCTTTCTTTGTTATCTCCAGCCCGATCCCCTTTTGTTTCGTTCGTGCGAATAATGGCGGCTTGCTTCGTTCCCTTTTGTTCCAGTTAGGGCTTCGGCTCTTTGTTCCAATTAGGGCTTCGAATTCTTCAATTAATCTGTTATACGTTGCCCTAGCTCGCTGCTTCTCTGATGGTTGACTATTGCTCGTTTTGCAGCTGCTCGATCGAGTTCGTTGCTTGTGAATTCGGTATGTACTGTCTCCTTTTGCTTTTCTAAATTGATACTTGAACTCGATGCTTTTTTGCCGATGATGATTAGGGCATTTATATAGGTTGAATTCCTATATTTGCGTTCGTATAAATTTGATTGAATTTGTCAAATTCTTTATCTCGGCCACTTGATGATGTTTGAATGATTGAGATCGATTCTGACTTTTTCATATGCGTATAATTTTAATTCTTGCGTCCCACGGCTTTGATGTTGACTTGTTCATATTTCTTGCTTGATTGGTCACGGCTTTAATTTGTGACATTTGACTTTGTCACACGTATATTTTTGATTGAATTTGTTTAATCATCTTGATTGACACAGCTTCATTCATCTTTGCATTCCTCCACTGTAGCATTGATTTCGTGATTTTTCACTTTGTTGCTCGGTTACTGATGCATTAGTTGTTGGCATATTTGCTTTGTACTTCATTTGAGGTTGTAGTTTGGTCTTTGTTGCTCTGGTCCTGTTGCCTTCAGTTGCTTGTTGAAGATATTGCACTGCATCACCACTGTTCTTTGCATTTGTACATATGAAGACATCCACATGCTTGCTGTTGCATGCTTGTGATATTCATGTTGATTTGATGATGCTGGTATTTGCTGATATATTACTTTGAATTGCATACACTTTATGTTGACATTTTCTTTGACACAGATGCTACACTTGTTCATTGTTGTTCAAGTAAAATTGTCACTGTGCTTCTGACCTTTCTGGTCTCTGATCATTGCTTGGTCATCATGGTGGCTTGAGCATTTGGTCTGTGTTGCATTGTTCCATGTGTCTTGCCTTTGACTGTTTGCATACACTTTTGGTCATGTTGTACTCATTTGCCACTGAGTTGCATTGAATAGCTGGTCTTTGTAGTTGTTTATTTGGGTCAGTGCTTCACCATACTTGTTGTTGCAGTATTCAAGTTTCTTGTACTTGTGCTACTTTCACTGTGTCACTTGAGGTCTTGCACTGTTTCATGCATGTACTCTGAGTTGTTTATGCATTTGCCACTGAGTTGCATTCATGCTTACTGTCACTACTGCTTCGAGTCAGTTTCATGGTCACTTATGCAGTTTGAAGCTTGCCACTGACTTTGGTTCTTCGCTTGCATCGTTGTAGTTGCATACTTTGACTTGATGCTGCATATATGTTTGTTGCAGTCCCTTTTTGCTGTTGCTATCCTCATTGAACTGCTTTTGATGCACTTTTGAACTTTGTTGCAACTTGGTCTTGAGTTGTTTGATCTGAACTTGACGTTGTATTCACTGGTCAGTGGTGTTCATTGTGATGATTTGGCTTGTAGCACTTATGCAGTCTTCACTGTTGCTGTTTGATGCTGTCTTGATTTTGCGCATTGCCTTACTGACTCGATTCCTTTCATGTTGTGCTTGCACGCTTGCTATTTTTGGCTGCGCACACGAGTTGGCGAGGCAGTGCACACGTGTATGAATGTACACGTGTGTATTGCAGCCACTTATGGTTACATGTCCCTGATAAAAATACTGATATGCACAGATATTGCACAGTCAAAAATGATGACGAACAACCCAAATAACTGAGGCAAACCATATTTTCAAAAATCGTATTTTATTTTATATTGCAAAAATATTTCTTTTTCAATTTTACCGCGTTAGTGAATATTTTTGCAGATTTCTCAGATGCTGGATTCAAACTGGAATGAAGTTGAAGATAAATACGAGTGTGAGTGATATGTAGTGAGGTGAATTGTAAATGTGAAATGTGAATTGTAATTAAAAATGTATATGTATAGTGAGAGCATGAAATTGTACTATTTAAAATTGTAATAAATATTTGTTTGAATAAAAATTTCTGTTTGAATTCAAAATCTGTTTAACTTGTTCTGTTTGAATTCAAATTCGAATTCTGTGTAATTTAATTTTATTCAACAGATATTTATCTAACCAAATACATACTATTCAAAATATTTGTTTGAATAAAATTTCTGTTTGAATTCAAAATCTGTTTAACTTGTTCTGTTTGAATTCAAATTCGAATCCTGTGTAATTTAATTTTATTCAACAAATATTTATTTAAACTATGAAAAACAAAATAGTACATTACCAAATACATTTATATGAATGTATATATGTTTATTATCATCAAACAAAAATCATATAGCGCAAAGCGTATATTCAACACATATCAATTCCATATATTAACATTACAACAATCCGAAATCTGGGCCAAACTGTCAAATAGATGGAGGAGTAAATACACAAACAGAACTCTCTCAAAACCATCCGTACGAGCAGCTTGCACCAGAAACAAACACTTAACCAAAACCCAAAACAACTACGAAACAACGGGAGGCTAATACAACAAAATCAAGGCTTTGACCGTCTCAACTTCATTTGCTATCCAGCGAAAAGGAGAGAGAAAATAAAAATCCCCAAAATTCTCAGATCGAAGATGAAAATCTTTCCAAGACAAGGAAGAACCTGACGAAGTCAGCTGTCTGAAATAGCGTACGCTAAGTACTATCGATAAACAACATTCGTCTGAAGATAAAGGGGGTCGAAAGCAATCGTGGAGTTCCGACGCTATATTGAGCTTCGATAAGATAAGTTTCTCATCTGAGTTTAAATTATGAACTTGAAATCTCTTTTGAATAAGATGTTTGCTGTCAAGAAGTATATGCTTAATTCTCAGTTCGAATGGTTGTTCGATTCCATTAAACCCTCGATTATTCCGTTCGCACCATATGTTCCATAAGATAGTAGTAAAAATGATGCTAAATATACTTGTATTCGATGAGTTGAGTTTTTCCTATGCTTTTTAATAAAAATCAGTATAAATTGAGTTCATAATTGGAACCTAGCTTAATATTAAGCTTGGGGAAGAGATCCTCTAATATATTCTTCGAGTATGTGAATTGAGAAAAAAGATGGTCTCTGTCCTCATTGTGATTAGCACACAAAACACACTTTTGATCTATAGTAGGGGACCATTTGCTAATTCTGTCTTTGGTATGCAATTTGTCTCTAATGGCTAGTAGGGAGCACATAGACATTTTCGGGGCACAGCCTTTATCCCAAATGAATTTGGTCCAGTCAAGCTCGTCATATTTGTTTCTAAATATATTCCAGGCAGATTTCAATGAAAATTGACCTTGTTTACTAGGACTCCACCACCAAAAATCCCGATTCATGTGATGATGAATGAATGTTTTCCTAACATCATTATGGGATTGCATGGGAATAAAATTGAGACTTTGTTTCCAGTTTTTATTAGATATAAGCATTGAAACTTTTTTGTGACAACCACTCAAAGTTCTCATGCGGTTCCAGCCATCATTGTCAATTAAAGAAGAACCTTGTAACCATGGGTCAAACCAAATGTCAGTATTAACTCCATCCACAATTTTTCTGTCTATATATCCTTTGCACCATTGTCTAGGATGTAGGATGGTTTTCCATATACGTGAAGCATTGTTATCCATTCTGACAATCCAAAAATTAGTATTTTTGCAATATCTGTTATGAATCCACTTTGCCCACAAAGAATTACCATTAATGTAATTCCATAATAGTTTAGTTGCAGTAGTTACAGCTAAGTCCTCAATTTTCCAGATTCCCAATCCTCCTTCACTTTCGGTTTTGCATACTTCATTCCAACTCATTTTATGGGACTTTGATTTCCACAAAAAGTTTGCACATAATGAATTAATCCTCTGAATAACTGTTGCAGGAAACTGTGAAACCTGAAGCCAAAAAAGCAGCATAGGGTGGATAACAGTCTTGATAAGTTCAGCTCTTCCACTTATATTGAGGAATCTGGTTTGCCAGTTATTGAATTTTTTGTTAATTTTATCAATAAGCCAACCAAAGTCTCTAGCTTTCAAATAATTCTTAGAAAGAGGAATCCCCAGATATATGATTGGCAGATTATCAATTTTGAATTTAATAATGTCAGCAATTTCCTGTTTATAGTTGGCACCTTTACTGAAGAAGAGTCTGGATTTTTCTGTATTTAATTCGAGGCCAGAGAAAGTTTTCATGTTTTATAAAATATGACGAACGGTTTCTGCATTTTTTGTGGTATCTTTTGCCATTGAAATATCATCAGCATAGAGAAGGTGAGTAATCATCGGCTCAACTTGATATATAGGACTGATATTGCCTTTAATGAATTCCATGTCCAAATTTAAAGTGAGGAATTCCATGACAATTGAAAATAAATAAGGGGAGAGAGGGTCCCCTTGTCTTAGTCCTCTCGAGCTATTAATGAAGCCATATGGGGAACCATCTATTAAAAAAGAGAACGAAGGGGTAGATATACACTCATATATGAGATTAGCAAAGGTGATGGGAAATCCCATAGAAATCAGCATATGATGGATAAATTCTCTATTGATCTTGTCATAAGCCTTATGTAAGTCAATTTTCAAACAAACATTGCTTGAATTTTTCTTATTAAAACTTCTGACCATTTCATAGGCTATAAGGGAATTTTTAGAAATTAATCTATTAGGGATGAATGCATTTTGATTAAATGAGATTAAATCATTCATATATTCTTTCATTCTGTTGCATAATAGATTGGCAAGAATTTTGTATGTGACATTACAGAGAGAGATTGGCCGAAAGTTAGACATATTAGAAGCATCTGGAATTTTGGAATAAGACAAATGAAAGTATGATTAATTTCTCTAATGATTTTACCAGTTTGAAGAATACCATTCATAGCTTCCCAAATATCCACTTTAATGCCGTCCCAATGAATTTTATAAAATTTAGAGTTGAAACCATCTGGATCAGGAGAGCTATTATCATTAATCTGAAAAATAGCCTCTTTGATTTCTTCCATCAAAAAAGGTTTACACAAATTGATTCTTGCATTTTCTGAAAGAATTTTCTTGCAAGTAATGTTTGAAAATTGGTTTGAGGCTTGAGACAAGTGAAAAAGATCTGAGAAATAGATAGAAGCTTCTTGAGCAATTTTTTCTGATGCTGAAATCCACATACCTTGATTGTTAATAATAGAGTTGTTCCTTCGGCAAGGTTTGAAATCAGAGATTTTACTGTAAAAAAAATCCGTAGGCCTGTCCCCTTTGAGAAGCCAATTGATTTTCATTTTTTGATCATTATCAACGGCAAGTTTTCTCATCATATTATGTAATGTATCACAACTAGTGGAATAGATTTGCAGGAGATTGTCATCACGTGGATTGCTAACTAATTGATTATAAATACTGTTATTTTGGTCTTTCAGTCTATTAATCATTAGTTACAGATTAGGTTTATTACTTGACCAATTCTTCAAATTACTTTTCACTCTTTTCATCTTGTAGAGAAACTTATAGAGAGGGCTACCAGTGAAATAAGAATCCAAAGCCTCAACAATGACTGGGGTATAATCAGAATATGAATGCCAAGAATTCTTATATTTAAAAGGTATCTTCCTCTTTCTAATATTTTGGACATGTAGGATAATTGAGATAGGGGTATGATCACTTAAAGAGTTATTACCAAAATTAATGCCAAAGTTATCAAATTTGTCTAACCATAGAGAATTAACAAAAACTCTTTCTATCTTACTATGAATAGAAAATAAGTTACCTCCTCGCCAAGTAAAGAATTTGCCTGAATAGTCAGGTTCCACTAGCTTTGAGAGAGTGATACATTCAATAAAATTGAGATCTCCACTAGAATTAAATCTATCATTAGTCATTCTTTCATTGTTATGTAGAATAGTGTTAAAGTCACCTGCCACTATCCATGGAAGATTAATTTTTTTGGATAACGAGATGATGTCTTCTCATAAAACTTTGCGATTATCTTCCTCATTATGTGCGTAAACAATAGTGCACACAACACTAATATTATTAGCATTATACAGAATACTGGATATGTATTGTTCGGTAGTGCGTAAGATAATAGTAGTCCATAAAGGAGAATAATTCGACTTTTTCGATCATCAGTAATGTTGTGGGACATTTTCCCTTTTTTATCTATTTTATCCATAAAACTTTCGATAGATTTAAGAGAAAGCTTATTTTCCAGAATTCCAATAAAGGAAAATTTATTCGAGTTAATGATATTTAAAATTTCCAACTGTTTGTAGGGGGCATTCATCCCCCTTATGTTCCAAATTAGGAACTCCATTTACAGTTATTATTAGGAGTGCTACTTTCTTCCATAGGAGTAGCATTCCCCGTGGTCTTTGCTTTTCTAGACTTTTTGATTTTATTTTTCAGCTAGTTAACAAGATTTGACCATGCAGGATTATCCACTATATCAGGGTTCGAAGAGGCTTTGAATTCAAAAGGAGCTTCTTCTGATCTAGTTTTGCGAGTTGGTTTTGTTCTGGCGATGGACAATGGATCTAAGTTATAGGAACCAGCTCGTTGACTCGAAGAGGGGATAACAGTTATGTTAGCAGCATCTTCTTTGGAAGGGGAATCAACAGGGTTAATATCTGAAGTCAATTTGAGACTATCTATATAATTAGTGTCAGGCAAATTAATCACATTGTCAGTCATGTTGTGATCTTCTATAGTAGTAATAGTCGTGCAAGATATATTCGACTGGACTATATGAATGTTGAGCGATTAATTGGGATAAACTCTGGATTTTCTACATTTGTCATAGGATTGTAATGCTTATTCTGATCTGCTCCAACAACCGACTGTTGTTGTTTCTGAATATTAGTTTCCAAACTAGTGCACTGTTTGTTTGGCTTTTCATTTATAACACAATTATTCGGGAGATTTTCATTGGGGTCAATAACCATTTCTGAGTTACCTTTGACTGTGTTATGATTCGTTTTCGGCAACAACACTTTGTTGAATTGACATTGATTTTCTGTATGTCCAAAACTCGAACAATTAGAGCACGCACTAGGCTTCCATTCATAAACAACTTCTTGCCATATTATTTCATCTTTCTCATTTAGGATAGAAAGTTTATTTGGATATTTAAAATTATTATCTATTTCAATAAGAACTCTAGCGAATGCAATCTTGATTATTCCTTCCATAAACTTGTTAAGTTTGATAGGAGTTTCGAGTACAGAGGCAATACGACCAATACCCTCTTCTGTCTAGAAATCAAGTGGCAGATTGGGGAGGAGGATCCAAATCGAAATAGAATGGAGTAGTTCTTTATTGAGTTGCATTCCAGGATGCCATCTCTTTATCATCATCAGTTTCTTGTTATAATAGTATGGTCCACCTTCCAGAACATTCAGGCAGTCTTGTTCTTTGCTGAACTTAATCACATAAAATCCATTTTCCATTGAGAAAATCGAAAAATCCTCAACTGGTTTCCAAACTCTGATGATATACTCTTTGAAATATGGATAATACGATTTAGGGCCAACTACAAAAACTACAATGGCGTTACTCCATTGTTTTCTTGCATCCAGGATAACTTCAGCGGACATTTTAGCGCATTTTAAAGAATTGACTTCTCGAGGATGGTAAAATTTAGTGGAACAGGGATTGGAATATTGTTTCCTTTGACAACCTCATTCCACGCTTTACTATTTTGAGATGTAAAATTCCATACAGAAGAGGCGGGCTTGGTATTCATTCGGCAAGATTGGGAATCAGATCCAACTGGGATTGGGTTATTATTCTGACTAGGAGGAAAACAAGATTTTCTTGGGGGAGGAGTGCGACCTGCATGATTTGCATCTTTGGCATGATGATTAATAGGACCAGACTTGAGTTGCCTCTTCCATTTTCGCGACATAACAGGGGTGAATCCATCATTATGGGCGGGGAGAGTCGGCACTGATTCGCTTGGTTCAAAGCCCGGTGGGTGGTCCAAGGAAGATGGCGGTGGATCAGGGGACAGAGCTGCCTGATGGTTAAGCGAATTGGAGGGAGACATTACAAAACGAGGGCAAGAGAATAGGAAAAATCAGAGAAGACGAGAAACAGTGGGAGAGGCGACGAAAATTTTCCAATCGCCAAAAAGAGATCAATTTAACTTATGATTGTTAATGATGTACTCATGTTAAAATCAATTTATTTTTTTTGTTTAATTCTTTATATAGGATTTGAAAAGACATCATTTTTAATCTATATCAAAAAAATGTTGGAAATGTCCCAAAATGATATGCATAGACACTTACTAAATTATTTTATATACAACATGTAAGATGGGTTCCTTATGCATTAGGAACGGGAATCGTCATACATGTTATATTGTCTTCAATATCACATTTCGCTTATGTATTTAATATATAGAGAAAGTAACTAATAAGAATTAATATTAAAATATGGAAATAGAGACCGTTCTCAAGTATTTTAGGAATAATAAAGAATTTTTTATGGAAATAATGAACTCCTTATGAAGGAGCATGCAGACTCAAACTTCATAAGTGATATCGTGTATAGTATGTAAATCCCAAGTTCATGTTTGATCTTAAGTTAAGAACTTTAAGTTTAAAATGTTCCAAACAATAAGTAGTGGCTGATTCAGTCAATGCTAAGTACATGGCCTTGAAAGTGCTGTAATAAAAGAAGTATAAATAAATACGTAAATGTATAACTAAGCAAATGGTGATTCCAAATGTTTAGAATCATATGACATTGTTATATGATAACAATGCTATGATAAAATTTTCATAAGAAACCTAAAGCCTACTAGGAGTCGAGAGACATAATTCAAATAGTTTCAATGATAAAGATAGTTTATCAACGTTGAAGAAAGTTGATTGACATAGTGGATATTTAAAATAAAATAGAATAGCATTCATTAAGGGATTGACCCGATTAATTTTTGGGAAAACTAATTGAAGAAGTTGGAATATGAATCCATAATTGACCCCAAGTGCAAGTGGCAGATTGATAGAGTTAGTGATGTGCCCTAGGGGTAATCATGCAGTTTGTTACACATATCTAACTCAATTATCAAGCTTGTTCAAAATAACAGGTGTTTCCTTTTTATTACATACTTGTTATATTATAGTATAATTAGTTAAATAAATAATGTAAAGTAGATTAAATAGAAAATCCTTAAATGATATGCTATATGATAGTAACTATTGGAAAATTTTGAATACATTCCGATAAATAGAAAAACTAAGTTTTAGTCCCTCATAATTTTCTTTTCTAAAATACATCCTTAATTTTAGAAAAAACATGTGTAATTCAAGGGGTATTTGTATAGGTTTACTAACCATAACATGTGCTCTTGTTATCATTTTCCATATCACGTAACCGCGTGCAATACATGCCTTGACAGCCACTCTTAAATTTGGAAACAAGCAATGTAAAAGAGAAAGAACTGCAAAATAGAGGGACGCATAAAATAATTTTTAAAAGGGAGGGTTGTATCCTTAATTTATAATAACTATAATGTGTTTTAATTATAAGGAATTTATCATATTGGAAATAAGGTATTATTTTAAATATTTGAAGACAGTATACCGACAAATCCATTGAGACAAGAGCATGTGACGCTCCCCAAAATGTTGGGCAGCGTATCACTCTAGGCTGCCGAGGGCACCAAGGGGATAAGTATTGATAGTTGTGAGACAACTATGGAATGACTCACTCAAGTATTTTTCACTAGTTAGTAAAACTATGGAACAGATGATCTCAAAGTGACAACGTTGCACTAGTTCTCTCAACTTAAGAATACTATTGAACTTTAATATGGATGCTCTACTTTGATTATAATTAAATTATGACATAAGAGTTGATAATTCATCAAGTCAGCCTTAAAACTAACTACGCATAAGTTATAAAAGATACTTATGGATAAATCTATCTTCCCATAGCCTCTGTAGGGTGTATTTATGCTATTAAGACTTAAACTCTTATAGCTGGTCCAAAGTAAGATAAAGTTGAAAAAGAAAATTATTATGAAGAGTGAATTGATTTGGAATTCACTAGATACTTACTCCAAATTTTCTGCTATCTCTAAACAGACCTTAACAGATAGAATGAACTAAGCAATGATGATGGAATGGACCTAGAGACTTGAATAAACATCAAGAATGATGGAGGAAAGAAGCACGTGAAGATTAGATAAGTTTCGAGTAAACAAATCATGTCAGTATCGACATGATTTAGTAGGCACCAAGATGATTTAGAGCATGGCTTAGCAAAGCCTAAGGGGAGAGTACAAGAGCTATGGAGAAAGATTGGGAAAATTGACCAAGGAAAGAGGTTGGTACGGAGTTGATATTTTCTTTGGAAAACCTGGAGTTCAACTCAACCTTCATGCTGGAATATTCAGATCTTGGAGTTGAGAGTTTTTAAACTTGGATGGCGAGATCTATGTTGGATTTTGCGAATAAATATGAAGCTACTTGCAACTATAAAATGGATTGACATTTTAGATCTAGAAAGGAATTTTCTTATTCCTTAACTCTAAACACCTCTACAAAATCCAAGACCTATTAGATTATGGTCGGATTTGAGTTGTAATCTATATTCTAGAGAGAATTCAAAAGCTAATAAGAATAAAGTGGATTTAGGCCTCAGGTTTGCCGAAGCACTACAAAAATTTCTCGTGTTTCTTACTCTATTTTATCGTATCTCTCTGTTTAATTATGTTTTGGGGTGTTCTACCATTTTTTGGCATAACATGTTTGTTGCTTTTATGTAGAAAGAGATAGAATTGTAGACTTAAAGCTTGGATCTAAAGTTTTAAACAAACAAAGAGGCCCTTTACTGGAGCATCATAGGACCAAGTCAACCAGAGCATGGCGGTGGCTAGGAGGTGACCTCAAGCTCAAATCTGTCTATGTTAATAGAGAAGAGATGGAGAGGATAATGAAAGAGATGTAAGATGGAATAATATCTTGATAGCACGAGATGTTGGATGGACTTTTAGAAGGATGGACTAATAAAGAACAATTGGAGTAGTTGGAATTCAGAACCGAGGGCTAGAAACTAATGCAGAAGCATTTAGAGTTAGAGCTGAGCAAACTAGAACAGTGCCTTCACCAGAAAATTAGATCAGTACCAACCTAAATCAGGTCGATACCGACATGAATTTACAGGTGACTCTGTCAATTTGGATTTAGGATGAGATGGGATTCCGAGCGGACAGTGTTAAAGCCAGAGATGCGTATCAAAATGCAAAGCGTAATCAAAGGAGTATGTGCTATAATTTCTCTATGGGAATGGGAGGTAGAATGTAGCTACGGATCAAAGACCTCCATTAGATGACAACGGATGAATAACTGAGATGATCAGAAGAACAATGAGAGGTGGACTTCCAAACCAGACAGTGAAGGATGTGAACAAGAATCCATTCACCCCTAACATCTAGTACGTAAGGATTCCCCCCATATCAACTACTAATTCTAGAACTATACAATGGGAGGATAGATACGAATGTTCGTTTGATGAGATACATCCAATATACGGAGGTGTTGGATGCTTCTGAGGAAGTAATGGGATGTTATTTCCCATTATACTTGACGAAATTGGCAACTGTATGGTTTAGGTAGATGGAGAATGAGTCCACAAGAATGTGTGATGAATTAGTAGATAGATTCCAGAGATAATTTAGAGTTCGTATTTCTCAACCAAAGAATGTGATGACGCTTTCGAACGTGAAGCAAAGGTCCAGAGAGACCCTAAAAAGTCACTTAACTAGGTTTAACACAGTAGTCGCTATCCATCAATTGTTTTGATGGTTGTAGTGTTTAGAGTTGCAAAAAAGGATGACTACAAAATTGTTTATATGAACATACCTTATAAAAAGGTACGACCATGCTCTTATTTAATGCTGAATCTTTTATTAACATTGTATTACTACTACTGATTGGTTTACTTATTTCTTAAGTAGGCTGATTTTTTCCTCTAGATCTACTTCCTTTTAAATTTACACACAGTTCTTCTTTCTGGTTAAATCTTAAATCTATATTAAATTTTATTATTATCTGTTTAGTTTGTTACTATTTGGACTATAGCGAGAGTTCCCTAAGCAATTTTGAGTGTTTGTTTGATTATCAGTGTGACGCCCCACCCCGAGACCTACATTAGTAAAGAGAAATACTAAGTAATCCTGTCTACTAATGCAGAGAATAGGACTGGTTAAGGGCGACCATCATAGTAATACGTTAGTTAAGAGCCAAGCATGTCAATTATGTCTTGATTTTTTTTCATTACCTCATAAGTGGTAGACACGCTTAGTCCATAACTAATCACACTATGGTGGATTCGGACCATTTCAAAAATAATGTAATATACATGCAGATAGAAAACATCAGTCATAGAACAGCAAACCCAGATCAGAGTATATATATATATATATAAGTACATACATCACCACACATCTCCATAATAATACATCATAAATAAGTAGCATGGACTATTGAATCACATATACACCCATCCTACAAAATAATATACAATAAGAAACATAAAAGTAGATGACTCAAAACGACATCCAAGCCAAATGATAAGTCCAACAAAAGCAATCAAGCAGATCCAAGAAGCGAAGCAATCCAAACTAATCTGCAACTCGGTCTGACCCGAGTGAAAAACACACAGGTCAGGGAAGCTAAACTTATCAGTAGTAAGGATCTCAATAACAAGCGGAATGGTGAGAATCACTTTGTTGTTGCCAACGGAACGACATGTTATTCATCATATCATTTATAAGAAAGGGGACATCGTGGATTCATCTATCGATTTCAAGTGAATTCAATAAATAACATACATATGGTTTCTCTTAAGGACATCTCTAAGTAATGTGGACAAGGGATGAGAACCATATAATAACTTCATAAAGAAACATCAAATCATCATAATCTATCATAAGAACTCAATAAGAGTTAAAGGAAATCATAATCTAAATCAACATATAGAATAATATGAATGTAGCCTATATCATACTCAAGGCCATATTCAAATAACACATCAAAAAAAGGTGAAATCGAACATAGAAAACTTCATAGAAAATTGCACGTGCTATTCATCTTGACTAGTACTACTATTATTTGGTACCATACGTCGTGATGACTTGGGGTAATTAACATCTTAGCATCGTGATCATCTTGATTGACTATAGTCGAATATCGCGATGACACCCAAATCATAAAATCCGAGCAAAACATCATGATGATTGGAATCCAGTAATGACATCAAGAACATCGTAATGATTCCAATCTTATACTCGGTTTGTAGTACTAATAACATCTTGAATGTGCCACAACATCTCGAATAGGAACCCAATGGGTGTTAATGTACGTCCCATACCATACATTCGCACCTATTGGTTTACTAATCGTCGATCGATGCCACATTAGAAAACATTCATAAAAATCCAAATCAAACATACACCGCCTCGTCTTATTGGCGAGTGTAAAGCACCCAACTCATCGTGTCTCATACTTTGATGAGTTTAAAGTGACATCAAGACTTGTCTCATTTCATCGACAAGTAAAAGTCCATCTTAAACATCACAACCATCATCAATTCATCATAACAACCCCGCCTCATGTCCTCGGCAGGTAAAAATATCATAAAACAGTACCTCAAAGCCGATTCGACAGTACAAGTCCGATATTAAGCGATGAGGCGAAAACACATGTCCCATACCACGTATTTTTGCCAAATCATTTAATTCTCATTCTCATACGTCGAAAATCATCTAACTAGGCTATAATATATCTAGAAACATTTTATAGAGAAAACGGGATTTTTAAACAATTTTTAGAAATTTTTAAGTAAGTTTTAAAAGGAAAAATCTATTTATCAAATAGATTATCTATATATAACATACTTTTAAAAAATGAATAATTGCTTAAAAACCCTTTAAAATGTTTTGAAAACATTTATTTAATTAACCATAATTTATAAATAATTTTCAGAAACTTATTCAAAACCAAAATCAATTAAAACCATCAAATTCTTCAAATACCGATGTTTATCGATATTTAGATTAAAATAGAATTTAAATTCTAAAAATTTCCAAAATCAAGCCAATCCATTGTCGGATTCTTATTCAAACAATATTTAAAATCATCGAAATTTGTAGTGAAACAGTTAACGAAAGTACTGTTAGAAGCAAAAGAAAATCAACCAAGAAACTGAGTTTTTGGCTGAATTTGGACAGTCGTTTGGGTTATCAGAACAACCCAGATTTCAGCGATATTTCTGCATTATACGACCTCATGATGACAATAACATATCCAAAATTTGGAGCAATTCGCTACAAAATGAAAGAGTTATGATTTTTCAAACATAGCTCTTTTCAGTAGGCACAAAAAAACAAGATTTTTGGCTATTTTGAAACAAGGATTTTCTATAACAAAACAGCTCACAATTTCATGAAATTTTTTTGAATCATTCTGCAACTAAACTTCTCCAATATATCAAAAACTTGGGCTAATTAGCTAAAAATTGAAGAAGGTATAACTTTTCTAAAGTGGTGTATTTTCGGCCAATACACAGAGGTCAGTTTTTGACCAATTTCAAGCATTGATGTACCATATCAAAACAACTCAAAATTCAACAAAAATTTCCACAAATGTATTGTTGCCCGACTACAATAACATATCAAAAACAGAAATCAATTAGCTAAAAGATGAAAAAGATATTATTTTCTGAATATGGTGCATTTTCGATCAACAAACAAAGGTAAATTCTTGGCTTATTTCAACCAATAGTTTCCTATAGCAATATAACTCAGAATTAAATGAAAATTTCTAGTATTGCAGAGTTCCCTGTCTATAACAACATATCAAAAACTGAGATCAATTTGCCTGAAATTGAAAAAGGTACGATTTTTCTAGTATGACCTATTTTCGGCCAAAACACAAAGATCAAGTTTTGGCCGACTTCAACCAATAATTTCCTATAGCAAAATAACTCGAAATTCAATGAAAATTTCCAGAAACATACTGCTACCCGATTATAACAACATATCAAAATATGAGATCAATTCGCTTAAAATTGAAGAAGATATGATTTTTTTTTCTATATAGGGTTTTTTCAGCCAGCAAAACAGAAAACAAAGTCGATAATTTCAGCAATTCCATCAACAATTGATAGCAAAATTCGATTTTTTTAGCTTTAGCTTGCTGTAAGAAACTCTTACCTTGCTTACCAAATTTTTCAGGAAGATCTAGCAAATATTTGATAGGAATTTGTGATCTTTGGTGAAAAAAGAAGCCCTAAGAACATGTAGAAGCTAGAAAATAAACATGCAAAACAATAGAAGCAATTAAAAGAAAATTTACATCTCAAATTCTCAGATTTTGATGAAAACTATTTGGTATTGGAAGGAGATTACCTTTCTCTTCTTAGTTTAGGTGATTTTCCCTTTTAATTTGTAGAAAAGTAGGGTGGAAATTGGGTTTAGTTGAAGGCAGCCATGAATTTCTCTTTTTCTTTTTACGGTAGGTTTATTTTTGAGAAGGAGATGAATGAAAGTACGTACACCTTAGTTTTTCAATAGAAATTTCTAGATATTAGGCTAATGGATCCTTCTTTCTATGTAATTAAGCCCAAGAGAGAAATTACTTAGTGGAATTGCAAGGTTATGTATACATATTAACCTATTTTACACTATATTCATACAATACTACATTTTCAAGCCAAATAAAATACATAGATCAATTTGTTTTTGAAATAAAATAGTTATTGTGACAAAATAAAATTTATTTGAACAATAAAAATATAATTTTTAATAATAAATCCCCATTTTAACAGTATTTTACAATTTGCATAATTTTAGTGTAAAAACACTATTTTCAAAGTATAACTTTAACAAAATTTATTATCTTAGCCAAATAAATTTTAACGCCAAATAAATTTTAACAAATCATTCTAACACTTTTAAAACAACAAAATAATATTTTTTTCACAATATTTCATCTTTTATTTTATTAAAAGACATGTTTTCTTCATATTTTTCCTTTTATATTCAATAATAGGCTAATATTGACAATAATTATCAATATTATCTTATTGACTTAGTAAAATATAGTAGTAGACTAATTTCACTCCAATACCTCAAAATAAAGTTTTTAAAACTTTATTTCCATCAATTTGCATTTATTTCGACAATTAAATGTTGAAATACATTACTTGGTAATTTATTAACTCAAATTTACCTAAATTCCAATATTTTGCATTTTATTTAACCAAAATACCAAACAATGAATTTTAAACCCAATATTTAACTTCATACGTATTGTTTGTTTGAAATACACAATTTAAACCAAATTTATTTCTTCATTACATTTTATTTACCATATTAAATTATAACTATCATTATAATTTAATATCATCAGTAATCTCCAATACCAGTGTTGTTACAGACTCCCCTCCTTAACAAAATTGTGTCCTCGCAATTTCTAGAGAAAAAGGGGGTAAATAACACTAAAGATACAATCATGGAAGGATAAAAACAAGCTCGATTTCCAAATCATTCATACTCTCAATATAGAATGGTAGAAAGAAACAAGGAAAAACTCACTTGGTTAACTCGATGGCCTATCATATGCTAATATAGTGATTAGCAAACCATCGAATTTTCCAAGCAACTCGAAAGAATTTCGAAGATCTCCCATTTTGAATCAAAACTCAATAGGATGCTCAACAAATAATCAATCGAAAATGATTGATTGCTCAAAACTCTATGAATAGCGTCGGGATCAAACTCACTCAAACCCGAACTTTAAACAATAAAGAAGATCATCAACAAAATTTTCCGCATAATAACACGGAAAGAACATCCTCATAACAAGATAAACACAATATAAAAGATTGATAAATCACAAGATGGCTTCCCACAAGACCACCCACTCGAACGACCGTGAAAAATGCACGTCGTTAATAATAGCTCAAAGATAGAATATACTCAAGAAACGAGGAAATGGGCTCGAATTAACTTTTAATCCAAGATATTTAGAATTTTTAAATCTCAGCATCTTTTAAATTTTAAATCTCAATTTCCAACATTTGAAAATTTTCAAACTCTTTACTATACCACTTAGTAAGTAATTTTAAACTCAAATTAAAAGTCCAAATTTCTTCTCTTACTTCAAAATTAATTTCCAAAGAAATTTGTAAATCCATAATAATATTCCTCAAAATAAATTAAGGGTTTAAATTCTCTTTACTCTTTCTATTAAAACACTTAAATAGTTTTAAAGAAACAATCTTCAAATTCTCTTATAACTCTTCTCTTAAACATCCAATGTATATAATATAGATTCTAAAATCTCAAAATAGACTTCCAATAAAGCACGAAAAAAAAATCTCATTTATATTCTCATCTTTATAATTTAAATAAATAAATAAATGGCATTGCCTCGCCATTGAGTCTCTAATAAATAAATATATCTATTGGCTGCAGAGTTAATCGAACGATCAAAACTGCCTCGCCACTCTATTACTCGTCTTTAAAATCAATGGCTGCAATTACAATTCAAAAATAAATTTAATATTTAATCTCAAATATTATTTTCAAAATCTCATTTTTTTTAAATCACAAACCATCGTGTCTGATTGCCTCATCATAGCATTTAAGAGATTCCTATCGATAACGTTGATCAGGCGTATCGACAAGAACTCTTAACTACTTGATGGACAACCCAACACTCTCAAATTATTTCTATAAAAGTAATATTACTCTTATAAAATATATTCTCAAAATATTCTTTGATTTTTTTTAATATATCTCAAAGCTCAAATTTCTCTTTAAAACCCATATTTATATAGCTTCAAAACTCAAACCAAAGAACATTAAGAGAATGCATCGAGATATTCCTAGAATACTCGATTCTCAAAATCAACAGAAGGAAATGGAATGTTCGTCAACTTCTACAAGATGACAAGCTGCTCGCAGAAATTACCAAGACATAAGATACGCAAGATATTCTTCTCAAAGAAGAAGAAGCACAAAAACAACAAATCATTACTTCAAACAAAGTAATGCTACAAAGGATAACACCGATTGAGTATCCGAAAAAGGATAACTCAAAGTAACTGAATAATAAACTCAATCAAGCTCGAACAATCAAGTAACTCACCTATTCCTTAGTGGAAGTCCTCGTGGAAGGATAGCCGAAGGCTAACAGCTAGGAATAAGGTTAATTTAAAACTCAGTTGGCCGATTGGATATCAAACCCGAATGGACTCATCAAAACTCAACAAGGTCACCTTGACTGGAATTCGAGATATGTCATCAACATCTCGATACTCAAGAGTGAATTCACAAGCTTTGGAATCGTCATTAACATTCCAAAGTGACAGAAATAAGGAACCAATCAAAATAGGAAATCTAAATATACAATAGGATCTATAAAACAAAGGATTTGACTTAATATCAAATAAGTCAATCCATCTCAAACCAAATGCATCTCAAGATTATGAGTAAAAAAACAAATACTCACAAAAGGAGCATCAAAAATAAAAATCTCGGAATGCTCACAACGAGCCAATCGTTGTGGATACCTTCAATAGGATTCACAACTCCCAAAGGAATGCAACAAGAATGCTCAAAGAAATCAATCAGCTCCATCGATACGAATTCACTCGTATCGACAAAAAAAAAATGAGAATAGAATAATCCTAAATAAGATTATTTATAAGATAAGATGACATCAAACTCTTTTATGGAATGTTACAGAATATAATCAACATTCTTAGACATATTCCTTTCTATCTACCCCAAAATAATTAAAAAGGGACACGAATCAAATAGGGATAGGGGCAAGGCAAGGTCAAGGTGAAACCGATCATGATTAAGGGATGATGTATATGGATGTATTATATCTGATGTATGGTATCTCGTATGCTGTTCTATATATATTACATTATATTCTGAAACCTTGCTCTGATACCAAGCTGTGACGCCCCACCCCGAGACCTACATTAGTAAAGAGAATTACTAAGTAATCCTGTCTATTAATGCAGAGAATATGGCTGGTTAAGGGCGACCATCATAGTAATACGTTAGTTAAGATCCAAGCATGTCAATTATGTCTAGATTTTTTTTCATTACCTCATAAGTGGTAGACACGCTTAGTCCATAACTAATCACACTATGGTGGATTCGGACCATTTCAGAAATAATGTAATATACATGCAGATAGAAAACATCAGTCATAAAACAGCAAACCCAGATCAGAGTATATATATATAAGTACATACATCACCATACATCTCCATAATAATACTTCATATATAAGTAGCATGGACTATTGAATCACATATACACCCATCCCATAAAATAATATACAATAAGACACATAAAAGTAGACGGCTCAAAACGACATCCAAGCCAAATGATAAGTCCAACAAAAGCAATCAAGCAGATCCAAGAAGCGAAGCAATCCAAACTAATCTGCAACTCGGTCTGACCCGAGTGAAAAACACACAGGTCAGGCAAGCTAAACTTATCAGTAATAAGGATCTCAATAACAAGCGGAATGGTGAGAATCACTCCGTTGTTGCCAACGGAACGACATGATATTCATCATATCATTTATAAGAAAGGGGACATCGTGGATTCATCTATCGATTTCAAGTGAATTCAATAAATAACATACATATGGTTTCTCTTAAGGACATCTCTAAGTAAAGTGGATAAGGGATGAGAACCATATAATAACTTCATAAAGAAACATCAAATCATCATAATCTATCATAAGAACTCATTAAGAGTTAAAGCAAAACATAATCTAAATCACCATATAGAATAATATGAATGTAGCCTATATCATACTCAAGGCCATATTCAAATAACACATCACAAAAAGGTGAAATCGAACATAGAAAACTTCATAGAAAATTGCACGTGCTATTTATCTTGACTAGTACTACTATTATTTGGTACCATACGTCGTGATGACTTGGGGTCATTAACATCTTAGCATCGTGATCATCTTGATTGACTATAGTCGAATATCGTGATGCCACCCAAATCATAAAATACGAGCAAAACATCATGATGATTGGAATCCAGTAATGACATCAAGAACATCGTAATGATTCCAATCTTATACTCGGTTTGTAGTACTAATAACATCTTGAATGTGTCACAACATCTCGAATAGGAACCCAATGGGTGTTAATGTACTTCCAATACCATACATTCGCACCTATTGGTTTACTAATCGTCGATCGATGCCACATTAGAAAACATTCATAAAAATCCAAATCAAACATACACCGCCTCGTCTTATTGGCGAGTGTAAAGCACCCAACTCATCGTGTCTCATACTTTGATGAGTTTAAAGTGACATCAAGACTTGTCTCATTTCATCGACAAGTAAAAGTCCATCTTAAACATCACAACCACCATTAATTCATCATAACAACCCCGCCTCATGTCCTCGGCAGGTAAAAGTATCATAAAACAGTACCTCAAAGCCGATTCGACAGTACAAGTCCGATATTAAGCGATGAGGCGAAAACATATGTCCCATACCACGTATTTTTGCCAAATCGTTTAATTCTCATTCTCATACGTCGAAAATCATCTAACTAGGCTATAATATATCTAGAAACATTTTATAAAGAAAACGGGATTTTTAAACAATTTTTAGAAATTTTTAAGTAAGTTTTAAAAGGAAAAATCTATTTATCAAATAGATTATCTATATATAACATACTTTTAAAAAATGAATAATTGCTTAAAAACCCTTTGAAATGTTTTGAAAACATTTATTTAATTAACCATAATTTATAAATAATTTTCAGAAACTTATTCAAAACCAAAATCAATTAAAACCATCAAATTCTTCAAATACCGATATTTATCGATATTTAGATTAAAATAGAATTTAAATAAAATTTAAATTCTAAAATTTCCAAAATCAAGCCTATCCATTGTCAGATAATAAAACTAAACATTCATCATCAAACTTATTCAAACAATATTTAAAATCATCGAAATTTGTAGTGAAACAGTTAACGAAAGTACTGTTAGAAGCAAAAGAAAATCAACCAAGAAAATGAGTTTTTGGCTGACTTTGGACAGTCATTTGGGTTATCAGAACAACCCAGATTTCAACATATATTTGCATTATATGACCTCATGATGACAATAACATATCCAAAATTTGGAGCAATTCGCTACAAAATGAAAGAGTTATGATTTTTCAAACATAGCTCTTTTCAGCAGGCACAAAAAAACAAGATTTTTGGCTGTTTTGAAACAAGGATATTCTATATCAAAACAGCTCACAATTTCATGAAAATTTTCTAAATCATTCTGAAACTAAAATTCTACAACATATCAAAAACTTGGGGCAATTAGCTAAAAATTGAAGAAGGTATAACTGTTCTAAAGTGGTATATTTTCGGCCAATACACAGAGGTCAGTTTTTGACCAATTTCAAGCATTGATGTACCATGTCAAAACAACTCAAAATTCAACAAAAATTTCCATAAATGTAGTGTTGCCCGACCAAAACAACATATCAAAAACAGAAATAAATTAGCTAAAAGCTGAAAAAGATATTATTTTCTGAATATGGTGCATTTTCGATCAACAAACAAAGGTAAATTCTTAGCCTAATTCAACCAATAGTTTCCTATAGCAAAATAACTCAGAATTAAATGAAAATTTCCAGTAATGCATAGTTCCCTGTCTATAACAACATATTAAAAACTGAGATCAATTTGCCTTAATTTGAAAAAGGAACGATTTTTCTAATATGACCTATTTTCGGCCAAAACACAAAGATCAAATTTTGGTCGACTTCAACCAATAATTTCCTATAGCAAAATAACTCGAAATTCAATGAAAATTTCAAAAAATATGCTGCTAACCGATTAAAACAACGTATCAAAATCTGAGATCAATTCGCTTAAAATTGAAGAAGATATGATTTTTTCAATATAGGGGTTTTTCAGCCAGCAAAACAGAAAACAAAGTCGATAATTTCAGCAATTCCATCAACAATTGATAGCAAAATTCGATTTTTTTAGCTTTAGCTTGCTGTAAGAAACTCTTACCTTTCTTACCAAATTTTCAGGAAGATCTAGCAAATATTTGATAGGAATTTGTGATCTTTGGTGAAGAAAGAAGCCCTAAGAACATGTAGAAGCTAGAAAATAAACATGCAAAACAATAGAAGCAATTAAAAGAAAATTTACATCTCAAATTCTCAGATTTTGATGCAAACTATTTGGTATTGGAAGGAGATTACCTTTATCTTCTTAGTTTAGCTGATTTTCCCTTTTAATTTGTAGAAAAGTAGGGTGGAAATTGGGTTTAGTTGAAGGCAGCCATGAATTTCTCTTTTTCTTTTTACGGTAGGTTTATTTTTGAGAAGGAGATGAATGAAAGTACGTACACCTTATTTTCTCAACAGAAATTTCTAGATATTAGGCTAATGGATCCTTCTTTCTATGTAATTAAGCCCAAGAGAGAAATTACTTAGTAGAATTGCAAGGTTATGTATACATATTAACCTATTTTACACTATATTCATACAATACTACATTTTCAAGCCAAATAAAATACATAGATCAATTTGTTTTTGAAATAAAATAGTTATTGTGATAAAATAAAATTTATTTGAACAATAAAAATATAATTTTTAATAATAAATCCCCATTTTAACAGTATTTTACAATTTGCATAATTTTAGTGTAAAAACACTATTTTCAAAGTATAACTTTATCAAAATTTATTATCTTAGCCAAATAAATTTTAACAAATCATTTTAACACTTTTAAAACAACAAAATAATATATTTTTTCACAATATTTCGTCTTTTATTTTATTAAAAGACATGTTTTCTTCATATTTTTCCTTTTATATTCAATAAAACGCTAATATTGACAATAATTATCATTATTATCTTATTGACTTAGTTAAAATACAGTAGTGGACTAATTTCACTCAAATACCTCAAAATAAAATTTTTAAAACTTTATTTCCATCAATTTGCATTTATTTCGACAATTAAATGCTGAAATACATTACTTGGTAATTTATTAACTCAAATTTACCTAAATTCCAATATTTTCCATTTTATTTAACCAAAATGCCAAACAATGAATTTTAAACCCAATATTTAACTTCATACGTATTGTTTGTTTGAAATACACAATTTAAACCAAATTTATTTCTTCATTACATTTTATTTACCATATTAAATTATAACTATCATTATAATTTAATATCATCAGTAATCTCCAATACCAATGTTGTTACAATCAATGTAACATAAAAAATGAACTTTGTTTATTTTACTTCAGTCATCCTGTCTTATATAATAGTAGAGTATTGAACAAAAAATGAGTAAAACAGCAACTGATGGTTCAAAAGGAGTTGGTTTATGTATTTGTTATTTGTATTAACAATCTTTCTCTAAATCTACTAGATTTAAACTATACACAGACTTCTTTTTTTAGGTTAAATCTTTAACTAACATTAAATGTTTCATAGTAATTGATTTTTCCATTATTATTTAGATTGAAGCGAGAGTTCCCTAAACAATGCTCTATAGTAACATGAATTTGTACTCTATTTTTTATTTTAGCCGTTGCATATAGTGGTATCTTTCAAGAATGTGAAATCAATTTCCTTTCTCTTTTTTTTTAATAAAACGTTTGCTCTTTTGGTAAAATATACAAGGTATGCTTATCATTTATTTAATATGATACATACCTTATAATAAATACAATCATGTTGTGTTATAATGCTTTGCCTTCAATCAACATCATCATTAATTTTATTAATTGGTTTACATATTAATTTTTTTAGCTAACAAATTATTTTTAAATCGGTTTCCTTTCAAACCTACACAAATTTCTCCTCACAAGTTAAGTCATTAACTATCATTAAATTGTCTTTTAATTTCTCCTATTCTGTGAACAAGAAATATGTTTAATGCATTCTTGAACTTCTGCTAGGCGAGCTCAATGCTTAATAAAATATGAATATGCAAAATGGATGCACAACTTATTATGATTTTTGAAATACAGGATGACAAATATTTAGTATAGAACTTCTATAAAATTATATTGCTATCTAGAGGCTTGACTATACGTTATTTAATAGGTTTCTTTTCTTATCATTTCCATGTTTTCATTGTTAAAACAAATCAATTGGACAAGATTCAATCTTGGTCAAGCTTTCTATATACCATTATGTGTTATTCATATTGAATTCTTCACTATAAACGGACTGAATCCTTGATTAAAATGAATAACAATGAACATATATTCTCATTCTAATTTACAAAATGATTATCAAAGCTTGAAAATTAACAGAAGTTGTGTAAAATTATTGAATAGATCTAGTAAATATATTGCTATGAAAAATTATATTATCTTTTTTATATTAATAATCTCTCACATGTACATATTAGATGGTCATTTTTTATAGTCATATCCTTACAGTACACCATGGTTTAATTATGTGACGTTTTATAGCAGCCAATATACCAAAAGTATCACTTTTTATAACTAGAATGTTAGTTCTTGGAGTTCACCAATGCACAAATTAACGATTATGCATGGAAGACAAAATTTTAGTCAATTTGCCACACAATGACATTTTATGTATCGGCTATTTTGATTTTATATTTTTCTCCTTTATTGATATGCTTCTATATCCATGGTTTTGGTTGGAAAATGTATCTCTATATCTTAAAGCCTCCTTTTAAACTTTACCAAAATGCCTCCTTTAATGTTGATTATGACTACCACTTCATAAAGTCATCTTTAAGGTTTCTTTTTCACTGTGTATATGCTTGCATATAGGAGAGATTACAACCTAATTTTACTTCATTTTTCTTTATTTATGATCGAGCTACAAAATATGAATTATAATGGTAAACATAAGTTTTTTCAAGATGAAATAACAAAGTTAAAACATTCTTAATTAACTATTGTGGCATAGTTGACTTATTAATAATCAAACTTGGATGTTGATTTACTAACGAATTTATCAAACTACTCTCACTGACTAGTATGCTACTTATTTGTGTGATACTACCTTAGGTTTAGGTAGAGGCATTTATTTTTACGATGCTCAATTTTTTGAACAGTAAATCTATTTTGACCTTGTGTCTTTAATTGAATCCATTTTTTAATTTTGAACAACTCGATTATTATAGTGATTTTGCAACTCTTATTGCTCTTTCTTATATGAAATAGGTTAGTTTCTGCTTGATGACTTTATATGTATATATCATTATAGACCAACACAGATTTACTCAATGGAACTAAATGTGGTAATGTGAATATGACCAATTCTATATTGATGTGTTTCCACAAGTTTGACAAAGCTGGAAAGTATAAGTTGCATATGCATTTTTTTAGGTGTACATTTTCAATAAAAAGATTGACTTTTTAAAAAAAACTTCAAATGCTACATATTTACAAAGCACATAAAGAGAGAGTAAAAAAATACAAGACATACTATCTCAATAAGGAGTTTACTATGAAATAAATTTTACAAAATGACAGACAAACCAAATATTTATTAGCAAAGGCAGGCAACAATAATTCACTTGACCCTAAAGCTTCTACAGTTTCACCATGTATACGGTTCAGGAAACAACAACTCTATTAACGATTTTGAAAATCATCTAATCCAGTTGTTGAAAACATTGTTGTCCATCTTTTCAGAAAAACTAAAGGCCTGTTTGGTTTCATTTTTTATTTTGCGTTTTTAACATTCGTAACAAAAAGAGGATAACAGAAGAGAAAATTAAAATTTTAGACCATTACGATACAAATAATGGAGAGACGACAGAGGGGATGGAGGGTCGACAAAGTGGATGGATTGGTTTTCATTATTTTGTTCTTTTTCAAAACATGAAAAACAAAATAATTTTGTGTTCTATTTTACATATTAGCTTCATTTTTCAAATTGGATGTTTTACAAAAATTCATGCGTTGTGTGCATATTTTTTGAAAGAAAACACAAAACTAAAAAGTGCAAACCTAACAGGGCCTAATTGGCTAATTTCTTTGTTTTGGCTTTTGTATATAAAAGCATGCACGACCTCATTAGATTTAAATTTAGTAATTACTTTAAGTAGCCCAAAAGGAGTAGCAGTAGGATAAATTTTAGATTATGCCATGCAAATACTTATATGCTATGTTAGTTGCAAACAGCCATTGAATCATTATGTTTAAATTAAGTTTCTAATTTCATGTACATCTTGTGCTTATGTAGGAAGGATGATTATTTCAAGTAATTTACAGAGTTTAAAGATGGAGATGATAAGATAGAAGTTTCACTTATGGCATATCAGGTCTAATGTCCCTTTCTTACAAAAAATAAAATAGAAATATAAGTGTTTTTTATTTTTATTGAAGTATTTGCATAGTTTAGGCTTAACAAGAATTTTTTTAATAACAACTAAAGCTTGCAGTTGCAAATGAAGAAGGGAATTTACGAAGATTCTCTTCTTCATGATAATCCTGAACGAATTTGCAGCTTTAGAACAGTAGCATACCTGGATTGGCATTTCAAAGAGACCATATGGATATTTTGATCAGTGCAACAAATGTTTTATTCCATGGATTGACTGCTATAGGATAGGGATGAAGATTAAGATACTACCATGTTTTCCACTATACTATTCAAACTATTTTGGTAGCTTCTTCATATACTCTGTCATTTCTCTCATATGATCTTCTCTTCATGTCACATTTGTCTACTTTTTATACAATGCAATTGCAGAGTCTTTGCGATATTGAACAAATCTAATATAATATATTTTGAACTGGTACATTGAAAATGAGTGAAACTTCAAGCATGATTTGTTCATAATTATTTATTTTCATTGGATGATGTACTGTTTATATTGTATAATAAAATTAAATTTAGCTTTTAGTGACAACTTTTATATTCATATATTTGTAGTTGTTTTTGGATATCATACATGCCATTAATATTTCAAAAATTACGTAAATCTGGTTATAAAAGAGTTTGTATGGTAAGGGTGCAAATTGTTATAAAATCAATATCTCTAATGCAAAAACGAATCACGCTGTTGTCATGTCATGTGCAATCATTATTTCAATAATATAGGCGACCAAGCTTAAAAAACAACTATGTCTGAAAGAAAAAAAAGAGAGAAAGCTCGGTAATCACTTCAAACAATGTGTACTAACTTTTCTTCTTTACAAATACTATCTACTTGACACATGAGACAAGACTAGGAGAATGGTAAATGGACCAGTGGAGTATCGGCATCAGCCTTCATGAAAGAAAATGGACAGACAAAAATGGATCAAACAATATGACAATGAGACATCAACAAAATAATACTCTCACAATTCGTACAACCATTTCCAATCTAAATTTTAAAAAAAATACATGTATGTATTAAACTATACGCACATCAGTTCACCAATACCATAATAAAATAAAATCACCATATGCGAAGCACAGGTTCCAACCTAGTGGATCTTATGGAGTTTTACCACGAGGTTAAGAGATACTTGTATCAGGAGGACGTTGAAACTAAGATTGCTGAAGTTAATGTTGTGGTTAATGGAGGACCGTCTAGAGAAGGGTATAGAAAATACAAAGGAAAGCTGAAGATATCTTTATTAGAACTTAAAGCTAAGTGTTTTGGGTGAAATTATAAAAGTTGAGTTTTTGTAGCTCTTGAATTGATAAGGTAGAAAGTTAAAACAAGTTTTGAATTTTTTGAACATTCATGATAAGTAAAATGAATTTGATGTTTTATATATACTCTTAGGACGTACTAGAGTATTATATGAGTATGAACTTAAGTTATAAAATGCTTATAACTTAAAGTTATGTTTTATGAAATTGTTCATAAATGGTTTTAATGAATGACATATTATTAGTGTAAATGAATGTGACTTAGAAAATTATTGGTATAGTTAAAAATGATGAGTACGTAAGGGGATCATTTTATTCGCATGACTTTTCTTGATTTAGGATTCAAGTACACGATTTCGAGGTGGTTTACACCAGTTCGGGCAATGATTTTTCACTCGATTCTTAATGATAGACATTTGATATGGATTCCTAATATGATCTCGAGGTTTTCTATCATAGCATTTGGCTATGTAAGGAGAAAGAAGATTTATAATCAAGGAACTAGATCGAAGTCCACTCTATAGAGGTCAAATGATCTATACTAGTTTGGAAGTGAAATTATATCATCGAGCAAGTGATTAGATTTTATATTGCGTACCACGGTCCATATACATCGTACGAGCTTTAGTATATATGCATGCTTTGTTTTGTTGGCTTATGGAGAGTTTTGGTTGACGACTCTTCGATTTGTTTTCAGGTAGCATGAATAATCGACTGTGTAAAAACCTAGGGTTGTTGAGCGTAAGGTACGCTAGTAGATTATTTATCGTTTCTGTGCGTTAAGAGGATTTTTAACTTGAGAAAACCATAGGCTTTGTTTTCTTGTAATTTTGAAATATGTTAAGCATTGCTTTATGATTGTTTATTTTGTTGCTTGTGTTGTAATTTCGAGGAGGAAATATTCTAAGTGGGGGAGAATGTAACGATTCGGAATTTTGGACACTTCATATTTAAATAATTAATTATTTAAATATTTGAATATCGGATTAAATGTTATTAAATTGATTTCATAACCATGTTAACCCCCTTTATATCATAATAAATAATGGTAAACTTGTTTTGGAAATTAGTTTACAAAACTATATACTAAAGAAATATCGGTAATGTGATCGAAAATTGTTTTATCGATAAACAGCTTTTTACTTGTCGGAAGTAGTTCAAATTTTTTTATATACACTTTTTGTGTAACATCCCGCCTTTTCGCACGCTTTAAATCGACACACGTGCCAATTCAAACCAGGAAGGGCGGATTGTTATGGGGTAAATAAGAAAAAGTAGAGAAAGAAAAACAAATAGAGTCTTACAGCGGAACGATAAAATATAATAATCAATATACAGTTCATAAAACTATTTTACAAAACATTTGATTTTTCTTATACAATAAATATCAGAGTTCACATACCAAAGGATAATAACAATGCAGCGGAATAAAATGGTGTAGTAGAATAATATAGTAGATAATATTAATACAAATCTTCGTCTTCGCCCTCCAGAATAAAATCTTCAAATCCTGAAACGCTCAGACTGACCCAAGCGAATTAAAAAAACAAAACACTCGAGTCAGAACTAAAATATCTTATGTAAGTTAAATCAACAGGAATAAATATGAGTGGAACGGCGTCAAAGATGTTTACGGGATTTGACATCTCCTATCCATTGTCTAACGTGAGTGCAGTAACTTACGGGACGCTCGGGATTCACATCTCCTAAGGATCCGTTAAACTATTTACTATGTAGTAATATTTTGCTATTATAATAGTGTCTAATAGTAAATAAACTTACCTTTTTCATAGAATTAAGGGGTTACCCATATAGCCCTTAACACGTAATAGTCCCAGTAATCCATCCAATATCATAGTCCCTCCTGATCGGGAAGCCACCAGAGGATACCACACGGGCTACGGGAGAAAACCAAACTCGTACAAGGCACGATAGGGTAGGTTACACGGCACAACTAGGCAATTCCAGGGTAGATATACCAATTAAGCATTCGGACTGGTGGTAACGCGTAGCCGCAACTACCGCCCACCTCAAGCCACACCCCCAAATAAAAAAAATCAAAAGTGGTCACCGAATCAATCCAAAAGTTAAAGTATAATATCAAAGGGATGTGTCTGATCGAAGGCGCTACCTCATTAGCCCGAGAATCGCTCCTGTTTTAGCCACCTTATGCCAACTCACGGGAGTTGGTCCACGTATTTACCTCAAAGGAAATGCCACCACCAACCTACTTCATTCTGGAATCTCTACCGCGTACACGGTTGTTAAAGTGGTTTTCGGAGTTGGCAGAGAGTATGACAACTTCCGATCCTGGTCTCTTCAATAACCAATCGTTATTATAACACCGCGGCCTTTCAAAATAGTTTATATTTTTAAAACCAGAATATAATATCCATTTCAAACCCATATAAATATGATATCATTTCTATTTTAAAACCCAAATTAATATGATATCATTTTATTTCAAATATATCCCTTTCAAGAATCATAGCACTTCAAATTTATATACCTTGAAATCTATAGCTTACATAACCTAATATACTTCAATGGTTTAAATATTAGATTACTTTACATAATAAAATAGCTTCTTAAATTTTACAAATAAATTACAAATACCGATTTGAACCTTTCAATAAACCATTTCAATTCATATATTTCAAAGCTTTAAATATTCCACCATTTCAAAACTAAATTTGATAATTTAGATTCAAAAAATCCAATCTTATATTATTTAGTTTGGAAATAAATTTACAAAATAAATCCATTTTCATTTAAAACAAACTCAAATTTCAAATAACTAAATATTTTCTTTAATTCATTTATACTTGAAATAATCATTTAATTCAACTAGACCCAAAAATCAAGTTATAATAATTATCTCCTTTAAAATTTTGTATTTAATAAATTTCAAATCAACCCATTAGAGTTTACTTCTAAAATAAATTCAATTTCAAATACATCTCCAATTTATCCCTCAACCTTAATTTTGTTTAATCATTATGCACTCTATATTAAAATAAGGTTTAAAACTTACTTATATTTATTTTAAATAAAATCAACCTCCATTATTAAGCTTAATTTTTATTTGACACACTTATACATAGCTTAGATTCAAGCATTCAACTATATATAAAAACAAATTATATAATCTCAAAAATCGATATTCATTAAACCATAATATATAAAATAATCAAACTTTATTATTGGGCTTATTTTATATTTCAAAGCATATTTATATATAGCTAGAAATCAATAATAAATTTGACGTTTATATAACATCAAAAATCAATATTTATATAACCCGTATATTTCTTTACAAAACAATAGAAAAACCGTTTCAAAATATTTTTATCTATATAGACCGCGGTGCCTGTATATAATTTTCTATCCTATGGTCAAGTGATACAGATATTTATCATTTCAATCCGTAATTAAACTAAAAATACGGTTATATATCATTTCAAACTGCAATCCCGAATGAAATGAAAATGCATGATAACTTGCAGTTTATAACAATAAAAATACAGCACCCATTCATCCAATATCAACCATCAACCATTTATCGCAATCATCATCAAATTTAAACAATAACATCACTATAGAACGAATAATAAACAACCGATATTAAATAGCAGTTTATATTCAATAATAAATCTAAATAACTGTTTAATTGGCAGTTTATATGCAATGAATAATTAATTAACAATTTAACTGGCAGTTTAAATGCAATGAATAAATTAAACAACAATTTAATCCAAATAAATGAAATTAACTGAGATGATGATTAAAAATATGCCAAACAACCATAAATAAATTTTAAATCACATCATATATCAATTTAACAAACATAAGAAATTTTAGAAGTTGTGAGTGGGTTAAAACACTCACCTTTTGAATTTAAATTGAATTTAAATCCAATTTAAACCCAAAATTTTTAGCTGTCTCCAAATCCGTCTAAACCAGCGTCAAAATATCCGAAATTCCAATACGAACCTAGCGGAGGAAACCGTGCGTGAAATGGAGTAAGTATGAAAAAGTTATTAAGATTTTAACATTGAAATTAAAATTAAAATTAAATTAAAATAAACATAACTTACTCTCTTTACACGTCATCAAGAAAAAGAAACGGCCGAAACCCTAAATCTCGTGAAACCCTACAGTACGCAAACACGCTCCATCTCCCAATCGCGTTCAACACAGCTACACCACGTGCCCATTACCTTTGACCACGCTGCACGACCACTACCGACCCCAGGGGAGCCTCGCGCCACCTCCCTCCAGATCGCCCTTCGATCCTCTACAACCCACGCCGTGCGTTCCACCACCAAGGCACCGCCGCCGCCGCCGTTATAGGGTCTCGTCGAACCCTAGCTGGCTGATTTCAGGTGCCACGTCGCACGATACCACCTCCAGTCACCATCAAACAACTCCTCACGACAATCTCCACCAAACCCACACGACAATTTTTCTGATTGAGGCTGAAATCAAAAAACCCCCAAATTGACGTGTTGGGTTTGCGAATTTTGAGCTTTGATCGAGTTTTCAGGTCGATTCGAGCATCATTTACAGAAATGAACACTTGACGTAGATTCGTATCGATGAGATCTTTGACATATATTTTTTTCAAATTTTTCTAAGGAGTTGAACCTTTTGACTTTGATTTTGAATTGGAATTGGATCTGAAATTTTGTTGTCTTCTATTGAGGAGGAAAGATAGCTGAATTGCGTACAGACAAATGAAAATTAGGGAGGCTAGGGTTTATAGTAGGATATTTATAGAGAAATTTGAAATAGAATAAATGGATCAGGTTGAATACGCGCTAACGACAAAGCGGCCCAAAAAGCCCGCTCTGACCCCGGAACGAAATTGGGCAAACCCATATATCAAAATAGGCGTTTTAAAATATTTTAAACGCGATGGAAAAAGTTTCACGTCCAAATTCCATCATATGAAGAAGTTATGCAAAAATCAATATTTTCAAATTAATTTCAATTGATTTCAATTTCATTAATTTCAAGGCGTTTCAAGTCCGTACGATCAAACGACAAGTCCAATCGTCATGAAATTTGAAATCCTATAACAATTCACCGTTACGGATCCGATGAAATTGGTTTCGTCAAAATTCGAGTCAGTGGCCAAAATGGCTATTTTTACATTAATTAAATAAATAAAAATTTAGTCAATTTAATCAAATTTTCAATTTAAATTCGATAATTACCAATCTTATCATTTTAAATTTTCCAATCATTTACAATGATTTAAACCAAATTTAACTGTCAAATTAGAGTTGATAAATTTATAAATTTCAATATTAACCCCAATTTCATTAAATTTTCAAATTATAAATAAATTCCCCAAAATTCCGTTTAATTAATTAATTAAATTATTATTCCATTCATTCCTGTCAAATAGATGGATTAAACCTTGGATTCAAAACTATTACATAAATAAAAAATATTACATAAATATTCTCACTATCATCTAAATTCCCATTTTATATATTTAATTCATTTTATTGTAATTAATCCTTTTATTATAAATTGAATCCAATCAATTTTTTATAAGTTCCAATTAAACTGATTAGAATCAATTCCACCCTATAATTGAGTCTATTATCACTCTATAACACAGTTAACCCTTGTCTCATATTTCATTCCATTAATATATTCATATTTTATCTTCATTTCAATTAGTGCAATATTAAATATTTAATTCTACTTATTTGTGATAAAAATCCAATTATTTAAGTGTTAATTCAAATAAATAAATAAATCCTGCCTCCCCTTCGTTTCATTCAATTAATTATCATAATTTCGTCTTAGGTACCATTTACATTGGTATATATCCCGATAAATTAACATTTTCCCAAATTATCTTTATTTCAAATTGCATAACATTTAATTCCAATTGCTACAGAATTTACACTTTTTATAAATTGGATTTCAATGGATTGATTTATTTTAATCCGAAACTTTTATTAAGTTCATTACTATTTTATAAACTTAGTTACCTTGTTTTCTTTTCATTCATTACCTTTTAATTTATTTCCTTCAAACCAATATTATAATTTCTTATAGAACATTGATTATATTCAATGACCATTTATTATAATTTTTATTCTTTAATTTAATTCAATGCTTACATTTTGTTTTCATATATTAACTTTGCAGCTACGTATACGTCTTCATTGATTCCATTGATTTCCATTAACTCCATTCCATAAATGTATATCCAATTACTACCTTAAAATAAGTTTACATTTCTATTAATTTCCATTCACACTTCCATTATTTTATATTACAATCATTAAACTAACGTTTATAATCAACACAAACATTATGAATACTTATCGACCTGCATCATCCTTATTACGTAAATTTACGTTTTATCCCATTATAAATAAATGCGCACATGAATTAATTCATATTTACATCCACTTCCATATATAAATTTTATAACTAAGTTATAACATTTACATTTATTTTTCTTATTTTAATTAATTACCAAATATTCCTATTTACACTAAATTATAACTTTGCAATCTTAACAAATGCATAAATTCTCAACTGCCTAATATATACCTTAATTACTATTAAATGTTCTCCATAAATTTATTTACTTAGTTTCAAACTTTTGTTCATCAATTACTGTCCTATAAATAAACTTACGTTTCTATTCAATTTACATTATTTCCAATTAATTGCAATATAAATTTTAAATTGTTAATTTTTAAGTTCAATTTCTACATCTAATTTCTACCATTCGTTACAATATAAATTATAAGATTTTTATTTCTTTCCATATTTAATAAAAAAATCTTATTAATTTAACTCATTTTAATCATCGAATTTTACGGGCCGTTACATTTTGCTTAGGAAATCAATAAAATACTTCATCGTTACGGAAAAGAAAAATGACGATGTCATAGAAGATATTTTGTGTGTAACGGTAAAAAGGTAATTTTGCTAAAAGATTTTCATGTACAGTAAAAGGAGCATGCAATACACATAGGAGGGGTCTTGGCTATGTAAAGGGAAGGATATGACATGCGTAAACACTTCATAACATTTCAATGCCTGAAAATATTAAAAAGAACAAAATGGTAGAAGTGATCAGCAGTAATCCACATTTATCTTTACTAATCTTTCTCTAATTATCTCAAAACTTCTCTAAACTCCACCAAACTTTCATCAACACCTTAGAAAATGTTTGTAAGCACGGATATATAGTTAAAGTGGAAGAAAAGTGAAGAGCTTAAGGGGATTCATGATGGGTCGTGAGCATTAGGAAGGAGGGGGAGGACTTGCATTATGGTTTTGGAGCAAAAGGTGGTGTCTGTAGGAGTTTGGTGATGGTAGGAAGTGTTCTTGGCTTTATGAGTGTTTCAACATGTGTTTGGTTTGGATCTAAGTGAGTTATCTCACTATCTTATGTGAATATATTGTGCGTGTCTGTGTGCATATGTGTGTCTGTGTGCGCAAATATAAAGTTGAAGTGGTATTAACTACGTAAAGTTATAAATTTGGACCCCTTTTTGCTTTTAAATGCAAATGAAAACTTCATATTGTATTTCTATTACCTTATATAACATGTAGCTTGGCCTAGACTTTGTGTTTATGTGTTTTCTTAGCTTGTGTGTTGAGTTGAAGTATATTTAAAAAGTGTTCGAAGCCAGTATAGTAGCCAATAGTCGCTATAGTCGCTGTGAGGATTTTTGGTATATGATTAATTTTTTCTATCATAGTTACAGCTATGTTAGAAGAACAGAGGTTCCTAATTAGGGATCCTAATCGGAGTCTGCACTAGAAAATTAGATGAGCAATACTGGTTCAGAAGGGAAGATATGTACTTGAGCGGTGATTGAGTCACATTTTGCATATGAATGATCCATGTACAATGTACAAACTGATGTATAGTATTACGTATTCCTAGGGTGATTTATTTCCTGTGAAGGGTTGAGGTGTAATTTCAAAGACGAAATTCTTTTAAGGGGAAGAATATAACGATCCTGAATTCCACTGCTTTGATTTGCAAATATTTTATTAATTTTAAATATTCAAATAATAAATTTTATAATTAAAATAAAACTTTTTAAATGATAAATAATGATGGTGAAATAGTTTTCAACTTTTTTTTACAAAATATATGGTTCGATGAAAAATAGAAAATATGACCGGAATCTGGTTTTCGAATTTTCGATGTTTTTTCATATAAAAGTTGTTTGAATATTGTGACTCTTATTTATATTTGAAAAAAACATTTAAATTTTTGGAACATCCTCAGTTAAGATAAAATAAGGTTTAAAATTTGATAAGTATACAAATAAATATACTTAAGTTAAATAAGTTAGAAAAATGAAATAAAAATAAAAATGTCATGTCATAGGGGACATAAGTACAATTAAGTAAAAAAAACATGTTTTGAACGTGTTTTAAGATGTAGTGTTAAGGGGGGACAAAGTGGTGAGGTGTAAGCAAATGAATGGAGGGTATCTGTGCAAGGGTATTTTGGTAATTCAACATTTTCATTTTATATAAAAACAAATTCTTCCTTCTCTCTCTCTTCCATTTTTATTTCTATATTTTTTAAGAACTATCTTCTTCCTCCTTAAGAATAAACCTCTTTAATGCTTCCCTTTAGAATTATAAAGAATTTAAATCTAGATTTTTACTTCTTTTTAAATGCTTTAAAAACTTAATTTCAAACTTTTTCTTTCTCCTTTTTCCTCCTACTACATTAGACCATAACTTCCTCTAGACTACTCTAAATAAAAATTTCTTTTTTCAAACCACATAGAATTTTAGTTGCTATGACTTTGTTTTTAGCGTTCTATTTCAAAATTTTCAGATATTTTTGGGTCAAAAATACATTTTTGACTCATTTTCGGGTCTACATTTTCAAACCCGAAAATAGCACTCCTTCTTTTGACCATATCTCCCTCAAAACAAATCCAAATAGGGTGGTTATTTTTTTGAAATGATAGAGAAAAGAATTTTCAAGAACTTTTCTTTGAATTTTTTTTAAAAATTTTGAGACTAACATGGCCAAAAATCAAGGAGAAGATGACCCATTTTCGAGTTGATTTTGTGGTTTTCTAAGCTTTGCAAGTTTTAAAGTATTTCAATTTCAAAAGAGTTTTGCAAAATTTTGGTTAGTAAAATTCTTTTTTTTTTTGGAAATTTTTTTCCTTCGTATTTATTGACTATTGAATGATAAAATAAACTGATTGTTTGGTCGGATTATTGTACGATTTGGATTTGCATATATATATATATATATATATGTATGTATCAATATATGTGAATGCATGTGATTAAGTTAGTGTGTGCTTAAATGTGAAGTCTAGGTTTTTTGAATGATGTGAAAGTGTGATCTTGTTAAGGTTCATGGTGTGAATAAGTAGTTATCGACATAATTATGTGGCTATTGCGCAAAGAAAAATTAACAAAGTTATAATAAGATTTGGTTATCGATGAAGAATCATAAAGAGGACGAGTTTTGATTTGTAATCAAAATAGATTTTAAATGTTAGAAACTTGGTTTCATATTATTTATCTTATGTTTTGAAAAGTTAGTAAGCCTCTAAATGGTTAAGTTAAAGAGGGAAGCCCAAACAATTTCAAGTTATGACATCCATAGCGATATACGGGTGCAGTTTCGCTTAAAAATTCGATTTTTGCAAAGCTTATTTTTTTAATAATTAAAGGTGGTTTGGAAATGTTTTATAAACTTAATAATTTTGTTTTAGAACTTAAACTAAGAATTTTATAATTAATTATCGAATAATTAGTTTTGATAATTAATAATTAATTAAGTATTAAACAAGGTTTATTAATTATAATTGATTGAAGATTAATTACTAATTAACTATCTTTTAAAAGCAAGATTAATTTTAATGAAATTTTCATTTAGAAATATTTATTTTTAATTAACTATGAGTTAAGTATAGGATTAATTTTTAATTGATTAAGTCTAAGGTTAATTATTAATTAGTTATTAGTCAAGTGTTTAAGTGCTTTTAATGATAAATTAATTAAGTTTTTAATTTAAAATAATTATTTATTAAAAGATTAATTTATTATTTAAGTTTTAATTAATTGATATTAATCAATAGTAATTATTAATAAAGGTGTTAAATTTATTTAATAATTAATAAAGGATTAATTAAGGGTTTAATTTATAAATAAATTATTTATTAAAGGTTTAATATTTATTAATTTATAATTAAACTAAGTTCAAATTTAATAAAGATTAATTATGATTTAATAAGAGATTAGCTTGTAATTAATCATTTTAAAATGGAGTTTTAAGTTTTTAATCTTTGTTTTTCAAGAATCAAATTGTTTTAAAGGTACTTCTTTTTCAAAGATGGTTTTGAACATAAGGGATGCAAGTGTCGATACAATTAAGGAACCATATAACCATGAATGATTTATGATATAAATAGTTTGAATATCTGGACGTGTGATAGAAAAATAAATCACGTTTTGCTATAATATATTAGTTGTTTGTGTTGATATGTGATAGCACAACCGTTCTGCTATAATATAATTGTTTGAATTATTTTGGACACCCATTTAGTAGGACAAATCACCATCCTGCTATTGTGTTGTTTGGACATTTATATACCAGTTGAGTTGTATTGATATATTATTCTTTGATTTGATAATGGACATGTATGTTGGTCTATGTAAATAATTGATAAGTGACTTGGAATTAAGTTGAAACTAAATGGTAACTTAAGTAAGTACCAATGGGATTGCTAAGCTCTTTTCGAATTTGTAAAGTATGGTTTTGAATTAACTTCAATTCTATAATCAATTTGATTTTAAAGTTTATAAATGATTTTCAAGTTATAGTATTATTTTATAAAGTTAATTTTAAGTAATAACTTGTTTATAAAAGGAGTTTTTACTAAATAAAAGGGTTTTCCTAAAGTGTTTCACAATTGTTTTTTTATAAATGATATTTTATAAAGGAATTTTTATATAGGAGTTATAAAGGAAATTTTATACAGATTTTGAAAATAAAGGAAATATTTATAAATTATCTTAGAGATTAGCGAAGAGTTTTATAAATTAACTTGAAAATTTATAAAGGCAGGTTATAAATTTATTTGGAAGTTTATAAATTATTTGAATTATGAGGTGGGCTTTAAAAAAGGGAGTGGTTGCAAAGAATAAAAGGTTTGGTTTTATAGCAAGCAATGTTTGTAAAAAAAGGGGAATTTGAAAGGAGTAAATTTGTCTAATGTTATGGTAATATACTTATACTATTGAGATAAGTATGTAAATGTTTTCCAAGTGTAAAAGGGATGTTAGGGGTTTCGAGAATAGTGTTTTGAAAATATCTTTTGATCAATTTTTGCAAAGTGTTTTAATTAATAAAGGCTTAGTGGATCGCATTTGAAATTAACCCAAGTTTGATCGATTGTTTATTTGATAAATAAATAATGGACTATCAAATCTAGACCAAAATGTAACTTTGGATATATATAAAGAAATTACGTGAGTTATATAGCATAATCATCCCGAATGATGTTGTGCTATGCATATAAATCTTGATTCATTCTTCTAGAATAAATGATAAGGAAATCCATCTACAAACAGTAAGTAAGTTAACTCTGCTCTTATCTTTTGTCTTCTTATTTCCTAAAGAACTAGAGTTGAGTTTACCAAAACTATTGAATGTTGTTTCGAAGAGGCCTGGATCAGATATGTTGTCTAAAAACCACTTTGATCCAACTTAAGCATTTTGAACTAAAGACTCATGAATAATATGGAATCGAAGATGGAGCAAGGGCTGCTACTAACCCTAAGGGTGATTCCAAAATAGAGGTAGTAGAAGCAGTGTCTTTGGTTTGTCCTTATCCTAGACAACTTGTTTGGATGAGTGCTAGCACTGCATTACTGCTTGGAGGGTAGTGCTAGCATTCTAAGTGAGATTTCTATTCAAAAAGGTAAAACGTAGCCTCAAGCCTCATCAACCAGAAATGACTAAAACATGGGAGATACAAAAGAACTAAATGTGTCGCTCCCATTAGGGTGTGTCATCACCTTTCTAGATACATCTATATATTTATGGATTGGTTGTGCATGAGATCTCAATAAAACGGGTTGCAAATCAACTTGGGTGATGACATATTCAGTACTATCCTATAAGGGTAGGCCGTTCTTGTGTTGGTAGAGGATCCTAGCGAGGTCCTCGGTGCATTTTTCAAATGTGTCCCGTGATAGGTGGTACCTTGGTACTTTGTCATAGTATGGAATCCATTCTCCAATAATTATCTTACGGTTTTGATTGTGCCCAACAATGTTGAAATGTGAGATGCAAGCGTTTTAGCTATTTTCATATTTTATTTTGACCTCTAGACATTGTTATCATATCACTGGATTTTCTATAAATATGTTTTGGTTATCGTAAGGTAAAAACCCATCTGTGTTTATGGGCGGCGTGGTCTTACTAGATACCTTTGGTTTTAAAAGGATTTAAACACAATAATTCAGTTGTTTGAGTTTACTAACACATGATCCATGTATGACCTAGAATTTTATTTTCTTTCCATAAAAATCTTGGGTTTTCAAATTCGTATGAGCAATCAAGTAGTTCAGGTTTTGCACAGATGCGTTTGAAGGTTAGAGCAGGAGGCTTCATCAAGAGCAAGTTATTATCTTATTTCTTCTGTATCATATGTATTCTGTATTTGATATGTACAGACAGACAGTTGCAACTGCCTCAGGGTAGAATTTTTATTATTATGACTCTGATGTATAATTTTGGAAATGAATTTGTAAAGTATTATGTTGATTAATACACGTTATTCCCCTGCACTGTAAGATTCTATAATTGTTAGTTTCTCTTATCTTCGTCATCTTCTTTCACCCCTAATGGTCGATTTTCCGACACTTGAATGCTCGACTCAAAATGCAGTGGATGTATTAGTGTTGATTTTCGAGGGTTGAAAGCTTCGGTTCGTTAAATTTGGCATCAGAGCACAAGGTTAAGTGAGAACTTTGGCCTTGGTGGGGGTAAACTCATTTGATACCGGATAAGTGAGACCTTAGAATGAATATGACTATATATATATATTATATAACAGTGCCTATTTGTTAGTGATATACAAATGTTTTACATTGCATTGATTTATCTGTTAAGTGGCTTAAGAACTCTGGTCAAGACATGGGACGCTACATTGTCGATAGGGGTTCCTAAACACTTGAACAAGGCAAACTGATATAGTAATGTTTTGGAGTTGGGTAAATGAAACAATTTCACTTAGAAGTATATTTTTTATATAAAGAACGATTTTAAAAATAGTATAGTATTTTAAGGTATTGTTGTTATAAGATAATAATATTCTATTATTACGATTTATCCAGTTTGAGCATTGACTATTGTTAGTGTGTATAGGTAGCTTTCTTTTTTAAGATTTGGGTTGGGTAAATAGAAATAAGGAAAACATCATAGAAAATACCTTGTGAATTAAGTTTCACAATTTGACCACAAGACACTCAATTATTAAAATCTAGAATATTTGAAATAAATATTTGGAAAATGTTTTATAAAGGTTGATTTATAAAATGAATATATAGGAACATGTCTTTGATTAAAAAGAATTTAAGTTGACAGCTTGAGAACATAATCCCAGGACTTTTGGAAAATGATTTTCAAGGTTTTGAAAGATAACAATAGTATATTTGAAAGCAATTTTGGTTCAAGAACACAATTATGGGGATGAAAATGTTAAGTAAGATGTCTTTGGATTTGTTAGGCGTAATGAGTCTTGATTGTTTTATGATGATAAATGACGATCAGATGTTTGCCTAGGCAAATGTTGTGGGGTACTTAGTAAATTATTCTACTTGTCATCGTATAATCAAAACTAGTTCGACTGAATAAACTTAAAGTAAGTTGGTGTGGCGCCTCACCTCTATACTCACACTAGCCAAGGACACTACGAGGTAATGCCGTCGACTAGCATGAAGGATAAGGCTATTGAGGAATGATCATCTGTATAATTGCTTTGTGCGAGTACCGATATGTCAGATAGTATGACATGCATTTGACTTCAAGAGAAATCTAACACATCAAATGCAAACTCAAAGCTGCTACTACACAGTGGCTAAGTGTTCTACGAAAACAAATATAAAATAAACATAACATAAATTAGTCATAGATATTCATATCACTAAGGCGGAAACAAATATGAATATAACACACTGAAGTGAACATCAAAGTAGTGGTCATACAAGATCCGCTACATCACAAAAGAATAAGTATACATCAAGGAGTATCTATCTCCTATACATAAAAGACAAAAACTACTAAGCTAAAGTAGTTAGCCAAAAGTCAGAAGATAATCCCTGCGAAAAAGTCAACGGAAGCACCTTAAACACCTCGGTCCAACCCGAGTATTATTTAAGAAGGAAAATAATAAACGAATCAGTCTAGCTATAAATATCATATAAGATGAGATAGGATAAGAGATATGAATAAAATATATGATAATAATAATGTCGTAGTATGAAAAGTATATATTTGGTAATAATGAAAATCAAATAATATCTCAAATCTTCTCAAATACCCAAAAAGAATATCATATTTTTTAGCTTATTCACCAAACCTCAAATATTGACAAAACATATTATAGCAAATTGCAAAAAATTAGTGAAACACAAATTCTGAAAATCAATAATTAGAAATCCAGAAAACACAAGTGGGGAGGCCTATCATAAACGGGAGCCTGAAAACTCTCATAAATGAGACGCTATTCCATGGGTCGTAACCCATAAAAATATGGGGTACAGTCCCCCACGTGGACGAATGAGCCAAACACCGACGCACCAAAAATATACACCACATGCATAGACTCTGTCGTGGTACAGTCCCTTATGCGGATGAATGAACCGAACACCGACACACCTAAAAAGATACGCCATATGCATAGACTCTGTCGTGGTACAGTCCCTCACGCGAACGAATGAGCCGATTGCTCCAGGAACGGTCAAAAGACCATGGGTTGCGTGCCCATAAAATGATCATCATTGATCAATAAAAGTGTAAATTACACTAAGCTAGTAAATAAACGAATTAGGCTTTATGTCCCATAACCACTGGCTTAACTTAATTATTTACGAACAAATTGTAGACTTACACTCAAAAATAAGTGTAAATTACACTAAGCTAGTAAATATATGAGTTAGGCTTCATGTACCATAACCACTGACTTAGCTTAAATATTTACGAACATATTATAGATTTCCACTTGAAAATTATTATGAGATTTCAATCGAACAAGTCCAAGAATAAACCGACGAAGTAAATGCAAGCGTTTTATACCACTTGTTTTGCTAAGTCATTTAATTAAATTTCTCATACGAATGAGGTAAAGGTTTGTATATACTAATAGATTGGAAAACAATCTCAAAAACGAGCTTTGTATTAAAAGTAACGTTGAAATCATTTTTGTGAAAGAGTTTGAGTATTTACTACTAGTATAGAAACCTTTGTATTTAAAAGTGACAAATCACAGAAATGATCGTAAAAACAATCTATCATCAAAAATTCACATTTGACGACGTGAATTCAAACCATAAAAATCGATATCAAATCTAATCAAATGGATATTCCCAAAAATCATAAATGAAGTCGATAGTAATTGACAAAACTAACTGGATCAAAAAAAATCGATAAAAATTGGAAATCCACTCAAAAACAGCCAAAATAGGCAAAATTGCATAGGATGAGATGTCTTATTGGGTTTAACCAGACGTTTGGATTTTGTCTCAGTCATTTTTTTATGCATTTGTTAATTTTTTTCCTTTTTTAAAGGACCCCTACTAGACATCTAGATTTTTCTAGCAGACATCTAGATTTTTCAACCAGGCGTCTGGATTTTTCTGCTAGGCAAAAATCAGCCTAGCCCAAAAAGGGAAAAATCCAAACCAAAAGTGATCGAACGAGCAATGGATGCTAGGGATTTATGCCAATCGACAACCCAGCCCTATAGGCTCTTTAATACACCACCAAAAACATGTCCAAACATCCAAGATAGGATCTTTAAAGATTTTGACTTCAAAATACCAAAATTGGAAAATTCACCAAATCAATTCAAATCAAAAGCAATTAAACATAAAATAGATGTTGGGAATTCATACCTAATAATAATGAAAACAATAGACATAGATGTGAGTTCCAGAACTCACCTTTAAAACTCAAAGACAATGAATGAGAAGCTGTACAACAAAGCAAGACCAATTCCTCTTCAATACACCTTTAAAAGCTTTAATCTATTATCAAGGGTGAAGTTTTCCTAAGTTAAGTTATACAAATTTCTGAAAATTGAAGAGAGATTGAGATGGAGAAGATGATTTCCTGAGCTTCTCTTTGATTTTAGAGCTAGAACTTGAATTTCCTAAGAGAACTAGGGCTTAGGAATTTCTAATCTCCTCCCTTTTCCCCCAATTTTCCTTTTGCTTGAGTGTTAGGAAATATTATGAATGAATGAAGAGGAGTGGAGTGGGAGTTATTAGGTAGAGGAGTTGGGTTCTCTTTTTGGGTTAGTGGGCTGAAACCCAAACCCAAAGCCCCTAATGAAATTATCAATAATCAACTCTAAACATATCGATGTTTATACTCAAAAAGGTCACAAATGCTTTTTTGGACTCAATGGAAGTGGTCCTGAGTCCGGATTCGACCGTTAACCAAAAGTCACATTTTGGACTTTAAATTCAACTAATGATGCTATATTTAAATAAAACATTTAAATATATAATAGTAAAATTTGTGGGTTATTCCAGTTGGTAATGAATGTTTTATTGGAAAATGTGAAGTATTATTTCAAAAATGATATTTGAAATAAACGAAGTATTTTTAAGTTAACTAGTTTGAGTGGCTCGAAAGTAACATATAATTTGAAAAAGAGATGTGTTCGTATAGCAAACACTTCTCTTGAATAGAAATGTATGATACTATTTGGCAGTACCCCGTTCCTTAGTATCATTTTGGAATTACTCGGGCTATATGTAGGTTTTCTAAGAATTAAAATTTTAGCACCATTTCGAAAAAAAATCAAAATAAAACCTGGGTATTTGGATCTTGAGTTTTATTTGAAAAATAAATGCAAAATGGAATAGTTGAATCAAATAGGGATATATACTCTTAGGATGTAGTGGAGTAGTATCCAAGTTGAATCGAAGTTTAGTTTTATGAAATGTTTTCATAAATAATTTAGTGGGAATAGAATTGTATTAAGGGGAACCTATTAAAGAAGTGTGTAGATTGGATGTCGATCATCTCTCGTTTCCATATAGTTTGATCTAAGACTTGAGTACAAGACTTTGAGGTGTTTCACGCCATTCTGGATAAGGATCTATTACTCGAGTTTTGACGGTGAGTACTTAATAATGATTTCTGGTATTTGATAAAAAAATTCTATCGTAGTTACAGCTATGTAAGAAGAATAGAGGTTCCTAACCTGGAGCCTGGTAGGAGTCCGCACTAGAAAATCAGGGGAGTGATACTGGTTCGGAAGGGAAGTTATGTACTCAAGGGGTGACCACGTTAGATTTTTCGTATGAATGATCTATGTACATTATATGGACTTAGTGTTACGTATTCCTTGGGTGGTTTATTTCTTCAGGAAGGGTTGAGGCATAATTTCGAGGACGGAATTTTTTTAGGAGGAGGGGAAGGAGAATGCAACAATATAGAATTTCACTACTTTAATTTGCGAATATTTAACTAATTTTAAATATTCAAATAATAATTTTTATAATTAAAAGAAAAATCTTTTAAATGATAAATGGTGATGGTGAAATATTTTTCGAAATTTGCTTATGAAAATGTATAGTTCGATGAAAAATGGAAAATGTGACCAGAAACTATTTTCCGAATTTTCGTCGTATAAAAGTTGTTTGAAATTTTAGGACTCTTATTTACATTTGAAAACAACATTTAAATGTTTGTAACATCCTTAGTTAATAAAAAATAAGGCTTAAAATTTGATAAGTATAAAAATAAATATACTTAAGTTAAATAAGTTAGAAAAATAAAATGATAGTAAAAATGTCATGTCATAAGGGGACATAAGAACAACTAAGTACAAAATATGTTTTAACATGAAATTTTACAAGGGGGACAAGGTAGTTGGATGTTAAAAAATTAATGGAGGGTATATGTGAATGGGTATTTTGGTAATTCAGCATTTTCATTTCATATAAAAACCAATTCCTCATTCTCACCCTCTTCCATTTTAATTTCTAATTTTTTAAGCGCTATCTTCCTCCTCCTTAAGAATAAACCACTTTCATGTTTTCCCTTTAGTAATCTAAAGAATTTAAATTTGGAGTTTTACTTTTTTTTAAATGTTTTAAAAACATAGTTTTAAATGTGTTCATTCTCCATTTTCCACCCACTTCATTTGGCCATAACTTCCTCTAGACTAGTCTAAATTAAGGATTTCATTTTTTAAAACCATGTAAAATTTTAGTGGTTACAACTTTCATTTGAATCACTATTTCAAATTTTGAATATTTTCGGATTAAAAATACATTTTCTTCCGACTCATTTTCGAACCAATATTTTCAAGCCCAAAAATAACACTCCTTCATTTGACCATATCTTACTTAAAACAAATCCAAATTGAGTGATTCTTTTTTTGAAATGATAGAGAAAAGAATTTTAAAATTTTAAAATTCCAAGATTAACATGGCCAAAAATAGAGGAGAAGATGGTCCATTTTCGAGTTAATTTTGTGGTTTTCCAAGCTTTGCAAGTTCTAAAGCGTTTCAAGTTTTCAAAAGAGTTTTGTGAAATTTTGGTGAGTGAACTTCTTAACTTTTGGGAAAGTTTTTACCTTTGAATTTATTGACTATTATGTGATAAAATAAATTGATTGTTTGGTTGGATAATTATATTGTTTGGATGCATATATATGTTAATGCATGTGGTTCAGTTAGTGTGTGCTTGAATGTGAAATCTAGATTTATTAAATGATGTGAAAGTGTGATCCTGTTTGTTTGGGTTTGTGGTATGAATAAACTGATATGGACATAATTATGTGGTTATTGTGCAAAGAAAAACTAACAAAGTTAACAATTACATTTGGTTATCGATGAAGAATCCTTTGTGAAGAGTACGAGCTTTGGTTTGCAATCAAAATCAATTTTAAAAGTTAAAAACTTGTTTTCAAATTGTTTATTTTTTATTTTGAAAAGTTAGTAAGCTTTAAATGGTTAAGTTTCAAAGAGGGAAGCCAAAACATTTTCAAGTTATAACATCCATAGTGGTAGTCGCTATTGATGCAATTTTGCTTAAAAATCCCTTTTTTGCAAAGTGTAGTTTTTATAAGTAAAAGTGTTTTAAGAATGTTTTATAAGCTTAATAATGACGTTCTAGAAAGTTAATTAAGAAAGTAATAATTAATAATTAATTAATTAGTTTTGATAATTAGTAGTTAACCAAATATTAAACAAGGTTTATTAATTATAGTTAAGTGAAAATTAATTACGAATCAACTATCCTTTAAAAATAAGATTAATTTTAATTTTTTTGATTAAGCAAGATTTATTTTTAATTAATTATGAGTTAAGTATATGAATTGTTTTTAATTAATTAAGTATAAGGTTAATTATTAATTAATTATTAGTCAAATGTTTAATATTCTTAATGATAAATTAATTAAGGTTTTAAATTAAAATAATTATTTACTAAAGGTTCAATTTATTATTTAACTTTTAATTAAAAGATTATTTAATTAATTAATCGAGATTGATTAATAATTAATTATTAACAATGGTTTTAAATTATTATTTAATAATTAATTAAGGATTAATCAGGTGTTTAATTTATAAATAAATCATTTATCATAGGTTTCGCTATTTATTAATTTATAAATAAATTAAGTTCAAATTTAATAAAGCTTGATTATGATTTAATAAGAGCTTAACTTTTAATTGATCATTTTAAAATAGAGTTTTAAGTTTTTAATCCTCGTTTTTCAAGCATCAAAATGTTTTAAAGGTACTTCATTTTCAAAGAAGGTTTTGAACATAAGGGATTCAAGTGTCGATATCATTAAGGACCATATTACTATGAATGTGTTATGATGTAAATAGTTTGATTAAGTGGACATGTGATAGCAAAATAAATAACCATTCTACTATAATATAATTGTTATTTTTGTGGAATTGTGATAGCAAAATAAATCACCGTTCTACTATAATATAATTATTGAATTACTTTGGCCATCTATTTAGCAGGACAAATTACCATCCCGCTATTATGTTATTTGGACATGTATATGCTAGTTGAGTTGTATTAATATGTAATTTCCTGATTTGATAATGGATTTGATTTACATGTATGTTGGCCTATGTAAATAATTGATAAGTGAATTGGAATTAACTTGAAACTAAATGGTAACTTAAATAAGTACTGATGGGATTACTCTTTTTGAATATATAAAGTAAGGTTTGGATATTATAAAGTATGGTTTTGAATTAACTTCAATTCTTTAATTAATTTGGGTTTAAAGTTTATAAACGATTTTCAAGTTATATTATTATTTTATAAAGTTATTTATAAGTAATAACTAGTTTATAAAAGGAGTTTTTAATAAATAAATTGGTTTTCCTAACGTGTTTGACAAATGATATTTTATAAAGGAAATTTAATAAAGAAGTTACAAAGGAAATTATATAAAGAGTTTAAAAATAAATTAATGATTTATAAATTATTTTAGAGATTAGCGAAGAGTTTTTCAAATTAACTTGGGAATTTATAAAAGTGAGTAATAAATTTATTTTGGAAGCTTATAAGTTAATTGAATTATGAAGTGAGCTTTTAAAAAAGGGAATTTTTGTAAAGGATAAGTGGTTTGGTTTTATAGTAAGAAATGCTTGTAAAAAAAGGAAATTTGAAAGGTGGAAATTTGCTAAATGTTCTGGTAGTATACATATACCATTAAGATAAGTATATGAATGTTTTCCAAATGTAAAAAGGATGCTAGGGGTTTTGGGAATAGTGTTTGAAAAGATCTTTTGATTTGTTTTTGCAAAGTGTTTTAATTAATAAAGGTTTAGTGGATCCGATTTGAAATTAATCCAAGTTTAAATGATTATTTATTTGATAATTAAATAACTGACTATCAAATCTGGACCACAACATAACTTCGGAAATATTTAGAGGAAACAAGTGAGTTATATGGCATAGTCATTCCAATAATGTTGTATTGTGCATATAAATCTCATTTCATTCTTCTAGGATAAATCACAAGGAAATCCATCCATAAATGGTAAGGAGGTGAACTGCTCTTATCTTTTGTCTGCTTATTTCTTAAAGAACGGGGTTGAGTTAACCAGAACTATCTAATGTTGTTTCAAAGAGACCTGGACTGGATATGTTATCTGAAAACCACTTTGATTCAACTCAAGCATTTCAAACTGAGGATATTCTAAAGAATATGAAATCGAAGACAGAGCATTGCAATGCAAGGGCTTCTTGCTACTAATCCCATGGATGATTCCAAAATATATGTAGTAGAAGTAGTGCCTTTGGTTTGTCCTTATCCTGGAAAACTCGTATGGATGAATGCTGGAACTGCATTACTTCCTAAAGGGCAATGTTAGCATTCCAAGTTGGATAGCTATTCAAAAAGGTAAAACGTAGCCTTAAACCTCATCAACCGGGAATGACTAAAACATGGAAGATGCAACAGGGTTAAGTGGGTCGCTCTCATTAAGTTGTGTCATCACCTTTCTAGATGCATCTACATATTTATGGATTGGTTGTGCATGGGATCTCACTAAAAAGGGTTGCAAAGCAACTAGGTTCAGTACTATCCAATAAGCGATCGGCCGGTCTTATGTTGGCAAGGGATCATGGCAAGGTCCTCATTATATTTTCTAGATGTGTAACGTGATATATGGTACTCTGGTGCCTTGTCATAGTATGGAATCCATTCTCTAATAAGCATCGTATGTTTTATTTGTTCCCAACTATGTTGAAATGTGAGATGCAGGCATTTAACCTATTTTCATATTTTACTTTGACCTCTAGAATTATTATAGTATCATTGGATTTTTTATAAAAAGTATTTCTGTAATCATAAGATAAAACACATCTGTGTTTATATGCGGTGTGGTCATACAAGATACCTTTGATTTTAAAAGAGTTTATAAATAATAATTTAGTTATTCGAGTTTACTCACATAGATTCGTGTCTGACCTAGAGTTTTATTTACTTTCCCTAAAACTCTAGGGTGCTCAAATTTGTATAAGTATCCAAGTAGTTCAGGTTTCGCACAGATGCATTTGGAGGAACTTGGAGTAGGAGGCTTCATAGATAGTTAGTTATTATCTTGTTTCCGCAGTATCATATGTATTCTGTATCTGATATGTTGGGACAAACAATTATAACAATCCCAAAAAAGAATTTATATTATTATGACTATGTTGTATCATTTTGGAAATGACTTTGTAAAGTATTATGTCGATTAGTATATGTTATTCCATTGCATTGTGAGATTCTATGATTGTTAGTTTCATCTTATCTTCTATCTTCTTCTTTCACCCTTAACGGTTTAGTTTTCTAGGACTTGAATCCTCAACAGGAAACATAGTGGACATATTATTGTCGAGTTTCATGGATCAAAAGCTCTGGTTCGTTACAATAAACTCCGGGTACTAGTTTGTGGATCAGTACTAACCTATGCTCTTAGGTCGGTAACGACCCAAACTATGGTGGGCCCAGAGCTCGTCATTTGGAAGGCGGCAAGGATTTGGCTTCTGATCATGCCGTGGATGATCAGAATCTAGAGAATCATGCTGCTACTAATGATAAAATTGCAGGAATCAAACAGGGGGGACTGCTGGACGAAGGGATCCCCATAGGCTAGGGAACCTAGGTATTAAGTGCCAAATGAAGAGCGTTCGTCAGGCCGAACACTCTGGGCGGATCCCGACTATCGCTGTTCAATCAAAGTTGTGGACTTGGAATACCTATAATACATGGTCAGAGGACTTATAAGTGAAAATCAGTTTAGAACCAATGATGAATGAGGTACCTCTCCTAGTCAAAATCCATTACTTAATACATCCTATGTGAGAGATATCCCCAAAGGTTTGCAATGCCAACTATGCCATTATATGGAGGAACAATGGATTCTTGGAAGCATTTGATGAGATATGAGTGTCATATGGATTTCGCCAGAGTTTTTGATGTCATGGAATGCCGCTGTTTTCCAATTTTCCTAGAAGGAGTAACTATGATTTGGTTCACTCGATTCCCGCGAGGCCTATATCTCTTTCGCTGAGTTGTCTGAAAGTTTATAGAGTAACACTTACGTACTTCATGTCCGAAACATGTGATATCTCTATCAAAACTCTTCCAAGCTGATGGAAAGTCTTTGAAGGATTTCTTGAATCAGTTCTACACAGCCATAATAGAAGTTAAAAATCCCAAGGATGGTGTAGTGATGATGGTGCTAATCAGGGGGTTCATCCTAATATGGATTTATAGGAATGGCTGGAAAGGAAATCCCCATCGACAATGGATGCTTTCTATAGAAGGAAAATGAATGCTTATGCTGGAAAGAAGCACACAAACTTCCATGGAGAACCGAGATTAGGAGTTCTGCTAGAGTAGTATAAAGCAACGTTGTTGTAAAGTAATCAGGAGGAAGTTCTAAAAATGTAGACGTAAATGTTGGTAACTGAAATGATGGACGACAATAGAATGATGATGGGGCTAAGAAGAAGAAGCCAGATAACATGAATCGTCCTAGGATTCTTAAGTATGATAGCTACATAGAACTGAAAAATTCAATAGAGAATATCTATCTAAGATCTCATAACATTGAGCAATACAGAAAGCCAACTCCGAGAGGGTTGATTGAGAAGGAGTAAAAGTTCGGCAAGTTTTACAGATTCCATGAGACCCATGGTCTTAACACCAATGAATGCATGCACTTGCACGATATGATTGAGGAACTAATGCTCAAGAAGTGACTACAACAATATTGAATGCCCCTTAGGATGGCGGGTAAGGAAATTCAAACCCTTTTGGGTCATCTTCCTAATAGGGACAAGCCGGGTCTAGTTAGGAGCCTAAACGACTTGAAAAATGATTGGTGATTAACATAATCATCTGTCGACCACATCCAGCCGATAAAAGTCTAGCTAAAATGGGCAGATATGTTGGTGCTATAAAGTACAATGTGAACGTGAGCAGCCTTGCAATTGAGGATGGAAATCCAGCAAAACAATGCAAAGTGATGCCTGATGATATTGTATTCCAGAAAAGAGATGCTGATGGAGTAGATACTCCAACTACTGACCCATTCGTGATTAAAAACATGATTGTTCTTGCAATAGTACAGAAAGTGTTAGTTAACGTGGAAATTTGGTTAACATCCTATTAAAAAAGCTTATGATCAAATGCTCTTGGAGGCAAAGGATTTGAAACCTTGTAAATCATGAATACAGGGCTTCATTGGGATGGCTATTAAGGTGATTTGGTGTATATAATTACCTATGGCACTTGGTGTGGGCAACCGCAAACAAGTGCGGGTTGTGCCTTTTTTGGTGTTGGATATTTACTCATCTTACATTGCATTTTGGGATGAAGTTCCCTGGCTAAATTCAGAGCGACAATTTGGTGCTTGATAATAAAGTTTCCTACAGAAAATGGCATAGGGATTGTCCAAGGAGATCACATGACTAGCCACGAATGGTACGTCGCTGAGCTAAGAGAGGTGAGGCGAAGAGAGAAAGGAAAAGGTGCGGTGCAGATTCTTTGCATCAAGGATTTGGACGCATAGCAACCAATGCCTAAAACCTAGCTCGAGCAGCATAGTCAGTTCCAAAAGGATATGGACCCACGAAAAAAGAGCCACTGGATGGAAGAGCGGCTCGAGCCGAGGTAACGATTGATATTCTGGTCAGTCGGGATAACCCAACACGGATCCTGAAAGTTGAACCGTAGCTTTGTTTCAGAATGATGAAGGATTTATTAGTTTTCTCTGGCCTAACCTAGATATGTTTACTTGGATGCAATCTGATATATGTGTGATCTTGTCAGAGATAGTGATCAATGCATTGAACATAAATCCTAAATGCATACTTGTGAAACAGAAGTGCGCAGCCTGGTCCCTGAAAGATCCTCTGCACTCAAAGAAGAAGTGGAGAAGCTGAAGGACAATGCTTTATCGTCTACGCTTTGTGCTGGAATAGTTATCTAATCCACTCTTGGTGAAGAAAGGCTAATTGGATTATCCTGACTTGAATAAGTCATGCCCGAAGGACAGCTTCCCACTTCCAAGGATTGATCAGTTGGTGGATTCGACATCCAGACGTAATGGCTTTCATTTACGGATGCTTACTTTAGATACAACCAGATTCCAATGCACGTTCTGGACCAGGAACATATTAGCTTTATTACTAGCTTGGGATTGTACTGCTATATGGTTATGCCATTTAGCTTGAGAATGTTGGAGCAACCTCTTAAAGGCTGGTAAATAGGATGCTCAGAGATTAGATTGGATGAATGGAGGCCTATTTGGATGATATGCTCATGAAGTCATGGTGCTCGAAAAACCACATTGATGATCTGGAAGAAATATTCCAGTGTTCTACGAAAATACGAGATGAAGCTCAACCCTTTGAAATGCTCTTTTGGCACTATATTAGGGAAGTTCTTAGGATTCATTGTGAATTCCTGTGGAATTGAAGCCAATCTTGACAAAATAAAGGTCGCCTCCTTAAGTTGATTCATCTCTAGAGCCACCACAAATGCATCCCTTTCTTAGGTGTAATTAAGAAGGGTAAAAATCCAAAGAGAAGAAAAACTTTCGCTTAGACACAGGATTCTCAGATGCACTCTAGGCTCTTGTTGATCACTTAGAGATACCTCCATTCTTTCATAATCGGTGGATGACGAGGACTTGTTTATATATCTAGAAATGTCGGTGCATGCTTAGAATGCTACGCTTGTATGTGAGGAAGCCCACATCTAACGATCGGTCTATTACATTAGTAAGTGATTAATATGAGTGGAAAAAAATTACTCAAAGTTGGAAAAGCTTGTATACTGCCTATTGATTGCTTCAAGGAAGCTCCACCTTTACTTTTAGACTCATCCAATCAAAGTTCTTACCAACCAACCTTTGCAACAAATCTTGCAACAACCTAAGACTTCTAGAAGGCTATTGAAATGGAACATTGAATTAAGCTAATACAATGTAAGCTATTTCCCTCGAAGAGCTATCTAGGGTCAAGGTTTGGCAGATTTCATAGCACACTATACGGGACGATACTTCAAAGAGCAGCGTTGAAAAAAATGCTAGGTAGAAGATATACATGGATGGTGCATAAAACGAACATTGTTCCAGTGCTGGATTTGTATTTGTCACTCCCGTGGAATGTTCAATCTATTATGCTTGAGACTCGACATTCTTGAAACAAGTAATGAAACGAAATGCGAAGCTTTGATTATGGGACTCTAGATTACCAAAGAACTAGAGATAAAAACTTAACATATTTTTTGTGATCCATGTCTAGTGGTATGTGTCAAGTGCGGAAAGAGTTTCATGCAAAAAGAAAAAGGCTAGCCCCTTATCTAAACCGGGTCCTTGAACTGCTTAGTGGCATTGAGTATTATATGATAACGCATGTTCCCAGAGAGGAAAATGCAAAAGCAGACTCACTGGCTTAGCTGGCGCATTTTAGAGATGCGCAGCTCATGGGCTTGGTCCCAACGGAAATATTGTCAGCACCGAGTATCAACCAGATGGATGTCGATTGGATCTTAGAGGCTAAACCAAAAAGAGAGTCATAGATGACTCTGATAAAAGACTACTTGCATAGAGGAATCCTTCTCGACAGAAGGAATGAGCAACCGAAACTCCTTCACCAAGCTTCAAGATATATCATACAAGAAAGTTTTTCTATCTCTTTTCTTTGGTGTGTCGCTCATAATAAGGCTAAACAAGTGCTAAGAAAAGTGCACACGGGGGCCTGTAGCAACTACATTGGGGGCAAACCGTGGCCAAGAATATTTTCTGCTATGGCTACTTCTGGCCAACTGTCAATCGAGACGCAGCTGATTAACTAAGAAGTGTGACAAGTTGTAACGACCCAGAATTTTTATTAATTAAAAATTGAATATTTAATTAATTTTAAATATTAATAAGTGAATTTATAAGTCGAATAAATTTTATTTCGAATAATTGGATTTAATTGAATAATTAAATCAATAATTTGATGTGAAAATACAGAAATAATTGAAAATTGGGTTAAATATGATTGAAATTGATTTGTAAAATTTTATTTTATCATATTGAAGTTAGAACGATGTTTTAGAACTTTTAAAAATCGAATTAAGAGTTAATTTGTGAAAATTGAATATTTTAATATTTAATCGACTAGTGAAATTAGCCAATTTTCGAACAGTCTCAGAATTTGATGAAACTAGTTCCATTGGATCCGTAATAGTTTGTTATTACCGGATTTCAATTATCGTAGCAATCAGAGTTATCGTCTGATCGTAGCAGCTCGAAACGCATCGAATTTTTTTAATATTAATTTGGCGAGTTAAAATAGCCATTTTTCAAACAGTCTCGGATTTTGACGAAACCAGTTTCATCGGATCCGTAATGTGATATTATTGTATGGTTTCAAATTTCATGTCAATTGGATTTACCATTTGTCCGGTGCAAGCTAAAACGCCTAGAAAATCGTTTAATCGGTTTAATTTTAAATTGAACGTTTATTGCCAAACTCGCACAGATGACCGAATTAGCTTCCGAAACACGTTCCATTGTGTTCGGAACGCGGGGTAAACCTTGGAAACGCCGGTCACCGCGCGAGATTTGGAGTTCGGAAATTTGGAGATGAATAGTAATTCGTCGTTTTTTCTATAAAAGGAGTTGCTATCCTCACATTTGCCAAAAACCTAAAACCCTAGGTCAATTTCTGCAGCCGCCGCCTCATGTAAAATGAATGGCCAGAAAACAATGATCTTCTTCCTCGATTATCTCTTCATCCATCAACATTTACGAGAAACTTTCTACATGAAACTTGTATAGCACCTCACGAACCACAAGATCAACGGTGGAGATCGCGAATGGTGCTACGGATTGGTGGGAAATTAGCCACGTTTGTGACCAGTTGCGCACAAATTTCGAGGTTCTGTAGGGGGCCGAGTTGCATAGGGTGGTGGCCGAAGGTAGAGGGAGATATGCTCTTCAAATTGGAAGTGGCTGATCGAAGTATAATCGAGCGTAGTGGAAGCATAATTAAACCCTAGTTGCATTGATGGGTTTCCTTGTTCGTCCTGAAGAAACGTGCGCGCGTGAAGATGGGGGAGAAGGTGGTACACGGCCTGATGATGGGGAGGGTGAGATCCTACGGCCAGAAAGAATTTAGGTTATAAAATTAAAATAAATTGTTGTAAATGTTATATAAAATTCGTGAAACTAGTAAAAATCATATCTTTTTCATACATGGTCGAAAACGCACGAAACCAGTTGCGTTGGAATCGTATGGATGAGCACTACGCTATGGAATTGGATTGGAGTCGTTTGGAGCTAGCGAAAATTTCGGGTAAAATTAAACGTTCGTTTAATTTTATTCGAAATAAATCGCTAAAACGAAATTGAAATCAAGGTGAGAACTTCTCACTCAATCGAATCGGGTTCGATTTTTATTTTAAATAGTTAGATTTAAAATTGTTGAATGTATGTTTGAAAAGATGATTGTTATCTATTGATTGGTAAAATAGACATTATGCGCCGTTAGTAAGCGGATGTTATTTATTAAAAACATATACCGCGAACATTTCATAAACAGTGAAATTGGTATTATTTATGTACTTGGAGATGATTTTCCCGCAGTATATAGCGGATGAGACCCTATTGCGCCGTCTATTAAGCGGATAATATTTTAAATCCCATATACCGCGATAATTTCGTACTGGAACGAAATTGGTATTGTGCTAACATCTTTGGATGCAGGAAAACAGGTTGGCGGGATCCAACTGGATTACTCAACAGTATTTATTTGATTATGGATATTTTGATATTCGTTGATTATTATATCGATATATGATATTGTTGTTGTCGTGATTGACTATTTGGTATGTAGCATCATTGGGCCAAATTTTGGAACTTTAAAATGATTTTTTTTAAAGTGATTTTTGAAAAGTATACGTTTATAAATATTTTTGGAATTGATTCCTTTTAAATAAATAAACGTTATAATTTTAATGTTATAAAAATTATGATTTTTGAGAAATATAGTTAAAAGTTGATTTTTGAAAATATGGGGTTAATGATTTTGTAAAATAGTTTAAATCGGATTTTTGAATTTATTATAAAAAGTTTAATATATAGGATTTATGAAATTTGATTATTTTATAAATCAAAATGATGAAATTATAAAGGACTTTTTGAAGACGTTTTGAAATAATAATATAAATTGATTTATATAAAAGATTTTAAATAGATATTTATAAATTAGAATATTTTGAATTATACAACGAGTTTTTATAAGTGTTAGAATGAATTGTGAATGAATTTCGTAAATGAATGAAATTTATAGAATTATAAACGGTGAAGTTATAAATGGAATTTTATAAGCAGTAGGTTTATAAAATTTGTAAAGTTATTAAAAGAATATATTTGGATAAATAAATGAATCTTATAAGTTATAAGATTTATAATTTGGGAAGTTCAAAAGAACGATTTTTGCAAACAAATAAATTACAAGTATTTAACTTAAATAATGGACTTTTGGTTTATAATTGAGTTATGAATTGAAAAGGTTAATAATGGAATTTATAAACATTGTTTTATAAATCCGCAAACGACTTATTTTGATAAGTATATTGTTATAACTTATAAATGGAATTATATTCACGTTTTAGACAGTGAATAATTCTTTAAAATAAAATGAATAGAAATGATGAAATTGGTTAACAAGGTATATTCACGTTTTTGAATAGTGAATAATATGTTAAAGAAAATGTTTTAGATGTGATGTTTTAAATAGAATTAAAACGATCTAACGATGTTTTAAATGTGTTAAGATTCGAAACCATAGATTTCAACATTTATTGTTGAAATAGACATTTTCGAGAAATAAAAGGAAATGGTGGACTATAACACTGTTGTTATAGTAAATGATTTTCGAAAGGAAATGTTTTGTATAGTATTGGGATTTATATATCTATTTTAATTTCGAATCCCTATACTAGTGATTTTGGGTTGTCGTAACGATGTTTTACGCAACATTCGTTTTGGCCCAAATAAATATGTTTAAGAGAATGATTTCCTTAAAGAATGAAATATATACTTAATCTCGATTTAAGTATATTGAATATTTTCCAAGTGTTGAAAATAAATGGATTTGAGAATTACTTAATAAGTATGTATGGAAATGTTTTCCAATATAAAGTGTATTTAGAGAATTTATCTTTTTGAAGATAAATTGAAAATGAATAATTGAAATCGTATATCAGTAGATATTGTGAAATATAAATTCACTATGGAATTTATAAAAGAAAGTGGAAATTTGTTTAAAAATAAATATTGATTTATTTTTGAGGTGTTGAAGTTATATATCTTGTAAAGATATTTTTGGGAAATAAATAATTTGGAAAATTATTTGGAATCTGGTGATGTTGTGCATATCCATTTATAGTTTAATAACCGACTATCAATATTTACCTTTGAATGGGTATTTGTTGTGATTTGAATGCTACACTTATTTTTAAATTATTGCGCTCATTATTCGGATTACCCATCCTGAATAGTGATACGACGTAATGGATAGCATTGAAGACCGGTGTTGAAGACCTGGTATTTGCGAGAGCGATAGGATGACCTGTCGATTGACTCTGCACCGAGTTGCTCCGGTATAGAGTTCTCCATATGTGATGGGGAATCCGATTAGGATTGTGGATATCCGAATTGCAAGGACTTCTTTGTAAGTGCCTTCGGTTCTGTTCGGGCCCGGAAAAGACTTGTATGGATAGTATGTCTGACATTACAAATTGAGATATAAAGCTGATTTCTTTCAAATATATTTCTGTTGGTGGCGGTGAATTTATTCTCTTAGCTTAACACCCTTCTCTGAGACGTACGAGCTCAAAGGTTATGTAGTTGAAGGTTATCAGCAATATATTCCCAATTTGGTAGTGTGACATGCTGAGTGTTGCTGTGAAATGATCATTATGTTGATCATTTGTGATATGATCATTTGTTTGATCGTTTATCCTTGTGATCATTTCTATGATCATTTGTTGACCCAAAGCACAGCTTTTGTATAAAGCGTGGCTTTGTGGATGAGACTTCGTCGAGCCTGACACCCCGGAATGGTCAAAACAGGAAAGATGCAGCAAGGTTATGAGGGGTAGCTCCCTTTAGGGTATGTGCATTTCCTTCTGGAAAAGGGTGGTATCATGGTATGGAGCCCAGATACTTACTCATGTTGAAACACTTATTATTATGGTGTGATGTAGATTACGAGCGCTCGGTTAAAGGTCCCAAAGGACCGGGGGATGGCATATTCGTGTCAGTAGTTACCCAGTTAGGGGTAACCCGGCCTTGTGTTGGCAGAGATCCGGTTTGGTTCTCGGGGACGTCCTTCCAGAGGCGTTCTCATGTGTCAATGGGAAGTTCCATGGCCTGACCATTCATTGGAAATCCAAAGAAACAATACGATCTTGTACGGTATTAGTTGTAGAAGCTATCATTCACTTATGGTGGCTCCCCACTGTTTGGATGATAGCTATAGTAGGCATACGATAATGGTCGTATGTTGTGTGACGACCCGGAATTTTCTAGCAATATCAATTTAATAATCTGCATTAAATATTAAATTGATTTGATATATTTTTGTTAATAAAATTTGAATTGATACTTTTCTTTTAATAAATATTCAATTGATAAATTTTATCTGTTAGAAATTAATTGTATTTAACTAATAAAATATGTTTTAAATTCTAATATATATTAGTGTATTAGAAACTGTGTTTTATTTAGTATAAACTTTTCAAAGCTAATAAATAAACAAATCAATATAGAATTTTAAATATATAAGTAAATGTTTAAATAGTTCAAGACTAATTTTAACTTAAGTTTAAATTTAAATTTATTAACAAAAAGAATTGTTTGCTTTTCTTTTAGTATAACTTGATTAAAACATGGATTTAAACAATACATATGAGTCTTTAATATAATTTTGTAAATCAATACATTAACATACACTAATAAATATGTAGTTTATAATAGAAAGATTATTCATTTTATTTATCATTTCAAAGTGACAAATATGTTTTTATAAAATAAATAAAATTAAAATATGCATATAGAAATATAAGTAAGTACATAAGTTAAATCATAATAGCATAATAATTATAAAGTTCAATTAGTTTTCAAACAACAAACATAGAAATAAAAATAAAATATTCATAAAGCTATAAATTAGAAGTTAACATACTATATGTAATAAGTTAAATAGAAGTAAACATATAGAATACATTCATAGATTAAAGCTAAGTATAGATACATTTCAAATTAACAATAACAAGACAACAATAATTAATCTAGAAACCAATAAGTTGTTTGTAAACTATCAAAAATGAAACTGCAGTATATACATATATGTATATGTTTAAAAAGCATTTAGTAACAATAGTGTATGCAGGCCGAATTGTATGAAATAAAACAAAGACAACAACAAAATGAAAGATATAAAATATCTTTGTGTGCAGGCCAGATAAATAAACAGCTGCATATGTGAAGCTTGCTAGGGAAGATAGTATTAAATATCTTAAGCTAACAAACAAAAAGTAATTAATGTAAAAATCTTTTAGTACACTTAAGTATACATATCAGCCTACAATTTAAATAAATATCTCTGGTTTAAAATCTGTACAATACAAGATTTTCATGCTGTGTTGTACAAGTATTGCCATAGTGTATGAGACATAATAATAAACTTGTCTGCATATATTCTGTCTCTTTCTTTTTCTATAAATCAGCTTCACCTTGTTTAGTACGAACTGAGCTAAAACTAAAATAAACTTCATTAAAACCCAAACAAACATTCAACAACAACTTAGCAAGCAGTGGATCAAACAGAGGAGATTTTCAGTTGCTTCAGGTTCCAAATTTAAGGCTTGTTCCAAATTTGTAGCCTCTGTTCTTCCATTTTCAAGTGAGTAACACTTTTAACATTTACTTAAGTTTTAAATCCTGATGCATGCATGTATTTGAATGTTTAAATGAATTGTGTGAACAATTTATATCTTCATTTTCTCTGGATATTGGTGAGATGTCTGCATAACTAAAGCCTGCAAAATCAAACTGTTTTTCTTAAAAACTTGTTGTGTTTTCTAATTACCGTGAGTAATTCATTTTTATAAGGAATTAAAAGTATAAATTAGTTGAGATTACTGTATTGATAAAGATTGTATTATAGAGTATGATTGTGTGTTATATCCTGAATTCCTAAAGTATGATTGTGTGCAGGTATTTCAACTTGCAATTTGCTCTGTTTCTAGTATTGTTTATTTGAATTCAAAATTTTGAATTAATCCTTGTTTAGACTTAGTATTTAAATGAAATTTGTAGTTTCATTTCAAAACATTAGTTAGGAATTTACTTAAAACAAGTAATGTATATGTATCTATATGACTCAGGAAACCAAGAAAAAGAAACAAGACTGAGCACCTCTATAATATTAAAACTTCAAATATCTTAATTTATGAATTCAAGTACATGGATCGAATCATTTAACCAAATTATGATTTTTAAAAGGAATATGGGGATTTTTAGTGAAAGGATTGAGGTGCACTTCGTGTTCTTCTATTTTAGGCATTTTAGGTTGCTGTGGTCGATCAAGTGGATATAGGGGGTGGAGCTTCGGTCTGGTGGTAGAGGAGGTTGCCGTGGTGCTACGAAAAATAGTGGGTGGTAGCAAATTTGTTAGTGGAAGCATCGGCATTGGTTTCAAGTCCCTAAACCTAATTTTACTGCACTTTGAGTTTGGGATCACCGCGGCTAGCATAGGCGACCGAGTGCCACGTGTATTGGAGGTGAGGTAGGGGAGAGATGGTCGAAGGAGTAGCCGCAGTTTGGTGGCCTCCGGTGGTGGGACTGCCGCGTGCGTGGAGTTGACAGGTTCGAGGGTAGTGAGGTCGTGTTTTTTTTTCCAGGTTCTGTAGCTTGATTTCAATTGCGCGCATGGAAGTCTCGAAGCGGGTCGTTTGTTTTCTCGGGGGAAACACGCGTATTGCTCGAAGCAAAACTAGGGGGTGCTCGGGTTTTAGTGTACAGGTTAGTGTACAGGTTTGTAAACCTGAAACTGTTTTCAACAGTTTCAGCTGATTTTTGAACTGGTGTTTAAACTGATTTTGAACCAGTGCTAAAATGAAGTTTAAATAGTGAATTTAATATAGTTTTGAAATATGGTTGTAAGTAATTAAGTTTCATAATTTAAATTATTTTATTAATTCAAAAGTGCTAAATATTTAAGTAAATTCAAAAGAAGTTGAATTCAAAAAAAAAATGAAATATAGAATGTTAAGAAAGTATATAGACAAGTTAACTACAACGAAATCAGGACTTAGTTATGAAAAGCTAGATTTAGAACTAAAATAAAGTTTTATAATTTAAATTTATTCAAATAAGCTTTAATTGAAATTGAATATGTGAGATTACAAAGAGTTTTGAATTAGTTCTAAAACTTGATTAAGAATAAATTGGTTTCATTTAGAAAGTAATTTAAACAAATGTTTAAAAAAAACATATTGGAATTTTACTTTAATTCATGAAGTTTTAGAAGCATTAACTCTTAAGTTGATTAAGTAAGAATAATTAATGATTGAAATTAATTAAACTAGTAATTAGTAGTTTAAAAGTAGTAATTAAAGTTAATTAATGAATTAATTAACTAATATGTGATTTAGAACTATAGATTAGATTTTTAAATTAATAATGGTTAATTAACTTATAATTAATAATTAATATAAGTTGATTATGTTAGAAGGATATAATTAAATAATTATTAATGAAGTTCATTAACCAGATTATGTTATAATTAATTATTATGATTGATTTTGTAATAAATTAATTAGATTAATTAATTCAATAGTTTAAATGAAATTATTTATTAAAAAGTAATTAAGAAATTAATTACTTATTTACTGAGTAAATTGATTTGATTTGAGTTAATTAATTTTAATTAACTGATATTTTGGAATTAAATTACTTAGAAAAGTAATTGATGAATAATTACGGGATGTAATTAACTGGATGATGTTGTTAATGGAAGTAATTGAGAATATAATTACTTAAAATTAATCAAGATATTAATTAAGCTTGTTATTGAGAAGTAATTAATTTAGGATGATTAATTACTGTATATATTAATCAAGAGGATTAATATTTGTAATTTGAAGGTGTGTATTCTTAATATAATTAACAAATGAAAATGTAAATTAGAAATCATTAATATAATTAATGATGGGAATTAGAGAGATTGATGATTTATTTGAGAATAATAAATCAACAAGATAAGTAAATGATAATAAATCGATATAAATGTAATTAATGGATTTATTCAAGATTAATTTCTGTAAATAAATTAAAGGAAATTTCTTGAATGCAGTAAAGAATATTCAAATCAAAGATGATTAATTTGAATATATAAGTAATTGATGATTTGATATGTGTAATTACTTAGTGTAATTAATGGAGCATAATTACTCAGAATAGTAATTAGATGATAATTACTTGATGAAATTTATACAAGATGATTTGTAAATGAGGTAATTTGAGTAATTTCTTTTGCAATTAATCAAAGGATCAATTTATGGGAATAATTAATCATGGAATGATTAATTTGTTAATAAGTAATTAAGAGTAGTTAATTGTTGGTTTGGTACTAATCAAGGGGTGATTAATAATGGGGTTTAAGTAAAGATTAATTTAATATATAAATTGGAGATCATTAATTAATATAATTAATGATGTAATTAAGAATTGTAAATTAAGGAATCATAAATTAAGGAGGTAATTAAATGTTAATTTATTATGAATGATTTAAGATAATTCATTTAAGAATTAATTTAAAACTAAATTACTTTTTTGTAATTAGAGAATGATTAATTAATTTAATTAATGATTGTGAGAGCAGGATTTATGGAATGAGTACTTAATTAATTTATTTTAAATTAATTAAAATGGAAGTAGTTAATTTAATTCATTTTAAATTAATCATAGCTTGTGATTCATAAATCATTGCTGATGGATGATATTGATATTTCATTGTTTGATTATGATCTCAGAAATGAGTTGGATAATGTCTATGTGATATGGATGTATGTTTTAAGTATGATAATGTTTAATTATCTGTTTGGATGATGGTATTAATTATCTGTTTATGATGATGATGTGATTATCTATTATGAGATGTGAATTATCTATCTGTGTATATTGATGATATTGAATTCACTGTTAAGACTAAATAGACAACTTGGCCTTAAAAGACACGCTTTGGATTTCGAAGAGACCGGGATCGGTTTTCCGCATTAGGAATATCCAAAAACCACATCGTTTCCAAATTAACGATAGGTCGTGAATCTTAAGTGAAGATGAAGACTCAGAATGCAAGGGTTATCGTCGTTAACTCTGAGGGTGATTCCAAAATGAGTGTAATGAGATAATGCCTTCGGTTTCGTTCGAACCCGGAACGAACTTGTATGGATTGAATGCTTTCAACACATCGTCAGGCGGACGATGAGCATTCTAAGATATATGTTCTATAAAGGTAATCGCAGCCTCAAGCCTCATCAACTGGGAATGTCTAAAACAGGGGAGGTGCAGCAAGGTTAGGTGGGTCATGCCCAAGCAGGACGAGGTATACCCCTGTCTAGATGTCCCTTTATTCGGCTGTGTGGGCGGTTGGTCTGCAGCCAACTGCGGGGTTATCTTGTTCGGGACTGTTTAGTAAGGAATGGTTCCGGCCTTGTGTTGCAGAGGAGTTAGGGTGGCTCCTCGGTACTGTGATCTAGACCACGTACTGTGACGGGCGGTACCCCAGTAGCCCTGCCATTGTATGTGATCTAATTTCCAATAAGCGCCGTACGTTTTGATTGTGCCCAACTATGTTGAAATGTGAGATGTAAGAATTTCAGCTATTTCTGTATTTTACTTGAAAACCCTAGACACTATTATAATATCACTGGATTTCCTACAAAATGTTTTGGTTAGCGTAAGGTAACTTTTCCATGTTTATGCGTGGGAAGTCTTACGTGATACCTTTTGTTTTCAAAGGATTTTTCAAAATTAAGCAACTTTAACCAGTTACTCATACCAGACCCATGTCTGACCCGAAGTTTATTTTTGTTTTTCATAAACTCTCGGGTACCCAAATTTTTACAGGCAGCCAAGGGATTCAGGTTTAGCTTTGGCGAATTCTGGAGGAGCAATGGAGCAGGGGCTTCAGCGTTGTAAATATATATATAGTTCCGCTGTGTTGATATCTCTGAGTCGTATTGTTTGAGTTGTATTGTATTGAGTTGTATTAACTAGACAGGTGTTTATAACTGTCTAGTATGTGATGTATTATCTGTATACTCTGATTGATGTTGTATATTATGTATATACTTATGTGATTAATATAATTTATTCGTTCCGCTGTGAGATTCTGATGTTGTTGTTCTTTCTTCTCTATCTTTTCTATTTTCTCACCCTTTTCTTTCTTATTAACGATGCTTCTTCCTGGGAGTAGGAAGTGGGGTCGTTACAGTGGTATCAGAGCGCTAGGTTGAGTGAATACCTAGGCTCTTAAGTGATTTCTTTCCTGAGAGAGAATATTTGTAATTTTGATATATATATATATATTTATTTATTTTCTATCTATTTGTTCCAATATAAGCATAAGGGTAGATTGAGTAGTGGTGTATGTAACACGACTACTTGTGGTTGGAAGTATATTTGACGAGACTGTTGACCTAATACCGTCTCGAGTGAATTCATGGCGTAAGGATTTCACCAAATCTCTTGAGGAAACCTGTTGAGATTTGGAGTCCATTTTTATTGTACAAGAATGGATGAGTAGAATTGGATTTTTGGTGAGTTGAGCAGAAGCCAGAATATTATCTTGGTAACTCAAGAAGTAAATGGTTGTGTGTTAAGATGCAGTAGCGATGGATTGTTTCCAAAGAAGTTCTCAAAGATCTTTGAATAAGGAAGTATGTCTGCATAGTTTTGAGTTTGAGTTCAGTTGAATGTTGTGTTTGGCTTTGAGGCCTGAGTTTCCGAGGAATTTTGGATTAAGGAATTCTTGAGCATCAGTAGCAGTGTTGCAGCTCAGATTGTTCTGCCGGCACGCGAGGAGGTCATCTGTCAGCAGTTCTTTAAAGGTGAGTCCAGAAGCAATTTGTGAATCCATTTCTTCCATGGATTGGCTGAATAAGTTTAAGCTGTTTAGATTGATAAGGAGAGAACAGTTTTCTTGGGATATTAGCCTGGGTTGATCGCAAAAGAGACTTGCGATAGTTAAGTGTTCTCTGGGATGGCAGAATTTTTCTGGATATCTTTGAAAAGTCGGTGTTTGTCTTAGCATCTGAGGAGTTGAGTTTGGTATCGACTGGATTTCAGAAGAAGTGTCGATGGTTCAGCTTAGTAATAGAATGGTTTCTAGAGTGAGGAATTGGTAAAGCGACTCAAGTTTTGGAGGAATTTCTGAGTTTTATTTTGGATCTGCTGAATCATATTTTTGTCATGTGTTGTCCAGTTATGCTTATGTGCATCATTAGCATTTTCATCCATCCAGATCAGAGTTGTGCAGCGGAAGCAGTTGGAATTGCATTTGTTTTTCTTTTCTGGGAAAGAGAGGATGTTTTCTACTGATGATAGTAGGGGTTGAGTTCTTAGTTTTGATTGGTTTTGAGGAAATTATTCTACTGGATTGTTTTTGGATTAAATTGTTTTAGGAATTATCAGCGAAGGTTGAGCTGATCAGTGGATTGAAGGCAGCTTTGGACTGTCAGATGTATTTGGTGAATAAGAGACGAAGGAATTTGGATTTGGGAGTCGGAGATTTCATTTTGGATGAATTTTCTCTGATTCAAAGGAGTTCTATAGATTAGGAGCATAGATTGATTGGATTCTATAGATCGAGTATTCCGGTATTCTACTGGGAAACTCTAAGGTGCTCTATCCAGAATTTTATCTGGATAGTTAGCTTTGTTGATTGAGTAGATTGGTTGTGATGATTGTTAGCATGTGATTGATATATGCTTATGATTTAAAATTAATTTAAAATCTTAAATATGTTATTAAATTACCTTTGCTTTTAAACTTCGGGGACGGAATTCTTTTAAGGGGGGAGGAATGTGACGACCCGGAATTTTCTAGCAATATCAATTTAATAATCTGCATTAAATATTAAATTGATTTGATATGTTTTTGTTAATAAAATTTGAATTGATACTTTTCTTTTAATAAATATTCAATTGATAAATTTTATCTGTTAGAAATTAATTGTATTTAACTAATAAAATATGTTTTAAATTCTAATATATATTAGTGTATTAGAAACTGTGTTTTATTTAGTATAAACTTTTCAAAGCTAATAAATAAACAAATCAATATAAAGTTTTAAATATATAAGTAAATGTTTAAATAGTTCAAGACTAATTTTAACTTAAGTTTAAATTTAAATTTATTAACAAAAAGAATTGTTTGCTTTTCTTTTAGTATAACTTGATTAAAACATGGATTTAAATAATACATATGAGTCTTTAATATAATTTTGTAAATCAATACACTAACATACACTAATAAATATGTAGTTTATAATAGAAAGATTATTCATTTTATTTATCATTTCAAAGTGATAAATATGTTTTTATAAAATAAATAAAATTAAAATATGCATATAGAAATATAAGTAAGTACATAAGTTAAATCATAATAGCATAATAATTATAAAGTTCAATTAGTTTTCAAACAACAAACATAGAAATAAAAATAAAATATTCATAAAGCTATAAATTAGAAGTTAACATACTATATGTAATAAGTTAAATAGAAGTAAACATATAGAATACATTCATAGATTAAAGCTAAGTATAGATACATTTCAAATTAACAATAACAAGACAACAATAATTAATCTAGAAACAAATAAGTTGTTTGTAAACTATCAAAAATGAAACTGCAGTATATACATATATCTATATGTTTAAAAAGCATTTAGTAACAATAGTGTATGCAGGCCGAATTGTATGAAATAAAACAAAGACAGCAACAAAATGAAAGATATAAAATATCTTTGTGTGCAGGCCAGATAAATAAACAACTGCATATGTGAAGCTTGCTAGGGAAGATAGTATTAAATATCTTAAGCTAACAAACAAAAAGTAATTAATGTAAAAATCTTTTAGTACACTTAAGTATACATATCAGCCTACAATTTAAATAAATATCTCTGGTTTCAAATCTGTACAATACAAGATTTTCATGCTGTGTTGTACAAGTATTGCCATAGTGTATAAGACATAATAATAAACTTGTCTGCATATATTCTGTCTCTTTCTTTTTCTATAAATCAGCTTCACCTTGTTTAGTTCGAACTGAGCTAAAACTAAAATAAACTTCATTAAAACCCAAACAAACATTCAACAACAACTTAGCAAGCAGTGGATCAAACAGAGGAGATTTTCAGTTGCTTCAGGTTCCAAATTTAAGGCCTGTTCCAAATTTGTAGCCTCTGTTCTTCCATTTTCAAGTGAGTAACACTTTTAACATTTACTTAAGTTTTAAATCCTGATGCATGCATGTATTTGAATGTTTAAATGAATTGTGTGAACAATTTATATCTTCATTTTCTCTGGATATTGGTGAGATGAAATTCTGCATAACTAAAGCCTACAAAATCAAACTGTTTTTCTTAAAAACTTGTTGTGTTTTCTAATTGCCGTGAGTAATTCATTTTTATAAGGAATTAAAAGTATAAATTAGTTGAGATTACTGTATTGATAAAGATTGTATTATAGAGTATGATTGTGTGTTATATCCTGAAATCCTGAAGTATGATTGTGTGCAGGTATTCCAACTTGCAATTTGCTCTGTTTCTAGTATTGTGTATTTGAATTCAAAATTTTGAATTAATCCTTGTTTAGTCTTAGTATTTAAATGAAATTTGTAGTTTCATTTCAAAACATTAGTTAGGAATTTACTTAAAACAAGTAATGTATATGTATCTATATGACTCAGGAAACCAAGAAAAAGAAACAAGACTGAGCACCTCTATAATATTAAAAATTCAAATATCTTAATTTATGAATTCAAGTACATGGATCGAATCATTTAACCAAATTATGATTTTTAAAAGGAATATGGGGATTTTTAGTGAAAGGATTGAGGTGCACTTCGTGTTCTTCTATTTTAGGCATTTTAGGTTGCCGTGGTCGATCAAGTGGATATGGAGGGGTTGAGCTTCGGTCTGGTGGTAGAGGAGGTTGCCGTGGTGCTAGGAAAAATAGTGGGTGGTAGCAAATTTGTTAGTGGAAGCATCGGCATTGGTTTCAAGTCCCTAAACCTAATTTTACTGCACTTTGAGTTTGGGATCACCGCGGCTAGCATAGGCGACCGAGTGCCACGTGTATTGGAGGTGAGGTAGGGGAGAGAGATGGTCGAAGGAGTAGCCGGAGTTTGGTGGCCTCCGGTGGTGGGACTGCCGCGTGCGTGGAGTTGACAGGTTCGAGGGTAGTGAGGTCGTGTGTTTTTTTTCAGGTTCTGTAGCTTGATTTCAATTGCGCGCATGGAAGTCTCGAAGCGGGTCGTTTGTTTTCTCGGGGGAAACACGCGTATTGCTCGAAGCAAAACTAGGGGGTGCTCGGGTTTTAGTGTACAGGTTAGTGTACAGATTTGTAAACCTGAAACTGTTTTCAACAGTTTCAGCTGATTTTTGAACTGGTGTTTAAACTGATTTTGAACCAGTGCTAAAATGAAGTTTAAATAGTGAATTTAATATAGTTTTGAAATATGGTTGTAAGTAATTAAGTTTCATAATTTAAATTATTTCATTAATTCAAAAGTGCTAAATATTTAAGTAAATTCAAAAGAAGTTGAATTCAAAAAAAATGAAATATAGAATGTTAAGAAAGTATATAGACAAGTTAACTACAACGAAATCAGGACTTAGTTATGAAAAGCTAGATTTAGAACTAAAATAAAGTTTTATAATTTAAATTTATTCAAATAAGCTTTAATTGAAATTGAATATGTGAGATTACAAAGAGTTTTGAATTAGTTCTAAAACTTGATTAAGAATAAATTGGTTTCATTTAGAAAGTAATTTAAACAAATGTTTTACAAAAAACATATTGTAATTTTACTTTAATTCATGAAGTTTTAGAAGCATTAACTCTTAAGTTGATTAAGTAAGAATAATTAATGACTGAAATTAATTAAACTAGTAATTAATAGTTTAAAAGTAGTAAGTAAAGTTAATTAATGAATTAATTAACTAATATGTGATTTAGAACTATAGATTAGATTTTTAAATTAATAATGGTTAATTAACTTATAATTAATAATTAATATAAGTTGATTATGTTAGAAGGATATAATTAAATAATTATTAATGAAGTTCATTAACCAGATTATGTTATAATTAATTAATATGATTGATTTTGTAATAAATTAATTAGATTAATTAATTCAATAGTTTAAATGAAATTATTTATTAAAAAGTAATTAAGAAATTAATTACTTATTTACTGAGTAAATTGATTTGATTTGAGTTAATTAATTTTAATTAACTGATATTTTGGAATTAAATTACTTAGAAAAGTAATTGATGAATAATTACGGGATGTAATTAACTAGATAATGTTGTTAATGGAAGTAATTGAGAGTATAATTACTTAAAACTAATCAAGATATTAATTAAGCTTGTTATTGAGAAGCAATTAATTTAGGATGATTAATTACTGTATATATTAATCAAGAGGATTAATATTTGTAATTTGAAGGTGTGTATTCTTAATATAATTAACAAATGAAAATGTAAATTAGAAATCATTAATATAATTAATGATGGGAATTAGAGAGATTGATGATTTATTTGAGAATAATAAATCAACAAGATAAGTAAATGATAATAAATCGATATAAATGTAATTAATGGATTTATTCAAGATTAATTTCTGTAAATAAATTAAAGGAAATTTCTGGAATGCAGTAAAGAATATTCAAATCAAAGATGATTAATTTGAATATATAAGTAATTGATGATTTGATATGTGTAATTACTTAGTGTAATTAATGGAGCATAATTACTCAGAATAGTAATTAGATGATAATTACTTGATGAAATTTATACAAGATGATTTGTAAATGAGGTAATTTGAGTAATTTCTTTTGTAATTAATCAAAGGATCAATTTATGGGAATAATTAATCGTGGAATGATTAATTTGTTAATAAGTAATTAAGAGTAGTTAATTGTTGGTTTGTTATTAATCAAGGGGTGATTAATAATGGTGTTTAAGTAAAGATTAATTTAATATATAAATTGGAGATCATTAATTAATATAATTAATGATGTAATTAAGAATTGTAAATTAAGGAATCATAAATTAAGGAGGTAATTAAATGTTAATTTATTATGAATGATTTAAGATAATTCATTTAAGAATTAATTTAAAACTAAATTACTTTTTTGTAATTAGAGAATGATTAATTAATTTAATTAATGATTGTGAGAGCAGGATTTATGGAACGAGTACTTAATTAATTTATTTTAAATTAATTAAAATGGAAGTAGTTAATTTAATTCATTTTAAATTAACCATAGCTTGTGATTCATAAATCATTGCTGATGGATGATATTGATATTTCATTGTTTGATTGTGATCTCAGAAATGAGTTGGATAATGTCTACGTGATATGGATGTATGTTTTAAGTATGATAATGTTTAATTATCAATTTGGATGATGATATTAATTATCTGTTTATGATGATGATGTGATTATCTATTATGAGATGTGAATTATCTATCTGTGTATATTCATGATATTGAATTCACTGTTATTGTAACGACCCAGGATTTTTAGTAATTAAAATATGAATATTTAATTAATTTTAAATATTAATAAGTGAAATTTATAAGTCAAATAAATTTTATTTCGAATAATTGGATTTAATTGGATAATTAAATCGATAATTTAATATGTTAAATTATGGAAATAATTGAAAATTGAGTTAAATATGATTGAAAATGATTTGTAAAATTTTATTTTATCATGTTGAAGTTAGAATGATATTTTAGAACTTTCAAAATCGAATTAAAAGTTAATTTGTGAAAATTGAATATTTTAATATTAAAATCGACTAGTGAAAATAGTCAATTTTTGAACAGTCTCAGAATTGGACGAGACCAGTTCCATTGGATCCGTAATAGTTAGTTATTACCGGATTTCAATTTTCGTGTCAATCGGAGCTATCGTTTGATCGTGGCAGCTCGAAACGCATTGAATTGTTTTTAATATTAATTTGGCGAGTTAAAATAGCCATTTTTCAAAAAGTCTCAGATTTCGACGAAACCAGTTTCATCAGATCCGTAATGTGATATTATTGTAAGGTTTCAAATTTCGTGTCAATTGGATTTACCGTTTGTCCGGTACAAATTAAAACGCCTAGAAAATCGTTTAAATCGGTTTAATTTAAATTGAACGTTTATTGCCATAACTCGCACAGATGTCCGAATTAGCTTCCGAAACCTGTTCCATTGTGTCCGGAACGTGGGGTAAACCCTAGAAACGCTGATTACGGCGCGTGAATCGGAGTTCGGAATTTCCGGAATGAATAGTGTCGATCGATTTTCTTATAAATAGCCCCCCACTCAAATAAAAAAATAAAAATTTATAAACCCTAACCCTAATTCAGGCCGCCGCCTCCTATATCAATGTATGGCCGAAATTTGTTCATCTTTCCCCTTAATATTTCTCAATCCATCAATCGATTCACGAAGTGTTCAACTGCAAAGTTGTAGAGGATAGAGAGGGCTTCAGATCCATACGGTCGAGATGGCGTTGGCGTCGCGTGGAGGTGGGAAGGTTACCGCGTTCGTGGCCGTGTGTCCTTGGGTCGCGCGCACGTAGAGGTGACCGAGTTGCATGCTACTCCAGGCGAGCGTAGTGTTGGTTGCGAGCTTCAAAGTGACGTTGGCCGATCGTCTCCAGGAGCATCGTGGTGATCGATAAATTAAAACCTAAATTTGAGCATGATGGGTTCTCTTGCGTGATTTGTTACTGGAGTGAACGAGAGGGAGAAGGGGGAGTGCACACGGTCACGATGGTGGGGTTTGGAAATCTGCGGCCATGATTAGATTAGGTTTGAAATTATAAAAATTTATGTTGTAAATATTATAAATAAATTCGTGTAAACTTCAAATATTCATATCTTTTTCATACGAGGTCGAAACCGCGCGAAACCAGTTGCGTTGGAATCGTATGTACGAGCACTATGCGATGGAATTGGATTGGAGCCGTTTGGAGTTAGTGATAATTTCGGGTAAAATTAAACGTCCGTTTAATTTTATTCGAAATAAATCGCTAAAACGAAATTGAAATCAAGGTGAGAACTTCTCACTCAATCGAATCAATTTCGATTTTATTTTAAATAGTTAGATTTAAAATATTTGAATGCATGTTTGAATGATGATTGTTATCTATTGATTGTTAAAATAGACATTATGCGCCGTTAGTAAGCGGATGTTATTTATTAAAAACATATACCGCGAATATTTCATAAACAGTGAAATTGGTATTATATATAATAGCAATATATATATATATATATATATTGGCATATGTATATATTGGAGTTATTGATTTTCCGCATTTGTTTAGCGGATGAAACCCTATTGCGCCGTCTATTAAGCGGATAATATTATTAATCCCATATACCGCGATAATTTCGTACTGGAGCGGAATTGGTATTGTGCTAATGTTTGTGGATGCAGGAAAACAGGTTGGGGGGATCCAACTGGATTCCTCAACAGTTTTTATTTGATTTCAGATATTTTGATATTTGATGGATTATCATATCGATATATGATATCGTTGTAGTCGTGATTGACTATTTGGTGTGTAGCATCATTGGACCAAATTTGGAATTTTAAAAGGATTTAAAAGTGATTTTTGAAAGTATACGTTTATAAAATATTTTTGGAATTGATCCATTATAAATAAATAAACGTTATACTTTTAAAAGTTATATAAAATTATGAGTTTTGAGAAAATATGGGTTAAAGATTGATTTTTGAGAAAATATGGGTTAAAGATTGATTTTTGAGAAAATATGGGTTAATGTTTTTATAAAATAGTTTAAATTGGATCTTTGAAATTATTGTGAAAAGTTTAAATATAGGATTTATAAAACTTGATTATTTTATGAATCAAAATGATGAAATAATAAAGGAGATTAAAGATGTTTTAAAATAATAGTATAAATTGATTTTATAAAGGATTTATAAATTGATATTTATAAATTTAAAACATTTGAATTATAAAACGAGTTTTTATAAGTGTTTGAATGAAGTGAAAATGGATTGCATAAGTGAATGGAATTTATAAAATTTTAAATGGTGAAGTTATAAATGAAATTTATAAATAGTAAGATTTATAAATTTTATAAAGTTATTAAAAGAATGGTTTTGGATAAATCATTGAATCTTATAAGTTATAAGATTTATAATTATGAAGTTTAAAAGAACGATTTTGTAAAATAATCATTTTATAAGTATTTGACTTATAATATGAACCTTTGTTTTATAATTGGGTTATAAATCGAATAGGTTAATAAAGGAATTTATAAAAGGAAGTTGTTATAAAACAAATAGAAATAGAATTTATAAACGTTGTTTTATAAATTCGCAAACGACTTATTTTGATAAGTAAATTGTTGAAACTTATTAATGGAGTTATATTCACGTTTTTGAACTGTGAATAATCCTTTAAAATAAAATGAATAGAAATGATAAAATTGATTAACGTAGTATATTCATGTTTTTGAATAGTGAATAATATGTTAAAGAAATTGTTTTGAATGTGATATTTGAAATAGAATTAAAACGATCTAACGATGTTTTAAAATGTGTTGAGATTCGAAACCATAGATTTTAACATTTATTGTTGAAATAGACGTTTTCGAGAAATAAAAGGAAATGGTGGACTATAACACTGTTGTTATACTAAATGATTTCCGAAAGGAAATGTTTTGTATAGTATTGGGATTTATATATCTATTTTAATTTCGAATCCCTATACTAGTGATTTTGGGACGTTGTAACGATGTTTTACGCAACATTCGTTTTGGCCCAAATAAATATGTTTAAGAGAATGATTTCCTTAAAGAATGAAATATATACTTAATTTCGATTTAAGTATATTGAATATTTTCTAAGTGTTGAAAATAAATAAAATTTGTGAATTACTTATGAATAAATAAGTATGGAAATGTTTTCCAATATAAAGTGAATATTTTGGGAATTTATCTTTTTGAAGATAAATTGAAAATGAATAATTGAAATCGTATATGCATGGATATTTTGGAATGTAAATTCACTATGGAATTTATAAAAGAAAGGGGAATTTGTTTAAAAATAAATATTGATTTATTTTTGAGGTATTGAAATAATATATCTTGTAAAGATATTTTGGAAAATAAATAATTTGGAAAATTATTTGGAAACTGGTGATGTGTGCATATTCATTGATAGTTCAATAACCGACTATCAATATTTCCCTTTGAATGGGTAATTGATGTGAATTGTTTGAATGTGAATGCCACACTTATTTTTGAATAAGCGCTCACTATTCGGGTTAACCGGGAAAGGACCATGGGGTCGTATAACCCATTCCGAATATGTGATACGTCGTTATGAATTGCATTTGAAGATCGGTGTTGAAGACCGGATATTTGCGAGAGCGACAGGATGACCTATCGATTGTCTCTGCACTGGGTAGCTCCTGGTATAGAGATTCCCTAAGTGATGGGAAATTCGATCGGGATTATGAATACCCGGATTGCAAGGGCTTCGTGAGAAGTGCCTTCGGTTCTGTTCGATCCCGGAACAGACTTGTATGGATTGTACGTCTGACATTACAAATTAAGATATAAAGCCGATTTCTTTCAAATATATTTCTGTTGGTGGCGGAGAATTTATTCTCTTAGCTTAACACCCTTCTCTGAGACGTACGAGCTCAGAGGTTATATAGTTGAATGTTATCAGCGATATATTCCCAATTTGGTAATGTGACATGCTGAGTGTTGCTGTAAATGATCATTGTGTTGATTATTTGTGATAGGATCATTTATTTGATCGTCTATCCTGGTGATCATTTCTATGATCATTTGTTGACCCAAAGCATGGCTTTTGTATAAAGTATGTTTTTGTGGACGTGACTTCGTCGAGCCTCACACCCCATGAATGGTCAAAACAGGAAAGATGCGGCAAGGTTATGAGGGGTAGCGCCCTTTAGGATATGTGCATTTCCTTCTGGAAAAGGGTGGTATCATGGTATGGAGCCCAGATACTTACTCATGTTGAAAACACTTTATGATTGTGTGAATTGATTGCGAGCGCTCGGTGAAAGGTCCCAAAGGACCGTGGGATGGCATATTCGGTCAGTTGTTACTCAGTTAGGGGTAACCCGGCCTTGTGTTGGTAGAGATCCGGTTTGGTTCTCGGGGATGTCCATCCAGAGGCATTCTCATGTGGCAATGGGAAGTTCCTTGGCCTGATCATTCGTTGGAAATCCAATTCCCAATACGAAACTTTGTACGGTATTAGTTGTAGAACCTGCCATTTACTTATGGTGGTCACCACTGTTTAGATGGTAGCTATAGTAGGCATACGATAATGGTCGTATGTTAGCTAAGATTTATATTCTACTTTCGAAATAAATTTGTCCTACACTATGCACTAGTAATAATATCAAATGTTCTTTTTAAATGCGTATCAAGCATCTTTGACTATCATAAGGAGAAATCTCCTCTGATTCTGCGTTTGCATGTGTGTGTGCGCGGGAGGCCTTATGGTAGTCTCATTTTTAAAAGCATTGCGAATTGACTTTAAAAATATTCCTCTATTTTGATTTTAAAGATAAATAAACTGTTTTGAGTTCCCACACCAGTCACATGACTGACTCGAAGTTTATTGTTTTCCTTCCTAAACTCTGGGTGCCTACCAGTTTCCACACGGGCAGTCAAGAGTTAAGGTTTATCAGGATATTCTGGATATTCAGGAGTTGCTAGAGGCAAGCTGGATGGCATGGCGTATTATTAGTATATAGTATTTCTTTTCCGCTGTTTAATGTTGTTTGTTGTTGTTGTACACTCTGATGTAATGATGATATGATGTGATGTAATGTAATAACTGATATAGTTCTTTGTTTAAAGATTATTCATTTATTATTATATGTTGTTCCGCTGCGAATTGTGAGATTCTGATGTTGTTCTGTTGTTTTCTGTTACGTTCTATTTTCTATTTTCTTTCCTCCCTACTTTCTATCTTCCCTGTCTTTTTCTTCTTTTTCTTTTTCTTTAAAACCCTAAGTGTTCGGTTTTCCGTCGTTCGATTGCTCGGCAGTCGATAAAGTGAGTATCGATGTTGAATTTTCGAAAGTCGAAGAATCGGGTCCTTACAATGTGGTATCAAAGCATATGGTTAAGCGACAACCATGGTTCTGTTGGGTATTACTCATTAGAGATAGAGTCAGTAGTACTCTAGAATGAGTTGAGTGTAATAATAGCTATGAGAGCGTATTTGTTAGTGAATATAAAATTGTTTTATATTGTGATGATTGGTTTGTTGAGTGGCATATGAACCTTCGTCAGCGTGGTCTCGACAACTATGCCGAAGGAGTTTCTAAACACTTGTATAGAACAATTCGACACGATATTGTTTTAAATTGGGTAAATGAAATAATTTTACCTTGATTATATTTTATATATGTAAAGGAATAATTTTTCAAAATTATTAAAGTGTATATAAGTTGATTGTTAAGTTGTTTGAATAATCTAAATTGAAGAATAATTGTATAAGCAAATGAATTATAAGAATTGAAATTATAATTAAAGTGATTTACAATTGTGAAATAAACTTATATATATAGGAAGTGAAACTATATGAATATATTTATGAATATGAGTTGTAAATAAAAATGAAATTCAACTTTTGTAATTGATATGAAATAATGGATATAAGTGTTAATTCATTAAAATCTAATGTTATTGAAAGTTGAATAGTTGAATAAAAAATCAATTTAATTAAACCAATTATAAGCAAAGGAATTTGGTTGTAATTAATATACATTGGTTGTTATTTGATAGTTGATTGATTGTATATAATTCATTAAGTGTTAATGAAATTGAAAGCTAAAGTAATTGAAATCCAATTAGAAGTTAAATGAATCTTAAATAGAATTGAATTTGATTTGGAAGTGAACCAACTTGAATATGAATTAGTGAATATAAACTAATTGAAAATGAATGTTAGTAAGAACATCCACTGTTAATGAATCAAATGTGATTTAAATTGAAAACCTATTTCATTGAATATTAATGAGAATATGAATGAATATTTATTGGTTATGGATTATAGTTGGTTGATGGTTGAATTGATTGCTTTTACTACATTTGCTATCTTGGCATATATAGTTATTATGTTGCTATATGTTGTATATCGATACTATTTGCCTATATACATGTTCTCATATTGTTTGTTGAGTGTTTAGTAGGTGCGGATCGCGTTTGCTTCGCATTTGGAGCTCGCTTTCGCGCTATATTAGCCGTATATGCTTGCTAATAAAATATAAGGTACATATCTCGGATTACATATCGTACTTTTATACTTTTTTCCCTTCGGGATGCCTCATTACTTGATGAGATGTATATTTGTGATATATATCTGTCATTTTTTTTTCCGGATTGAGCCGCGCAAAGGAGACTATGGCGAATTTTTCCGGAAATTTATGGCGTTAGAATTTTTTTTTGAGAAAATTGGAAAAGTTTTGAAAACTATAACTTTGATTTTGGAATTGAAAGTTAAATAATAGTAGTTGTTTTTGAAAAGATAACTAAGTATGATTTGAAAACTTAGTAAAGTACTATAAGAAATTTAACTATGGATTTTGGAAAAATTAATAGATTCTGTAACTTTTCTTTCTTGTTAATTTCGAGGACGAAATTCTTTTAATAGGGGAAGATTGTAACGACCCAGGATTTTTAGTAATTAAAATATGAATATTTAATTAATTTTAAATATTAATAAGTGAAATTTATAAGTCAAATAAATTTTATTTCGAATAATTGGATTTAATTGGATAATTAAATCGATAATTTAATATGTTAAATTATGGAAATAATTGATTGAGTTAAATATGATTGAAAATGATTTGTAAAATTTTATTTTATCATGTTGAAGTTAGAATGATATTTTAGAACTTTTAAAATCGAATTAAAAGTTAATTTGTGAAAATTGAATATTCTAATATTAAAATCGACTAGTGAAAATAGTCAATTTTTGAACAGTCTCAGAATTGGACGAGACCAGTTCCATTGGATCCGTAATAGTTAGTTATTACCGGATTTCAATTTTCGTGTCAATCGGAGCTATCGTTTGATCGTGGCAGCTCGAAACGCATTGAATTGTTTTTAATATTAATTTAGCGACTTAAAATAGCCATTTTTCAAAAAGTCTCGGATTTCGACGAAACTAGTTTCATCGGATCCATAATGTGATATTATTGTAAGGTTTCAAATTTCGTGTCAATTGGATTTACCGTTTGTCCTGTACAAATTAAAACGCCTAGAAAATCGTTTAAATCAGTTTAATTTAAATTGAACGTTTATTGCCATAACTCGCACAGATGTCCGAATTAGCTTCCGAAACCTGTTCCATTGTGTCCGGAACGCGGGGTAAACCCTAGAAACGCTGGTTACGGCGCGTGAATTGAAGTTCGGAATTTCCGGAATGAATAGTGTCGATCGATTTTCTTATAAATAGCCCCCCACTCAAATAAAAAAATAAAAATTTATAAACCCTAACCCTAATTCAGGCCGCCGCCTCCTATATCAATGTATGGCCGAAATTTGTTCATCTTTTCCCCTTAATATTTCTCAATCCATCAATCGATTCACGAAGTGTTCAACTGCAAAGTTGTAGAGGATAGAGAGGGCTTCAGATCCATACGGTCGAGATGGCGTTTGGCGTCGCGTGGAGGTGGGAAGGTTGCCGCGTTCGTGGCCGTGTGTCCTCGGGTCGCGCGCACGTAGAGGTGACCGAGTTGCATGCTACTCCAGGCGAGCGTAGTGTTGGTTGCGAGCTTCAAAGTGACGTTGGCCGATCGTCTCCAGGAGCATCGTGGTGATCGATAAATTAAAACCTAAATTTGAGCATGATGGGTTCTCTTGCGTGATTTGTTACTGGAGTGAACGAGAGGGAGAAGGGGGAGTGCACACGGTCACGATGGTGGGGTTTGGAAATCTGCGGCCATGATTAGATTAAGTTTGAAATTATAAAAATTTATGTTGTAAATATTATAAATAAATTCGTGTAAACTTCAAATATTCATATCTTTTTCATACGAGGTCGAAACCGCGCGAAACCAGTTGCGTTGGAATCGTATGTACGAGCACTACGCGATGGAATTGGATTGGAGCCGTTTGGAGTTAGTGATAATTTCGGGTAAAATTAAACGTCCGTTTAATTTTATTCGAAATAAATCGCTAAAACGAAATTGAAATCAAGGTGAGAACTTCTCACTCAATCGAATCAGTTTCGATTTTATTTTAAATAGTTAGATTTAAAATATTTGAATGCATGTTTGAATCATGATTGTTATCTATTGATTGTTAAAATAGACATTATGCGCCGTTAGTAAGCGGATGTTATTTATTAAAAACATATACCGCGAATATTTCATAAACAGTGAAATTGGTATTATATATAATAGCAATATATATATATATATATATTGGCATATGTATATATTGGAGTTATTGATTTCCCGCATTTGTTTAGCGGATGAGACCCTATTGCGCCGTCTATTAAGCAGATAATATTATTAATCCCATATACCGCGATAATTTCGTACTGGAGCGGAATTGGTATTGTGCTAATGTTTGTGGATGCAGGAAAAACAGGTTGGGGGGATCCAACTGGATTCCTCAACAGTTTTTATTTGATTTCAGATATTTTGATATTTGATGGATTATCATATCGATATATGATATCATTGTAGTCGTGATTGACTATTTGGTGTGTAGCATCATTGGACCAAATTTGGAATTTTAAAAGGATTTAAAAGTGATTTTTGAAAGTATACGTTTATAAAATATTTTTGGAATTGATCCATTATAAATAAATAAACGTTATACTTTTAAAAGTTATATAAAATTATGATTTTTGAGAAAATATGGGTTAAAGATTGATTTTTGAGAAAATATGGGTTAAAGATTGATTTTTGAGAAAATATGGGTTAATGTTTTTATAAAATAGTTTAAATTGGATCTTTGAAATTATTGTGAAAAGTTTAAATATAGGATTTATAAAACTTGATTATTTTATGAATCAAAATGATCAAATAATAAAGGAGATTAAAGATGTTTTAAAATAATAGTATAAATTGATTTTATAAAGGATTTATAAATTGATATTTATAAATTTAAAACATTTGAATTATAAAACGAGTTTTTATAAGTGTTTGAATGAAGTGAAAATGGATTGCATAAGTGAATGGAATTTATAAAATTTTAAATGGTGAAGTTATAAATGAAATTTATAAATAGTAAGATTTATAAATTTTATAAAGTTATTAAAAGAATGGTTTTGGATAAATCATTGAATCTTATAAGTTATAAGATTTATAATTATGAAGTTTAAAAGAACGATTTTGTAAAATAATCGTTTTATAAGTATTTGACTTATAATATGAACCTTTGTTTTATAATTGAGTTATAAATCGAATAGGTTAATAAAGGAATTTATAAAAGGAAGTTGTTATAAAACAAATAGAAATAGAATTTATAAACGTTGTTTTATAAATTCGCAAACGACTTATTTTGATAAGTAAATTGTTGAAACTTATTAATGGAGTTATATTCACGTTTTTGAACTGTGAATAATCCTTTAAAATAAAATGAATAGAAATGATGAAATTGATTAACGTAGTATATTCACGTTTTTGAATAGTGAATAATATGTTAAAGAAATTGTTTTGAATGTGATATTTGAAATAGAATTAAAACGATCTAACGATGTTTTAAAATGTGTTGAGATTCGAAACCATGGATTTCAACATTTATTGTTGAAATAGACTTTTTCGAGAAATTAAAGGAAATGGTGGACTATAACACTGTTGCTATAGTAAATGATTTCCGAAAGGAAATGTTTTGTATAGTATTGGGATTTATATATCTATTTTAATTTCGAATCCCTATACTAGTGATTTTGGGACGTTGTAACGATGTTTTACGCAACATTCGTTTTGGCCCAAATAAATATGTTTAAGAGAATGATTTCCTTAAAAAATGAAATATATACTTAATTTCGATTTAAGTATATTGAATATTTTCTAAGTGTTGAAAATAAATAAAATTTGTGAATTACTTATGAATAAATAAGTATGGAAATGTTTTCCAATATAAAATGAATATTTTGGGAATTTATCTTTTTGAAGATAAATTGAAAATGAATAATTGAAATCGTATATGCATGAATATTTTGGAATGTAAATTCACTATGGAATTTATAAAAGAAAGGGGAATTTGTTTAAAAATAAATATTGATTTATTTTTGAGGTATTGAAATAATATATCTTGTAAAGATATTTTGGAAAATAAATAATTTGGAAAATTATTTGGAAACTGGTGATGTGTGCATATTCATTGATAGTTCAATAACCGACTATCAATATTTCCCTTTGAATGGGTAATTGATGTGAATTGTTTGAATGTGAATGCCACACTTATTTTTGAATAAGCGCTCACTATTCGGGTTAACCGGGAAAGGACCATGGGGTCGTATAACCCATTCCGAATATGTGATACGTCGTTATGAATTGCATTTGAAGATCGGTGTTGAAGACCGGATATTTGCGAGAGCGATAGGATGACCTATCGATTGTCTCTGCACTGGGTAGCTCCTGGTATAGAGATTCCCTAAGTGATGGGAAATTCGATCGGGATTATGAATACCCGGATTGCAAGGGCTTCGTGAGAAGTGCCTTCGGTTCTGTTCGATCTCGGAACAGACTTGTATGGATTGTACGTCTGACATTACAAATTGAGATATAAAGCCGATTTCTTTCAAATATATTTCTGTTGGTGGCGGAGAATTTATTCTCTTAGCTTAACACCCTTCTCTGAGACGTACGAGCTCAGAGGTTATATAGTTGAATGTTATCAGCGATATATTCCCAATTTGGTAATGTGACATGCTGAGTGTTGCTGTAAATGATCATTGTGTTGATTATTTGTGATAGGATCATTTATTTGATCGTCTATCCTGGTGATCATTTCTATGATCATTTGTTGACCCAAAGCATGGCTTTTGTATAAAGTATGTTTTTGTGGACGTGACTTCGTCGAGCCTCACACCCCGTGAATGGTCAAAACAGGAAAGATGCGGCAAGGTTATGAGGGGTAGCGTCCTTTAGGATATGTGCATTTCCTTCTGGAAAAGGGTTGTATCATGGTATGGAGCCCAGATACTTACTCATGTTGAAAACACTTTATGATTGTGTGAATTGATTGCGAGCGCTCGGTGAAAGGTCCCAAAGGACCGGGGGATGGCATATTCGGTCAGTTGTTACTCAGTTAGGGGTAACCCGGCCTTGTGTTGGTAGAGATCCGGTTTGGTTCTCGGGGATGTCCATCCAGAGGCATTCTCATGTGGCAATGGGAAGTTCCTTGGCCTGATCATTCGTTGGAAATCCAATCCCAATACATAACTTTGTACGGTATTAGTTGTAGAACCTGCCATTTACTTATGGTGGTCACCACTATTTAGATGGTAGCTATAGCAGGCATACGATAATGGTCGTATGTTAGCTAAGATTTATATTCTACTTTCGAAATAAATTTGTCCTACACTATGCACTAGTAATAATATCAAATGTTCTTTTTAAATGCGTATCAAGCATCTTTGACTATCATAAGGATAAATCTCCTCCGATTCTGCGTTTGCATGTGTGTGTGTACGGGAGGCCTTATGGTAGTCTCATTTTCAAAAGCATTGCGAATTGACTTTAAAAATATTCGTCTATTTTGATTTTAAAGATAAATAAACTATTTTGAGTTCCCACACCAGTCACATGACTGACTCGGAGTTTATTGTTTTCCTTCCTAAACTCTGGGTGCCCACCAATTTCCACACGGGCAGTCAAGAGTTAAGGTTTATCAGGATATTCTGGATATTCAGGAGTTGCTGGAGGCAAGCTGGATGGCATGGCGTATTATTAGTATATAGTATTTCTTTTCCGCTGTTTGATGTTGTTTGTTGTTGTTGTACACTATGATGTAATGATGATATGATGTGATGTAATGTAATAACTGATATAGTTCTTTGTTTAAAGATTATTCATTTATTATTATATGTTGTTCCGCTGCGAATTGTGAGATTCTGATGTTGTTCTGTTGTTTTCTGTTACGTTCTATTTTCTATTTTCTTTCCTCCCTACTTTCTATCTTCTCTGTCTTTTTCTTCTTTTTCTTTTTCTTTAAAACCCTAAGTGTTCGGTTTTCCGTCGTTCGATTGCTCGGCAGTCGATAAAGTGAGTATCGATGTTGAATTTTCGGAAGTCGAAGAATCGGGTCCTTACAGTTAAGACTAAATAGACAACTTGGCCTTAAAAGACACGCTTTGGATTTCGATGAGACCGGGATCGGTTTTCCGCATTAGGAATATCCGAAAACCACATCATTTCCAAATTAACGATAGGTCGTGAATCTGAAGTGAAGATGAAGACTCAGAATGCAAGGGTTATCGTCGTTAACTCTGAGGGTGATTCCAAAATGAGTGTAATGATATAATGCCTTCGGTTTTGTTCGAACCCGGAACGAACTTGTATGGATTGAATGCTTTCAACACATCGTTGGGCGGACGATGAGCATTCTAAGAGATATGTTCTATAAAGGTAATCGCAGCCTCAAGCCTCATCAACAGGGAATGGCTAAAACAGGGGAGGTGCAGCAAGGTTAGGTGGGTCATGCCCAAGCAGGACGAGGTATACCCCTGTCTAGATGTCCCTTTGTTCGGCTGTGTGGGCGGTTGGTCTGCAGCCAACTGCGGGGTTATCTTGTTCGGGACTGTTTAGTAAGGAATGGTTCCGGCCTTGTGTTGCAGGGGAGTTAGGGTGGCTCCTCGGTACTGTGATCTAGACCACGTACTGTGACGGGCGGTACCCCAGTACCCCTGCCATTGTATGGGATCCAATTTCCAATAAGCGCCGTACGTTTTGATTGTGCCCAACTATGTTGAAATGTGAGATGTAAGCATTTCAGCTATTTCTGTATTTTACTTGAAAACCCTAGTCACTATTATAATATCACTGGATTTCCTATAAAATGTTTTGGTTAGCGTAAGGTAAAAACTTTTCCATGTTTATGTGTGGGAAGTCTTACGTGATACCTTTTGTTTTCAAAGGATTTTTCAAAATTAAGCAACTTTAACCTTTTACTCATACCAGACCCATGTCTGACCCGAAGTTTATTTTTGTTTTTCATAAACTCTCGGGTACCTAAATTTTTACGGGTAGCCAAGGGATTCAGGTTTAGCTTTGGCGAATTCTGGAGGAGCAATGGAGCAGGAGGCTTCAGCGTTGTAAATATATATATAGTTCCGCTGTGTTGATATCTCTGAGTCATATTGTTTGAGTTGTATTGTATTGAGTTGTATTAACTAGACAGGTGTTTATAACTGTCTAGTATGTGATGTATTATCTGTATACTCTGATTGATGTTGTATAATATGTATATACTTATGTGATTAATATAATTTATTCGTTCCGCTGTGAGATTTTGATGTTGTTGTTCTTTCTTCTCTATCTTTTCTATTTTCTCACCCTTTTCTTTCTTATTAACGATGCTTCTTCCTGGGAGTAGGAAGTGGGGTCGTTACATGTTGGCTAAGATTTATATCTTTATTTTCGAAATGAATTTTTCCTACACTATGCACTAGTAATAATATCAAATGTTCTTTTTAATGCGTATCAAGCATCTTTGACTATCATAAGGAGAAATCTCCTCCGATTCTGCGTTTGCATTGTGTGTGCGCGCGGGAGGCCTTATGGTAGTCTCATTTTTAAAAGAATTGCAAACTGACTTTAAAAATATTCCTCTATTTTGATTTTAAAGATAAATAAACTGTCTGAGTTCTCACACTAGTCACATGACTGACTCGGAGTTTATTGTTTTCCTTCCTAAACTCTGGGTGCCCACCAATTTCCACACGGGCAGTCGAGAGTTAAGGTTTATTAGGATATTCTGGAGTTGCTGGAGGCAAGCTGGATGGCATGGCGTATTACTAGTATATAGTATTTCTTTTTCCGCTGTTTGTTGTTGTTTGTTGTTGTACACTCTGATGATGTAATGTAATGTATAAAATGTAATAACTGATATAGTCCTTTGTTTAAAGATTATTCATTTATTTATTATATGTTGTTCCGCTGCGATTGTGAGATTCTGATATTGTTCTGCTGTTTTCTGTTCTATTTTCTATCTTCTTATCTCTTCTTCTGTCTTTTTCTTTTTCTTAAACATTGAGAATTCGTATTTCTGTTCATCTTGAGTTAATCTATAGAGATTAGTGTATATTCAAGGAGTACGGATTTGCGGGTCTTCACAGGTGGTATCAAAGCATATGGTTAAGCGACAACCATGGCTCTGTTGGGTATTACTCATTAGAGATAGAGTCAGTAGTACTCTAGAATGAGTTTGAGTGTAATAATAGATATGAGAGCGTATTTGTTAGTGAATGTAAAATTGTTTTATATTGTGATGATTGATTTGTTGAGTGCATATGAACCTTCGTCAGCACGGTATGCACAACTATGCCGAAGGGGTTTATAAACACTTGAATAGAACAATTCGACACGATATTGTTTTAAAATTGGGTAAATGGAATAATTTTACCTTGAGTATATTTTTATATACAAAGGAATAATTTTTCAGAATTATTAAAGTGTATATAAGTGGATTGTTTAGTTGTTTGAATAATCTAAATTGAAGAAGAATTGTATAAGCAAATAAATTATAAGTATGAATTATAATTAAAGTGATTTACAATTGTGAAATAAACTTATATATATAAGAAGTGAAACTATATGAATATATTTATGAATATGAGTTGTAAATAAAAATGAATTTAAAGTTAAATGGAAATTTACTTTAGAATTGGAAGCTGAATTGATTTATAAGTGGGAATTTAAGTTATGTAAAACCAAGTGATGTTTATAAAATAAAGTATAACTTAAGAGATGTTGAATGAAGTTGATATTGGTATCAAAGTAAATTAATAAAGTTAAGTGATAAATGTGAACTTAAGTTATGTAAATGAAATTCAACTTGAAATGGTTAACTAATTGAAAGTTAATCAATGGAATGTGAATAGTTGATATGAAATAATGAATGTAAGTGTTAATTCATTAAAATCTAATGTTATTGGAAGTTGAATAATTGAATGAATAAAAGCAAAGGAATTTGGTTGTAATTAATATACATTGGTTGTTATATGGTTGTTAGTTGATTGTATATAATTCATTAAATATTAATGAAATAGAGTTAATGAAATTGGAAGCTAAAGTAATTGAAATCCAATTGGAAGTTAAGTGAATCTTAAATAGAATTGAATTTGATTTGGGAGTGAACCAACTTGAATATGAATTAGTGAATATAAACTGATTGAAAATGAATGTTAGTAAAAACATCCATTGTTAATAAATCAAATGTGATTAAATTGAAAACCGAATTCATTGGATATTAATGAGAATATAAATGAATATTTATCGGTTATGAATGATAGTTGGTTGATGGTTGAATATATTGCTTTTACTGCATTTGCTATGTTGGCATATATAGTTATTATGTTACTATATGTTGTATATCGATACTATTGTCTACATACATGTTTCTCATTTGTTTGTTGAGTGTTTAGTAGGTGCGGATCGCGTTTGCTTCGCATTTGGAGCTCGCTTTCGCGCTATTTTAGCCGTATATGCTCGCTAATAAAATATAAGGTACATATCTCGGATTAAATACCGTACTTTTACACTTTTTTCCCTGCGGGATGCCTCATTACTTAATGAGATGCATATTTGTGATATATATACTGTCATTTTTTTTTCAGATCGAGCCGCGCAAAGGAGACTGTGGCGAATTTTTCCGGAAATTTAAGGCGTTAGAAAAAATTTGAGAAAAAAATGGAAAATTTTGAAAACTAAACTTTGATTTTGGAATTGAAAGTTAAACAATAGCAGTTGCTTTTGAAAAGATAACTAAGTATGATTTGGAAATTTAGTAAAGATTTTGTAAGAAATTTAACTATGGATTTTGGGAAAGTTAATAGATTCTGTAACTTTTCTTACTTAGTAATTTCGAGGACGAAATTCTTTTAAGGGGGGAAGCATGTAACGACCCAGAATTTTTATTAATTAAAAATTGAATATTTAATTAATTTTAAATATTAATAAGTGAATTTATAAGTCGAATAAATTTTATTTCGAATAATTGGATTTAATTGAATAATTAAATCAATAATTTGATGTGAAAATACAGAAATAATTGAAAATTGGGTTAAATATGATTGAAATTGATTTGTAAAATTTTATTTTATCATATTGAAGTTAGAACGATGTTTTAGAACTTTTAAAAATCGAATTAAGAGATAATTTGTGAAAATTGAATATTTTAATATTTAATCGACTAGTGAAATTAGCCAATTTTCGAACAGTCTCAGAATTTGACGAAACTAGTTCCATTGGATCCGTAATAGTTTGTTATTACCGGATTTCAATTATCGTAGCAATCAGAGTTATCGTTTGATCGTAGCAGCTCGAAACGCATCGATTTTTTTTTAATATTAATTTGGCGAGTTAAAATAGCCATTTTTCAAACAGTCTCGGATTTCGATGAAACCAGTTTCATCGGATCCGTAATGTGATATTATTGTACGGTTTCAAATTTCATGTCAATTGGATTTACCGTTTGTCCGGTGCAAGCTAAAACGCCTAGAAAATCGTTTAATCGGTTTAATTTTAAATTGAACGTTTATTGCCATAACTCGCACAGATGACCGAATTAGCTTTCGAAACACGTTCCATTATGTTCGGAACGCGGGGTAAACCTTAGAAACGCCGGTCACTGCGTGAGATTTGGAGTTCGGAAATTTGGAGATGAATAGTAATTCGTCGTTTTTTCTATAGAAGGAGTTGCTATCCTCACATTTGCCAAAAACCTAAAACCCTAGGTCAATTTCTGCAGCCGCCGCCTCATGTAAAATGAATGGCCAGAAAACGATGATGTTCTTTCTCGATTATCTCTTCATCCATCAACATTTACAAGAAACTTTCTACATGAAACTTGTAGAGCACCTTACGAACTACAAGATCAACAGTGGAGATCGCGAATGTGCTACGGATTGGTGGGAAATTAGCCGTGTTCGTGACCAGTTGCGCACGAATTTCGAGGTGCTGTAGGGGGCCGAGTTGCATAGGGTGGTGGCCGAAGGTAGTGGGAGAGATGCTCTTCAAAATGGAAGTGGCTGATCGAAGTATAATCGAGCGTAGTGGAAGCATAATTAAACCCTAGTTGCATTGATGGGTTTCTTTGTTCAGCCTGAAGAAACGTGCGCGCGTGAAGATGGGGGAGAAGGTGGTACACGGCCTGATGATGGGGAGGGTGAGATCCTATGGCCAGAAAGAATTTAGGTTATAAAATTAAAATAAATTGTTGTAAATGTTATATAAAATTCGTGAAACTTGTAAAAATCATATCTTTTTCATACGAGGTCGAAAACGCGCGAAACCAGTTGCGTTGGAATCGTATGGACGAGTACTACGCTATGGAAATGGATTGGAGTCATTTGAAGCTAGCGAAAATTTTGGGTAAAATTAAACGTTCGTTTAATTTTATTCGAAATAAATCGCTAAAACAAAATTGAAATCAAGGTGAGAACTTCTCACTCAATCGAATCGGGTTCGATTTTTATTTTAAATAGTTAGATTTAAAATTGTTGAATGTATGTTTGAAAAGATGATTGTTATCTATTGATTGTTAAAATAGACATTATGCGCCGTTAGTAAGCGGATGTTATTTATTAAAAACATATACCGCGAACATTTCATAAACAGTGAAATTGTTATTATTTATGTACTTAGAGTTGATTTTCCCACAGTATATAGCGGATGAGACCCTATTGCGCCGTCTATTAAGCGGATAATATTTTAAATCCCATAAACCGCGATAATTTCGTACTGGAACAAAATTGGTATTGTGCTAACATTTTTGGATGCAGGAAAATAGGTTGGAGGGATCCAACTGGATTCCTCAACAGTATTTATTTGATTATGGATATTTTGATATTCGTTGATTATCATATCGATATATGATATTGTTGTTGTCGTGATTGACTATTTCGTTTGTAGAATCATTGGGCAAAATTTTGGAACTTTAAAATGATTTTTTTTAAAGTGATTTTTGAAAAGTATACGTTTATAAATATTTTTGAAATTGATTCCTTTTAAATAAATAAACGTTATAATTTTAATGTTATAAAAATTATGATTTTTGAGAAATATAGTTAAAAGTTGATTTTTGAAAATATGGGGTTAATGATTTTATAAAATAGTTTAAATCGGGATTTTTGAATTTATTTTAAAAAGTTTAATATATAGGATTTATGAAATTTGATTATTTTATAAATCAAAATGATGAAATTATAAAGGACTTTTTGAAGACGTTTTGAAATAATAATATAAATTGATTTATATAAAAGATTTTAAATAGATATTTATAAATTAGAATATTTTGAATTATAAAACGAGTTTTTATAAGTGTTAGAATGAATTGTGAATGAATTTCGTAAATGAATGAAATTTATAGAATTATAAACGGTGAAGTTATAAATGGAATTTTATAAGCAGTAGGTTTATAAAATTTGTAAAGTTATTAAAAGAATATATTTGGATAAATAAATGAATCTTATAAGTTATAAGATTTATAATTTGGGAAGTTCATAAGAACGATTTTTGCAAACAAACAAATTATAAGTATTTAACTTAAATTATGGACTTTTGGTTTATAATTGAGTTATGAATTGAATAGGTTAATAATGGAATTTATAAACATTATTTTTTAAATCTGCAAACGACTTATTTTGATAAGTAAATTGTTATAACTTATAAACGGAATTATATTCACGTTTTGGACAGTGAATAATCCTTTAAAATAAAATGAATAGAAATGATGAAATTGGTTAACAAGGTATATTCACGTTTTTGAATAGTGAATAATATGTTAAAGAAAATGTTTTAGATGTGATGTTTTAAATAGAATTAAAACGATCTAACGATGTTTTAAATGTGTTAAGATTCGAAACCATAGATTTCAACATTAATTGTTGAAATAGACATTTTCGAGAAATAAAAAGAAATGGTGGACTATGACACTGTTGTTATAGTAAATGATTTCCGAAAGGAAATGTTTTGTATAGTATTGGGATTTATATATCTATTTTAATTTCGAATCCCTATACTAGTGATTTTGGGTTGTTGTAACGATGTTTTACGCAACATTCGTTTTGGCCCAAATAAATATGTTTAAGAGAATGATTTCCTTAAAGAATGAAATATATACTTAATCTTGATTTAAGTATATTGAATATTTTCCAAGTGTTGAAAATAAATGGATTTGAGAATTACTTAATAAGTAAGTATGGAAATGTTTTCCAATATAAAGTGAATATTTAGAGAATTTATCTTTTTGAAGATAAATTAAAAATGAATAATTGAAATCGTATATCAGTAGATATTGTGAAATATAAATTCACTATGGAATTTATAAAAGAAAGTGGAAATTTGTTTAAAAATAAATATTGATTTATTTTTGAGTTGTTGAAGTTATATATCTTGTAAAGATATTTTTGGGAAATAAATAATTTGGAAAATTATTTGGAATCTGGTGATGTTGTGCATATCCATTTATAGTTCAATAACCGACTATCAATATTTACCTTTGAATGGGTATTTGTTGTGATTTGATGAATTTGAATGCTACACTTATTTTTAAATTATTGCGCTTGTTAATCGGATTACCCATCCCGAATAGTGATACGACGTAATGGATAACATTGAAGACCGGGTATTTGCGAGAGAGATAGGATGACCTGTCGATTGACTCTGCATCGAGTTGCTCCGGTATAGAGTTCTGCATATGTGATGGGGAATCCGATCAGGATTGTGGATATCCGGATTGCAAGGACTTCTTTGTAAGTGCCTTCGGTTCTGTTCGAGCCCGGAACAGACTTGTATGGATAGTATGTCTGACATTACAAATTGAGATATAAAGCCGATTTCTTTCAAATATATTTCTGTTGATGGCGGAGAATTTATTCTCTTAGCTTAACACCCTTCTCTGAGATGTACGAGCTCAGAGGTTATGTAGTTGAAGGTTATCAGCAATATATTCCCAATTTGGTAATGTGACATGCTGAGTGTTGCTGTGAAATGATCATTGTGTTGATCATTTGTGATATGATCATTTGTTTGATCGTTTATCTTTGTGATCATTTCTATGATCATTTGTTGACCCAAAGCACAGCTTTTGTATAAAGTGTGGCTTTGTGGACGAGACTTCGTCGAGCCTCACACCGCGGAATGGTCAAAACAGGAAAGATGCAGCAAGTTTATGAGGGGTAGCTCTCTTTAGGGTATGTGCATTTCCTTCTGGAAAAGGGTGGTATCGTGGTATGGAGCCCAGATACTTACTCATGTTGAAACACTTATTATTATGGTGTGATGTTGATTACGAGCGCTCGGTTAAAGGTCCCAAAAGACCGGGGGATGGCATACTCGTGTCAGTAGTTACGCAGTTAGGGGTAACCCGGCCTTGTGTTGGCAGAGATCCGGTTTGGTTCTCGGGGACGTCCTTCCAGAGGCGTTCTCATGTGGCAATGGGAAGTTCCTTGGCCTAACCATTCGTTGGAAATCCAAAGAAACAATACGATCTTGTATGGTATTAGTTGTACAACCTATCATTCACTTATGGTGGCGCCCCACTGTTTGGATGGTAGCTTTAGTAGGCATATGATAATGGTCGTATGTTGGCTAAGATTTATATCTTTATTTTCAAAATGAATTTTTCCTACACTATGCACTAGTAATAATATCAAATGTTCTTTTTAATGCGTATCAAGCATCTTTGACTATCATAAGGAGAAATCTCCTCCGATTCTGTGATTGCATTGTGTGTGTGTGCGGGAGGCCTTATGGTAGTCTCATTTTTTAAAAGCATTGCGAATTGACTTTAAAAATATTCCTCTATTTTGATTTTAAAGATAAATAAACTGTTTGAGTTCTCACACCAGTCACATGGCTGACTCGGAGTTTATTGTTTTCCTTCCTAAACTCTGGGTGCTCACCAATTTCCACACGGGCAGTCGAGAGTTAAGGTTTATCAGGATATTCTGGAGTTGCTAGAGGCAAGCTGGATGGTATGGCGTATTACTAGTATATAGTATTTCTTTTTCCGCTGTTTGTTGTTGTTTGTTGTTGTACACTCTGATGATGTAATGTAATGTATAAAATGTAATAACTGATATAGTCCTTTGTTTAAAGATTATTCATTTATTTATTATATGTTGTTCCGCTGTGATTGTGAGATTCTGATATTGTTCAGCTGTTTTCTGTTCTATTTTCTATCTTCTTATCTCTTCTTCTGTCTTTTTCTTTTTCTTAAACATTGGGAATTCGTATTTCTGTTCATCTTGAGTTAATCTATGGAGATTAGTGTATATTCAAGGAGTACGGATTTGCGGGTCTTCACACAAGTTCTTGATATTTGCTGAGATTCTAAGATCCCCATCGATAAAGATTACTCAAATGGTTAGTCCTTGGCCATATGCAATTTGGGGTATTGATACTACCACTGTGTTGCCAATATATAAAGGTGATGTCGTAGTAGATTACTTCACCAAATGGGCTGAGTTGGAACCATTAGCAACAATTACCATGAAGAAAGTGATTAACTTTGTAGTCCGGAATATTATCCATTGTTTTGGAGTTCCACAAGTGAACATTATCGATAACAAAACTCAATTTGACAGCACCGAGTTTAAGGATTACTGCCACTGACATCACATAGATAAAAGATACATTGCACACCCTCAGGCGAATGGACTGGTTGAATCTATAAACAATATTATCACGTCCATTCTTAAGAAGCGATTGGAAAAGGATAAGGGCAAGTGTGCCGATGAACTTCCATAGGTACTTTGGGCTTATCGAATGACCCATAAGTCAACAACTGGTCATTCTCTCTTTTCTCTAGCCTACAGATCAGAGGCTATGGTTTCAGTTGAACTCGGTACCTTCTCCTCGAGTAATTCATTACAATCCACATATGAATAAGCAACTCCTTCTGGAGTCTCATGACATGATCGATGAGAAATGAGATGAACCTGACTTGTAGCAACTGCACATCACAATAGAGTTGCTAGATATTACAACGCCAAGATCAGGAATTGGACCTTAGAGATCGGTGGCCTAGTTCTTAAACGAATATTCCCAGGCCCCAAAAACTTTGGTTTGAAAGGTCCATATGCAATATAACAAAAGCTTGGAGACGAGACTTTCAGGCTTGCAACGGTTGATGGGATCTCACTCTCAAGGGCATGGAAGAACGAGCATTTATGATGCTATTTCGCTTAGAAACAAACTTATACATAATTAAATGAATCATGTAATAAGATAGAATCTGTCATTTCCCTAATTTGTCTTTACATTTCTTAAGAGTTGTGACTTGACAGAATCGAATAAATTTGCATGCGAATATTTCCGTTGTTTAGGTACCTGGAAATAAGTGCCAACCCATCTTCTATGTTTCATGATTGAACCCTCAAAGTTCTTGATATTCAGAGATTAAAATCCACTAACTCTTATCCTCGGATCAGAGGGTAGGAGTAAAAACTAGACAAACGTAACCCAACCGTTCACCGTCCAACTCTTGTCCTCGGATTAGTGACAAGAATATAAACTAAACGGGTGTGACCCAACCATCCATTAGCTAACTCTTGCCCTCGATGTGGGAGCAAATGTATAAACCAAAACAGATGTGACATGGTCGTCTGTACGCTAACTCTTGCCCTTAACATGGAGGTAGGGGTATAAATCTAAACTGAATGTGACATGATTGTTCATTCACTAACTCTCCTCATTGATGTGGGGGTAGGTGTATAAACCAAAATGGATGTGATAAGACCATCCAATCCTTAAAAAATTTCCCAGAGTAGGCAAAACAAAAGGTCCATGCCCAACGTAAGGTGGGATCTTACCTATGAACTTTGAGTCGACGGTCGAGGTTAGGAACGATTGAAAATAAAAAATCCTGGATAAGGATGTATGAACAATGATCTTAAGTAGTTAATTTAAACTAGCGCCCACAGTTTGGCGCAATACCATTATCCTAGAAAATGATATCGGGACCGTTGTTCTAAGTGGTAAACCTCAATTAATGCCTAAAGTTTGGACTTCAACAATCACTTTATGTTTACGAGAATGGCAAACGACTAGTACATTACAGAATGAGCTAAGGATTTAGTTTGATAACAATCACTAAAAGGAATGGATCACAAGTATATTGAATGGAATGTGTGTTTCTAAAACCAATTAGGTGAATTCACACGAAGATTTGACGAAACAATTTTATTTTTATTAACATTTAAAATGGAATGTGGAAAGCTAAGTACAAGTTTTATTTACACCTAAAACAAAAAGAAAAAGTGGGGGCTGAACCCGTAAAAAGTCGGCCAAAGATACAAACACACACAAAAACATACATACATATATATTTTTGTGTGTATGTGTATGTGCATGCCAAAGTTTATTCAATAATGTGCATATATATATATGTATGTGTGTGTGTGTGTGAGTACATACCTGGAAATCCAATGACTAGAGTCAAAGGGATTCAGATTTGAACCTAAATAATCCATGTGAGCAGTCGGTTTGAAACGAACAAGCTTGGAATGACAGATCATTAGTAGACATTCCAGATTTATAATCCCAGATGTTGGTCCAACGTCTCGACGGATAAGTACGGACATGAATTTCCATAGAAACGATTCACATAAAGGATAAAAACTATTCATAGCATAGAGTGGAGTCCTTTACAGCAGTTCCAACTTGTTTCGATCCAAAGCTCATAACGTTTGAAATGAGAAATACCTTAAGGGCACGTTTATCCAGCCTTTTGGCCAGGCAGTATTCAGATTGATTGGACTGGTCGAACATGGAGTTATCAAGGCAGAAAGCCCAAGGAGATTGCCCAAAATTCCAGAAGCCAAACACAAATGTAGTCATAAGGCCAAAGTAAAACCAACCCAAGACCAAAGGAATAAAGATCCACCCAAGCGGTGGGTCGGTATCGACCGAACCCCTTGGTAAGTATGGATCTAAAATTCCTTCACCAATGCATCCCATCTTTTTCCTACACATCTTACTTGATGCCAAAAGCTTATTGAAAGTGTTGTTTTGTTGATTTAATGCAATTCTCTATCGATCTCCATGAACTCTTAAATCAACAACTCTATTCTTCTACAGATCCATCGTTTGGACTTAAGAACAAGCTAATATTGGTGCAAATAACTATGAAATCATGAAGCTAGATACAAGAAGAGCTAAGGAAAGGAATTCAAAATAATGCCCATGGTAATTTTATGGGTCGGTACTACTCCAACTCGTTGGTCAGTACCGATCCATGAACCATAATGAGGTGGCATCCTACTTTATTACAGAATCAGTCTAGGCATGGAAAATGAGGTGGAGATCTTTTGGGAGAGATTTTAGCTTCCTACCTCTATAAATAGAAAGGTAGGGCTCATTCTTAGGATCTTTTGGGCTCTTGCTCTTCTTACTCTAATTTCTTGTAATCTCTATCTAAGTTGTAACGGTTGGTAAAAACTTTTGCCTCCAAGTAAGAATATAAACAATAAGATTATTAAGTAGACGTAGCCTTGATTTTCCAAATCATTATAAATTGTTGTGTTTTATTTCTTTCTCGTTTTCATTTAATTTTTTTTACAGTTTTTATTCTCTAGTTAATCTTTTGGGTGTTTGTGCTATTTTGGGTTCAAATATCTTTTTGGGGTTTTTTCCCATGGGTTTTAAGTACCTTAAGGATGGTACTGACTATAAAAATTTCAAGTCTTAAACCATTTTTTAAGTGGTGGAAACTAGTCGTAAAGTTTATTCTTTTCCATGTTGTTTTTTAATAAGGATTTAACACTTATAAATGTTGTAGTAAGTTGCTCATGGTTTTAAGTTTTTAAAATGATATAAATTTGGTACTTTTCCCTAATCGTTTTAAGGATGTTTTCGAACATTTTGAAGTATTATAAAGTTAGTTTGAAGTTTAAATATATTTTAAATAATTATAGATGTATTTTTAAAGTAAAAGGGTTTTATAATATAACACATGTTTTTATTTATTTTTATCAAATATAAATTAGTTATTTTCGAATAATATTTTACATAGATATTTAAAACCTATTTATAAGTATTTTTAAAGTGTGTGTATGTATATATTACTTTTGGAAAACAAAATTAATCATCCTTAACACTAAAAGCCGACAAAGTTGGCTTATCTATTTGTGAATGTTAAGATTAATGTTCGAGTAGGAACATAATCAATAGTGTTGTAACCTATCGGCTTCCCTCTTGATCGAGGAATAGTTATGTTGGGAAGGTTAGAAATGTGTTAATCGTGTTGATTTCTTACTCATTTATGAAAGTCATTAATAATTTACTTAACATTATAAGCTAACGGTGTAGACTTACCTATCTATGAGAGTCAAGAATGAAGTGTTTAGGCAAGGCTTTGATATGCAACCGATTCTCTAACTTTCTTGGCTTCACTCTTGAACGAGGGATATTATAAGTTGGAATGTTGGAAATGAGTTAAGTGTACGAACCATAATTTCTATAAGTGATTGTTTTTAACAAGGTAGTTGACTTGTCAAATACTGATCTTAACCAAATATTAACTTAGATATTTAAAAGAACGCTTTTAAAAATATTGCAAGTATGGTATGATTTTGGGTTTGTTGTAGCAATGTGTTAAAAACATTCGCCTTTAACCCGTTTCGATTATACTAATGAATGTAAATAGATCTTTAAAAGAATGTTTTAAAGATAAGCATAATTGAAATGGTTTTGGGTTTGTAGTGAAAAAGTTTAAGTAACGTTAGAATTAAACCTTTTGAATGGATTTGTGAAAGCACTTAGATCCTTAAAATGGATATTTTAAAGAAAATTATAAGTATGGAATCTTTTGAAAAAAGATAGAAAACGTAAGGTTTAAAGTAAGAAATCTTGCTAATGATTTGTAAATATACTTATACCATTTGAGATAATTATATGAATACTTTTTGAAATATTGAAAGAGTATAAATGAATAGTCGGGATTGATAAATGAAGTTTCATTAATAAAAGAAATTTTACTAATAAAGGAAGATTTAATTAATAAAATATTAATTAAATAAAAAGGGGATTTGAAGTCGCTTATCTGACTTAATCTTGTTTTGTATGACTTGATCTTGCTTTGTTTGTTTACTTGTTTATGGAAAATATTTAGTCTTATACTTAGCACTAATATTTTGAAAATGTTATAAGTATATGAAACTTAGTTTCCATATGCGACCATTCTTGTTATATTTGAATATGACCAAATTCATCTATTCTGTCCTGAAGAGACAGGATGGTAAGTGTTTTACTTATAGAAAACCACTTAAAGACCGAGATACGTGTTGTATCTCTTGGAATTGGATCTGTTTGAGTTGCTGGGATCCTTGTGGAGGTCCGTGCTCTGTTCAAGTGATGAAGACTCGTTTGAGAGATGCTGAATTTGACCTCGACACTGGGAATAATAGAAAATAGAGTGGAAGCTTAGCCAGTGGGATTTAGCTAACCCACAGGGTATCTCAACTCCAAATCAAGAATATGCTTATGGATGTTGCGTGCTGGAGTTGATATTTTCGAGGTCACGAGTGTTTGTGCATGGACCAGCTATGTTTACCTTAATGGTATATTTTATCTAGATACATATAATAGTCAGAGGTAGTTTCTATTCCTTATTAGGAGGCTGGGCCTAGTTGTTCTGGGGATGTCTTCATCGGAAAATACCTATGCAAACGTACCTTAGCGGTATTGATTGTACCTCAATATTCTTTTGATGTGATCAATGTAAGCATCGTAACTATTTTTTGATTACATTCTTCACCCTATACATTATCTATTATATCTTCTTGTGTATTTATTAGATCGTGGTCCTTCTAAGGGTATAACCATTACAGTATTCCATGCTGTCTCAAAAGTAATGTTATATGTTGATCGCATATTTCTTAAGTTTCTCATACAAAACTTATGTCTGACGGGTAGTTTTTGTTTTCCTGAAATTCCTCATGTGGTCTTTCGAGCAGTTTGAGAAAGGCAGATTTTAGTTGGATGTTCTAGAGCTTAAAGAGATGAGATAGATGTTTCACCTACCACAGTATTCTTATTTTTGCTATATTACTATTGTATATATATTAGTATTTGTGAGGAGAAATTGTTATAGATATCCAGGTCGATGATAGTATTTAGGATTGTTACTCTGAAATACTATGTTTCTTAGAATGGCAGTTTGTACTGTCTTTTGATATTATATGTTATCATCCCTGACATTGTGTTCCTACTTTCTTGTTCTGTTTCGTTTTTGTTTTATTTTACCCTAACAATCTGTTTTTCCAGGATTTAGGTGATAGGAACATAATTATCATGGATGTATTAGTGTCGACATTTGAGGGTTGAAAAAGTAGTTCATCACACAATCTTTGACAAATTTAGTTGAAAATGGTATAAGTAAACAAAAACTAAAATGAAAGACTAGTAAAGTTGAAAATATTTTGAATTCAAAGCCACTACAAGTTCAGATCATATTGCCAATCCCCAGTGGGATGCACATGCAGCATAAATAAATGTAAGGACAAAAAGAATACAAAAGAGCAAAACAATCACTACTTCTCCAAGATGCTTAATTATTTGGAGAAGCACATCAAGTTAATGTCGATTCTAGCATGGAACATGAGCGAGTTGAATTCTCTCACTAGACAGAAATATGTCAAACAACAACTTATTAGTTATTGTCTAGATTTCATGGGGTTACTAGAAAAAACTTAGCCCTAATAACATAGAAATATTTTGCAAGTCATTAAACCATAATTGGGCAGTTGCCCATAACAATGATGTTGTTCCAAATGACATAATTATGGTAATATGAAATACTACAATTTGGAATAATAGTAGATTAGATAGTTTAGATCAATATATTACATCCAAGTTTTCAGATTTTGTTTGGCACGCTGCAATCAGACTGTACTCTGGTTGCCCCAATCTGCTTTTGACAGTGACCATAACCCATTCAAGAACCCATTCCGTTTTGAAGTGAAAAAAATTATAGCGAAACACAAATAAAAAAAAATCAAAATACATTCAAAAGGCAAGAATATCAGAACTTTATTGCTCTAACCAATTTCAAACTTAACATTTTCTAAAATGAAACCTTATAATTTCAAAGCTACGCAATCAAATTTAGTCATCGACTCTCTATAAAATCATAGCTTACTCCATCTCAAATCTTTATTCAAAATGTGTGAGCAACTGCGAGCTTGGAGCAGGTACTTTGATTTTTTTTCTTTTGTATCCATGAATTAAATCGAGCGGTTATGAAAAAGGGCATGAATCAAATGGAGCGGTAATGAAAAATGGCTGAAATGGACAAATGCTTCGAGCGGTAATAAAAAAGCTAGGGCAAATGTTTTTGATATGGGTGAGTTACTATGATTAGAAATGGGCTGGGATAATTGTTAACTCTATATTATTCTGATAGTATTTGATTACTTGGATAGTGAATGCATTTTATAACTTGGGGAAGTCACGTCCAATATTTATCAAAACATATACTTAATTTTATAACTTGGTTAAACTGATGTTGATATTATATACTTTATGTTATATAATTTGTATAACTTTTTTATATTATTTATTTATAATTTTAGGTTTGAAATGGAAAATCATAACATCTTTTGGATTTACAATACGATAGGTAGTGTTAATAAAAAGGTACTAGCGGTGTCTGGTGGAGATGTAATATGTATGAACTTAAAGCAAAAAACTATTATCTCTAGTTGTCAATCAATAACATGGTTTGTAACGACCCATAAAATTTTAATAATTTTTAATTAATTAATAGGTAGAGATTAAATAAGTAACGTATAAATTAATAGGTAGAGAATAAATAGTATAAATTAATAGGTAGAGAATAAAACGTATAAATTAATAGGTGGAGAATAAATAGTATAAATTAATATGTAGAGAATAAATAAGTAACGTATAAATTAATAGGTAGAGAATAAATAGTATAAATTAATATGTAGAGAATAAATAAGTAACGTATAAATTAATGGGTAGAGAATAAATAGAATAAATTAATAAGTAGAGAATAAAACGTATAAATTAATAGGTAGAGACTAAATAGTATAAATAAATAGGTAGAGAATAAATAAGTAACTTATAAATTAATAGGTAGAGAATAAAACGTATAAATTAATAGGTAAAGAATAAAACGTATAAATTAATAGGTAGAGAATAAATAGTATAAATTAATAGGTGGAGAATAAATAAGTAACGTATAAATAAATAGGTAGAGAATAAATAAGTAAGGTATAAATTAATAGGTAGAGAATAAATAAGTAACGTATAAACTAATATGTAGAGAACAAATAAGTAACGTATAAATTAATAGGTAGAGAATAAATAAGTAACGTATAAATTTAGATACGTTACTTTTTGTATAAATTTAGCGTATCTTATATTAACTATATGAAAAAATATATAAGAACAACGCATATATATATATATATATATATATATATATATTGCCCATGATAAGCATATCTCTCCTTCTTCTTTTCATTCTCTGGAAAAAACTCTTCCCCTCATTCCTCTTTGCTCCACGCGTTCACCGCATGCTCGATTACCCACAACCGTTTCCTCTCTTCTTTCATTCTTTATATGAAAGTATTTCTTTATATATCATATCTATTTGTTATACTTGCAGCTTTATATATATTCAAGCATACGAAAGGTTTGTTAAAACATAGATTTATATGTATATTTTATTTTATACAAGATTTCAAGTATCCTGTTGAGTTTGTTTTAGAGCGTATTTATATAATCTGCTTGGATATTTTAAGTTTTTATTTATAAGTTTGAAATAGATTTTCATAACACATATTTATTTTTCGGTATGTATATATGATTTCTGCATATTTGGATAAGTTTATGTTGTATAAATTATTATATATATTAGTTGTTTGTGTTAGGTATATGCAGGCTATATGGTTTCTGCATATAAAATATAGCTTTTATAGTATTATTATATATTTTGGCAGAGTATATATTTATACAAAATATGTTTTGTTAACAGCTTGGTATGTTATGTTTATAAAATATGTTATGAAAAAAAAGATTTTTTGTTATAAATGATATATGTCAGTTTTCCAATGTAAATGTTAGTAATATATGAGTTTGACAGTGTATATATGTTAGTAGAAATGACATTTTGTGTATATATAAAGTTTACATAAGTTTGATATGTATAGTAAGACTAAGTTAATTTTTAATATGTACCGTGTACATAATTTATTGTTGTTTAAGTATATAATGTATTTTGATTTTTTTTTTAAAATGGCCGCAGCCTATATTAGCTTACATATTTTAACTTGCATAGGTTCTATTTAGTATATAAAGTAAGTTATTTATATATTATAAGGTTTATATAAAATTTTATGATATATGTTAATACGAGTTATTATATATATAAAGTTTATATTATATGAGTTTAAGATAGCTGTATTTTGAACATCTGGTGCGTCACATATATATATTATATCCAGGATGCTTTGTTTTATCATTCTATATTTTATTATTTTAAGATGAGTATATATATCATATATTTGTTATACAACTGGCTGTATAGGATGTTGTGAGTCAGTAGTTAGTTTTATTGACGTTTTGAAAATTTTTAAGCATGTATGAATATATATGTATATTTATAACTATAATATGTTTCTGGTTATATAAGAGTTAGTTCAGTTTATACATGAGCAGTCTGTGTTTATGCCCATATTTTAGAAACAATAGTCAACTTTTGTTCTTTTTGGTTGATATAGGTTATGTACAGTATTTATATTTATACTATTTTGGATTTAAGATGATTCTATAAATACTCTACTTTATAAATTATTTTAATACACATATATTATTTGGAAATTTATATAGGTTGAATATAATATGTTACTGAATGTAAAAATATGGATGGATTTAAATTATATATATATAACATTTAATATATATAGAAGTAGTTATATATAAAAAAAGTTTTCTTTTAGGTATTCATATTTGAACATTTATTTTATCTGTTTGAGAATATATATATACTAGTTATATAAGTTTGGTATAAAGGTGTTAGTATATTTTTTTTTAAGTGTATGTTGATTTAAAAAAAATGTAACTTGATTTATATATATATATATATATATATATATATATATATGTTTGAAAAACATGTAAATTAAATTTGTGATGTTTGGACTTAGAATACAAATTTCATATGTGTATATATAGTTATAGGTGGTTATAAAAGTTCACTTGTACTATTTATCTTCATCATTCCAGTTCTGATCTGATCCGTTTCATCAATTCGAGCCAATCAGCTTCGATCGTTGAATTCGTGCGATTTTGCTTTGCTTGGATTTGAAATTTAATTTCAGTGTCTGTATCAGTGTGCGTATCCGTGTCTCCTTCTATATTCTCTAGCCTCGAAAGGTGAGCAATCACTCACGATTAACATTTTTTTATTCATTAAATTTAATTTCAATTGAAACGACAATTGAAATATGCTCTTATAGTCATTTAAATTTGTTATATATGCTATGATCTGTAACTGTTCACCTGCGGGATATGACACCATATTCTGTTGTTCATATTATATTGTTATTGATGATATATGCCTGTTATTTTATTGTATTTTCTGTTATCACTCTGAAATTTCCCTGTAGTTTAGAAATCGCTATGGGTTGAAATGGTACATACCCGAACAGACTTTAGAATAGGAGAAAATCGTTATGGGTTGAAATGATAAACCCAAGCGATTTTCATTTAATTGAATTTGGGATTACGGGTTGAAATGATATCCACCCGTATATATTTAGTATACGAATTGAAATGATAAATATCCGTAGCACTTGACTATATGATAGGAAATATATACAGACACCGTTGGTCCATATAAATATTTTGAAAATAATTTCTATAATTTTGGAAAGAAATATATGGTTTAATAAATTTGATTCTTAAGATATTATATAATGAAAATTGTATATATAGATTTAGTAGTAATATTTGATTTAAATTAGATTGATTTAATACATATAATATGGTTAAGTATTTATGTAAATCTATATTTCAAATAGATTCTCTTGTAATAAATTGAATAATTAAGATTGGGAGATAAATTTGGGTTTATAAAAATGGTATTTAAATAAATATTTATTTAATTAAATCGATTTGAAATTTTTGAATGGAAAATTTAAAGGGTATGATTTTATAACTGGATTTTTGATTTAAGTGATTTAATGAATATTTCACGTTTAAATAAATTAAAGAAAATATTGAGTAAAATGTAATTTAAGGTTATTAAATGATATTGAATCTAATAAGGAGTATTTCAAGACTAAATAATAATGAGGTTAAATCGAGATCTATATGAAACTGTTATATAGAACATTTAAATATTAAAGCCTTGAACTATATTGGAATTTAAATGGTTTATGTTGAGATTCGGATCTGTATTTGAAATCAACGTAGTTGAATTTGTTATTTAGCAACTAAATTGAATTAAAATGAAAATTTAGGTTGAACTAAATTTGAATTTATTATTTAGAAAATTAAATTGAATGAAAATTTAGATGAAACGTTGAATACTTAAAGTTTTGAAATATATGTAAATATAAAGGGGTATTTGTGATTATCATTCCGAATTTGAGATCGATAAAATTTAAGTGGTTATTTTAGAAATTGAGTTGAATTTATATTGATAAATTGAGATTGAATTTAATTTGAATGGGAAGGTCGGGTTGATGTTGGAACGATTTGTTAAGTTAAGGAAATTGAATATACTTTACTGTATAAATTATTTAATATATATAAATACTATTTTGGGAAATATAGAGATATTTGAAGTGAAAATGAGATTTGGTTTTGAAGTATAAATTAAGCTGAAATGACCACGAGTTATAGTGTATATTTCTACCTTGTAGAAAGTTCCATGGACCCTTAGAGGATGGTTATCCCAAATATCCTTTAAGTTATTTGTATTTCAGTTGATATTTCACTTGAGTTGGATTTATTGATATAAGAATGTTAATCCTAACTCGAGTGTTTTGTGTTTTGCTTTATGCTCGCTCAGACTGAGTGATACAGCATTTGAGACTCACCTTTGGAGTTTGGAGCTTCATTTGGAAATCCAACCATCGATTCAGATTCCAGCCTTTCCATTTGATTGGTTCAGAGAAGTCATCTGTTGCATTGGAGACTTCACTGCATTTGAACTATTCGTTGTATTTTTCTAACTCTGATTATATAGTAGCTTCATGAACTACTATTCTTTATCTATTCCGCTGCATTATATTACTCTGTGATCCGTGATTGATTTATTTACTGTATATTTTAAGTTTTGCCAAGTTTTAATTAACAATTCGGTATTTTGAATTATTCAAGTCGGATATGTATGGTTTTATTATCGATTTGAATGGTCCAAAATAGCGGGTCGTTACTGTTGGTATCAGAGCTTTGGCTCTAGGCAAAACTTAGCATATATGGTAAATTTATTTACAGAATCACTTTTGCTCGAGTTGAATCTCTTCCTTTTGACTCGATTTCCTTGGAATTTTGGAATGTCCCTCGGTTCCGAAATTCATTATGTCTCTCCCTATTTGTATTCGTTTGATTCCAGAGTATCCCATAACTCCACTGAATGATTTGTAAAGGGGGTGAAAACTCCTTTTCAATTGGCGTTGACCCACCGAAGATTTCTATATCCTCGGTTTACGATGCTGCTATATCTTGTTATGCCAAATTCTATATCTTTGGCGATCGAATGTCAATTGCCTCAGAATTCTACACCGATCTAATTGTGGAATCACGGTTGACCGGTAAAGGTCGCCCGCGATTTATAGAAGTATATCCATCTTCTATTTTGTAATTTAATTATCTCATCGTCGATCGAGTCTGTCTTCGAATCAGGATTCTATTGATTGGAGTTCCTCTAAATTAAATCGCTATCTTTGTTTTGAAATCCATTCTTGAATCATCCTTTGAAAATCGGGTTTTGTTTGTATTTTTGAAATTGTTTATACCAGAATTTTATTTTGATAACTATGATTTTTTATATATATATAAAAGTGAAAATGTTTTCGATAAGGATTATATACCTATATATATAAAGCAAATAAGAAATGTTATTCTATATAAAAAGGTTTTGAAAGGATTTGAAATTTTGAAAAATTATAAGAAATTGATTTATATAAAAAAACTGTAGAGTTAAATTTGAAATTCGAGAATTGAATTCCGGTATTTTGAAATTGGTTTCAAGATTTTGGAAAATATATAAAAATTATACGATTTAAAAGTATTTTTCCGAATAAGAAATGTTTCAAATGAGTTCAAATGAATTCCAATAATTTTGAAGAAATTTCAAAGAAGTTTTCAAGAAAATAGAAGTCCAGAACTCATTTATGTCGTTGGAAAATAATTTCGGTGATGAGTGCACGCATCATCGACATTGATTTTCGAGTTTCATAGTGGGGAAGAGGCCACTTTAATAGCTTCACTATGCAAGTGATTTTGTAAAACCGTTTTTGATTTCAAATTCCGAAGTATAATTTGATATTTTAGAAAGATATAAGTATATATTTGAAACAATTTAAAATGAGACCGGTGTTCAGTCCTCGAGTTTCGGATTTAATAATTGATTTATTGTTGATTTTCAACTCTTGAATTGAAAATTTGATTTCCCTAACTATTTTGAATGTTCGAACACTTCCAAATCGAGTTTTAATTTTCAAAGCTAAGAAATTTCGAAGAGTATAAAATGTTTGATAAAGAATATAAATTTTGTTTTGAAATGTTTTGAAAAAAAAGTTGAATAATGGTTTTCAGAAAGGTAAATTGGATATTTCACATAGAAATAGATAGTTTAAAAGTTTTAAAAAAAGGGATAATTATAAATTTGGAAACCATTTTGAGTATAATTGATTTTGGGAAAATATTTGGTTTTGAAATTAAATTGGAATTAAAAACCAGTACTTATATGGTGATTTTTGGAAATGAATTTATTTGACTTGGATTATTTTAATTTAGAAAATGGGATAATTTTCTAAACCTATTATTTTGGGAATTTTGAAATTTATATACTTAATTTGGAAGAAAATTTGGTGAAATCATATATGATTTTGAAACTGAATTGATATTAAAATGATTTGAAATTTGAGAACCTTATATTATTAAGCACTTGATTTGGGAGTGGTCGAACTTATATAAAATGGATTGTATAAGTATGAAGTTGATTTGAAATCTATTGGTTTGAAAGGTACTCAATTTGGAAAGAGATTTTATATAATCAAAGTCTATATAAGCATGATTTGATCTACTATTGATTTGGAAAGTATTCGATTTGGGAAAAATGGAATCCTATATATATGGACTTTATATAAGTATGATATTTGAAAGTGATTTGAAAAGGTACTATATGATATATATTTTCGAAGTAAATATATGGAAAGTGCCTTCTTCTTGATATCCGCTTTGTGGCCACATCATGGATTCATTCTATCGATATTATTCTCTCTGATTTTTGGTTTTCCGGATGTAATACTCGATTATTCCCACCGTGGCGTAACCAATGGTTTTTTTTTCTCTCGCGACTGCATAGCGCAATTGCCTGGCTGAGTCTGGCCTTAGGGGTACGGATTGTTTCCTGGGGGATTCAGGCGTAACCATTGTGTATCCTGCAATCTGTATAGGTCGCGAATAGTAGCAAAACTGCCTGGCTGAGACAGCCTAGGGGTACAAATTGTTTCCTGGGGGACCCAGGCGTAACCGTTGTGTATCCTGCACTCTACTAGTCATCATGGCGTAACTCGCAGGGCTGAGAAAGCTTACGCATACGCATTGTTTCCTGGGGGATCCAGGCTTAACCATTGTGTATCTGCGAACCATGGTCGGACAAAGGTTTTGTATTGGTTGTTTTGTTTGGATTGTACTTTCCATATCTGTTTTAAAGGTTTTTCAAGTATTTTCACTGGGTGTTGAAACAAGTCTACAAAGTACTTGAAGAATTCTAGCTTTGCGCCTGATCAACGACTGGCCAGAGTCTGCAAGAACGAGGATAAACTTGTTGAAACATCGAGTTATAAAAGTATTTTCGAAAGGAAAATCTATTTCGATATAATAGTATTTTATTATAAAAGTATTATTATAAAAGTATTTTTCCCAACAAAGAAATTTTGTGATAATATTTGAGATTGAAACTCTTATGGTTTGAAATTTATGATTCGTGCCCGATTCTATTCTTTGAATCTACCTTTTCTTCTCAGTTTTAGTTGTTCACCTATATTCCATTTCCAGAATCTACCTTCCTTTCCTTTTTGAATATAATCTTTTAAATATTGCTTATCTGTATACTACATTGGTTAGTAGAATATTTTAGTGGTATAAATATTTTTGAAGTTATTAGTTAAATAAAACATATTTAAAGAAAATGATTATTAATTTATTGATAATATTTGAAAAGTGTCTTAAGATAAATTAAAAATTTCATGAGTTATGAATTTAATGTTTTCAAATAGCTTCATTAAATATAACTAATGATGTAAATAATTGTTTTCAAATAGTTTTCATATACTTATAAAGGTGTTACTTAAACATATAAATGGTATTTATAAAGGAAGCAAGAAGTTTTACAAATGGGTTTTGAAAAGTATGAATATCTCAAGTAAAATTTATATAGTTAAATCAATTATTTACCCCTGACTTTCAATCTACTTTTACTTCTGGTTGTTCTATTCTCCTACCTCCTTCCTTTTCGGGGACGGAAAGTTTTGAGTGGGGGAGAGTGTAACGACCCATAAAATTTTAATAATTTTTAATTAATTAATAGGTAGAGAATAAATAAGTAACGTATAAATTAATAGGTAGAGAATAAATACGTAACGTTTAAATTAATAGGTAGAGAATAAATAATATAAATTAATAGGTAGAGAATAAAACGTATAAATTAATAGGTAGAGAATAAATATTATAAATTAATATGTAGAGAATAAATAAGTAACGTATAAATTAATAGCAGAGAATAAATAGTATAAATTAATATGTAGAGAATAAATAAGTAACATATAAATTAATAGGTAGATAATAAATAGTATAAATTAATAAGTAGAGAATAAAACGTATAAATTAGTAGGTAGAGAATAAATAGTATAAATAAATAGGTAGAGAATAAATAAGTAACTTATAAATTAATAGGTAGAGAATCAAACGTATAAATTAATAGGTAGAGAATAAATAGTATAAATTAATAGGTAGAGAATAAATAAGTAACGTATAAATAAATAGGTAGAGAATAAATAAGTAAGGTATAAATTAATAGGTAGAGAATAAATAAGTAACATATAAACTAACATGTAGAGAACAAATAAGTAACGTATAAATTAATAGGTAGAGAATAAATAAGTAACGTATAAATTTAGATACGTTACTTTTTGTATAAATTTAGCGTATCTTAAACTAACTATATGAAAATATATATAAGAACAACGCATATATATATTGCCCATGATACGCATATCTCTCCTTCTTCTTTTCATTCTCTGAAAAAAACTCTTCCCCTCTTTCCTCATTGCTCCACGCGTTCACCGCATGCTCGATTACCCACAACCGTTTCCTCTCTTCTTTCATTCTTTATATGAAAGTATTTCTTTATATATCATATCTATTTGTTATACTTGCAGATTTATATATATTCAAGCATACGAAAGGTTTGTTAAAACATAGATTTATATGTATATTTTATTTTATATAAGATTTCAAGTATCCTGGTGAGTTTGTTTTAGAGCGTATTTATATAATCTGCTTGGATATTTTAAGTTTTTATTTATAAGTTTGAAATAGATTTTCATAACACATATTTATTTTTCGGTATGTATATATGATTTCTGCATATTTGGATAAGTGTATGTTGTACAAATTATTATATATATTAGTTGTTTGTGTTAGGTATATGCAGGCTATATGGTTTCTGCATATAAAATATAGCTTTTATAGTATTATTATATATTTTGGCAGAGTATATATTTATACAAAATATGTTTTGTTAACAGCTTGGTATGTTATGTTTATAAAACATGTTATGAAAAAAAAGGATTTTTTGTTATAAATGATTTATTTCAGTTTTCCAATGTAAATGTTAGTAATATATGAGTTTTACAGTGTATATATGTTAGTAGAAATGACATTTTGTGTATATATAAAGTTTGCATAAGTTTGATATGTATAGTAAGACTAAGTTAATTTTTAATATGTACCGTGTACATAATTTATTGTTCTTTAAGTCTATAATGTAGTTTGATTTTTTTAAAAATGGCCGCAGCCTATATTAGCTTACATATTTTAACTTGCGTAGGTTCTATTTAGTATATAAAGTAAGTTATTTATATATTATAAGGTTTATATAAATTTTATGATATATGTTAATACGAGTTATTATATATGTAAAGTTTATATTATATGAGTTTAAGATAGCTGTATTTTGAACATCTGGCGCGTCACATATATATATTATATCCAGGCTGCTTTGTTTTATCATTCTATATTTTACTATTTTAAGATGAGTATATATCATATATTTGTTATACAATTGGTTGTATAGGATGTTCGGAGTCAGTAGTTAGTTTTATTGACGTTTTGAAAATTTTTAAGCACGTATGAATATATATGTATATTTATAACTATAATATGTTTCTGGTTATATAAGAGTTAGTTCATTTTATACATGAGCAGTCTGTGTTTATGCCCATCTTTTAGAAACAATAGTCAACTTTTGTTCTTTTTGGTTGATATAGGTTATGTACAGTATTATATTTATACTATTTTGGATTTAAGACGATTCTATAAATACTCTACTTTATAAATTATTTTAATACACATATATAATTTGGAAATTTATATAGGTTGAAAATAATTTGTTACTGAATGTAAAAATATGGATGGATTTAAATTGCTGGTAAATAGGCACAAGGAAGAAGTTGGAAAAAAAATTAGTCTCAGGGACGACAAGTTTGTTTTTTTAGTCTGAAGAACATTTTTCAGTGTAAATTGAAAATGATAGTTACAACTATCATTCTGTGATTTACACTAAAAAGTGTCCTTCAGCCTAAAAAACAAACTTCTTGTCCTTGAGACTAAATTTTTCTCTAACTTTTTCCTTGAGCCTAAAAACCCCTTTAAATTATATATATATATACAACATTTAATATATATAGAAATAGTTATATATAAAAAAAGTTTTCTTTTAGGTATTTATATTTAAACATTTATTTTATCTGTTTGAGAATATATATATACTAGTTATATAAGTTTGGTATAAAGGTGTTAGTGTATATATATATATTTAAGTGTATGTTGATTTAAATAAAATGTAAGCTTGATTTATTTATTTATTTACATATATGTTTGAAAAACATGTAAATTAAATTTGTGATGTTTGAACTTAGAATATAAATTTCATATGTGTATATATAGTTATAGGTGGTTATAAAAGTTCGCTTATACCATTTATCTTCATCGTTCCAGTTCTGATCTGATCCGTTTCATCTATTCGAGCCAATCAGCTTTGATCGTTGAATTCGTGCCGATTATGCTTTGCTTGGATTTGAAATTTAATTTCAGTGTCTGTATCAATGTGCATATCCGTGTCTCCTTCTACATTCTCTAGCCTCGAAAGGTGAGAAATCACTCACGATTAACATTTTTTTTATTCATTAAATTTAATTTCAATTGAAACGGCAATTGAAATATGCTGCTGTAGTTATTTAAATTTGTTATATATGCTATTATTTGTAACTGTTCCCCCACGGGATATGACACCATATCCTGTTGTTTATATTATATTGTTATTGATGATATATGCTTATTATTTTATTGTATTTTCTGTTATCATTCTGTAAGTTCCCTGTAGTTTAGAAATCCCTATGGGTTGAAATGATACATACCCGAACAGACTTTAGAATAGGGGAAAATCATTATGGATTGAAATGATAAACCCAAGTGATTTTCATTTAATTGAATTTGGGATTACGGGTTGAAATGATATCCACCCGTATATATTTAGTATACGAATTGAAATGATAAATATCCGTAGCACTTGACCATATGATAGGAAATATATACAGACACCGTTGGTCCATATAAATATTTTGAAAATAATTTGTATAATTTTGCAAAGAAATATATGGTTTAATAAATTTGATTCTTAAGATATTATATAAATGAAAATTGTATACATAGATTTAGCAGTAATATTTGATTTAAATTAGATTGATTTAATACATATAATATGATTAAGTATTTATGTAAATCTATATTTCAAATAGATTCTCTTGTAATAAATTGAATAATTAAGATTGGGAGATAAATTTGGGTTTATAAAAATGGTATTTAAATAAGGATTTATTTAATTAATCGATTTGAAATTTTTGAATGGGAAATTTAAAGGGTAAGTTTTTATAACTGGATTTTTGATTTAAGTGATTTAATGAATATTTCACGTTTAAATAAATTAAAGAAAATATTGAGTAAAATGTAATTTAAGGTTACTTAAATGATATTGAATCTAATAAGGGAGTATTTCAAGACTAAATAATAATGAGGTTAAATCGAGATCTATATGAAACTGTTATATAGAACATTTAAATATTGAAGCCTTGAACTATATTGGAATTTAAATGGTTTATGTTGAGATTCAGATCTGTATTCGAAATCAACGTAGTTGAATTTGTTATTTAGCAACTAAATTGAATTAAAATGAAAATTTAGGTTGAACTAAATTTGAATTTATCATTTAGAAAACTAAATTGAATGAAAATTTAGATGAAACGTTGAATATTTAATGTTTTGAAATATATGGAAACATAAAGGGGTATTTGTGATTATAAATCCGAATTTGAGATCGATAAAATTTAAGTGGTTATTTTAGAAATTGAGTTGAATTTAAATTGATAAATTGAGATTGAATTTAATTTAAATGGGAAGGTCGGGTTGATGTTGGAACGATTTGTTAAGTTGAGGAAATTGAAAATACTTTATTGTATAAATTATCTAATATATATAAATACTATTTTTGGAAATATAGAGATATTTGAAGTGAAAATGAGATTTGGTTTTGAAGTATAAATTAAGCTGAAATGACCACGGTGTTATAGTGTATATTTCTACCTTGTAGAAAGTTCCATGGACCCTTAGAGGATGGTTATCCCAAACATCCTTTAAGCTATTTGTATTTCAGTTGATATTTCACTTGAGTTGGATTTATTAATATAAGAATGTTAATCCTGACTTGCGTGTTTTGTGTCTTGCTTTACGCTCGGGTCAGACTGAGTGATACAACATTTGAGACTCACCTTTGGAGTTCGGAGCTTCATTTGGAAATCCAACTATCGATTCAGATTCCAGCCTTTCTAGTTGATTGGTTCAGAGAAGTCATCTGTTGCATTGGAGACTTCACTGCATTTGAACTATTCGTTGTATTTTTCTAACTCTGATGTATATAGTAGCTTCATGAACTACTATTCTTTATCTATTCCGCTGCATTATATTACTCTGTGATCTGTGATTGATTTATTTACAGTATATTTTAAGTTTTGCCTAATTTTAATTAACAATTCGGTATTTTGAATTATTCAAGTTAGATATGTATGGTTTTATTGTCGATTTGAATGGTCCAAAATAGCGGGTCGTTACATGGTTCGTATACAAACATGGTTGCTTACTTACTACAATGAGAAAAGAAACCAATAATAAAGAATTAATTTGGCTAGCAGTAACTAGGTTATTCCTAGTTATACGTAATTATGATGACATGCATACTTCTAAGAATGTTCCTGGTTATATGTTTTCTATGGCTGATTATACTGGAGGTTATTCGTATTGTGAAGTAAATCAACTATATAATGTGAAATATCAAGCAGTCAAGATGAATCCTCACAATTTGATAATATGATGATATTTTATATTCAGATCAAATGTAACAATATGCTTTTGCAGTATATTATAAGCCGACACAAGATACAAACAATAATGATCATAGTTTTTACTATGCTCAAGAAATATTTTTTGATATTAAATTTTTTCTACAGTATGCTTTGTATTTTCTATGTAATTTGAATGATTTACTATAATTTAACATTAATATTGCATATTTGTTGGTATATTTATATAAAAAAAGTATCAGAATTCGCAAATTAGGATTAAAGTGGAATATTCAAAATTTCCAAAACAAAACCTAAATTTTAAAATTCTCCAATAACCCGATTGAAAATGGAAAACGGAAATTTGAATCTTGACGACATGTTGTTGCAAAATTATGAAGGTATATAGCACTGAAAGAACCAGGATTTGGAATTATATTATAGGTAAGGATACTCATATAAATATTTAATGTCTAGTAATCGACAATTTTAATTTTACTCTTGACAATAATGAGAGAGTAACAAATAATAACCAATTAAATATCAAAATTTCAAGCATGAATGAATTTAGCAAGATTTAAAAACTTGATTTATCTGGAAACCACTATACTTGGAGAGGTGGACTTAATTTTAATCTATATAGTATGCTAGATAAAGCTTTGATGAATTATGAATTTATAAATAATTTAGTTTTGGAAAACAATTATTTTGCTTAACCACTCCACCATGACCATTCAGCCATGCTACTAAAACTACCCAATAACCAAAATTCAGTTTAAACAAAATCCTTTTTTAAGTATAATAATATTTGGGTCATTCAGGCAAGCTATAATCAGGCAATTCAAAAGTGCATCAACTATGGAGTAGAAGGCAAGCTAGTGTTTAACTTTATTGGTAAACTAAAAGAAATTGAAGCAAATCTCAAAAGCCGTAACATAAACAAAATTAGCATTAGACAATAGTATAAAAACCTAATAGAAAGAAACAATTTTCTATAGTTGCAACTTTTGAACAAACCAAATGATCAATTATTGTTGGAAGAACGTAGGTCAAACTTAGAGTAGCTACAATATGTGTTATATTTAAAGGCAAATTTGTAACAACCCTGGATTTCGGCCCCGGTTATTTTAATAAATGTTTAATCTAATTAATTAGAAATGTAAATTGATCACATTAAAATGAATGTGATCTTGGGATTTATTATTGTTTACTTATATAAACTGTATTTTAAAAAGAAGATTAATTGGGAAATTGAAATAAGTATTTCAATAATATGCCCAATAGCAATCTATCTTTTATAATTACTTAAGATACTTTACATTGTTTATATTTAGTATAAAATAATATATATAGATGATAATGTATGAAATTATAAAATAAGTTTCTTAACAATATTTTTGATAAATTTAACTCATATAATTAATTTAAAATGCTATATATTTTTAATATTGTTAAATGAATACACATGCTGGATAATGTTTAAAGTTTAAAATCTAATCCTAGCAATATTAAATAATAGATGTAAAATGTAAACCAAACATATGAATGTAATTTAAAAATTGATAGTTAGAATATAAGATATAAATATAAGTAAGTAAACTTATGAAATATAATTTAAATGTGGAAAGCTAAAAATACAAAATAAAAATAAAAATAATAGCAAAGTGAATAGGTTTATAAATAAAATATGAAAGTAAGTGATGAAGTAAAAGTATAAAATACTTAGCAATTTAATATGAAATGAACAAAGTTATATATATAGTTGTACTCATAAAATAAAAAAAAAGAACATTTGCAGACCATAATCTGCAGGGTATCAAATATGGAAACATCTCTAAGTCAAAGTACTGTGTAATTTTTGTGTAAGGCAAATTCAGACCTGCAAGTATATATTTTAGACAAACATATGTTCATAGAGTTCGAACCAAAGATAATAAGACAGATATAGATATATATGAACAAGCTTCATACACAAGCCAAACCTGCATATGTACATGATTGCAGGTAGTGTCTTTATACAGCAACACAATTAATAATTGTGTAAACATATTATAGAACAAAGTATGTACTTAATATCAGCTCAAAATATTTTTTTCTTCTAGATTTTCTCATATCAAAACAAAAATGAGAAAAAGCCTAACTGGTTATTACCTACCTGCTTTCAGTCCTTTTCTTATTTATATATAGGTACAACTGACCAAATTAGTTCGTTGAGTAAGAAAATAAATTAGCAAACCTAAAAATAAAAATAAAGGAAGAGCAAGTTCAGATTTTTAATTCAAAAACAAAAAGAAGCAGAGAGGATCTTAAGACAGTTCAAACTTCTGTTTCAATCAACAAGGTTCCAACTCAATGCTTCCTGTCCATATTCAGGTGAGTAAACATTTCTATTCATTTTAAAATTTAAGTATGTGAAAACAACTTCAACTTTGTATAATTTGTGAGGGATTATCTGTGTATGGTGTTAATTATCTTCTTAAGCTTTGTATGTATAAATTTGTTTGGCACTACAGAGTCTTGTTTTTACTCTGTATAAAGTCCAGGATAAATTAACTTTGCAAACAAATCAATTCCTCCAATTCTAATCAATTTCAAGCTTCCATGTCTAAAGTGAATATGTGTATTCAGGTAAGAATGTATTTTTAAAAATAAGTTCAGAAAATATAAATATACATATAGGTTAAAATTAGACTTTTGCAGTAGACTATTTAAAATTTGAAAATTTCGAACCCAATAAACTAGGGATTCATGAGCATAACTGAAATCCTTACCACAAACTATGATTTTTAACGTGAAGTTGGTGATTTTTGGTGGAAGGGTTTGAGAGCAGTTCGGCAAGGTTCGAATTTGTCTTTACGGTCGAATTCTGGTGATGTGATGCATTTGGGTAACCGGGTTGCTAGGGATGGAGGAGTAGCCTACGGCGGTCACAGGAAAAATAGGAGGTGGTGGAATCATCAACAGTGGTGACTACGGTGGTGGTTTCTTTTTCGTAGACCTAATTTTGGGTTGCTCGAACTATTGGCCACCGCGACCTTCACCGTGTGCCGAGCTGTCTGCCAGTGGAAGGGAACGGAGCTTGGGGCGTGGTGGAGGTATGTACGGAGCATCTCGGCATCAGATGGCATGTATTGGGTTCGAGTGTACGTTTTGTGATCAGTGTTTGGGAATCGATTTTCCAGGCATAGCTCGATTTTGTTTGAGAGTGCGATCAGATGGTTCAACGCCTCGAGTTCGACGCTGAGAAAGTTTGGGGTTTGTGGGGAACCTCATGGGTCACCAGCGTGGCGCCGCCGTTTCGTGCACGTGCACGACGTGCCAGTGTGTGTCAGTGGAAGTTTTGGAACGACGCGTGTGCTACCCGAGAACTTTGAAGTTGGCTTCGGGTTTTCCTTTGGGTCGCGTGTGAGTTGTTTACGGTAAGTTAAAACTTAAAAACAGAAATAATAGAGAAGAAGAAGGATGCAGGTGATAGGAGCGTGTGGATTAATAAGTGTTAACAGTTTTAAACTTTAAGCTTTAAAAAAAAAGGGGAAAACAAAGGAAGAAGTAAGAGAGACAGGGAGTGATGCGAGAGAAATTTTGGATGATGCCGAGTTTGACCCGAGTGTGATGCCATGTTTACTTCGGGTTTAAGATTGTCAGAAGTTCGACTAATATGATGTTGAGTTAGAGTAAAATAAGTTAAGTATAAAACTATGTTATTAAGTGTTAACCAATTTGTTTTGAGCCCTGATAAACTTTAAGGCTTTGCTGAAACAAAGTCGAGTAATTAATTTAAAAAGAAGGTTAATTATGTATGTAATTAATTTTATAATTGTTATTGAATAAGTAGTTCAGAGTTTAGTAAAATTAGTAATTAAAGATTTTAATGATAATCTCATATAAGATCATTTGTAATTAAGAATTTAATTAATCATTTGAAGTTGATTAATTAACAAATCGTAGTTAACAAACTAATTAAATAATTAATGATTGAACGATTAAGTTAATTAATAATTAATGAATAATTAAGCATTTAGTAATAATTAAATGAGTAATTGAGTTTTATAAATCAATAATTAAGGTTATTGATTAGAAATTAAGAGTTAATTCATTAATTAAGTGAATATTGTAACGACCCAGAATTTTTAATAATTAAAATTTGAATATTTAATTTATTTTAAATATTAATAAGTGAATTTATAAGTCAAATAAATTTTTATTTGAATAATTGGATTTAATTGGATAATTAAATCGATAATTTAATATGTTAAATTATGGAAATAATCGAAAATTGAGTTAAATATGACTGAAAATGATTTGTAAAATTTTATTTTATCATATGGAAGTTAGAATGATATTTTAGAACTTTTAAAATTGAATTAAGAGTTTATTTGTGAAAATTGAATATTTTAATATTAAAATCGACTAGTGAAAATAGCCAATTTTTGAACAGTCTCAGAATTGAACGAAACCAGTTTCATTGGATCCGTAATAGTTAGTTATTACCGGATTTCAATTTTCGTGTCAATCGGAGTTATCGTTTGATCGTGGCAGCTCGAAACGCATCGAATTATTTTTAATTTTAATTTGGCGAGTTAAAATAGCCATTTTTTAAAAAGTCTCGGATTTCGACGAAACTAGTTTCATCGGATCCGTAATGTGATATTATTGTAAGGTTTCAAATTTCAAGTCAATCGGATTTACCGTTTGTCCGGTACAAATTAAAACGCCTAGAAAATCGTTTAAATCGGTTTAATTTAAATTGAACGTTTATAGCCATAACTCGCACAGATGTCCGAATTAGCTTTCGAAACCTGTTCCACTGTGTCCGGAACGCGGGATAAACCCTAGAAACGCTGGTTACGGCGCATAAATCGGAGTTCGGAATTTTCGGATGAATAGTGTTCGATTTTTCCTATAAATAGACCAACCACCCCCACTTAAAAAAAAAAAAAACAAAACCTAACCCTAGCCGCCATCTCTTATACCAATGGCCAGAATTGTCTCCCCTTCCTCCCTCGATTACTCCAAATCCATCAACAATTAGACGAAACTTCCAACTACAAAGAGGTAGAGCATGAAGAGAACTACAAGATCAACGGTTAAGATGTGGATTGGAGCTATAAATTGTGAGATATGGAGGGGCCGACAGTGGCCAGGTGCGCACGCATTTCAAGGCACATCAGGGGGCCGAGTGCCACCGTGCTCAGGCCGAGCATGGAGGGGAGCAAGGCGCGCGTGGTGGTGGTGGTTGATCGAGTCGAAGTGGTTCGTATTAGGTGTAAAATTTAACCCTAATTTCTACTATATGGGTTCGGCCATGTTGTTTACTGCGCGTGAACATGAGAAGGGGGAAGGAGATGCGTTCTACGGTGTTGATGAAGGGGGTGTAGGATCTAACGGCCTGTAGTGAGTAGGTTTAAAATTTATATTTAAGTTGTAAATTTGTTTATATTAAAATTGTGTAAAACTTCAAAAATGTATAACTTTTTCATACGAGGTCGAAAACGCGCGAAACTAGTTGCGTTGGAATCGTATGGACGAGCACTACGCGATGGAATTGGATTGGAGTCGTTTGGAGTTAGTGAGAATTTTGGGTAAAATTAAACGTCCGTTTAATTTTATTCCAAATAAATCGCTAAAACGAAATTGAAATCAAGGTGAGAACTTCTCACTCAATTGAATCAGTTTCGATTTTATTTTAAATAGTTAGATTTAAAATATTTGAATGCATGTTTGAATGATGATTGTTATCTATTGATTGTTAAAATAGACATTATGCGCCGTTAGTAAGCGGATGTTATTTATTAAAAACATATACCGCGAATATTTCATAAACAGTGAAATTGGTATTATATATAATATCAATATATATATATATTGGCATATGTATATATTGCAGTTGTTGATTTCCCGCATTTGTTTAGCGGATGAGACCCTATTGCGCCGTCTATTAAGCGGATAATATTTAAATCCCATATACCGTGATAATTTCGTACTGGAGCGAAATTGGTATTGTGCTAATGTTTGTGGATGCAGGAAAACAGGTTGGAGGGATCCAACTGGATTCCTCAACAGTTTTTATTTGATTTCAGATATTTTGATATTTGATGGATTATCATATCGATATATGATATCGTTGTTGTCGTGATTGACTATTTGGTATGTAGCATCATTGGACCAAATTTGGAACTTTAAAATGATTTTTAAAGTGATTTTTGAAAATATAAAATATTTTTGGAATTGATCCATTTTAAATAAATAAACGTTATAATTTTTAAAGTTATAAAAATTATGATTTTTGAGAAATATAGTTAAAAACTGATTTTTGAGAATATGATGCTAATGATTTTATAAAATAGTTTGATCGGGATTTTAGAATTTATTGTGAAAAGTTTAAATATAGGATTTATAAAATTTAATTATTTTATGAATCAAAATGGTGAAATAATAAAGGAGATTAAAGACGTTTTAAAGAATAATATAAATTGATTTATATTAAGAGATTTATAAATGGATATTTATAAATTGAAATATTGACATTATAAAACGAGTTTTTATAAGTGTTTGAATGAAGTGAAAATGAATTTTGTAAATGAATGGAATTTATAAAATTATAAATGGTGAAGTTATAAATGAAATTTATAAATAGTAAGATTTATAAATTTTGTGAAATTATTAAAGAATATACTTGGATGAATAATTGAATCTTATAAGTTATAAGATTTATAATTATGAAGTTCAAAGAAACGATTTTGTAAAAATAATCGTTTTATAAGCATTTAACTTATAATATGGACTTTTGGTTCATAATTGAGATATAAAGTGAATAGGTTGATAAAGGAAATTTATAAAGAAAGTAGTTATAAAACAAATAGAAAAGGAATTTATAAACGTTGTTTTATAAATTCGCAAACGGCTTATTTTGATAAGTAAATTGTTGAAACCTATAAATGGAGTTATATTCACGTTTTTGACTGTGAATAGTCCTTTGAAATAAAATGAATAGAAGTGATGAAAGTTGTTAACGTAGTATATTCACGTTTTTGAATAGTGAATAATATGTTAAAGAAAATGTTTAGGATGTGATATTTTGAATTGAATTAAAATGATCTAACGATGTTTTGAAATGTATTAAGATTCGAAATCATAGATTTCAACATTCATTGTTGAAATAGACGTTTTCGAGAAATAAAAGGAAATGGTGGACTATAACACTGTTGTTATAGTAAATGGTTTCCGAAAGGAAATGTTTTGTATAGTATTGGGATTTATATATCTATTTTTAATTTCGAATCCCTATACTAGTGATTTTGGGTTGTCGTAACGATGTTTTACGCAACATTCGTTTTGGCCCAAATAAATATGTTTAAGAGAATGATTTCCTTAAAGAATGAAATATGTACTAAATCTCGATTTAAGTATATTGAATATTTTCTAAGTGTTGTAAATAAATAAAATTTGTGAATTACTTATGAATAAATAAGTATGGAAATGTTTTCCAATATAAAGTGAATATTTTGAGAATTTATCTTTTGAAGATAAATTGAAATGAATAATTGAAATCGTATATTCATAGATATTTTGAAATATACATTCACTATGGAATTTATGAATAGAAAGGGAAGTTGTTTAAAAATAAATATTGATTTATTTTTGAGATATTGAAAATAATATATCCTGTAAAGATATTTTTGGGAAATAAATAATTTGGAAAATTATTTGGAATCTGGTGATGTGTGCATATCCATTGATAGTTCAATAACCGACTATCAATATTTCCCTTTGAATGGGTAATTGATGTGATTTGTTTGAATTTGAATGCACACTTATTTTTAAATTATTGCGCTCGTTATTCGGATTACCCATTTCGAATAGTGATACGACGTAATGGATAACATTGAAGATCGGTGTTGAAGACCCGGTATTTGCGAGAGCGATAGGATGACCTGTCGATTGACTCTGCACCGAGTTGCTCCGGTATAGAGTTCTCCATATGTGATGGTGAATCCGATCAGGATTGTGAATATCCGGATTGCAAGGACTTCTTTGTAAGTGCCTTCGGTTTTGTTCGAGCCCGGAACAGACTTGTATGGATTGTATGTCTGACATTACAAATTGAGATATAAAGCAGATTTCTTTCAAATATATTTCTGTTGGTGGCGGAGAATTTATTCTTTTAGCTTAACACCCTTCTCTGAGACGTACGAGCTCAGAGGTTATGTAGTTGAATGTTATCAGCGATATATTCCCAATTTGGTAATGTGACATGCTGAGTGTTGCTGTTAAATGATCATTGTGTTGATTATTTGTGATAGGATCGTTTATTTGATCGTCTATCTTTGTGATCATTTCTATGATCATTTGTTGACCTAAAACATGGCTTTTGTATAAAGTATGTTTTGTGGACGTGACTCCGTCGAGCCTCACACCCCGTGAATGGTCAAAACAGGAAAGATGCAGCAAGGTTATGAGGGGTAGCGCCCTTTAGGATATGTGCATTTCCTTCTGGAAAAGGGTGGTATCATGGTATGGAGCCCAGATACTTACTCATGTTGAAAACACTTTGTTATGATTGTGTGAATTGATTACGAGCGCTCGGTTGAAAGGTCCCAAAGGACCGGGGGATGGCATATTCGGTCAGTTGTTACTCAGTTAGGGGTAACCCGGCCTTGTGTTGGTAGAGATCCGGTTTGGTTCTCGGGGATGCCCATCCAGAGGCATTCTCTTGTGGCAATGGGAAGTTCCTTGGCCTGATCATTCGTTAGAAATCCAAAGAAACAATACGAGACTTGTACGGTTTTAGTTGTATAACCTGCTATGGAATGTGGCGGTAACCTGCTATTGAACATAGTTAGCTATAGTAGGCATACGATAATGGTCGTATGTTGGCTAAGATTAATATTCTACTTTCGAAATGAATTTTTCCTACACTATGCACTAGTAATAATATCAAATGTTCTTTTAAATGCGTATCAAGCATCTTTGACTATCATAAGGAGAAATCTCCTCCGATTCTGCGTTTGCATTGTGTGTGTGTGCGGGAGGCCTTATGGTAGTCTCATTTTTAAAAGCATTGCGAATTGACTTTAAAAATATTCCTCTATTTGATTTTAAAGATAAATAAACTGTTTTGAGTTCTCACACCAGTCACATGACTGACTCAGAGTTTATTGTTTTCCTTCCTAAACTCTGGGTGCCCACCAATTTCCACACGGGCAGTTAAGAGTTCAGGTTTATCAGGATATTCAGGATATTCTGGAGTTGCTGGAGGCAAGCTGGATGGCATGGCGTATTATTAGTATATAGTATTTCTTTTTCCGCTGCACTGTTGTTGTTGTTGTTGTTGTACACTCTGATGATATGAAGTAATGAAATGTGATGTAATGTAATAACTGATATAGTTCTTTGTTTATAGATTATTCATTTATCTATTATATGTTGTTCCGCTGCGAATTGTGAGATTCTGTTGTTGTTCTGTTGTGTTCTGTTCCGTTCTATTTTCTATTCTCTTTTCCCTCTGTTTTCCTTTCTCTCTATTTTTCTATCTTCTTATCTCTTCTTCTCTCTCTTTCTACTTCTTTTCTTTTTCTTAAACCATAACATTTCGGGTTTCCGGCCTTCGATTTCTCGGCAGTCGATAAAGTGAGTATCGATGTTGAATTTTCGAAAGTCGAAAATTTCCGGGGCGTTACATTTGGTATCGGAGCTTATGGTTAAGCGACAACCATGGTTCTGTTGGGTATTACTCATTAGAGATAGAGTCAGTAGTACTCTAGAATGAGTTGAGTGTAATAATAGCTATGAGAGCGTATTTGTTAGTGAATATAAAATTGTTTTATATTGTGATGATTGGTTTGTTGAGTGGTATATAGATTCTGGTTAATACGAGTAATTAACGTGGTTGATAGGGATCTCTAAACACTTGTACATAACAATTCGACACAATATTGTTTTAAATTGGGTAAATGAAATAATTTTACCTTGATTATATTTTATATATATAAAAGAATAATTTTTCACAATTATTAAAGTGAATATAAGTTGATTGGTTAGTTGTTTGAATAATCTAAATAAAGGAATAATTGTATAAGCAAAAGAATTATAAGAATTGAATTATAATTAAAGTGATTTACAATTATGAAATAAACTTATATATAAGAAGTGAAACTATATGAATATATTTATGAATATGAGTTGTAATAAAAATGAACTTGAGTTATGAAATGAAATTCAACTTTTGTAATTGAATTGAATGAATGGATTGAATATTAATCAATTAAATGTAAATAGTTGGAATGAAATAATGAATGTAAGTGTTAATTCATTAAAATCTAATGTTATTGAAAGTTGAAAGATTGAATGAAAATCAATTTAATTAAACCAATTGAAATCAAAAGGAATTTGGTTGCAATTAATAAACATTGGTTGTTATATGGCTGTTAGTTGATTGTATATAATTCATTAAGTGTTAATGAAATTGAGTTAATGAAATTGGAAGCTAAAGTAATTGAAATCCAATTTGAAGTTAAGTGAATCTTGAATAGAATTGAATTTGATTTGGAAGTGAACCAACTTGAATATGAATTAGTGAATATAAACTAGTTGAAAATAAATTAAATTGAAAACCAATTCATTAATATTAATGAGAATATGAATGAATATACACTGGTTATGAATTAGTTGGATGATAGTTGGTTGATGTTTGCATTTGTTGCTTTTGTTTCAATTGTTATGTTGGCATATATAGTTATTATGTTGCTATATGTTGTATATCGATACTATTGTCCATATACATGTTCTCATGTTGTTTGTTGAGTGTTTAGTAGGTGCGGATCGCGTTTGCTTCGCATTTGGAGCTCGCTTTCACGCTATATTAGCCGTATATGCTTGCTAATAAAATATAAGGTACATATCTCGGATTAAATATCGTACTTTTACACTTTTTCCCCTGCGGGATGCCTCATTACTTGATGAGATGTATATTTGTGATATATATATACTGTCATTTTTTTCGGATCGAGCCGCGCAAAGGAGACTATGGCGGATTTTTCCGAAAATTTAAGGCGTTAGAAAAAATTTGGAAAAATTGATAGATTCTGTAACTTTTCTTACTTAATAATTTCGAGGACGAAATTCTTTTAAGGGGGAAGATTGTAACGACCCAGAATTTTTAATAATTAAAATTTGAATATTTAATTTATTCAAATATTCATAAGTGAATTTATAAGTCAAATAAATTTTTATTTGAATAATTGGATTTAATTGGATAATTAAATCGATAATTTAATATGTTAAATTATGGAAATAATTGAAAATTGAGTTAAATATGATTGAAAATGATTTGTAAAATTTTATTTTATCATATGGAAGTTAGAATGATATTTTAGAACTTTTAAAATTGAATTAAGAGTTTATTTGTGAAAATTGAATATTTTAATATTAAAATCGACTAGTGAAAATAGCCAATTTTTGAACAGTCTCAGAATTGAACGAAACCAGTTTCATTGGATCCATAATAGTTAGTTATTACCGGATTTCAATTTTCGTGTCAATCGGAGTTATCGTTTGATCGTGGCAGCTCGAAACGCATCGAATTATTTTTAATTTTAATTTGGCGAGTTAAAATAGCCATTTTTCAAAAAGTCTCGGATTTCGACGAAACTAGTTTCATCGGATCCGTAATGTGATATTATTGTAAGGTTTCAAATTTCAAGTCAATCGGATTTACCGTTTGTCCGGTACAAATTAAAACGCCTAGAAAATCGTTTAAATCGGTTTAATATAAATTGAACGTTTATAGCCATAACTCGCACAGATGTCCGAATTAGCTTTCGAAACTTGTTCCATTGTGTCTGAAACGCGGGATAAACCCTAGAAACGCTGGTTACGGCGCGTAAATCGGAGTTTGGAATTTCCGGATGAATAGTGTTCGATTTTTCCTATAAATAGACCAACCACCCCCACTTAAAAAAAAATAAAAATAAAACAAAACCTAACCCTAGCCGCCATCTCTTATACCAATGGCCAGAATTGTCTCCCCTTCCTCCCTCGATTACTCCAAATCCATCAACAATTAGACGAAACTTCCAACTACAAAGAGGTAGAGCATGAAGAGAACTACAAGATCAACGGTTAAGATGTGGATTGGAGCTATAAATTGTGAGATATGGAGGGGCCGACAGTGGCCAGGTGCGCACGCATTTCAAGGCACATCAGGGGGCCGAGTGCCACGGTGCTCAGGCCGAGCATGGAGGGGAGCAAGGTGCGCGTGGTGGTGGTGGTTGATCGAGTCGAAGTGGTTCGTATTAGGTGTAAAATTTAACCCTAATTTCTACTATATGGGTTCGGCCATGTTGTTTACTGCGCGTGAACATGAGAAGGGGGAAGGAGATGCGTTCTACGGTGTTGATGAAGGGGGTGTAGGATCTAACGGCCCGTAGTGAGTAGGTTTAAAATTTATATTTAAGTTGTAAATTTGTTTATATTAAAATTGTGTAAAACTTCAAAAATGTATAACTTTTTCATACGAGGTCGAAAACGCGCGAAACTAGTTGCGTTGGAATCGTATGGACGAGCACTACGCGATGGAATTGGATTGGAGTCGTTTGGAGTTAGTGAGAATTTTGGGTAAAATTAAACGTCCGTTTAATTTTATTCCAAATAAATCGCTAAAACGAAATTGAAATCAAGGTGAGAACTTCTCACTCAATTGAATCAGTTTCGATTTTATTTTAAATAGTTAGATTTAAAATATTTGAATGCATGTTTGAATGATGATTGTTATCTATTGATTGTTAAAATAGACATTATGCGCCGTTAGTAAGCGGATGTTATTTATTAAAAACATATACCGCGAATATTTCATAAACAGTGAAATTGGTATTATATATAATATCAATATATATATATATATATATATTGGCATATGTATATATTGCAGTTGTTGATTTCCCGCATTTGTTTAGCGGATGAGACCCTATTGCGCCGTCTATTAAGCGGATAATATTTAAATCCCATATACCGTGATAATTTCGTACTGGAGCGAAATTGGTATTGTGCTAATGTTTGTGGATGCAGGAAAACAGGTTGGAGGGATCCAACTGGATTCCTCAACAGTTTTTATTTGATTTCAGATATTTTGATATTTGATGGATTATCATATCGATATATGATATCGTTGTTGTCGTGATTGACTATTTGGTATGTAGCATCATTGGACCAAATTTGGAACTTTAAAATGATTTTTAAAGTGATTTTTGAAAATATAAAATATTTTTGGAATTGATCCATTTTAAATAAATAAACGTTATAATTTTTAAAGTTATAAAAATTATGATTTTTGAGAAATATAGTTAAAAACTGATTTTTGAGAATATGATGCTAATGATTTTATAAAATAGTTTGATCGGGATTTTAGAATTTATTGTGAAAAGTTTAAATATAGGATTTATAAAATTTAATTATTTTATGAATCAAAATGGTGAAATAATAAAGGAGATTAAAGACGTTTTAAAGAATAATATAAATTGATTTATATTAAGAGATTTATAAATGGATATTTATAAATTGAAATATTGACATTATAAAACGAGTTTTTATAAGTGTTTGAATGAAGTGAAAATGAATTTTGTAAATGAATGGAATTTATAAAATTATAAATGGTGAAGTTATAAATGAAATTTATAAATAGTAAGATTTATAAATTTTGTGAAATTATTAAAGAATATACTTGGATGAATAATTGAATCTTATAAGTTATAAGATTTATAATTATGAAGTTCAAAGAAACGATTTTGTAAAAATAATCGTTTTATAAGCATTTAACTTATAATATGGACTTTTGGTTCATAATTGAGATATAAAGTGAATAGGTTGATAAAGGAAATTTATAAAGAAAGTAGTTATAAAACAAATAGAAAAGGAATTTATAAACGTTGTTTTATAAATTCGCAAACGACTTATTTTGATAAGTAAATTGTTGAAACCTATAAATGGAGTTATATTCACGTTTTTGACTGTGAATAGTCCTTTGAAATAAAATGAATAGAAGTGATGAAAGTTGTTAACGTAGTATATTCACGTTTTTGAATAGTGAATAATATGTTAAAGAAAATGTTTAGGATGTGATATTTTGAATTGAATTAAAATGATCTAACGATGTTTTGAAATGTATTAAGATTCGAAATCATAGATTTCAACATTCATTGTTGAAATAGACGTTTTCGAGAAATAAAAGGAAATGGTGGACTATAACACTGTTGTTATAGTAAATGGTTTCCGAAAGGAAATGTTTTGTATAGTATTGGGATTTATATATCTATTTTTAATTTCGAATCCCTATACTAGTGATTTTGGGTTGTCGTAACGATGTTTTACGCAACATTCGTTTTGGCCCAAATAAATATGTTTAAGAGAATGATTTCCTTAAAGAATGAAATATGTACTAAATCTCGATTTAAGTATATTGAATATTTTCTAAGTGTTGAAAATAAATAAAATTTGTGAATTACTTATGAATAAATAAGTATGGAAATGTTTTCCAATATAAAGTGAATATTTTGAGAATTTATCTTTTGAAGATAAATTGAAATGAATAATTGAAATCGTATATTCATAGATATTTTGAAATATACATTCACTATGGAATTTATGAATAGAAAGGGAAGTTGTTTAAAAATAAATATTGATTTATTTTTGAGATATTGAAAATAATATATCCTGTAAAGATATTTTTGGGAAATAAATAATTTGGAAAATTATTTGGAATCTGGTGATGTGTGCATATCCATTGATAGTTCAATAACCGACTATCAATATGTCCCTTTGAATGGGTAATTGATTTGATTTGTTTGAATTTGAATGCACACTTATTTTTAAATTATTGCGCTCGTTATTCGGATTACCCATTTCGAATAGTGATACGACGTAATGGATAACATTGAAGATCGGTGTTGAAGACCCGGTATTTGCGAGAGCGATAGGATGACCTGTCGATTGACTCTGCACCGAGTTGCTCCGGTATAGAGTTCTCCATATGTGATGGTGAATCCGATCAGGATTGTGAATATCCGGATTGCAAGGACTTCTTTGTAAGTGCCTTCGGTTTTGTTCGAGCCCGGAACAGACTTGTATGGATTGTATGTCTGACATTACAAATTGAGATATAAAGCAGATTTCTTTCAAATATATTTCTGTTGGTGGCGGAGAATTTATTCTTTTAGCTTAACACCCTTCTCTGAGACGTACGAGCTCAGAGGTTATGTAGTTGAATGTTATCAGCGATATATTCCCAATTTGGTAATGTGACATGCTGAGTGTTGCTGTTAAATGATCATTGTGTTGATTATTTGTGATAGGATCGTTTATTTGATCGTCTATCTTTGTGATCATTTCTATGATCATTTGTTGACCCAAAACATGGCTTTTGTATAAAGTATGTTTTGTGGACGTGACTTCGTCGAGCCTCACACCCCGTGAATGGTCAAAACAGGAAAGATGCAGCAAGGTTATGAGGGGTAGCGCCCTTTAGGATATGTGCATTTCCTTCTGGAAAAGGGTGGTATCATGGTATGGAGCCCAGATACTTACTCATGTTGAAAACACTTTGTTATGATTGTGTGAATTGATTACGAGCGCTCGGTTGAAAGGTCCCAAAGGACCGGGGGATGACATATTCGGTCAGTTGTTACTCAGTTAGGGGTAACCCGGCCTTGTGTTGGTAGAGATCCGGTTTGGTTCTCGGGGATGCCCATCCAGAGGCATTCTCTTGTGGCAATGGGAAGTTCCTTGGCCTGATCATTCGTTGGAAATCCAAAGAAACAATACGAGACTTGTACGGTTTTAGTTGTATAACCTGCTATGGAATGTGGCGGTAACCTGCTATTGAACATAGTTAGCTATAGTAGGCATACGATAATGGTCGTATGTTGGCTAAAATTAATATTCTACTTTCGAAATGAATTTTTCCTACACTATGCACTAGTAATAATATCAAATGTTCTTTTAAATGCATATCAAGCATCTTTGACTATCATAAGGAGAAATCTCCTCCGATTCTGCGTTTGCATTGTGTGTGTGTGCGGGAGGCCTTATGGTAGTCTCATTTTTAAAAGCATTGCGAATTGACTTTAAAAATATTCCTCTATTTGATTTTAAAGATAAATAAACTGTTTTGAGTTCTCACACCAGTCACATGACTGACTCGGAGTTTATTGTTTTCCTTCCTAAACTCTGGGTGCCCACCAATTTCCACACGGGCAGTTAAGAGTTCAGGTTTATCAGGATATTCAGGATATTCTGGAGTTGCTGGAGGCAAGCTGGATGGCATGGCGTATTATTAGTATATAGTATTTCTTTTTCCGCTGCACTGTTGTTGTTGTAGTTGTTGTTGTACACTCTGATGATATGAAGTAATGAAATGTGATGTAATGTAATAACTGATATAGTTCTTTGTTTATAGATTATTCATTTATCTATTATATGTTGTTCCGCTGCGAATTGTGAGATTCTGTTGTTGTTCTGTTGTGTTCTGTTCCGTTCTATTTTCTATCCTCTTTTCCCTCTGTTTTCCTTTCTCTCTATTTTTCTATCTTCTTATCTCTTCTTCTCTCTCTTTCTACTTCTTTTCTTTTTCTTAAACCATAACATTTCGGGTTTCCGGCCTTCGATTTCTCGGCAGTCGATAAAGTGAGTATCGATGTTGAATTTTCGAAAGTCGAAAATTTCCGGGGCGTTACAAATTAATGAGTAATTTATTAATAATTAATTAAGCAAAAATAAAATATGACTTATTTTAAGCATGCAATTAAGTTTTAAAATAAATCAAATGACATGTTGATATGAATCAATGATTCTATTTGATGGAATTGATGATTATTTCTATCCTGTGATGTTATGTGATATTCTGGATATTTCTATGATGATTGTATATGATTTATCTGTGTTAAATTGCTATATGAATTATCTGTTGTTATTTCTCTGTGTTAAATTGCTATATGAATTCAATTTAAACTGTTAAGTTAATTAGACAACTTGGCCCTTAAAATGGCATTTGGATTCGATGAGACCGGGATCGGAAGAATCAAATTTGATTCTCCGAAAACCACATCGATCCAATTTAAACGTTAGGTCGTGAATCCTGAAATGGAGATCGAGATGGTGTATTCAGAATACAAGAGTTATCGTCGTTGACTCTGAGGGTGATTCCAAAATGAGTGTGACGAGATAACGCCTTCGGTTTCGTTCGAACCCGGAACGAACTTGTATGGATTGAATGCTTTCAGCACATCGTCAGGCGGACGATGAGCATTCTGAGAAATATGTTCTACAAAGGTAATCGCAGCCTCAAGCCTCATCAACCGGGAATGGCTAAAACAGGGGAGATGCAGAAAGGTTAGGTGGGTCATGCCCAAGCAGGACAAGATATTTCCCCTATCTAGATGTCCCTTTTATATTTCGGCTTAGTGGGTGGTTGGTCGCGCCAACCACGGGGTTTATCTTGTTCGGGACTGTTCAGTAAGGAATGGTTCCGGCCTTGTGTTGCAGGGGATGAAGGGAGTAATCCTCGGTACGGTGATCTAGGCCCCGTACTGTGACGGGCGGTACCCCAGTAGCCCTGCCATTGTTGGAAATTCATTTTCCCTACGAGACCCTACGGTTTTGATTTGTATTACCCACTTTTGTGGCTAGTAGCTGGAATTTAATCATGTAACAATTTCGGCTATTTTCTATTTACTTGAAAACCCTAGACACTATTATAATATCATTGGATTTCCTATAAAATGTTTTGGTTAGCGTAAGGTAAAAAATTACCCGTATTTATTTGTGGGGAGTCTTACGTGATACCTTTATTTTCAAATGTCTTTCAAAGTTAAACAACTTTAACCCGTTTACTCATACCAGACCCATGTCTGACCCGGAGTTTATTTTTGTTTTTCATAAACTCTCGGGTACCCAAATTTTTACGGGTAGCCAAGGGATTCAGGTTAGATTTGACGAATTCTGGAGGAGCAATGGAGCAAGAGGCTTCTACGTTGTAGATATATGTATATATATGGTGATCCGCTGTATTGATATCTCTGAGCTGTTTATCTGTATTGTAGATTGACTTGTGTTAACAAGACAGGCGTTTATAACTGTTTAGTATGTGATGTATTATCTGTATAACTCTGATTGAAATATTAAACTATGTAATATTTAAGTGATATATTATATTTTGTTCCGTTCCGCTGTGAGATTCTGATGTTGTTGTTCTTTCTTTCTCTTTCCTTTCCATTTCTATCCCTTTTTTTCTTAATGATGATACAGTTTTCTGGTAGTAGAAAGGCGGGTCATCACAAAATTAAAATCATCAAAAATCTAATCTAAAATGTCTAATGTAGGGTGACCAGTGCACAAAATGTATTCATGTAATGATGTCAAATTGGAAGAAAATCAAACCCACAATTTTATTAGATGAAATTAGCCAACTTATAATGGGATCATAGAAGTTTGCAATAGAAATAGTAAATCATTTCAGTGATTTGCATAATTAAGTTCCACAAAGGCTTAGTTCCAAAACATTATATGCAAAAAATTATCATAGGAAATGCAAAAAAGAAATTACTAAAATCGACAGAGATGGAGGAATTAAGGAGTGCAACATTTCATGTTAGTGATGACTACAGCCCTGAGTTGGATGGCTTCGATGCTGATTCTACATAATCATCAGGACAAATTTAAGGAAGAGACGATTAAAGCCATGATTCACATATCACTACATGGATATTTGCTAAAGAAAATCATACTTCAATTACTTTATTACTAAAATCAGAATAATATGAACGGATTTAGGCCTATTTCCCATTGTAATGTATTTTTCTAAAATCATGGAAAATATTTATGCAAGGTATTAAAGGCCTAATGATTTCTCACAACCAAAACGCTTTTATTCTATGTATATTCTTAGTAGAAAATTCTCTACTAGCATATGAAATGACCAAAAGCTTTAACATAAAATCAAGTAAAAGCATATGCATTAAGGTTGATCTTCAAAAATCTTATGATAAGGTTAGCGGAGAGTTTATAATGCATATGATGGGCTTTCCTCCTTAAATTATATCCCTCATTTATTGGTGTATCTCGAGCACTACTTTTTCTCTCATTATAAATGGCACTACTCATAGTGTTATATGAACCAATAGAAGCTTTATACAAGAGGATCCCATATTTATTTGCTACTATAATGGAATTTTCGTCCACAAAATGGAGAGGGGTCACATTTCAAAAAATAATAATCCAATTTGTAACTTTGCACCAATTCTCATCACCTTATTTAAGTTGATCATTTGCTAATATTTTCAAAAGAAAACATTTAAAGTGTAGATTCAATGCATGTAATGGTCGAAATGAAGCAAAACGAAAATATGGTTATCAACCCTCAGAAAGCTAACTTTTCTTGAAAAGTAGTGGCAAATAAAGAGAAGATAATGTAGAAAAATTAAAGTTCAACAAACATCATTACTAATGAAATACGTGGGTGTTCCTTTCTTTGAAACCAATTAAAAATTATAGACTTCGGAGATTTAGTTGAAAAAATTAACAAGAGAATGGATTCATGGAGCAGTAGATTTTTGGACATAAGTGGAGGACTTGAGCTTATAACATTAGTAATATATCCTATCACTCAGTCCTGGATGCAAACATGCCAAATACCAAAAAAGTACAATATAAAATAGAACAATTATATGTAAATTTTCTACAGTAAGGAAAAGCATATAAAATTAACCAGAATAATATCCACAAATCAAAAAGTGAAGGAGGCTTGGGTTTAAGAAAACTAAAATAAGGAACATGCTTATCTAATAAAATATTTTGGAAACCTCTCCCAAAGGACTCATTATAGGCACCATGGATGCAAGATAGATACCGTAAATATCGAAAATTCTGATCTTTGAACATACATGATAATCAATCCTTTACTTGGAAGCTACTACTTAAAAAAAGACATAGGAAATCACTCAATTAGAAGACATATAGTGGATGGGAGATCTACTAATTTGTAGTTAGGCTTCTAGTTTAATGGTTTATCTTTGACCAACGCTCTAGGATGGTCATACATGGTAGTTTTTAATAATACATCCAAAATGTATGCACCAGAATTTAAGAAGATGAATGAAGGTTATGTTAAGCAAATTGTTAAGGTTGTATCATATATAGCAAATTAGAACGACAATTTCAAATTGGAACAGTCCTACATTGCAAAATAACTTGGACATATGGTGTATAAATATAAGATGGTAGGCACATAATATTAGAGAATCCTTTTTTTTACACTAGTGTTTGCCAACTTAAATGCATATGCGTATACAAAAGATGTGGGAGCTTCATCCAACCATCGAAACTCAACATGGTATCATAGCTGACGATTACTAACTAGGTCATACAATAAGAAAACTCTCAAAGTTACTCGAAAGGGATGCATGTCAAGAGGAAGATTATTAGGGTTATATCACATGTTGAAAATTGGAGCAATGATTTGGAATTGGAATTTTCCTACATAGCTAAATAACTATAAGATATGGTACATAAATATAGTTTTAGCATGTAATATTGAAGGCTCCTTTTGTTACATTGGTGTGTGCGACCTCATATGTGTAACCCACATGCAAGAGATGTGGGAGCTTGGTATGACCGTCGAACTAAAATATGCCTAGAAACATATGTAATAAATACAACAAAACAAAATTCATTAGGGCATAAATGCACATTAATAGCAGTGGGTACAAAACAATGGTAAATCCAGCTTGAAATCAGCATAGGAAGTAGTCGGATATAAAAAAGATATTCGACAATGGCATTCATACATACGGAATAGAAGTTATTCATTAAAAATTTCAATTACAACTTAATTTTCATACTAAATCTGACTACCAACAAAAGCATAATAAGTTATTATTTTAAATTAAGTTACACTACATGCATACTATGAAACACTGAAGAGGAGACAACCGCACACTTATTTTTTGAATATCTATATTCTGCTAACAATTAGAATAAAATTATTCATTGTATTAACTTTTAATCAAAAAATAACATTAATTTAAGTAACATAATGGATCACTTAACAATCAATCAATGGTTGAAGAGCAATAGAAAATATTATAGACATATGAATTACAACGATAGTGTGGCATGTATGACAAGAGAGCAACAACATACTTCATCATTCGAAAACTATCCCAACATATCTTAGGTTTACACTTATACTAATGGATTGCATAGACCTATTAGACATATTGAACTACAAAGAAGTACAACTAAGGGAAAAAGAACTTATCGTGCATAAAGTTGAGCAACAACTTTGACTAATAGCCACCGCCATCTCAGTTAGACCTCTTATAATACCACTAGTTCAAGGAGATGGCAAAGCGATGTAGACTTATAAGCAAGATTCATCGGAGAGGATGTTGCTAGAGGAAAAAATTATGAAAATTAGTGAAAAGAGTAAGGAACAAGTTTGCATAATAATAATAGTTTGTGTTTATTAAATGGAGTCGAAAATATGATTTACTGTCCATGTAAAGCGATAAGTACTATTTGTATCAAGACAAAAGTATTTATTAATCGCTTATTTAAGGACCTATAAACAATGTATTCAATCGTCTATTCTAAATAAAGTACCAACTTTCAAAAAAAAGATGGACATGGTCTTCTTGGAATTTCTAGATATGGATTAAGCACTCCATATTAAGTATTTTCACCCAATATAAATGTGGTAGAGCACATATACAATGGAATTCCTATGTTATTTTAAGAAAAAAGGTGTAGATTATTTATTATAGTAGCAATCTTGTTTTAATATTCAATTTTAATAATTTGTCGTTAATAACTAAATTTTCTTTCAAACTTAAATTACAATTAAATTAACTTTCTAAAATTAAAGACATTGATAAGCCATCATTAACATTCACCGATAGTTGATAAAATAAAAGTTGCAACATTTGTTAAACTACTACATAAAAATAACTAAACTAGAAACGAATACAACAAATTGAGGTTCCATTATTATTACCTCTTTCTTCCATTGCACCTAAATCCATATTATCATGTGCTTTCAACTTATCCGCCTTATAATTATTTCTATAATTAAACATTTGAATTGATTTTTAGTCATGTAACTTTCATTTATGGACATGGTGTGACATCCTTTCTCTTACTCTTGATTTCAGGAAATTTATTCGTATCCCTTTCGTTTCAGTAACATCAGTCAATCTTTCTACTTTGTTTCGATCGTATCTCTCTCGAGTTTCCAAAATTAATGAATCAACTGAAATGTGAAACTTTTTATTTTTTAGTAGCTTCCACTTCTAGAGGTTTAACAAAATCGTCATTTATTGCGAGACTAGCCTCATCTAAAGACATACCATGACTTGTCATAGATTCACCAAGGGTTGAAGTATACAAAGTTTTTCTTTTTTTGTATTTGCCTTTGGTGGTTTGTGGTGCTCCTAAAGTTTTTACACCCGATGATTTGTATGCTAAATTAGTAGGTTGTAGCAATTAATGCGTGTATCCATAATAAAAATTTTAACGTTGTTTTGTTGGATCAAGAACTTCAAGCAGCGGGGTAAAGGATAAATTTCAAAAAAGGGACCTTTTATTCATTATACACTGGATTTTCTAATGTGCTAGGATGAATAATATAGTTTACATTAAATCACATTTAATGTTCTATTTGATATAATGGGATTAATTTTTGAATCAAAAATACTTTTACTTTAGTTAAATTTTATACAATGTATATGGAACATCATGTGTCCATTACTAATGCCAGGGGTATATGTGCGTATGTTTTTATATATATATATATATATATATATATATATATATATATATATATATATAGACACACATGCATATATAAAACTAAATATACACATGATTACTGTGATTTGTAATCACATAATATATACATATACATTAATATATTATAATACAAACTCTATATGGAAATATATTTGGTTTTCTTATAAATACATATATACATGAACGCATACACAAATATAAATATGCACATATATATATTACTTTCAACTAATTATGATATTTAGATACATATATCTATTTAATCTATTAATATAAATGATTAATTATTAATTTTACATTAATTAATATAATAATGGAAAAAGAAAAAAAATAAATATGAGGCACAAAATTCATAATATTATTTTTCTAGGCGAAAAATAACATTTTCTGATCATTTTATTAATTTCAAAACCTAAATTTAATACATTAACTAGTTCCAAATTAATAATACTAAAATTTGCGTGAAAACATAAAATAAAAATACTGTAATTCGCAAAATATATTGTTACATTTTTTAAATCAAAAAGATATTTTTTGAATTGATTTATTTTATTATTTAAACCCTTCATTAATATATATATATATATATATATATATATATATATATATCATTTCTTGGATTTCATAACAATAAAATAATTATGAGAAAATTCAAGTAAAAATATCATAGTATTCATAGAACCATACACCGATTTTGCAAATCACAAAATAAGTTCTATTTAATATATATATAAACAAATACACGCACATGTATGTGCAGTAAATTGCAATGCAAAATTAAATTTATATATAATTACTAAAATTTGAAACTAATGTAAATGAACTAGAAAGCATCTTTCTTTTTCCTAAAATGTTATTTAAATGAGTAATTTTTTTTAAAATATATATTTTGGATTAAAGTATATTACATATATATGTGTGTGTGCGTGTATATGTATTAACTAAATTAACGTGTATATATATGTTATATATTAAAAATGACTTCAAACAGTATTATATAAAACCGAGGATGGTTCCTGCTTATTGATTTCACATTGAATTGCAAGCGATTTCCGTTTTAGAAAAATCCTTCTCCTTTATCCTAGTTTGATTTTCAAGATCCAACTATTAACTTTAGGACACCAAAAGAGGTATTGGGTTATTGAAGAATGAGAGAATAGCCTCTTAAATATCTAAAAATATAAAGCGTTTTCTTTTTCAATATGCTTTACCTAGTGATCCAATATCAATACATATAATTATTGTGCATATTGATCAGTAACGACCAAGAGGGGCTAGATTATATCTTTTATTTAATTCAAATAAATTGACTATAATTACTAAACCACTATTTTATCTTATGTAATTAACTAAAAAATATATGACACTCTCTATATTAATTTGTGTTAATTTTAAGTCTTGAATAATAATCAAAAGCTCCTTAAAATTAACACGACATTTATATTTATTTCCATTATTTTAATTTTAACAATTGTAAATTTCTTTGATTGAGCTTAATTTGTAAACACATTGACAACTACATTTTTGTGACTCCCTACATGAACTTACCTCTCGGTAAAAATATTAAATGGTTAATCAGTTCCAATAAGTGTTAGTATCAGGGTCGAATACGTACCATTGGTCTCGCGGTTCGAACCATTGACCAACTAAGCCAACCTTATTAGAATCTCAATAAAATTCAGTTATTTTAAATGTTAAAGTCAATATGAACCTTGTTAAAGCATGGTAATGGACATGAATTTAGTTGATTGTAGATCACCTAGGTAAAATCCTATTTCTAATCATTTAAGCTACATCCTAAGAAATTATACATTATGCTGTTTTTCTCTTCGTCGTTACCATATCACTTAGATATCTAAATCTTGGTTAATTTTCAAAACAACTCTAATTAATATTCATAGTTAATTGTAAAGTACATTATTAAAACCTTTGGTTTCATCCTACAACATTAATTGATTATGTAACAACCTAATGTTGAGAAGTAATTAATTAAAATTAATAATGAAGTTATATGTGACGCTTGACATTTCGAAAGGTTTAAATCGACAATAATCCACACATATCCGACTTAAACAATCCAAAACATAGATAATCATTGGGTTAATTAAGAAAAATAAGAAAAGAAGAAGAAAACAAACACTGAATCCCACATCGAAAATATAATAATCAAATAAATAGTTCATGTAGCTATTTATATTGTACATTTGATTATAATTTATACAACATTTACCAGAGTTATATATATACAACACGGAAAAATAAAATAATGTAGTAGGCAACATGATGTAGGAATAATAGTAATAACATACCAAATCTTCGTCTTCGTCCTCCGGAATAAATCTTCAGTAAGCTTAAAACCCAGGGCCAAACTAAGCATAATTAAAAGACAAAACACTCGAGTCAGGACTAAAATTTCCTTATGTGAGTCAAATCAATATCGCATAACATGAGTGAATAGTGTCAGAGATTTTTACGGGGTTTCACATCTCCTATCCAGTGTATAACGTGCATGCAATAACTCAAGTGATGTTATGGGATTTTCCACCTCTTAAGGATCTTTCAAAATATTTATGTGTAGTAGAATACGCTATATGTATAATGTCTAATAAGTAAAATAAATATCAAATTGTGTTAAGACTTTACATTGATCCCCCTTAATGCATTTTTACGCATTGTCATAAAGTTTGCATATAAAACACCAGTAAACCGTCGATGGATAGAGATGCGCCGTGATACGACAATACTAAACCAAAATCATAGGGGTCTCATATAAGTAAAAGTACTACAAGGAATGTGAGGGAATGTCCAAGGTAGGATACTAATAGTTTACCCTTCCCGACTGGTTGTAACGCATCATAGCCATGACCTCCCACCGCGTCCAACCCTCCTAAAATCCAAGGGTGCACTCCAATCAATCACAATGTAAATGATGGTAATACGAAGAAGTGTGTCCGCTCGGGGTGGCTAGCCCACTTGGCCAATACGGCTCCTGTTTTAGTCATTTCAATTTTGCACAAGTGCCATTGCTAATCCATCATCATTCTCTTTCTTCAAATCTAACAAGTGACGCCAAATCCAACGACTTCGTTATGGATCATTACTCCACATACACAATTATTAAAGTGGTTCCAATATTCAGTAGGTATGCCAATAAGAGGCCCCGGTCTCTTTAACAACCAAACGTCGTTTTACACTGGTTGGCACTTTTACATTTCGAAAACAGTTTGTACTTGATATCAAAATATCATATTCGCTTCACATCAAATCCATTCGAAATCATCATATTTACTTAAAATATACTATTTTACTTCAAAATCGTTTTCCCCTTAATATCTCGATTTCTATTCCAATTCAACATTGCTTATAATTTCCATTCGGGTTATAACTTCAATTTAACACGATTCATATTTAAATTCATGATTTAATTATAAACCTTCCAGCTTTTGACTAGTTTGAATTTTAGAAAAATAGTTTGAAAATTTAAATTGTTTAAAAAATGGTTTAAATAGTTAAATAGTTTGATATAAAATGATTTATGTCTTTTTTTAAATGTTTTTTAAGACAAAATGGTTTGGAAATCAAAATAATTTGAATATTTTAAAAGATAGATTTTTATATAGTTGATATTAAAATAATTTATTTGAAATAGTTGCAAAGTCAAACCAATTCAATTTCAATTCATATAAATCCAATTTTGATTTCGAATTAATTCAATTTCACTTTCAGTTCCAGTTGATTTCAATTTCAGTTCCAACTTGAATAAATTTCAATTCAATTCTCAAATTTTACCATTTCAATTTATATAAATTCGAATTCGATTTTGAAAATATCGATTTTAACTCGCTTAAATTAAGTCTAACTTCAACACTCAATTTAACATTCAAATCTTTAAAATAATTCAATTCCAAACTCAATAATTGAAATATCGATTTAAATTATTTTACTTAGCAATATTTTGAAGTTTGAATAAAAGTCCAAACCATTAAAACAACCCAATTTCTGAAATTCGAATCATATTTCATATATAACTTCGAACTCTCAACTTTGATTGTTTAAACCATTTTTGTCAACAAATTTAAATTTCAACAATTCGAGCCCACTTTCGAAAATAATTTAATTTTCTATAAATTTAATTTTTATTTCTTTAAATCAAAATCATTTAAATAAATTTCAAGTCAAAAAATTTAAAATCCTTTAATTTAACCAATCCAGTGTCCGTATAGAAAATCTATGGCCAAGTGATCAGTTATTTCGACTTAATTTCAGGGATGGATATATATTATTTAAATCCAAAATAAATGACATAGGTATATATCATTTCAACCTATTTCTTAATTAATTCGAAATTATTCAATTTACAGTTTTATATACAGTAAATAATTTACCAGTTGATAATAGAATATATATAAAAATAAATAAACATCTAAATCATCCATCATAATCAATTATCCAAGCAGTAAAAATAATTCACAACAGTTTCATAGTTATTAATATCAGGTATTTTACTGGCAATTAAATTTCAATTTCCAACTTACTGTCAATTTTATGTTTTTAACAGTTAATTCGAATGACAATTAAATTGATCAAACAACGATTAATAAATTAATATTACTGTATAATTTCAAATTTAACTAGCTTAAAAATATTCTAGGGCTTGCGAGCGTTATAAAACACTCACCTTTATTCGAACTAAAAATTTCCTCAACTTCAAATAAGTTTCAAATTAGCTCCATGACGTAGATGTCGTCGATATTGTTTCAACGCCACTTTCTTCACCTCACTCGGACCTTGTATGAATGAGAAATCGTATTTAGAAGATCACATGATTTATAATATATATATATATATATATATATATATATATATATATATATATATAACCTTAGCAAAATCTCAGCCGTTGATTTATCAGATCCACGACCTTGGCCGCTTGTGCCTTTATTCTTCATCATGTTCTAGGAATACATGAATTGGAGAAGCCCAATGCCGATTTGATCAACAACCTATCGCGACAATCACGTTACCCTAGGAGTTTGTTGGAGACCATCATGTTGAAGCCCATCGGGCACTCCACCTTTGACCCAAATTCCATAAGGCTCGGCTACATGTGTGCGTTGAAAATTGTGCACGAACGTACGACCTACCCCATCGATTTGTCGCTACCTGCTCCTCCACTCTCGTTCTTAACCGTTGGATTGATAGAGCTTGGCTAGATCTCCAATTTTATAGTTGAAAGTTTTTTACGAAAGTGGATCGATTCAGGATAAATTAGGATAAAACTTCGAATATTTATGGCTATTGGAAAAAAGGATGGAGGCTCAGTAGGGTTTTGCTGTGATAACGCGCATATATATATACATGTAAACATATTATTTTAATATTAATTTTTTACTGTTCACATTCCTATCCGGATGAACTCCAAACAAGACGTGCCGCCTGACGTTTATAATGTTTTACCCCTATTTCGAACACAATGGAACATGTTTCGAGGCCTAATTCGATCTATGTGGAAGATAGCTTTCCGAATCAAATTAAAATATTAAATTTTCGATATTAATTACATCGAGTTTCTATCCCGTACGGCCAAACGGTAGCTCCAATCGCTACGAAATTCAAAATTCGAAAATAATACACTATTACGGATATAGTGGAACTAGTTTTGTCGAATTCCGAGACTGTGCCCTGGAAGGCTATTTTAACGCGTCAATTAAGTCAAACGATTTTCAAAATCGATGAAATTACTTGAAATTCCAATTTTAAAAAACTTACCAACTAAATTATAATTTAAATAGAATTTATATCCATATTAGAAACCATTTCGATTCATATTAAATCACAAATTCAATTATTTAGACTATTCCAGATATTAAATTTCACAATTAAATTAATATATATAATTTCAAATTTTAATTTATCGACTTTTAATTCCATTTAAAAGTCATTATCATCGCTCTAATTCGAATACAGTTTAAATCAACTTAGATATCATTTCCATTTACATTTAACTTCGGATTCACGTATTTTTCCCAATTTCAGATATTAAATTTACTATACTTCAACATTTAAAAATAAATTAAACTTTCAAAATCAAATGACCAAAATTTTGGGTCGTTACATTATAAGTAATTAAATGAGTTTTAATCATAAAATTTGAATATTGATAATTGTAATGGTTTGGGAATATGGAATTTACTTGGGATTTAATGATGAAGTATTTAATGAAGATAAGAGTTATGATGATAAAATATTTATTGGTGAGATTTGGTAAAACGATGTTTAGTTGGTGATATTTATTTATATTGGGAGAAATTAATTATTAAAATGATTATATATTAATTATTTTAGTACTAAATATTTTTGAAGTTAGAAATTAATAATAAAGTATAATTTTGAAGTTAACTTGATAATTATAAACTTATAATGATTTTTAAAAAGATTAAAGTATTGATAATTTTATAAAGTTAAATAATGATCAATAAAAGTGATTTGAAAATTTACTATAGCGAAGAACGAATTTTTATTTGATTTATAAATTAAATTGAGAGTTTATTTATAATGTTCTTAATAATGTAATTTGAGATAATTATCTTATAATGAGGAAAAATGGTGAAATATAATAATTATGAAGATATACAATGTTGTGTATGAAGGAACTAGGCCAACCAGCAACGGAAGAAATGAGAGAATTTCAAAAATTTTACCATTTTAGATCATTAATGGGCCCATAAAGTCTAAATTCATTTATAACTTTTCCAAGTTTCTTTTAAATAAATTATTATTTTATTTTATTTATAAATAAAGTTTACTTTAATTTAATGTGTATGTAAATTAGGGTATATCAAATATACTCGCTTGTACATATTTATGTATAATGGAATGTATGTATCAAATGCATTCATGTTGTAAAATATAAGTGTAACATATAAGAAGTGTATATTTGTGTAACTAAGCATGAGAAATTTTAGAGATGGAAAACCTTTGGTTTTCTTTCTGTTGACATATATAATAAATTGAGGAAAGATAAGGCTACAAATGTAGAGAGAGAAACCCTTACGTTTCTCTCTCTTTTTAATTACATTGAATGATATATTAAATCCATTTATAATAAAATTTGCACATGCCTTTGTTGTCCATGTTTTATTTAAGTATTAAAATATACATGTATAGTAATTGATAAGTTTACACATACACATGTTAAAATAAGTTTTCCTATATATATGAGTTTGTCAAACAAGAATTAACAATCGTAAAAAAGGTTTCAATTAAGGAAGAGCTTGCATTAAATTCTACTGTTCATAAAAAGGTCCATTTTCATTTAGATTAAAATAACATAGACAATTTTATATTTATATGCATAAATAATTGCAAGTTATGTATTCATTTTAAAATAACACATATATTTATAAATATGTATGAAGATTGCAATTTAAGTAACATATATATTTAAATTTAATACTAACAAATTGATTCAATCTTTTAATCTTAGGTATGAAATAAAAGTTTAGAAATTTAAATAAATGTCCACTTATGAATTCTAAAACAAGAGGAAAATTTTACTTTTACGACTAAAACAAGTAAAATTAAATCATTTTGGAAATTATCTATGCAACATTGGAAATTAATTTTACCGCATTAAACTGCCAACAAATATAGTTTATTATTGTTTATGTACACGGATATTACAAAATTTTATATACAACATTACAACATATTTTCACATTCCTTTTTTTTACAATTCCAGAACAATGATAGAAAAAAATATCGGATAATTCGGGCATATACAATTTGTTGTATGATAAATTAGATTTGACTATACAAAAGGTACACACAATAAAACAGATAAAGGATTAGAAGTCAACCATAATAAATGTATAGTCAATGACTATGTAAATAGAGAGAGATTCAAATTAAATCTACATAATGATCATATAATTAAATGAGATGAACAAAAGGGGATCTAATTATATAACAAGATGAATACACAAGATAGAAGAGATATAATATGAATGAATCTAAACCTTTTAAACATGATGAGATAGAAGATATATAATATGAATAAATATGGACCATTTCAATAGGATGAGCATACAAATAAATAAAATTAGAATTACCAAAAATGAAATCAATGATTTGCACCTTGAATGATGAACCAAATCTCCTAGATTCAGAAATCAACCTCCAGATGTTGCAAGGATCGAGAGGAATAAACCACTTTTCATAATTGATTTTATTTGTATTTGATTTTAGGAATAATTGTAGCCATGGAAGATCCCATACTTTCAGACATTAGAGAAGGAGAAAACCAGAAAAGTTACAGAAAAATGAAACTCAATTGCATGTACTGAATGAATTAGATAATATGTTTTATTTGAAAGATGGAAACCTTTTCCATTCTTTAATTAAGACTTCTCTAATTAATTCTCTTGATTAACTTTCTCTTTTCACTCCTATTTCTATACATGGTATGGTCGAAAATTATGTGCAATCAAATGACATAAGATTCCGTAAAATACATGTAATTATCTTTTATTTAATTACAATGATATCATATATCAATGCACGCAAATATAACTTTTGTAAATGCATTCAAATAATTAAAATTAACTTCTAAACATCAACTAAAATAAATAATAATTAATATTTCTAAAATATTGATTAATTTAATTAATGTACAACCTTTTGTAAATTAATTAAATCATGTGGCTTTTCGGATAATTCATCATTACGGTTATGCGACTCAAAGGTGTAAATTCATTCATCAATTAATATTAAACAATTCAAATATTAACGTTCACATGTCACTTAGTAGGTGGTATGACATTTTGGTTGAATTCATCGCTTACACATCTTTTGGTAAAATCCAATTTTACTTATTATAAGCGGTACCTAATAGTGACAGTTATTTACACCAATTCTCTCCGTCAAAATAATATCACTTTGGAATTATGGAATTGGTTAATAGTCAAATTCCAATATCGTCCACATTCAACTTTATAGTACAAACAAAAAGTCTTTATTTCAATAATGATAACTATTATTAACCAAAATGCTCTGGCCAAAGATTTTGACTTTGAGTTGACTTGAGTTGGCCATGATACTAACCGCATATAATCGAGGAGACAAACCTTTCTTGAATAGTGCTTCACTTTCAATGCTTCTACTCAACCCAACTATAGTCACTCGATGGAACAACATGCCATGATTTGACTATAATCGAAGAGAAAATTTCATATTGAATATCCACACTATTTAGAGAGCGTTACTACTCTAATCTCAATGGATACATCGATATCCAGTCCCAATGCATCTTGACTAGGAACATTTAAAATGATATATTAGTTTTATTATGATAATTACTCATGGTTACAACACTTTGTAATTGCTATCACAAAATATGCCATTTACGGATTTTCTATTATGTATACTTTTAATTAAATTAATTAATATAACAACATTATATCAAGCATATAATAGAAATAAACACCTTTATTATAAACAAGATTGTTCAACGAATTAGATATATGTAACTAATTACATAATTTCCCTTAGGGCATTTCCCTAACTCTATCAATCTCCCACTTACATTTGTGGTCAATTATGGAATCTTATTCCAACTTCTCCAATTGGTTTCTCAAAACCAATTGGGTCCGTCCCTTTTTGAACGGGAATGCTATTATGTTTCAATTATCTACTCTATCAATCAATTCTTTCCATCGGTTATAAACTGCTTTATTACGTGGAACAATTTGGAGTATATCTCTCGACCTATAATGAGCACTAAGTTCTATTACAAACCATATCGCGACATTGTTGTCATATAACAATGTTATGAGATTCTCAACATTTGGAATCGGCTCAGTTATAAATTTATGCACTCATAATTTTATATACATTATTTTTATTGTGGAAATTTTCAAGGTGATGTACATAGCCTTTTTTCATTGAATAAGGCACAGTCTTTTATTTGGAACATTTTCAACTTAAAGATTCTTAGCTTGAATTTATTATTGACATACTACACTCAATATGACTTATGAACTTTGAGTTAGAACACTCCTTCATAAGGATTTTTTGTTTCTGTAAACAAATTTATAGTATTTCATAAATGCACGAGAACACTTCAAATGACCATTTATTGATATCAATTTGGATTTGATATTTGCTTCATGTATCAAATACATAAACAAATCATGATATCACAAACAAGAAAACATGTATGATAATACCTTTTGCTAATGCAAAGGAACCATTCCTCACATCTTTCATACTTGCTATAAAAGACATCATTTATTAATCCAATGTTTAGTACTAAAAGAATTAAGGCTGATTTTCACACAAGTACATCATTAAAATTAACAACGTGTTGTTTACTTATACTTTTGAAATCAATCCACCATTTAACGTTCTTTCTTATGAACACACGCTTCCTCTGCACTTTGATTGAAAATAAATTATTTGATATTTCTATGAAAATACTTATTCAATCTTGATAATTGTAAAATGATACTTCGTATCTGTGACGCCCCACCTCTATACCCACATTAGCAAAGAGTATTAATAGATAATACCGTCTTCTAATACGGAGAATAAGGCTGGATAGGAGCGACCATCTATAGCCTTGCTTTAACTATTTATTAAATACGTTGATAATAATCATACCAAACAGATCGACATATCCAATGATACTTAAAACAAAACTATAGGTGGCGAGAGGATCTATCAGAACAGAATATAACAACTCAAATGTAATATACATCACAGAACAGTAGATCATCATATACACATATACTGATACATTGCAGAGTATACAAAATAATATGTGTCAAGTGGTATAGCAAACCACAATATACAGACGAATCCAAAAGAATACATATCAGAGTTACAACAAAATAGGACTACACAAAAAGCTATGACAAAAAGGAGCAAGCTGAATAGTCCATGCGGAAGCAAAATAGGCTAAGTCCAAATGCACCTAACCTGAAACATCTCGATCCGACCCGAGTATAAATGCACGGGTCAGTCTAGCTAAACAAATCAGTTAGATAAACTGAACAACGATAAACCTGCAAGGTTACAAAGTAGAACAAATATCTCTAAAAGAGATAACACAATCATCTAATAAAAGATGAACATAACAAATCAAGCCTCATATCATCGGCATCTCAATGAACAAAGGATAAGAATATCCCAAAGCAAGCCAAAAGGCAAATAACAAATACCCATAAGGTATACAAGTTCCATAAGGTAAGCGCTACACATCATGCGGCTCAAAAAGACCAACACCGAAGGGCGATACCAAGGGAATATACATATCAATGAAACATAAGAAAATTGCTCGAGCTCAGTACTGTATAAACAAGGATCCATGAGCCTGAAGTCTCCAAACCCAATATCACCCGTGCGGCTCATAACGATCAACATAGAAAGCGATACTATAGGCAACAAACCCGAAGGCACAAACCCGAAGGCACAAACACGAAGGCAACATACCTGAAGGCAACATACCCGAAGGCAACAAACTCCAAAGGCAATAAGCCTCGAAGGCAACAAACCGTAGTGGTGAAGGTCCGAAGGCCCAGTACTGGACACCACTAATTGGCGGAATGTGTCACAACTCTCGAAAAGGAATCCGAAAAGTGTTAACGTGAGTCCCATAACCACTCGTTCGCACTAAACGGTTTACTATCCGTCAGTCACTTTCACACTCAAAGCAGTACAAAGTTTATCTCATATCATCCGTGAACCAAACCCAAAGGTCAAAACGATCAATTGAATAGGTCGGGGATTAATCGGAAGGATAAACGCACAGATTCATGGTCCGTGTTTTGCCCAACCATTTAATCACCCTTCCACTTCGCTCGAAGTGTGAAATTGTGTGTTTTAAATAGAATTTATAAATTGGAGAAACGAGCTTTTAATATGATTAGAAAGATTATTTTATAAAAACCGGTGGATGAAGTCAAGAATAAGTTATCAAAGTCAAAGAGGCAATAACAACCACTAAGAACCAACATGAATCGATAAAATTCGAAAAACCAATCAAAATAAGCATAAATAGGCAAAACAAGAAAACATGAGCAGGTCAGTCAACTGAAATCCCTGTTCAGTCGACTGAACATTGTCCAGAAAATTTCGGGCTTCAGCTCAGTCGACTGAACAGAGGATCCAGTCGACTGAACCCAATTTCCTGCATTTCCTACTTATTACCAATGAAGTGCAAACTCTTCCAACTTTCAATCGGACGAGCACGGACGCTAGGGATTTACGCCAAGCGGCTACCCAGCCCTATAACCACTTCGATTCATCACCAAAAACATGATCAAAACACCAAAGCTATGATTTTTGAGTTTATACTTCCATAACACTAAAATTTGCAATGTTCACAAAACCAATCCAAATCAAAAGCAATTGCACATGAATAATTGTTAGGAATTCATACCTAACAACCAAAGATACTTATAGTCATAGATGTGAGATAAAAACCTCACCTTTAACCCAAAACAAAGAAGAAAGAGCTCAATCACAAGGAGAAGACCAACCAATCTCTACGTCAACCCAACAAGCTTCAATCTAAGATCAAAACAAGTATTTCCTAATTTTGGGTTTAGGAAATTTTCTGAAATTGAAAAAGAAAAGAGTTGGAGAAGATGAAGAGGAGGCTTATCAATAGCTTCTCTTTGATTTTGGAGTAAGAATTCAAGTTTGCAAAGAAAACTAGGGCTTGCAATTTCTATTTCCTCTTCCCTTCCACCATTTTCAGTTTTTGCTTGAGTTAAGAAGAGTGGAATGAGAGAATGGAGAGGAGAGGGCCGAGTTAGGGGTTTAGTTAGCTAGTGCGCTGATCCCAAACCCAGAACCTTATAGAAAAAGTAGCGAAATTTGACTTAGTCCAAACATATCAAAGATTATACTCAAAAAGATCGCAAACGCCATTTTGGAATCAATGAAAGTGGTTTCGAGCCCCAAATCGGCCGTTTGCCAAAAGTAACATTTCGGACCCAAAAATCCGACTAACGACACTATATTTAAATAAAACATTTAAACATAAAATCGTTAAATATGCGGGTTGTTACAGAACTCCCCTCCTTACAAAATTGCGTCCCCGCAATTCCTAGAGACGATATTTGTAACAACCTCATACATACATCATTCAAAAGAAAAGAAATAAGTTTGAGATGAAAAGATATACTCACCGTTGCCAAGCAAGGATAGAAAACTTGGATAAGATCCCTCGATAAACTCCCTGGTTTCCCAAGTACAGTCATTGGGATTAGCGGACCATTGAACCTTAACGAGCGGCACGTCCTTGTTTCGAAGGTGTCACACCTCCATGTCAAGTACGCGAATAGGCTGCTGTACAATAGATAAATCCAGTGAGACCTCAAGCTCTTGGAAATCATGAGAAGTAATGACAGAATCCGACTCCCAAAGACACTTCCGAAGTTGAGAGACGTGGAACACGTCATGAATACCAGATAAATGATCAGGAAGTGAAACTCTATAAGCCACAGGGCCAATACGTTCAGTAATAGAAAATGGTCCTATATAACAGGGAGCCAATTTCCCAGTCATACTGAAGCACATCACCCCCTTCAAAGGAGAAACACGAATAAAAACAAGATCACCAACTGAGAATTCGAGAGGCTTCCCACGGTTGTCCGCGTAGGTTTTTCAGCGGCTCTGTGCCTCTTTTATTCTCAACCGGATAAGATCAATCTTCTCGGAAGAATCACGAACAAAATCTGGGCCAAGAATAAGCTTCTCCCCAGATTCCAACCAACAAGAAGGTGATCGACATGGCCTTCCATATAAAGCTTCAAAAGGAGCCATACCGATATTAGACTGAAAATTATTATTGTAGGAGAATTTTACAAGAGGTAGGTGATCCTCCCAACTACCACCAAAATCAAAAATACAAATACGGAGGAGATCTTCCAAGATACGATTCACCCGTTCAGTCTGTCCATCATACTGCGGATGATAAGCTGTGCTAAAACTAAGCTTTGTCCCCAAAGCTTGTTGAAGACTCTGCCAAAAATGACTCGTGAACAAAGGATCACGGTCACTCACAATAGACTAGGAACACCGTGAAGTCTCACGATTTCCTTGACATACAACTTAGCCAAATGCGAAGCAGTCCTATTAGACTTAATAGGAACAAAAAGAGCAGACTTGGTGAGGCGATCAACAATAGCCCAGATGCTAGAATGGACCGACCACGAACGAGGTAGGCCGTCAATGAAATCCATAGAAATCTGATCCCATTTCCACAATGGAATCTCAAGAGGCTGAAGAAGACCCAAAGGATGCTGATGTTCAGCCTTAATACGTTGACAAGTTATGCAATTACTTACATAACTCGCTACATCGCGCTTCATGCCTTCCCAATAATAAAGGCGACGCATATCGGCATACATCTTACTACTACCGGGATGAATAGTATACTTAGAGCGGTGACAGTCATAAAAAATGTCATACCTAAGTGCAAAATCAGAAGGCATAAAAAGACGGTTCTTCTTGCGAAGACACCCATGAGAATCAATGCTAAAATCCCGCAATGCCTCATCACAGGATCCAGACTCACAAAGTTGAATAAGATGCAACAAATCAAGATCATGCCGTTGAGCATCGGCAATACGATCCAATAAAACGGGTCGAGCTCCCAAACTAAATAATAGAATAGGAGAATCAGAAGATGAACCTCGATCACGAATTTCACAACAAGATAGAGTCTCAAGAATGTTCCATTCGGCAAGCACCATAGAAACAACAGTCGAATGTTTGCGGCACCTGCAACACGATTACCCTTTCCAGGGGTATACTGGATATCAAAGTCATAGGAGGCAAGAAACTCAAGCCAACGCTGTTGCCTCATATTGATTTCCTTCTGAGTGAACAAATACTTCAAGGATTAATGATTGGTATAAAGAATGAAGCGCTCTCCCAATAAATATTGTAGCCAAATCTTCAAGGCAAAGACAATGGCGGCAAACTCAAGATCATGAGTGGCATAGCGAACTTCATTCAGACTCAATTGCCTAGAAGCATAAGCAACTACCTGATCCTTCTGCGTAAGAACAGCACCGAGACCACTACCACACGCATCGGTGTAAACAACAAGATCATGATTCCCCTCGGGAACCACCAAAATAGGAGAATTAGTGAGAAGTTCCTTTAATATCAGGAAGGAAGCTTCACACTTGTCAGACCAATTATAACGAATGCCTTTTCGAGTAAGGCTGGTGAGAGGAAGCATAACACGGGAAAAATCCTTAATGAACCGACGGTAATAACCCGCCAATCCAAGGAAACTACAAATCTCATGCACATTCCCAGGCCTCTTCCAATTCTGGAGGGCTTCGATCTTTGAGGGATCGACAGAAATGCCATTGGAAGATACAACATGGCCTAAGAACTTAACCTTATTCTCCCAAAAGTGGCATTTGGAGAATTTGGTTCTAAGCTAATGATGACGGAGAGTACTCAAGACAATTCTCAAGTGATTAGCATGTTCAGCTTCAGACTTAGAATAAATAAGGATGTCATCAATGAACACAAGGACGAACTTATCGAGATATTCCCGAAATACTCGATTCATGAGATCAATAAAGAAAGCAGGAGCGTTTGTCAAACCGAACGGCATACCGAGCCACTCAAAAGAACCATAACGAGTGCAGAAAGCGGTAAGAGGTATGCTATCCTCCGCGACTCGCAACTGATGAAAACCTGTGGCGAGGTCAAGCTGAGAAAGGACCTTAGCACCACTCAATAGATTGAACATATCATCGATCCTAGGCAATGGATACCTATTCCTGATGGTTAACTCGTTAAGCTTGCGATAGTCAATGCAAAGCCTAAGAGTTCCATCAGACTTCTTCACGAAGACGACTGCGGATCCCCATGGAGAAAAACTGGACTGAATCAACTGCCTTGGCTCCAGCTCTAAAAGTTGCTTCTTGAGTTCCTCATTTTCCTTTCTTGACATCCTCGTGGGAGGACGACTAACTGGCTGCGCGCCTGGAATGAGATCAATGTGGAACTCAATTGCCCGCTTGGGTGGAAAACCCGAAACAGGTTCAAAAACATCAGAAAAGTCACAAGCAATAGGAATACGAGATATATCATCATCATCTCGCGAGTCAAGAGAACATGAAGCCATCTCGGAATTATTCACATCTCGAAAAACAAGAGATAACTGAGTAGGCGAATCCGGATGTCGAAGATACAAAATTCTAATCGAACAAATAATCCTGGCATCATATCTCACTAGCCAGTCCATTCCCAAAATCATATCAAATCCCAGACAAGAAATAACGTGCAGATTCGCACAAAAGAAAAAGCCACATAAAACAATCTCAACATCATCACAAAACAAGCTAAGGGTCGCTGATCCCCCAATAGGATTCGCAATCCTTAGAGAAGTAACCATACAAGAAACATCCAAAGATAAATCACCAACGAGCTTCTTCGATACGAAAGAATGTGAAGCACCCGTATCGAAAAGAACTCGTATACTATGATCATGAAATAAAATAGATCCTTCCAAAATAGATGGAGATATACCTTTGGGCTGAGGAGGATCTTCAGAAGCCTTGGCAGCACTAAGCTTGCCTGACTTAGCACCACCAGGAACAATAGGGCAAGCTGATACATGATGACCTTCCTTCTTGCAATAGCGGCAGAAGAGAGGCTTAGGACAAGCTCGAAGAATATGATCAGGAGAACCACAATTGAAACACTTCTGAATGAAAGGTGTTCCAACAGACTGAGACCGAGAATTAGCACCACCAGTCTTCTTCTTCTTAAGAGGAAAAGACTTCTTCTGAAATGGAAACGGCTTCTTGTTGGGGTTCTTGGAAACCTCAACATCCTCACCACTATCACATTCCTTCTCGATAGCTTCGAGATGAAGTGCCGAATCAACCAACTCCTAAAAAGAGAGCTTAAGATGGAGCAATAAAGACTTCTTAAGATATTTCTTGAGACCGGAGACAAACTTCAAAATTTTCTTATAAGAAATGCTAATGAATTCAAGACCATATTTAGATAAAGCCTCGAATGATGCAACATACTCAGAAACAGAAGACTTCCCTTGCTTCAACTCAAGGAAGCGACGGGTCAATAAAAAAATTTCAGATTCAGGAACGAACTTGAGTTCGAATCGCTCCCGAAACTGAGTCCAAGAAAGAGTAGACTCATCAATTTCGGCTATAAGAAGGTCATACCAATCAAGAGCACGCCCTTATAATAAGCTAGAAGTTACAAGAACTCTATCATAATCAGAAAGATCCATGCGAGAGAAGATACGCTCGCATTACGAAACCAAGCTTGGACTTCAAGAACGGATTCGGAGACTTTAAACGGCTTTCCTCCAAGATGAGCAAAATCACTGCACTGACGTGCAAAGGCTGACTTGCGAGGTGGAGACACTCGAGGAGGAACTGGAGGATGAGTGCTCCTAAATAACTCTAAAAATTGATCGGCAGACATATAAACGCCATCCGGATGTGAGCCACTGGATTGCCCAACATCCGAACGTCGTCCCCTGCCTCTTCCAGCCATACGCTGAAAGTCAAGATAAGAACAAGATTATTCATAAGGTAGATATCATTAATACAATTGTGGAATACTACGGAACAAAATGCATTCCTAGACGTATTCCTAATTTCTATCTAACTTTTGATGGTAGAAGGAATAGAGAGACACGATGATTCAAAGATTTGTTTCACTTATAACACTTTGATGTACCATAATATGTGCTTCTATTCTGCATTTATCATACTTTGTTCTGAACTCAGCTCTGATACCAAGCTGTGACGCCCCACCTCTATACCCACATTAGCAAAAAGTATTAATAGATAATACCGTCTGCTAATACAGAGAATAAGGCTGGATAGGAGCGACCATCTATAGCCTTGCTTTAACTATTTATTAAATACGTTGACAATAATCATACCAAAGAGAGCGACATATCCAATGAATACTTAAAACAAAACCATAGGTGGCGAGAGGATCTATCAGAACGGAATATAACAACTCAAATGTAATATACATCACAGAACAGTAGATCATCATATACACATATACTGATACATAGCAGAGTATACAAAATAATATGTGTCAAGTGGTATAGCAAACCACAATATACAGACGAATCCAAAAGAATACATATCAGAGTTACAACAAAATAGGACTACACAAAAAGCTATGACAAAAAGGAGCAAGCTGAATAGTCCATGCGGAAGCAAAATAGGCTAAGTCCAAATGCACCTAACCTGAAACATCTCGTTCTGACCCGAGTATAAATACACGGGTCAGTCTAGCTAAACAAATCAGTTAGATAAACTGAACAACGATAAACCTGCAAGGTTACAAAGTAGAACAAATATCTCTAAAAGAGATAACACAATCATCTAATAAAAGATGAACATAACAAATCAAGCCTCATATCATCGGCATCTCAATGAACAAAGGATAAGAATATCCCAAAGCAAGCCAAAAGGCAAATAACAAATACCCATAAGGTATACAAGTTCCACAAGGTAAGCGCTACACATCATGCGGCTCAAAAAGACCAACACCGAAGGGCGATATCAAGGGAATATACATATCAATGAAACATAAGAAAATTGCTCGAGCTCAGTGCTGTATAAACAAGGATCCATGAGCCCGAAGACTCCAAACCCAATATAACCCATGCGGCTCATAACGACCAACATAGAAAGCGATACTATAGGCAACAAACCCGAAGGCACAAACCCGAAGGTACAAACCCGAAGGCAACATACCCAAAGGCAACAAACCCCGAAGGCAATAATCCCCAAAGGCAACAAACCGTAGTGGTCAAGGTCCGAAGGCCCAGTACTGGACACCACTAACTGGCGGAATGTGTCACAACTCTCGAAAAGGAATCCGAAAAGTGTTAACGTGAGTCCCATAACCACTCGTTCGCACTAAACGGTTTACGATCCGTCAGTCACTTTCACACTCAAAGCAGTACAAAGTTTACCTCATATCATCGGTAAACCAAACCCAAAGGTCAAAACGATCAATTGAATAGGTCGGGGATTAATCGGAAGGATAAACGCACAGATTCATGGTCCGTGTTTTGCCCAACCATTTAATCACCCATCCACTTCGCTCGAAGTGCGAAATTGTGTGTGTTTTAAATAGATTTATAAATTGGAGAAACGAGCTTTTAATATGATTAGAAAGATTATTTTATAAAAACCCGTGGATGAAGTCAAGAATAAGTTATCAAAGTCAAAGAGGCAATAACAACCACTAAGAACCAACATGAATCGATAAAATTCGGAAAACCAATCAAAATAAGCATAAATAGGCAAAACAAGAAAACAGGAGCAGGTCAGTCGACTGAAATCCCTGTTCAGTCGACTGAACACTGTCCAGAAAATTTCGGGCTTCAGCTCAGTCGACTGAACAGAGGATCCAGTCGACTGAACCCAATTTCCTGCATTTCCTACTTATTACCAATGAAGTGCAAACTCTTCCAACTTTCAATCGGACGAGCACGGACGGTAGGGATTTACGCCAAGCGGCCACCCGGCCCTATAAGCACTTCGATTCATCACCAAAAATATGATCAAAACACCAAAGCTATGATTTTTGAGTTTTATACTTCCATAACACCAAAATTTGCAATGTTCACAAAACCAATCCGAATCAAAAGCAATTGCACATGAATAATTGTTAGGAATTCATACCTAACAACCAAAAATACTTATAGTCATAGATGTGAGATAAAAACCCCACCTTTAACCCAAAACAAAGAAGAAAGAGCTTAATCACAAGGAGAAGACCAACCAATCTCTACTTCAACCCAACAAGCTTCAATCTAAGATCAAAATAAGTATTTCCTAAGTTTAGGTTTAGGAAATTTTCTGAAATTGAAGAGGAAAAGAGTTGGAGAAGATAAAGAGGAGGCTTATCAATAGCTTCTCTTTGATTTTGGAGTAAGAATTCAAGTTTGCAAAGAAAACTAGGGCTTGCAATTTCTATTTCCTCTTCCCTTCCACCATTTTCAATTTTTGCTTGAGTTAAGAAGAGTGGAATGAGAGAATGGAGAGGAGAGGGCTGAGTTAGGGGTTTAGTTAGCTAGTGGGCTGAACCCAAACCCAAAACCCAATAGAAAAAGTAGCGAATTTGACTTACTCCAAACATATCAAAGATTATACTCAAAAAGATCGCAAACGCCATTTTGGAATCAATGAAAGTGATTTCGAGCCCCAAATCGGCCTTTTGCAAAAGGTAACATTTTGGACCCAAAAATCCGACCAACGACACTATATTTAAATAAAACATTTAAACATAAAATCGTTAAATATGCGGGTTGTTACAGTATCATTTCTTGGATCATATCTAACGACTCATAAACTCAATATCGCTCCTAAACTTTGAGACATTTTTGGTCAATATGTGTAAATATCTTACTCTAAATAATTATTTTGAATTTTATATTTCAATACATATGTACTAAAACACTAGGACTTATCAAGGGATAATTTTGTGAGTAGATCTGAATTGACTTAAACTTGTTGAATATACTATCATGCTAATTTCAACAACTGGAATTTGCGATATTATTCGTATCAACATTGCTCATTTAATTCCATCTACACTAGTCTTTCTCATAAAGACACAGTCGTGGTAGATGGATCATATCCCTTTAGTTACAGCCACCAAAATCTATATTTTGATAATACTTGGAATTTTTTTGGATTTGCGCATCATGCCATATAGATTCAGCACTCTCAATGGGTTAATTAAACAATCTAGGATTATATACGTTCGACATTAATGAGAAACTCATAGTTTCCATTCGATGTGCGAGAATATCTTTTAGACATTCTAATGTTATGTGTTCGTTTAGGTTAGTTAATTTCATTTTATCTCATATATTTGGTTCTATCTATGGATCATATCCAACTCCATTTTACTACCGATGATTCCTAAAAGAAATTTCTTCACAATGAACTTGGTATATCTTGAAACAACAATTGTTTCTCAGTGCAATAGAACAGATATTCATAAACGTTTTATGAATTTTTTATTTATAAAACTGATTTGGTTTTAGTTTACAAAAATTATGTTCGAAATATAAATATGTCATCCAATGAAAATATTTTCAAAACCCTTTGGGGGAGATTCATACAGGATCCCTCTTGAGTGATTATCACGTGCAATCTTTCGACTCACACAACCTGCCAACTCTTTGGCCTAAGATATTTTGGAGTTTCTTATTTATTTTGTAAAAAAAATTTAAACTGTTATTTAGATGAAATAATATTAGCGTTGTGTACTACCCTTAACTACATTACCTTATAGAAAGAAACTAACTAAACTTCCCTCACAATTAATCATATATCGTCCAATAAAGTTCGATTACTCAATATTGATGCATCATTATGTATCACATGGAGAAGTAGTTTTGAGATTGAATCTTTATTTATTTTAGGTATGGTTGGAACATTTTCTAATATACTCACTCATTCGATCAAATTAAATCATTTATATCACATGTTATTTTATTTACTTCTGTTTTATATTCTATAAGTTTGCGACATACATACTACACGTGTATCAAATACACATGTCTATGTCGACAATAACTCATCGGTGAATATGACGAAGCACATGGAACTTTTTTGGTATTTATAGAATTACAATTGCATACATCTATATGTATCAATCCGAAGAGTTTAACTCTTATGATACTCCCACTAAATGAGTGCATAGCCCTTTATTGTTTACGATATAATTAACATGTATCATATGATTCAAAATCATATAATAAAATTATTTCTAAAAACTATGGCGTAATCTATAGTTCCAAAACAACCATAAATAATATTATATACTTTTGTATTTTCCTACGCATCACTTTTGTTATATTTTTATTACCACATTATACTTTTATTTCATAAAGAATATTCATATTGTTCATATTGAAATATAACTATGTCTACTTTTTTCAGTCAATGCCGAAAAATAATAATTGTTTCATAAATAATGTGTGGTAAGTTTTACGAAAACAATTTTCATACTATGATGCAATTAATAAGTGCTATATGGCATGCTCCCACTATTTCCACCATTACTATAATAGAGTAATCAAATATCTTGAGCTCAAAGAAATAAATCTCATGGGAAACAATTTTCTATATGAAAATTTATTTTGGAATACAAATCATATTTCTTATTCCAATATGAAGTATCAATTGTTGTTACGATTCTCGTTTTCGATGTTTCCCCATAAAGCAAAAGAGACTATTCATTCTCTTCATCCCAACTGTACCTTAAATTACATCTATTCTTATACATTCATTTTCCTTTCAAATAGTTAAACTATTCAAAAGAAAACCTATGACGGTCCGGACTCGACCTTCGAAAATCGGCACCGAATACGACACTCATATTCCAATGCCGCAGATCCAAACGTCGAATCTGGTTCGCCGGAGCTTATAACACCATTAAGTACAACACAATGGAAGAAATAAAATATCGATATATATAATAACATTGATACAATGACAGATACAACATCTGATATCATATGATACAACAAAATGATACAACATATATCATTACTATCAGAGATACGAGAGATAGTGGAAAGAATATCTTCAATATAATGCATCCCCAAATCCAATGCTCCAATCCAAAAATAGCTCGAACCAACACCACGTTTAATAAAGATAAGCAAGTGTAGTCCTGATCCAAAGACTGAACTATCCCCAGATAATCTACTAAACCCGACTATCTGAAAAACCCAACTCTAGACTGCCCGTGTCGAAAAATTGTGGGCACCCAGAGTTTAGGAAAGTAATAATAAACTCCAGATCAGTCATGGGACTGGTGTGAGTAACAAAAATAGTTTGGTCTTTAAAAAAACAACAAGAGAATTTAAAATAAATCCGCAATGCTTTTTAGAAAATGAAACTACCATAAGGCCTCCCGCCACACACACAATGCAAACGCAGAATTGGAGAAGATTTCTCCTTATGATAGTCAAATATGCTTGATACGCAAATTCTTTTCAATATTATTATTATTAGTGTATAGTGCAGAAAACATTTCGAAAATATAATATATATCTTAGCCAGCATAGGCATTTCGCACTTATGCCTACTATAGCTACCATGTTCAGTAGTAGGTTACCGCCACATTCCATGGCAGGTTATACAACTAAAACCGTACAGGGCACGTATTGTTTCTTTGGATTTTCCAACAAATGGTCTGGCTAAGGAACTTCCCACTGTCCATGGGTACGCCTCTGGTGGGACGTCCCGAGAACCTAACAAGATCTCTGCCAACATAAGGCCGGGTTACTTCTGTAACTAGGTAACCACTACTTGAGCATGCCTCCCCCCGGTCCTTTGGGACCTTTATCCAAGGCGCCTCTAAACCACAAAGCAACAACAACACAGTAAATGAAATTGAAGTCCACCACATAGGCAAATATCTGGGCTCCATACCATGATACCACCCTTTACCAAAAGGGAATGACACACCCTAAAGGGCGTGACCCTCATAACCTTGCCGCGTCTATCCTGTTTCGACCATTTCCGAGGTGTGAGGGCCTGATGTAGTTTCGTTCACAAAGCTACGCTTTATACGAAAGCCATGATTTGATCACAAATGATCCATAAATGATCATCAACACGCAGGAGCACTCATCATGCCACACTACCAAATTGGGAGTATATCACAGATAACCTTCAACTACATAACCTCTGAGCTCGTACGTCTCAGAGAAGAGTGTTAAGCTAAGAGAATAAATTCTCCGCCACCAACATATATGTATTTAAAAGAAATATGCTTTATACCTCAAAACGTAGTGTCAGACATACAACCATACAAGTCTGTCTCGGGTTCGAACAGAATCGAAGGCACTTCGTAAGAAGCCCTTGCAAATCCGGGTATTCACAATCCCGATCGGTTTTCCCATCACATATGGAAAACTCTATACCGGAGCAACTCAGTGTAGAGTCAATCGATAGGTTATCCTATCGTTCTTGCAAAACACCCTGTCTTCAACACCGGTCTTCAAATGCAATCCATAATGACGTATCACTATTTGGAATGGGTTATACGACACAAGGTCTTATCCCGGCTAAACCGAATAATGAGCGCAATATTATGGATATGGGATTTCAGTTAAGTCACAAATTATAAAATCTAAAACTTTTCTTTCAAATGGTTTAAACAATCTACCATTTCAAATCTTTAAAACAAAAAGATTCGTTTCATAAAGTTCACATAGTTTCACAAAGATCCATTTACGGATTTCAAAAAAATTCCATTTTGATTGGATTAACTCATTAAATCTTTAGTTACAAAGATTTAGCTTATAGCTTTCAAACCGTTTCCATATCTTGGAAATCATTTTCATTTCAACTAGAAATCCTTTTAACACAAATTGGAAGTTCATTTCTTATGTGAAAGCTTTAATTATTTGAAAACACATCCTTTTCGTTTCAGAAGAATCCAATTAAAACTGCCCGAGTTAAAGCCTTTGAATTTAAATTCAAATTCCCAAATTAATACCTTTAAAATGGTTTAACCCATATATAACTTATATATCATCTTTAATCCCTAGTTTCAAATCATAGAATTCAGTTTCAAATTTTGAATCAAATTATTTAAACTTCAAGGCATAATCTAGTTATTCAAAAATAATTTTTTATCTTTGAAATTCCTTTTCAAAAACTTTTACTTTTAATCCCAATCTATTTCCAAAACTATTTGGATTTGAAATTCAAATTCAAACTATTTCAAAAATCTGCGACTTAACCAATTTCCACGTGCAACCCATATTCATGTGTGTATGGTGTAGTCCAGGAGTTTTACACAATAGTGCGAAATCATCAATCATCACAAATTCAAAGATAAAGTAAATTAATCAATCACAAAGATTTACCATTACGATTCGATGTGGGTTTTGGATAACCAACTGGAACCCGACTCCCTGTCGCATCGAAATTTAAATGCCGTTTACGGGCAAAAAGGGTTTTCACATACACATAGAAATAAATCACAATCACAGTTCAGCACAAAGCAATTCACATAGCATCACAATCACAAATCAGAAATATCAATCCATTATACAATATTGACAATTAATTTAAATTAATCAAATTAAACTTAATTAATTACAAATGAGCAATTAACTTCTTAATTACTTTCATAAAGTAATTACACTTAACAATTCCATAAATGGTTATTATTAAATTAATTAATCTAATTAATTGTTGAAATTAATTACATTAATTTAATTATTTAAATAATCTTAGTTAATTATCTTTATTAACTAAAGACAATTTCTTTAATTACTTTCCTAAAGAATTTACTCATATTAAGCATCATTCATTAAAATTGATTAACCATTAATAACTCATTAATTAATCCTAATTAGTTAATTAATTTAGTGTTAATTATAACTTAATAAATTCTTAAACGTAATTAAATTATTCCTTAATTGAATTAAATTAACTTTAATTAATAAGTTCAAACTTGTTATTACAAAGTTAATTAATATAAAACATTAATTGTCCAAATAGTTAATAAATTACTAATCATTCAATCTGTGTTTGCTTAAAAGTAAAACTCATATTAATTAATGATTTAATTAGCACTCACAAATATATTTAAACATTAATTTCAACTTGTTTTTAAATTCACGTGTTAAAATATCACTTTTGTTATGAAAGAATTTAAAAGAGTTAAAATTAAATTCCCCTTAAGTTCACATATTAAAGTATACTTAAACATTTTAAACTTATTTAAACATTTAAAGTTATGAAACTTATTTTATTTCAAAACCTTAATTTTAGATTTAAACTTTAGTCCAGGTTTTGAAATTCCGATTAAGTCTTTGTTTCAATTCTTCCTTTACATTTCAAATTCCATTTTTTAAACTGAAATTCTTTTTAGTCCTTTAAATACTTTAAAGTCATACAAACAAGTTTAAATTTTTTTAAAAAACTTTATTCATCCCTAACTTAAGTTTCAAACTAAACTGGAGTTTATAATTAAACTTTGATTTTTAAAACTCATTTTAGACCTCGCTTTAAAATTTTAAATTGAATTTTATAATTTCAAAGGAACATAATAGGTTTTGCTCTAAAAATCTGGACAAAACATTTTGCCCGATCCCTCACTGTTTTACTTCGAGTTCAACCCTGGAAATCTTCGAGTAAAACACTCGAGTAACTCGAGAAAAATACGCGAGTTCATCCTGCTTTTACTACAAAGGAAAACTTCCAGATTCCAGAACTCGTGCACGGCGCATGTGCACTTCGCCGCCGCTCACCTCCGGTCGACGCTGCATCATCGAGCAAGTCGATAGCCATCCACGCACCAACTCCTGACCCCCAGAAATCCCAATATCCACTCGAAATCAAAAGTCAAGTTTAAACTTAAACCTGGAAACACGAAAGCAATTACCACCTCAAACCTGTCAACGCTTCTTCCTCGCAGCTCCGACCACCTGAAGGTCTACAATTCCGGCTACGACTTCGTCAAATCCCCCTCTTCCATCACCCAAAAGCGCATTAAACTCGATCGCTTACAGACGCCGAACGAAGCCAGAAACATAACCACGACAAAACTAGGTCAAAAAAACTTAAAATGCTCACCGCCGCCACCACGTTCATCTACCAACCATCACCCTATTTTTCCCATAACCTCTGATCACTCCTCCACCTCCAGGAGGAAGCTCGACCCCTCTGATCATCAAGATCACCAGAGAAGGCTCAAATGCCCAATTCGAACAAACTCAAACTGCTCTTAAATCCTAGCTCTAAAAATTGTGATTTTAGCTCTAAAAATCATGTTATAGCATGCGAATTCAAGTTATATAACTGAAATCGTGAATCAAGAAACTTGTATTTTCACTTATTTGAAGTTGTATTTAGTTTTCTTGCTTTCCAGAGAAAATTCTAAGTTGTTTTAACTGAAATAAATAAATTTTTTCTTTAAAACTTTAATACATACTATAACAAAAAACTTTGTTTTAGCACCATGTCCAAACAATAAGTAGAACAAGAGGAAAAGATTTTTGAATTAAAAATCTTGTGCTGAAAATTTATACAGAGGACATATATATAACTTAAACAACAACCTGTACACCCATCAACCAATATACACAGAGAATTCATGTTTATATTCAGACATACTTATCACTAATTTAACTTGTAACAGATTCATATTTTTTTTTAATTGTTTAAAATGATGTTACTCACATTGGATTCCAGAAGAATAACAGAATTTCTTTTTTTTCATGAAACAGGCTTTGAAACTTGCAACCCGAATCTCTTGATTTCTCTGGTTTGTACTGATTTATTGAGCTAGGTTATTGTTTTTAAATTGAAGTTTTGTTTGAGTTTTTTTAGATGATGTTTACTTCAGATTTTCTGTTTTGGATGGATGAACTGAAATTCGTAGCTTGGTATAAAGGAAAGAAGTTTACAGGTGATATTATTTTGTTTGTACAATATCAGACCAAAGAATTTTCTTGTTTGTTTGACTAAGCTGATATTTCTTTCTTTCCTTACTTTGACTAAGAAAAATTTCGGCCGAGAGATATTGTGGTGGCTTGCATTAATGTTGTTTGTCTTGTTTTTTATTTTATTTTAATCTACATACTTGAAATGTACTACTATCTTCTTATGCAAGCTTCATATACTTGTTTGCTTGTTTCATATTTATACTCTACTTGTTTGTATGTAGATACTTAGATTTTGTTTTACTATACTTATCTTTATTTGTTCATAGTTGAATATATTATTGTCTTCTTGCTTCATATTTTTGTGCTTATCCTATTTGTTTTCCAAGTGTACCTATATTTTCATTTTATTTCTTTGTTTTAAAGTTTAACTATTAAGCATTTAATTCATATTTACATGCTTTATAAATATATTTTATACTTGTATTTTGTATTGATAAAATTTATACCATTATAAATACATCTTATGACTAAGTATTATATACACATTATTTAAAAGAAAATGTTATTTAAACTAATTACCATTAATTAATTTACATAAATAATATTTTCAAACCCAATCATTTTCCTAAGTCATTTATTTAATATTAAATTCAAATATAAATTCAATATTCAAATTCAAATTCTAAGGTCAAATTCAAATTTACTCATATGTACATATACATATATACTTCAAATTCAAATTAATTCCAAAATTCATTCCAAAATTCACATTAGTTTTTAATTTAAATTTAATCCAAAACTGGGATCGTTATAGATTCCCCTCTTAAAAAATTTCGTCCTTGAAATTTACAGACACGGAAATAATAAAGATAGATACACAAAGACAGAGAATTAGTCTTTCAGGTCAACTGGATATCTATTCTATATTTGGCTTACCAAATCAGAATATCAACAATAGATATGATAACAAACTCATACAATATTACACAGGAAACTCGGGTCACTAGATCTACGAATATGTAGGGGCACCGGTTGGTTCGAAGGATAACTAACCATTCGTAAAATATATCATACTCCAAAGAATATATAGATAGATTCAATCTCCTACAGTTTCTCAAACACTAGATATGGATTCCAAACTCAATTTGGAATAGCCCAGAATATATACTAACTTGTCCCTCTTCGGACTTTGATCAACACAAGAAATTTCAATAGAATTTCAAATTCGGTTTTAATCGAAATGGTCTTATCGATACAAATCTTCATGTTCAACTTTATATCTAATTTACCAATTTATTTCGAATAGAATTTCAAATTCACTGAAGTTAAAACGTAAAGCTGATAGAAATTTAATGAAATAGAAACTTATCTACATGATTCGTAAGGGCCACCATCATACCAAAGCTTCTTCTGGAGCTGCTACGAAGCAATCAAGAGAATCCGAGTCGAATCAAAGGAGATTGATAAAGAAAGTTATTTCCGCTATTGCAGGTTATTGGCCATTTATAGTGGTATTCTCCTGTCCCCTATATCGTCCTCTTCTTGCACTCATCTTTACTATCAGTGGATAGCGAGAGAATTTGTTGAGGCATTCAAACAGATATCTTAGGGATACTCATTCTAGGGTATACTTAACCCTATCTCTAATGAGTTACTTAATGGGTTATACTCCTGAGCTAAAGTTTCAACCCTCATCTCTGATACCAAATATGACGGTCCGGACTCGACCTTCGAAAATCGGCACCAAATAAGACACTCATATTCCAATGCCGCAGATCCAAACGTCAAATCTGGTTCGCCGGAGCTTATAACACCATTAAGTACAACACAGCGGAAGAAATAAAACATCAATATATATAATAACATTGATACAATGACAGATACAACATCTGATATCATATGATACAACAAAATGATACAACAGATATCAATACTATCAGAGATACGAGACACAGCGGAAAGAATATCTTCAATAGAATGCATCCCCAATTCCAATGCTCCAATCCAAAACAAGCTCGAACCGACATCACTTTAACAAAGATAAGCAAGTGCAGTCCTAATCCAAAGACTAAACTAGCCACAGATAATGTACTAAACTTGACTATCTGAAAAACCCAACTCTAGACTTCCCGTGTGGAAAATATTGTGGGCACCCAGAGTTTAGGAAAGGAACAATAAACTCTAGGTCAGTCATGGGACTGGTGTGAGTTACAGAAACAATTTGGTCCCAAAAACAAACAACAAGAGAATTTAAAATAAATCTGCAATGCTTTTTAGAAAATGAAACTACCATAAGGCCTCCCGCCATACACACAATGCGAACGCAGAATTGGAGGAGATTTCTCCTTATGATAGTCAAATATGCTTGATACGCAAATTCTTTTCAATATTATTATTATTAGTGCATAGTGCAGTAAACATTTCGAAAGTATAATATAAATCTTAGCCAGCGTAGGCATTTCGCACTTATGCCTACTATAGCTACCATATTCAGTGGCAGGTTACCACCACATTCCATGGCAGGTAATACAACTAAAACCGTACAGGGCGCGTATTGTTTCTTTGGATTTTCCAACAAATGGTCGGGCTAAGGAACTTCCCACTGTCCATGGGTACGCCTCTGGCGGGATGTCCCGAGAACCTAACCGGATCTCTGCTAACACAAGGCCGGGTTACCTCTGTAACTAGGTAACTACTACTCGAGCATGCCATCCCTTGGTCCTTTGGGACCTTTATCCGAGGCGCCTTTAAATCACAAAGAGACAACCACACAGTAAATGAGATTGAAGCCCACCACATAGGTAAATATCTGGGCCCAATACCATGATACCACCCTTTACCAAAAGGGAATGACACACTCTAAAGGGCGCGACCCTCGTAACCCTTGCCGCATCTTTTCTGTTTCGACCATTTTCGGGGTGTGAGGTCTTGATGCAGTTTCATCCATAAAGCTACGCTGTATACAAAAGCTATGCTTTGATCACAAATGATCCACAAATGATCATCAACACACCGCAGCACTCAGCATGCCACACTACCAAATTGGGGGTATATCACAGATAACCTTCAACTACATAACCTCTGAACTCGTACGTCTCAGAGAAGGGTGTTAAGCTAAGGGAATAAATTCTCCGCCACCAACAGATATGTATTTGAAAGAAATCTGCTTTATATCTCAAAACGTAGTGTCAGACATACAACCATACTAGTCTGTCCCGTGTTCGAACAGAACTGAAGGAACTTCATAAGAAGCCCTTGTAAATCCGGGTATTCACAATCCTGATCGGATTTCCCATCACATTTGGAAAACTCTATACCGGAGCAACTCAGTGCAGAGTCAATCGATAGGTTATCCAATCGTTCTCGCAAAACACCCGTTCTTCAACACCGTTCTTCCAATGCAATCCATAATGACGTATCACTATTCGGAACTGGTTATATGACACAAGGTCCTCTCCCGGCTAAACCGAATAATGAGCGCAATATTTAAAAACATATGGACATGGGATTTCAGTTAAGTCACAACTTATAAAATCCAAAATTTTTCTTTCAAATGGTTTAAACAATCTACCATTTCAAATCTTTAAAACAAAAAGATTCGTTTCATAAAGTTCACATAGTTTCACAAAGATCCATTTACGGATTTCAAAAAAAATTCCATTTTGATTGGATTAACTCATTAAACCTTTAGTTACAAAGATTTAGCTTATAGCTTTCAAACCATTTCCATATGTTGGAAATCATTTTCATTTCAACTAGAAATCCTTTTAATACAAATTGGAAGTTCATTCCTTATGTGAAAGCTTTTATTATTTGAAAACAAATCGTTTTCGTTTCAGAAGAATCCAATTATAATTGCACGAGTTAAAGCCTTTGAATTTAAGTTCAAATTCCCAAATTAATACCTATAAAATGGTTTAATCCATATATAACTTATATAACATCTTTAATCCCTAGTTTCAAACCATAGAATTCAGTTTCAAATTTTGAATCAAATTATTTAAACTTCAAGGCGTAGTCAAGTTATTCAAAAATAATTTTTTATCTTTGAAATTCCTTTTCAAAAACTTTTACTTTTAATCCCAATCTATTTCCAAAACTATTTGGATTTGAAATTCAAATTCAAACTATCTCAAAAATCTGCGACATAACCAAATTTCCACGTGCAACCCATATTCGTGTGTGTATGGTGTAGTCTAGGGGTTTTACACAATAGTGCGACATCATCAATCATCACAGATTCAAAGATAAAGTAAATTAATCAAACACAAAGATTTACCATTATGATTCGATGTGGGTTTCGGATAACCAACTGGAATCCGACTCCCTGTCTCATCGAAATTTAAATGCCGTTTACGGGCAAAAAGGGCTTTCACATACACATAGAAATAAATCACAATCACAGTTCAGCACAAAGCAATTCACATCACTTAGCATCACAATCACAAATCAGAAATATCAATCCATTATACAATATTGACAATTAATTTAAATTAATCAAATTAAACTCAATTAATTACAAATGAGCAATTAACTTCTTAATTACTTTCATAAAGTAATTACACTTAACAATTTCACAAATGGTTATTATTAAATTAATTAATCTAATTAATTATTGAAATTAATCACATTAATTTAATTATTTAAATAATCTTAGTTAATTATCTTCATTAACTAAAGACAATTTCTTTAATTACTTTCCTAAAGAATTTACTCATATTAATCATCATTCATTAAAATTGATTAACCATTAATAACTCATTAATTAATCCTAATTAGTTAATTAATTAAGTGTTAATTATAACTTAATAAATTATTAAATATAATTAAATTATTCCTTAATTAAATTAAATTAACTTTAGTTAATAAGTTCAAACTTGTTATTACGAAGTTAATTAATATCAAACATTAATTGTCCATTCTAGTTAACTTAATAGTTAATAAATTACAAATCATTCAATCTTTGTTTACTTAAAAGTAAAACTCACACTAATTAATGATTTAATTAACACTCGCAAATATATTTAAACATTGATTTTCAACTTGCTTTTAAATTCACGTGTTAAAATATCACTTTTGTTATGAAAGAACTTAAAAGAGTTAAAATCAAATTCCCCTTAAGTTCACATATTAAAGTATACTTAAACATTTAAAGTTACAAAACTTATTTTATTTCAAAACCTTAATTTTAGATTTTAACTTTAGTCTAGGTTTCAAAATTCCGATTGAGTCTTTGTTTTAATTCTTCCTTTACATTTCAAATTCCATTTTTAAATTCAAATTCTTTTTAATCCTTTAAATACTTTAAAGTTATATAAACAAGTTTAAATTTTATTTAAAAACTTTATTTATCCCTAACTTAAGTTTCAAACTAAATTGGAGTTTATAATTAAACTTTGATTTTTAAAACTCATTTTAGACCGCGCTTTAACATTTTAAATTGAATTTTAAAATTTCAAAGAACAGAACAGGTTTTTTTCTAAAAATCTGGACAAAACATTTTGCCCGAGCCCTCTCTATTTTACTTCGAGTTCAACATTGGAAATTTTTGAGTAAAACACTCGAGTAACTTGAGAAAAATATGCGAATTCATCCTGCTTTCACCAAATACAAAGGAAAAATTCAAGATTCCAGAACTCATGCACGGTGCACGTGCACTTCACCGCTTCTCACCTCCGGTCGACGCTGCATCATCGAGCAAGTTGACAGCCATCCACGCACCAACTCCTGACCCCCAGAAACCCCAATATCCACTCGAAATCAAAAATCAAGTTTAAACTCAAACCTGGAAACATGAAAGCAACCACCACCTCAAACCTGTCAACGCTTATTCCTCACAGCTCCGACCACCCGAAGGTCTACAATTCCGGCTACGACTTCGTCAAATCCCCCTCTTCCATCACCCAAAAGTGCGTTAAACTCGATCGCTTATAGACGCCGAACGAAGCCAGAAACATAACCACGACAAAACTAGGTCAGAAAACTTAAAATGCTCGCCGCCGCCACCACGTTCATCTACCAACCATCACCCTATTTTTCCCATAACCTCTGATCACTCCTCCACCTCCAGGAGGAAGCTCGACCCCTCTGATCATCAAGATCACCAAAGACGACTCAAAATGCCCAATTCGAACAAACTCAAACTGCTCTTAAATCCTAGCTTTAAAATTGTGATTTTAGCTCTAAAAATCATGTTATAGCATACGAATTCAAGTTATATACCCGAAATCATGAATCAAGAAACTTGTATTTTGACTTATTTGAAGTTATATTTAGTTTTCTTGCTTTCCAGAGAAAATTCTAAGTTGTTTTAACTGAAATAAATAATTTTTTTTCTTTAAAACTTTAATACATACTATAACAAACAAACTTTGTTTTAACACCATGTCCAAACAATAAGTAGAACAAGAGGAAAAGATTTTTGAATTAAAAATCTTTTGCTTAAAATTTAAACAGAGGACATATATATAACTTAAACAACAACCTGTACACCCAACAACCAATATACACAGAGAATTCATGTTTATATTCAGACATACTTATCACTAATATAACTTGTAATATATTCATTTTTTTAAATTGTTTAAAATGATGTTACTCACACTGGATTCCAGAAGAATAACAGAATTTCTTTTTTTCCTTGAAACGGGCTTTGAAACTTGTGAGCTAAATCTCTTGATTTCTCTGGTTTGTTTAACTTATTGAGCTTGGTTATTGTTTTTAAATTGAAGTTTTGTTTGAGTTTTTTTTGGATGATGTTTACTTCAGATTTTCTGTTTTGGATGGATAAACTAAAATAAGTAGCTTGATATAAAGGAAAGAAGTTTACAGGTGATATTATTTTGTTTGTACAATGTCAGACCAAAGATTTTTCTTGTTTGTTTGACTAAGTTGATATTTCTTTCTTTCCTTACTTTGACTAAGAAAATTTTTGGCTGAGAGATATTGTGGTGGCTTGCATTAATGTTATTTGTCTTGTTTTTTATTTTATTTTAATCTACATACTTGAAATATACTACTACCTTCTTATGCAAGCTTCATATACCTGTTTACTTGTTTCATACTTATACTTTATTTGTTTGCATGTAGATACTTAGATTTTTGTTTTGCAATACTTATCTTTATTTGTTCATATTTGAATATATTATTGTCTTCTTGCTTCATATTTTTGTGCTTATCCAATTTGTTTTCCAAGTCTACCTATATTTTCATTTTATTTCTTTGTTTTAAAGTTTAACTATTAAACATTTAATTCATATTTACATGCTTTATAATTATATTTTATACTTGTATTTTGTATTGATAAAATTTATTCCATTATAAATACATCTTCTGACTCAGTATTATATACACATTATTTAAAAAAAATGTTATTTAAACTAATTACCATTAATTAATTTACATAAATAATATTTTCAAACCCAATCATTTTCGTAAGTCATTTATTTAAATATTAAATTCAAATACAAATTCAATATTAAAATTCAAATTCTAAGGTCAAATTCAAATTTACTTATATATACATATACATATATACTTCAAATTCAAATTAATTCCAAAATTCATTCCAAAATTCACATTAATTTTTAAATTAAATTTAATCCAAAACTGGGATCGTTACAAAACCATACCACAATATCATTACAAACTCTATACAATATCGCATTCGGTTATCCTTAATATTTAAGGACATCAAATATGTTGCTCTTTACGTAAATTGATCAAAATGACATTTCAACGATCGAGTTCTTATATCTGTCCTGTAGTTTTTGGTCTTGTGTTACATCAACACAATAGGATCCCTTTTGTAACCAATCAGATTGAATACTCGATATTTATTTGGTTTTTTGGTTGAACTAATTTCATCGAAATATTGTACATTACAAACGTTGACCATTCACCATAAAACATTTATATGCAGTCCTATATGGGTCAAATATCCATAGTCTTGTATTGCGTTTGGAGTCAAAACTCATAGAATGCAATATATGGTCTTGACCAAATAGATGCATAAGTGACCAAACCATGAATGTATTTAGTTGTTGTAAAATCAGGCACTTGAATATGTAAGGACCCGTAATTTCGCTACTTCGAAAATGAAAGATTTTGTTTTTTTAAATTTCAAAATATTTAAAACTTAAATAAATATTTTATATATAATAGATAATAATGAAGAAATTATATATTCTTGTAGTTAATAAATTAAAAGGTATTAATTTGGATTTTAGAACAAATCAACAAAAGTAAAGTTTTGTTAAAAATAAACAAAGGCTTAAATAAATAGGTTTAAATATTTATTTGATAAGTTAAATATTATTTAAAACATCTACTAAAGATAATAAAAGTAAATTAATATTTTAAAAATACTTTAATAATCGCTTTATAAAATAAATAGATTTTGTCGCATTTCGTCAGTTTTACATACACTGTAAAATTAGATATTTTGATATTAATTAAATATAAAGAGACATGTTTTAATTTATTTAAAAAAGTAAAAATTTCATTTTAAATTTTGGTTTATTTCACCATATAGCTTAACAAAAACATTAAATTTTGAATGTAAAATTTGTCGATAAAAACACCGTTTTCAACTGAAACAAGTTGTCGCAACGTTGAATAAATGTGTTCAGTTTATAAAATATATAATACAACTTTACAAACTATATAACACTTTCATTTACATCTTATAAAGATCAAAATGCCACTTTGTATAAATAAAATAAAAGGACAATGATAAAAATGCATGATTTGACAAAAGTGTGTATAAGCAAACAAATAAAACAACATCATTACACATCTTCCTTTTCTCATATACATGATGTAACTAATACAACTTGAATTCAAGCAAATAGGAAGTAAAAAGATAACTAACTAACATGCTTAGTGACACATATGTTTGCCATTAATGCACACTTACAAATCCATTTAATGCAAATCAATTCAAAGGCAAAAGTCTCCCTTTTAAGTTCAAAATTTAAGAAGAAAAAAGTAAGTAATCATTCCTATCTTTAACATCACCATTAGTGCATATCAAATATCTCCTTTCATGTAAAAGAAAAATGTATATTTAAATGTAAATATGAAGAGGGAAGTAAGACCATTTGCCACTCAATTCTCCACTTATAAATACAAGCCAAACCCCTTCATTTTTCATTTCTTCTACAAACTCCATTCTTCTTCCACCTTCAAACCATTCACCTCCACATCACCCAAACCAAGCTACATTACCACCTTACACACTTAAACTTGCGGCCAAACACCGCCAAACCACCTTACATGCTTCAAATACCCACGACCAATCTTTTAGCCAAAGCCACACATCCATACACCCCCTTAAACGCGCGTACCTACCCCTCTATGACTCCACCCAAGGCCAAACTTCCCCATAGCCGCTGTGTACAAGCCTTAGTCGAGCCTACCCCCTCTCAAAAGCACACTTAACCGCCTACTCAAGCCACACACACTCCACTCAAAGGCCGTACCCTCCGTTCAAACCCATGTCCACACCAAAATAAAAATAAAAAAATAAAGAAAGAGAAGGAGAAGAAAAAGAAAGCGGCAAGTCCGTGACGTTTGGAAATAGTACGTTAGCTTGAGAGACGCGCATCTTACGTAAAAGATTGACGGAGTGGATAGAAGGTGAGAAAATTCTCATTGCTATATAATTTATATTGATTTTTAAATTGATTTTCTATGATAGATAATCACCGTTATATGATATGGATGTTTGAATAATTGTTTGAATGCTGATAATCCATGGTAATGTTATGGCATTAATTATACTATACCCGTATTGAATATGTTAATATCATATGATTATTTGTATGGTTGTGATGTTAATATGGACATAAAATTTCTATCATTATTGATTTAGTGATCTCTTTGTTAATTAAGACCCAATTTTGGTGATATGAGATACTTTGGAAAAATAAGCCTCTTTTCAATTGGAATTGAAAAAATAAAAGAAGATTTGAAATTTGAAGTGAAACGGAACTAAAAAAAGGATAGTTAAAGTAAAATTGAAATTGAGATGAATAGTGAAATTAAAATCGATTTTGAAAATTGAATTTGAGATTAAGATTGATTTGAGTTTAAATTGAAATTAGATTTGAAATCTAAGTTTTAATTGAGTTTAATTTGAAGTTAGAATTGAAGTAGATTTGAAATTGAAATTGAAATTTAAAATTTAATATTAAAATAATAGGAATATAATAATATTATAATTTGAAAATATTGAAAATATATTTTAAATACTTTAAAAAGTGAAAATATTGAAAAATAAATAAAAATTAGGTGCGTCGCGCAACGGTAGTTCGCGATTTCACGCCGAAAACTTCAAATGAGTATATAGAGTGAAATATAGCTCGGAATTCTTCGAGATAAGAAAATTCTAGACTATTATATCCATATCTTCGAAACGAAGAAAAAAAATCAAGATTTCTTCTTCTAGATTTTGAATTAAGTCCAAATTAATTTTCTAAAAAAATCGTGCTAGTGTACTTAAGTGACCATAACAGGGAATCTGTTTAAATGGATGTTTTTAATTATGGAAAAATATGGAATAAATCCATTTGAATGGTTTATAAGCGATTTGAAGTGGAAAATATTAATTTTAATATATTAAAAAGTTGATTAAATCAAATAAGCTTATATAGCACTTTCCGCAGCACTTTTATGCTGCGAATTGTATAAGCGTTTGAATATGAGTTTAAACATAGCGATTTTTTCCAAAATCAATTGTGAATGTTTTTAAAAGGAAAATTAAGCATTTGAAAAATAATTTGGAATCTTTATAATCAATTCCAAAATAAAGTTGATAACTGAGTATGCGGAAACGACTAGTATATTTCTCCCGCTTGTGAGATCTGGGAAGATAAAACAAGGTGTTTAATAAAGATTAGGGATGCAGCAGCCAGTGTCCTGAACTTACCTGACCTCTATTTTCTCTTCTTGGACGAGGGGCGGAACATATTGAAAGGAAAGCCCGGACGCTCTAAAATAAAAAGATTGTATTAAGTTTCTAAAATAAAAGAAGGTTGGCATTATCCAAAATTTAAGCAATCTCCAAAATGAATAAATTACGACTTGGATTGCATAGAGATAATCTTCTTATAATTGGTATTAAAATACAAAGAGGGAACTCATCCTATTCGTGGAATTTAAAAGATGATTTTGCCGCTATTCCGCCTATAATACTTGTTGAATACGGAAATTGATGTTGAGTAAAATTAGAATGATTTCTATGATCTTATTTACTCAAAAATGTTTAGCTAAAATTAATCGGTGTCTTAAATAATATTGTTTTTAACCCGCCTAAAAGTTAAGGAATTTGGATCAAGAGTTAAGTGAGGGAAATTGAAATATTATCCAAAGCAAAAGAATGAATTGCTTAAAATTATTCTAAGTAAAAGAAAGAGATTTCGAAATCATCCGAGAAGAATTAAATTGAAAAGAGACTTAGTGATCTTGTATACTCATATTCACTTTTTATCGATGATTGGATTTCGAAGGAACCGGGGTCGGATTTGGTTGATTCCTATCCGAAAACCACTTCGAACTAATGTATACGTTCGAATGGAAAAACCTATTGAAGATGATAATTTTTGAAGACCGTGGATCTTCATAGCATGAGGACTGCTTGTTGACATGCTTTGGGTAGCTCCCATTATAGAGTTATTTATAGCAATGGTCTCCTCAATGTGGAGATTTTTCAGATTGCAAGGACTACTCACTACTAGTGGTAGCAGGAGAGTGCATTCGGTTTGTCCTCTTCCTGGATAAATTGTACGGACATTTGTCTAACATTGAATTTCTATAGATTATGTACATTGGTTTTTATAAGTGTACATCTGTGGTGGCGGAGAAGGAAACTTCTCTTAGCTTAACACCCTCCTTAAGATATACAAGCATAAGGGTTGTATTTTTATGGAAGACAATTAGTAGTCAACGGAAATGGCAATGTGGCATTTAGAGATGTGATATGTGCTATGTGAAAAGGTAGTCATACCTTCAAGCCTCGTCAATCGGAAATGACCGAAACATGGTAAGGTGCAGCAAGACTAAATGGGTCATTCCTAATTAGGGTATGATCATTCCCTTCTAGATATATTTCTTCCCGCTATGACATTCGAGATGTAAATTAATGTGGCTTGTATGCTCGGGCGCTCGGTTAAAGTCGGTAACGACTGGGGGATGATATATTCGGTACTATCTAGCTATAAAGATAGGCTGGTCATATGTTAGTAGAGGATCCTTTGTGATGGTCCTCGGTAAATTCCTCTAGAGATGCACAGCCAAAAGGTAATCCCTTCACCTGGCCATTTGTATGGAAATCCATTATCCAATAAGAACCTATGCTTTTGGTTATAGAGCCTAGTATGCTGGAATTTAATAATGGTAACAATTTTGGCTTAGATTAATAAGTTTATTTGCAAATGTTTTCAAAGAACGTCAATAGAAATAATATCAAATTTTTTGATATAAAAGTTTTTAATTTATCATAAGGTAAAAACCCGTCCGTGTGTACGTGTGGACGTGGTCTTATGAGATACTCTTTCTTTTCAAAGGATTTTATTTAAAGGGTGATACATGACACTGTCATTTATTATTGAGTTTTTCTCACGTTGGTTTATCAAGCCTGATCCAGGTATTTTCAATACTCGGGTCAGATCCGAGTAGTTTCAAGTTTAGTTGAAAAAGGTTAGAGTTTCCAAAGGAGAGCTGGAGATGTTCATCTACATACAGACATATTCTATTATCCGCTATGCTTAGTTTGTTTTAGTTTGATATTTGTCGTCAATTGTAAGGACAAATGTCTATAACTGTCCAAGCTGAATTTAGGTTTGACTCTGATATATGTATTTAAAAGTTTTCCGCTGTAAAGATATTTGGTCAATATTATATAATATTCTATTAATGTGAAATTCTGTTCTATCTTATTTTCTTTATTACCCTTGACATCCATACTTCTATGCAACTTAGGTTGAACATGAGGGGTTTATTATCGCTCAAAGGGTACGTAATTGTGGGTCGTTATCTGGTATCAGAGCTTTTGGTTGAGCAAACACCGAAGCCTGATAGGGGTAAGTCTCATCAAAAATAGGATTAGTAATATCCTAGGATGAGTAACTCATTAGAGTTAGGGTTAGTAACACCTTAGAATGAGTTATGAGAGTAATATATATATATATATATATATATATATATATATATGAGCACATATTTGTTAATTTTAAAAAAGTGATTTTGTTTTAAAGAAATTGGTAAATGAAATAATTTTACCTTTAGTTTATATTTCAAGTATACAAAGGGGATATTATTATTTTTGATTAGAAATTAAGGATTATTTGTAATTTAGCTTAGTAAAACTAAAATATGAATATCTTGTGATTAGAGTTGCATGATTTGACTATAAGATATTTCATATAGAATCAATTGGTTGAGGACTAGAATTGAGAACTTTTATCATATAATCCTGGACATTCAGCCTTAAGAAATAATAACGATTTGATAAGTATAGAATAGGTTAATTTAAAAGGACTGAGAAGAAATACCTTGTGAATTAAGTTTCACAATTTGACTATAGGTATTTGATGATAATGTGTAGAAAAATAATATTCTTTTCAGGAAAGACCAAACCCACTGAACTTCACTTTACTTTGTCAGGAATTTGACATCCTAATTCAAAGAAAAAATTTGGGATCAGAAAAGATCATGGAAGTTAAGGATTGGTTAAGAAAGTGTGATGAGCTCCAACATAGCATGGTAAGCTTCATCCATGGATCATTTAGGGAGATGATAAGCAATGCCTTGAAATTCGAAGATGCTGTTCCACAGCCAACTACTGAAGTACCATCCAAGAAGAAAAGGCATAAGGAGAATAAAGTTTGTTGTTTCAAATGTAGACAAAGAGGTCACCATGTGAAAGAATGTAGATCAAGAGTAAAGTCAAGACCTTTAACAAAGCTACCCCGAAGAGTTGTTATTTCTGCCATATTATAGGACATGCTGCCAGAGACTTCCTAGTGCTCAAGACGACAGAATAGCCTAGGCCTTTTGTTACCCTTACTCGTCCACCTACTGCTACAGGAAAAGGAAAAGGGACGATGGAAGCATAAGTTAGTTAAGAATGTATTAGTAAACACCATCTAAGCATTTTAACCATATGAATTTTGTATAACTTTTTGAGTGTACTTCTTAGAAGTCACTTAGTATGAATGTATTTTGGGAATCAATATATATAGACTATCATTTTTCTCCTTTTTCAATGCCAAATTCTGTTAGAACTTATTAGAAGAGTTATATTTTTTTTAGTCCCATTTAAAAAGAATGAAAAGAAAAACGATAATAATTAAGTAAGAAGCACTTAACAAAATGAGATGAAATAAATAAAGCTGAGATAGAATCTTTGATAAGAAATGATAATTGATTTTAAGTTTTTTTGTATATAAAATTGTAGAAAGTAACAAAGACAAGAAGACTAACAATTAGGCAGAGATTTAGGGAAGCCTTATCTAAATACGAGGACTTAGAAGTTTTGGGTACATCGATTTCGAGTGATGAAGAGGATATGTAAGTATGGGAGCCCTTGGGGATAGTAACAGGATCATTTGACCATCCGATAGATAGCTCAGAGGATGAGGATTTGATAGTTATTTCAAATGAGGAGGATGTGTTGCCAGTAGGCGCAGATATTGGTGCAGAGGTAGAGGCCGATGATGAGGCAGATGATTGGATGTTGGATCCAATAAGTGAGGACGAGGAGCCTGAAGCAGAAGAGCCTATAGAGGAGCCCATAGAAGAATTGGAGGAATTTGGTTTTTGTAAATAAATTAAATCATGTGGTTTTTCGAAGAGTTCATGATTATGGTTGTGCGACTCGAAGGTGCAAATTCAATCAACGGTTAATATTGAACAATTCAAATATTAACGTCCACATGTCACTTAGCAGGTGTTGTGACATTTTGGCTGAATTCATTGCTTACACATCTTTTGGTAAAATCCAATTTTACTTATTATAAGCGATACCTAACAGTGACAATTATTTACACCAATTCTCTTCATCAAACTATATCACTTTGGATTTGTGGAATTTGGTAATGGTCAAAATTCCAATATCATCCACAATCAACTTAGTCCAAATAAAAATTCCTTGGTTCAATAATAACAATTACTATTAACCAAAATGTTTGGCCAAAGACTTTGACTTTGAGTTGACTTGAGTTGACCATGATACCAACCCTATATAACCAAGGAGACGAATCTTCTCTTGAATAGTGCTTCACTTCCAATACTTCCACTCGACCCAACTACAGTCATCCGATGGAACGTCATGCTAATATTTGACTATAATCAAAGTGGAGCTTTCATATTGAAGATCTACTGTATTCTCAAGTCGAGAGAACTGTGTAAATCAGTCACTAAATATTTTCTGCTTAACCTTAGTTATATTAACCAACTGAAAACTGATGAGTGAGTCATTCCATAGTTATCCAATAACTATCAGTACGTAACCCCTAGGTGCCCCCAGAAGTCATGAGTAATACACTGCCTAACATTTGGAGAGCGCTATATATTCTGATCTCAATGGATACATCTATATCCAGTCTCGATGTATCTTGACTAGGAACATTTAAAATGGTATATTTGTTTTATGGTGATAAATTATTCATGATTACAACACTTTGTAATTGCTATCACAAAATATGCCATTTATGAATTTTCTATTAAATATAGTTTTAATTTAATTAATTGATATAAACACATTATATCAAATATATATTAGAAAGAAACACGTTTATTATCAACAAGATTGTTCAACTAGTTAGACATATGTAACAAACTACTTCATATTGGTCAAGGACTGAGTCATTCGTATCGATCGTAGGCAAGCTTAGTTCGTATCCATCCATTCTACAGACCTCCTTCGTATCCATTCAGTTCGTGGTTGTTCGAATCGATAGCGTCCGAGTCCTTGTTCGTTTCCATCATGCTCAAGCAAACTCACTTCGTGTCGGTAGTATCTGCAGCGATCGATACGCACACCACCAACTATCGATATGGACGAGGGCTACGATGAATGGATGCGAATCGATGATCGATTCGAAAAAGGATCGAAATGATTGGATGCGAATCAATGGTCGATGCGAATGAAGCTTCGATATTTGATACAAATAACTCGATCAACTCGGCACAAAAAATGGATCGGTCCAGGAATTGCACGCCAAGTTACCTTGCATGCACTTGCATGTGATCGAGTCGAAGGGATCGATACGAAATGGATCGATACGAACAAGAGCGACACGAAGTGGATTGATATGAATACAACGATCAATCGAAGAACACGGACTTGCATCGATCATATCTCCTAAACCACAGGTCCAAATGCTATGAAATTTTAACAGGAGCTTGCGTACAACACAAAGAATGTTCATGCCAAGTTTCAACTCCATTGGATAAAATCTCGATCGATACGAATTATGTTCGTATCAATCATGAATCGAGCCGAAACTTCATGGGATCGATCGCATGGGCCCCCTCACATGCCAAAAGTAGTCTCCCAAAGTTTGAGCGAGATATCAGCCTCCTACACCTATAAATAGAGCCTAGAACCTACAAAAAAGGGATCTTTTGGGCTGTTCAACGTCCAGACTCTGCCAGATTTAACTTTGCACTTCATCATTGCTGTTGTACACGAATTTCTTCATTGTAATCGATTGTAATCAACCGTAACCAGCGAAGAACATCAATAAAAAGATTATCCTTTGAAGTGGACGTTGGCCGGAGATAGACAAACCACTATAAATCTTGTGTCACTATTTGTTACTTCTGAGTTGTTGTTTTCTATTTTGCTTGAATTTGAGATTTGCGTCTGGATATCGTTGATTTATATTCATATATTGGTGCTTTAACAATATATGGGATTTGTGACCAACTTTGGCGCAAACACTTTGATGCTTTCACTGAAGCATTCGCTTAGATTTGGAATTCAGATTTGAAGGTTTAAGGATTCAGATTTAGAGTGATATGACAAGGCAATCGGGTAGAAGACAGAGAACAGAGAGAAGCCAATATGAAGGAAGCCAGAAGGCTTCATCAGGAGCCAACTAGACTTCAGCATTCATCACCCGAGACAAAATGGAAATGATGATGGGAGCAATGCACGAAGAATTTTTTAAAAGGCAGGAGGAGATGATGCCGAACCTCCTCAGACAGGTTGGACAAACAGGGACAGCCAGAGCTTCAGCAGTTCAGACGCACGGAGCTGGAGTAGGAGGACCAAACAGGCAATCAAATGGAACAAATCAACAAGGCATAATCCCTAATCAGCACACACCTGCTAATCCGGATGGACCCAGGCTCGGGGGCACATCCCCCGACAATGATGAACTAGTTCATGGAGGGATTCCAGTTAACACCGCACAACAGGATGCTGGCATAAATGTAAGAGCGCGGGATGAAGAGTATGTACCTGAATTCCCTTGAGGACTCAGGGGGGCAAACTTTGACAGACGTACTGGATTGGCTGAGATTATTAGACGAAATATGCATGGAAGTTTGACCAATAGAGATCTCGAAGGAGAAAACATGAGTCCGTTTACTCGTGAAATCATGATAGCTCGAAATCCGCAAGAGTTCAAGCTGCCTAACGTGGAGATGTACAATGGCAAGGCTGTTCCAACTGATCACTTGATGATATATACAAGACACATGGAGGTGTTGGGGACATCGGAGGAAGGTATGGCCCAATGTTTACCTGTGTACTTAACGGATATAGCTGTTATGTGGTTCAGACAGCTGGAAGAGGGATCTATCGGGACGTGGACAGAATTGGTGGACAGGTTTTTGAAGCAGTTTCGGGTTCATATTAGAAGACCGAAGAACATGATGACGCTAACATCAATAAAGCAAAGAACAAATGATCACTCAGAGCTTTCTTAACTCGGTTCAATGCGGCGGTTACTTCGAACGATCGGCCGGATCCATCGATGGTTTTAATGGAAGCGGTTTCAGTAGTCAAAGAGGATTCAGATTTCAAAGTATCTCTTATACGGGACCCACCATTGGATCTCAGGGAATTCTTTCACGAAGCTGACAGATTCCTTCGACGGGAAGATGCACGTACAGATTTGAAGTTAAAGGAGGTGAATGTGGCTGAGGATGGAGGGCCATCCCGCAGAAGCTCGGATAAGGATAAAGGTAAAAGAAAAAGGAAGCTTGATGATGATTTAGAAAAAGCTAAGAAACGATGGAGAGAGCCAAAATTCTCCACTTACACAGGATGGAACAAAACATTAGAATCGATATTCCTGGAGACCCGGAATCGCCTTCCCTACCGAAGACCGGCTAGGAGAAAACCTTCCAAACGTGAAAGGGCATCAGAAAGGCACTGTCTCTTCCACGATTTGGACGGGCACGATACCAACAGCTGTAGGCACTTAATATATATAATTGAGGAGAACGTAAGGAATGGAGCATGTAAGGAATGGACAATTGCGATAATACATCGGGGTTTAGAATGCAGCGGTGGGATAAGGGCAACTACCGTCGACATCAAACAATGATGGTGCGAGGCCTAGGAATGATGGTCGATTGGTTACCAAGACTGGGATATTATAAAATAAGTAGCAAACCACGGGCAAACGACAAAGTCGTTTACTCATGTACGAGGACGGAGATGGCCCCTAGGCATGCTCTGAATGACGATAAACCATGATGCTATGGTTTGCGAAATCTGATTTTTGTTTTTGGATTAGACTCTCGTTTTTCCGGCTTGGTTTTGGAGTTTGGTTTGAACTCCTGGTTTTTTTTCCCCGGTTTGGGTTTTTGTTTAGGTGACTGATTTCGTGTTTGGATGTTGGTTTTGATTTTGGATGTGGGTCTTTGGTTTTCGTATTTGATTTAGACTTTGGATTGGAACTTGATTGGATTTTAATCTGATTCTTTGGTTAATGGTCGTCGGGTATAGATTATACCTGGCAAGGGGTAGGCATCTTCTTCCGAACGCGGCGAACAGGCTTATTTAGTCGTCGAGTGTGGACTACGCTCGGCAAGGGTTGGAAGAGATCAAGATTCGGCCTAGGACTTAGGGCCTATATTATCGGTTACTATTTCAGGTCGTCGGGTATGGACTATACTCGACAAGGGTCCAGAGCGATCGGGATTCGGTTTAGGACTTAAGCCATGACATTACTCAACGTCCTGGGACACTAGACCACTGTCGTCAGGTGCGAATTGCGCAGGGCAAGAACCCAAAGAGGTTACAGATTCAGATATCGACCTGGAGAGGTCTTGGATTCGGTTATTGGATAAGGATGGATTAGCACTCGATTATAGATTTTGGATGGATATGGAATTGGCTACGGCATTGTTGACTGGATTTGGAATTGGACATCGACTCGAAGCAGTCAAGAACGACGAACTCGGATGATATGGTTATGAACTTCGGATATCGGATTCGGAACTATTCAAAACACACCTTCTTATCACAAGGCATGTTTTGGGGGAAAATGTTATCCCACCCTTTGGTCAAGGCTGGAATATCAATAATTTGGCAAGAAAGAATGGACATCGGGATTGGAGATCGATTGTTAACAAGGCTGCGATCGATGTCGTTAAAATTTAGCCGAGCTTCGATCAAGGCGGAATCAATTGGGAATGATGAACAGGGCAATGAGAGGCTACATTTCAAATTTCAGGTTGATCGGAGTTCATACGATCGAGATATGATCGATACAATTTAAGGAAAACATGTTGTTCGAATCCATCATAAAGCTCTATTCGTATCGATGCCGTCCGACTCCATCCGGAATTAAACTCTTCGCATCGATCCAAAAGCAGCAATGTCGTATCGATTTAGTTCGCATCCATCATGATCGTACTACTTCATATCGATCAAGAACAGACTCAGTTGTATCGGTGGTAGGTAAGCTTAGTTCGTATCCATATACTCTATAGACCTCCTTCGTATCCATCTAGTTGTGGTTGTTCGAATCGATAGCGTCCGAGTCCTTGTTCGTATCCATCATGCTCAAGCAAACTCATTTCATATTGGTGGTATCAATAGCGATCGATACGAAGTACACCACCAATTTCCGATATGGACGAGGGCTATGATGAATGGATGTGAATCGATGATCGATTTGAAAAAGGGCTGAGATGAATGGATGCGAATCAATGGTCGATGCGAACGAAGCTTCGATATTGGATACAAATAACTCGGTCAACTTGGCACAAAAAATGGATCGGTCTGGGAATTTCATGCCACGTCACCTTGCATGCACATGCCTATGATCGAGTCGAAGGGATCGATACGAAATGGATCGATACGAACAGGAGCGACGCGAACAGGCTCAAAACGAATACAACGGCCGACCAAAGAACACGGATTTGCATCGATCATATCTCCTAAACCATAGGTCCAAATGCTATGAAATTTTCACAGGAGCTTACGTACAAGACAAAGAATGTTCCTGCCAAGTTTCAACTCCACTGGACAAAATCTTGATCGATATGAATTATGTTCATATTGATCATAAATCGAGCCAAAACTTCACGGGATCGATCGCATGGGCCCCCTCACATGCCAGAAGTAGTCTCCTGAAGTTTGAGCGAGATATCAGCCTCCTACACCTATAAATAGAGCCCCAGAACCTACAGAAAAGGGATCTTTGGGCTATTCAACGTTCAAACTCCGCCAGATTTAACTTTGCACTTCATCGTTGCTGTTGTACTCGAATTTCTTCATTGCAATCCGTTGTAATAAACCATAACCAGCGAAGAACATCAATAAAAAGATTATCCTTTGAAGTGGACGTAGGCCGAAGATAGCCGAACCACTATAAATCTTGTGACACTGTTTGTTAATTCTGAATTACTGTTTTCTATTTTGCTTGAATCTGAGATTTGCATTCGGATATCGTTGATTTATATTCATATATTGGTGCTTTCATGATATTTGGGGTTTGTGACCAATTTTGGTGCAAACGCTTTGGTGCTTTCATTGAGAAAAACTAGCACCTGTTATACCAGATTTGGAATTCAAATTTGAAGGTTTAAGGATTCAGATCTAGAGAGCTATGACAAGGCAATCGGGTAGAAGACATGGAACAGATATAAAGACCCGATTTCCCGTACTTTTTGAATTGACAATGAACCACCCATGTCCAACTCAAATTGCACAAAAAGACAGATTTTTAAGGGCAATAAAGAAAAGTAGACAAAACAGAATCTCACACGAATGGAATAACATATATTATTTCAATAATAATCTTTATAGAAGAAAATTTTAAAATACAATGTCAGAGTCTAACCTAGATTCAGCTTGGACAATTATAAACCTTGCCCTTACAAATGCTGACAAACATCAAACAAAATACACTAAGTACAGCAGATAATAGAATATGTCCATACGTCGATGAATATCTCCAACTCTCCTCTGAAAACTCCAACCATCTTTGACTATCCTGAAACTACTCGGATCCGACCCGAGTATTAAAAATACCCGGATCATGCTTGATAAACCAGCGTGAGAAAACTCAATAATAGATGAAAGTGTCATTTATGAGCCTTTGAATAGAAATCCTTTGAAAAGAAAGAGTATCTCATAAGACCACGCCCACACATAAACACGGAGGGGTTTTTACCTTATGATAACTAAAACGCGTTTATATCAAAACCTTTGATATTATTTATAATGACATCTCTTTGAAAACATTTGCAAATAAACTTATTAATCTTATCCGAAATGGTTACCCACATAGCATTTCGAGGCTACTCATTAAGCCAATACAAACAAAACCGTAGGTTCTTATTGGAGAATGGATTTCCATACAAATGACTAGGTGAAGGATCTACCTTCCGAAATAGGTACACCTCTAGATGGATTTCTCGAGAAACCATCACACATCTTCTCTACCAACACAAGATCGGCTTACCTCTGTAACTAGATAGTACCGAATATGTCATCCCCCGTTCATTACCGACCTTTATCCGAGGGCCCTCATAACATACACCACATTAAATTACATCCTGACGTCATAGCGGGAAGAAATATATCTATAAGGGGATGGTCAAACCATAATCGGGAATGACCCACTTAGCCTTGCTGCATCTAATCCAATTTCGGTCATTTCCGGTTTGATGAGGTTTGAGGCAATGATTACCTTTTCATAAAGCACATATCACATCTTCGAATGCCACACTGCCATTTCCGTTAACTACTAATTGCCTTTCACAAAAATACAACACTTGAGCTTGTACATCTCAAGGAGGGTGTTAAGCTAAAAGAAGTTGCTTTCTCCACCATCACTGATGTACGTTTGTAGAAACCAATGTACGTAATCGTCAGAAATGCAATGTCAGACAAACGTCCATAAAAATTATCCACGAATAAGACAAACCTAAGGCACTCTCCTACTACCACTAGTAGCGAGTAGTCCTTGCAATCCGAAAAATCTCCATCACGAGGAGACCACTACTATAAATACCTTTATAATGGGAGCTGCCCAGAGTATGTTCAACAAGCAGTCTTCATGCTATGAAGATCCACGGTCTTCAATAATCATCATCTTCAACATATCTTCACGTTCGAACGTATACATTGGTTTGAAGTGGTGTTTGGAAAGGAATTTTCCAAATCCGACCCCCGTTCCTTCGAAATCCAATATCGATAGAAAGTAAATATGAGTATACAGGATTTCTTAAGTCTCTTTTCACTTTAAATTTTTTCAAAGGATTTTGAAATCTCTTTCTTTTGACTTAGGATAATTCTAAGTAATTAATTCTTTAGCTTTGGATAATATCTTAAATTTCCTTAACTCTATATCCAAATTCCTTAACTTTTAGGCGGGTCAAAAACAATGTTATTTAAGACATCGTTTACAATAAACCCTAAAATAAATCTTAGCAAACATCTTTGAGTAAATTGGATCATAGAAATCATTCATTTTCGAGATTGCTTAACTTTTGGATAATACCAATCTTCTTTTAATTCAAAAACTTAATACATTCTTTTTATTAAAGAGCATCCGGGATTTTCTTTCGATCTGTTCCACCCCTCGCCTAAGAAAAGAGAACATAGGCCAGATAAGTTCAGGGCACTGGTTGCTTCATCCCTAACCTTAGTTAAATACCTTGTTTTATCTTCCCAGATCTCACGGGCGGGACAAATGTACTAGTCGAATTCGCATATTCAGATTTTCAACTTTATTTTGGAATTACTTATAAATATTCCAAATTACCTTTTAAAAACGCTTAATTATCCTTTTTAAAACATTCACAATTGATTCTGGAAAACATTGTTACATTTAAACTCATATTTCAAAAGTTATACAATTCGCAACAGAAAAGTGTTGCGGAAAATGCTAAATAAGCTTATTTAAATTAAACAACTTTTAAACATTCGATAATTCGTATTTTCCAATCCAAACCTCTTTTAAATAATTTAAATAGATTTATCAAATTTATTCCATATTTTTCCATAATTAAAAACGTTCATTTAAACAGATTTCCGGTTATGGTCACTTAACCGCACTAGCGCGATTTTTCTAGAAAATTGATTTGGACTTATTTCAAAATCTACTTATCGAAACTTTGATTTTCTTTCTTTGTTTAGAAGGTATGGATACAATAGTCCAAAATTTTCTTATCTCGAAGAATTTCGAGCTATATTCCACTCTACACATTCATTTGAAGTTTTCGGCGTGAAATCGCAAACTACCGTTACGCGACGCACGTAGTTTTAACTTATTTTTCAATATTTGAAATAATCTATTCAAATTGAATTTTATCACTTTTAAAATCATTACAAATCATTTTAGATCAATATTTTAACTTTTGAAAGTATTTAAAATATATTTTCACTATTACCACATTATAATATTATATTATTCCTATTATTTTAATATTAAATTTCAAATTCCAATTTCAATTCGATTTCCATTCTAACCTCAAATTAAATTCATTTTAAACTTAGATTTCAAATCTAATTTTCATTTAAACTTCAATTCAACCTCAAACTAAATTTCACTTTTCCAAAATTGATTTCAATTTCAATTTCACTATTCATCTCAATTTCATTTTCAAATTAACTATCCTTTTCAAATCCATTTCACTTCAAATTTCAAATTCTCTTTTATTTTAACTTTAGTTTCACTTCTAAATAAAAAGAGACTTATTTCTCAAAAATATCTCATATTACTAAAATGTGGTCTTATTAAACAAAGGGATCACTTAATTAATAGAAATTTGATGTCCAAATTATCATCACAACCATACAACAATCATATACATTAACATGTTCAATACGGTAAATGTCATAACATTACTACGGATTATCCAACATATTAAAACAATCAATCAAACATTCATCAACAAATAGTGATTATCTAACATAACAATTAAACACGATAATCAATAGAATTCAAAAAACAATGAGAATTTCTCACCTTCATATCCACTCCGTCAAACTTGTTCGTAGGCTACGTGCTTTCAAACAACGCGCTTTTCTCGAATGACTTGAATTCTCGCCTAAGCTTATTTCTTTGCGAACCCTTTTATTTTCCTTCTTTTTTTCTTTCTCTTTTCTTCTTCTTTTTTTTATATGGAGAGAAGAGTGTATGACCTTGGGTGTGGAGGGGTATGGCCTTGGGTTTTTTGGGCTTGGGCGTGTTGGAGGTGTTTTAGGCTTGGATTTTGGTGTGTGGTGCTCGGCCTTGGGGTTTAGGAGTCGGGTTGGCTAGTAGGTAGGGGGTATGGCCGAAGGTAGGTGGGGAGGAGGTGGCACGGCTTGGGTATGTGAGGAGGAGGGGGTGTGAGGCTCGGCTTTGGGGGTTTTGGAAGGGGTAGGTGGGTTGGGTCTTGAGTTTTGAGGGTGTAAGGTGATGGTAAGGGAGTATGGAGGTGATAGCTTGCAGGTAGAAGGGAAATGGAGGAAGTAGAGAAGGATTTAGAAAATTTTGTGAAATGAAAGTGAAGTGGAAATGAAGAGATTTGTGGTTGTATTTATAAGTGGAGCTTTTTAGTGGTAAATGACATTATTACCCTCTTTATTTTTGAATTTAAATATAAATTTCCTTTTGTGTGAAAAGAGAGATTTGATATGTATTAATGGTGATGGTAAAAATAGAAATGATTACTTATCCTTTCTTTCTTAAATTTTGTGTTTTAAAGGGAAGACTTTTTGCATTGATTTGATTTGCATTAATGGTGGGTGTAAGTGTCACTAATTTCTTTAGTTAGCTTTCTTTTCACTCTCCACTTGCTCCTTTTCTGTGCATAAGTATAACATCTCATTAATGAGATGAGAAATAAGGTGATGATGTTGTTTTATAAAAGCTTTAATTATTTTTAAATTTGTCGAATCATACTTTCACATCTTTTATATTTATGTAAATATTTTCAAAAGTAAACTCTTATTGTCTTTAGTGCTAAATGTAGAATGTTTAAATAGTCTGTAAACTTGTATTTATAAGTTAAAAAATTTATCAAGTTGCAGCAACTTGTCGACAACTTGTTTTGGTTAAAAACGATGTTTTTGTCGACAAATTTTACAGTCAAAATTTGATGTTTTCATTAAGCTATATATTGAGGTAAACCAAAATTTAAAATGAACTTTTTACTTATTTAAATAAATTAAAACAAGTTTCTTTATATTTAAAAATCATGTTTAAATAATATCAAAAATCTCTAATTTTACAATGTATGTAAAACTGACAAAATGCGACAGATTTTGGTTATTTTTGTAAAACGATTGTTAACATACTTTTAAATCTTTTAATATAATTTTTTTTTATCTTTATTAGATGTATTAAATAAGATTTATCTTTTTAAATAGATATTTAAATCCATATATTTAAGACTTTATTTATCTTTAACAAAACTTAACTTTTGTCGATTTGTTCTAAAATCCAAATTTATACTTTTTAATTTATTAACTATAAGAATAGATAATTATTTATTATATATAACATATTTATTTAAGATTTAAACTCCTTTTTAAATTTAAATCGAACGAAACCTCTCGTTTTTGAAGTTGCGAAATTACGGGTCATTACAATAGAGAGAAGCCAACATGAAGGAAGCCAGGCGGCTTCATCAGGAGCCAACCAGACTTCAGCTTTCATTACCCAGGATGAAATGGACATGATGATGGGAACAATGCACGAAGAATTTCTGAAAAGGCAGGAGGAGATGATGCAGAACTTCCTCAGACAGGTTGGACAAACAGGGACAGCCGGAGCTTCAGGAGTTTCGACCCACAGAGCTGGAGTAGGAGGACCAAATAGGCAATCAAATGGAACAACTCAACAAGGCGCAATCCCTAATCAACACACACCTACTAATCCGGTTGGACCCAGGCTCAGGAGCACATCCCCCCAACAACGATGAACCAGTTCACGGAGGAATTCCAGTTAACACCGCACAACAGGATGTTGGTAGAAATGTAAGAGCACGAGATGAAGTGTATGTACCAGAATTCCCTCGAGGACCTGGGGGGCAACCTTTGACAGACAACACTGGATTGGCTGAGATTATCAGGCGAACTATGCGCGGAAGCTTGACCAATAGAGATCTCGAAGGAGTAAACAGGAGTCCGTTTACTCGTGAAATCAGGATAGCTCGGAATCCGCCAGAGTTCAAGCTACCTAACGTGGAGATGTACAATGGCAAGGCTGATCCAACTGATCACTTAATGAGATATACAAGACACATGGAGGTGCTGGGGGCATCGGAGGAAGTTATGGTCTGATGTTTCCCTCTATACTTAACGGATATAGCTGCTATGTGGTTCAGACAGTTGGAAGAGCGATCTATCAGGACGTGGACAAAATTGGTTGACAGGTTTCTAAAGCATTTTCAGGTTCATATTAGAAGACCGAAGAACGTGATGACGTTAACATCAATAAAGCAAAGAACAGAAGAATCACTCAGAGCTTTCTTAACTCGGTTCAATGCGGCGGTTGCTTCAGTGGATCGGCAGGATCCATCGATGGTTTTAATGGCAGCAATTTCAGAAGTCAAAGAGGATTCAGATTTCAAAGTATCTCTGATACGGGACCCACTACCGGATCTCGAGGAATTCTTTCACGAAGCTGAGAGATTCCTTCGACAGGAAGATGCATGTACATATTTGAAGTTAAAGGAGGTGAATGCGGCTGAGGATGGAGGGACATCTGGCGGAAGCTCGGATAAGGATAAAGGTAAAGGAAAAAGGAAGCTTAATGATGATTCAGAAAAAGGTAAGAAATGATGGAGATAGACAAATTCTCCACCTACACAGGATTGAACGAAACATTAGAACGGATATTCCTAGAGACCCGGAATCGCCTTCCCTACCGAAGGTCGGCTAGGAGAGAACCTTTCCGAACGTGAAAGGGCATCAGAAAGGCACTGTCTCTTCCACAATTCGGACGGGCACGATACCAATCGCTGTAGGCACTTAAAGGATATAATTGATGAGCATGTAAGGAATGATTAGTTGTGACAATATGTCGGGGTTCAGAATGCAACGGTGGGATAGGGGCACCCGTCGACCTCAAATAATGATGGTGCGAGGCCTAGGAATGATGGTCGATTGGTTATCAATTAACCGGGATATTATAAAATAAGTAGCAAACCACGGGCAAATGGCCAAGTCGTTTACTCATGTACGGGGATGGAGATGGCCCCTAGGCATGCTTTGAATGACGATAAACCGCGATGCTATGGTTTGTGAAATCTGTTTTTTTTTTTTTTTGGATTGGACTCTCGTTTTTCTGGCTTGGTTTTGGGGTTTAGTTTGAACTCCTAGTTTAGTTTGTTCCCTGGTTTGGGTTTTTGCGTGGATGACTGTTTTCGTATTTGGATGTTGGTTTTGATTTTGGATGTGAATCTTTGGTTTTCGAATTTGATTTGGACTTTGGATTGGATCTTGATTGGATTTTAATCTAGTTCTTTGGTTAATGGTTGTCGAGTATAGATTATACCTGGCAAAAGGTAGGCCTCTTCGTCCGAACGCGGCGAACTAGCTTATTCAGGTCGTCGAGTGTGGACTACGCTAGGAAAGGGTCCGGAGAGACAACGATTCGGCCTTGGACATAGGCCATATATTATCGGTTACTATTTCAGGTCGTTGAGTATGTACTATACTCGTGAGGGTCAAGAGCGATCAGGATTTGGCTTAGGGCTTAAGCCATGGCATTACTCAACGTCCAGGGACACTGGACCACAGCCGTCAGGTGCGGATTGCACTTGGCAAGAAACCAGAGAGGTTACGGATTCGGATATCAACCCGGAGAGGTCTTGGATTTGTTTATTGGTTATTAGATAAGGATGGATTAGGACTCGGTTATTGAGCTCGAAATGATATGGAATTGGCTAAGGCATTGGATACTGGATTTGAAATCGGACATCGACTTGGAGTAGTCAAGAAAGATGCACTTGAATGATATGGCTATGGACTTCGGATATCGGATTTGAAACTATTCAAAACACACCTTCTTATCACAAGGCACGTTTTGGGGGGCAAATGTTATCCCACCCTTTGGTCAAGGTTGGAATATCAACAATTCGGCAAGAAAGAGTGGATATGAGGATTGGAGATCGATTAGAAACAAGACTGCGATCGATGTCGTTAAAATTTGGCCGAGCTCCGATCAAGGCGGAATCGATTGGGAATGATGAACAGGGCAAGGAGAGGCTACATTTTAAATTTCAGGTCGATCGGAGTTCGTATGATCGAGATATGATCGATACAAGTTAAGGAAAACATGTTGTACGAATCCATCGTAAAGCTCTGTTCGAATCGACGCCGTTCGACTCCATCCAGAATTAAACTCTTCGCATCGATCCAAAAGCAGCAACATTGTATCGATTTAATTCGTGTCCCTCATGATCATACTACTTCGTATCGATCAAGGACTGACTCAGTTCGTATCGATCGTAGGTAAGCTTATTTCGTGTCCATCCACTCTACAGACCTCCTTCGTATCCATCCAGTTCGTGGTTGTTCGAATTGATAGCGTCCGAGTCCTTGTTCGTATCTATCATGCTCAAGCGAACTCACTTTGTATCGGTGGTATCTGCAGCGATCGATATGAAGTACACCACCAACTATCGATACGGACGAGGGCTATGTTGAATGGATGCGAATCGATGATCGATTCGAAAAAGGACTGAAATGAATGGATGCGAACCAATGGTCGATGCGAATGTAGCTTCGATATTGGATACAAATAACTCGGTCAACTCGGCACAAAAAATGAATCGGTCCAGGAATTTCATGCCACGTCACCTTGCATGCACGTGCCTACGATCGAGTCGAAGGAATTGATACGAAATGAATCGATACGAACAGGAGCTACGCAAAGAGGATCGATACTAATACAACGGCCCACCGAAGAACATGGACTTGCATCGATCATATCTCCAAAACCACATGTCCAAATGTTATGAAATTTTCATAGGAGCTTATGTATAAGACAAAGAATGTTCCTGCCAAGTTTCAACTCCATTGGATGAAATCTTGATCGATACGAATTATGTTCGTATCGATCAGGAGTCGAGTCGAAACTTCACAGGATCGATCGCGTGGGCCCCCTTACATGCCAGAAGTAGTCTTTTGAAGTTTGAGCGAGATATCAGCCTCCTACACCTATAAATAGAGCCTCAGAATCTACAGAAAAAGGATCTTTTAGGCTGTTCAACGTCCAGACTATGCCATATTTAACTTTGCACTTCATCATTGCTGTTGTACTCGAATTTCTTCATTGTAATCCGTTGTAATCAATCGTAACCAACGAAGAACATCAATAAAAAGATTATCCTTTGAAGTGGACGTATGCCGGAGATAGCCAAACCACTATAAATCTTATGTCACTGTTTGTTACTTCTAAACTGTTGTTTTCTATTTTGCTTGAATTTGAGATTTGCTTCTGGATATCGTTGATTTATATTCATATATTAGTGATTTCATGATATTTGGGGTTTGTGACCAATTTTGGCGCAAACAGCAATATCCAGTTATATAAGCGGTTTCTAAAATTTTAAAATATAGAAAATAGTTTTGGAAGTTATTTTTAAAGATTAAATCCTTATTTTTGGTCTTATACAAATGGGAAAAATAGTATTTTAACTTTTTAAAGTATATAAAGGCTTTTGGAATACTTGAAATCTTTTTTATAATGGACTTCTTTTCAAAGTAAATTGTGTGCCATGTTTGAATATATTTTCTATTTGATGAGGATATCAGACAAGTGGAGTTGTAGTACTGTCTGGTAAAAGACTTTTGGTAGCATTTCTTTTGTTACTCTTTGGAGTTGTTACATAGGATATCAAAATATGAGGCAAGTTTAATTTACGAGCACTGAGTAAATGAACAAGTAACACCCGGTAGCATGGGACGCCTGAGTTGATATTTGATCGATTACTTTTTGTAAGTAAATTTTGTTTCTACTGTGTTTTAGGAATTTATGATTTCGTCTAGAGGTGACTGTTTTATAGAGATTAGTAGACGAAAGTCTCTTAATCGCTAAGGGCTCCAAGTTGGATATGTTAGGATTCATATACATATCCTCTAAGGACTAACTAGTCGAGTATTATTATTTGTTCTTAGGGATAGTAGTCAAGGATTTATTACATTGAGAAGCTCATACCAGGACTACAAGAATTGAGAGTATTTGTTGGGAATCTATGTCATTAGGTCACACCATTATGGAGAGTGAATAGGAACCACCAGATAGGTTGGTATCCATCCAAGCAGTCCTGATTGTAGGGTTGTTCCTTGAATTTGTAATGTCGTTTAGATAATGACAATTTGATAGAGACTAAGATTTATTACTCTCATTAGAGCCATTGCCCAGATGTCACTTAAAGACCAACAGTCCATTACCAAAGGCAAGTAGGAGTCGTGAACAATGCACAACATAGACTTGCAGTGTGTTTAATACATGTGATAGATATGAGTGTCATGATTATTGAAGTAACTAAGAGGATGTAGGAAATGGGCTATGACCATTAGCGTTTCCTAAAGAAGTGCTACGATACGTCGGTTTTCCAGATCACTTAGGTGGATCCACTTCTCATGAGTTATTTGATGTATTAAGTCACTATAAATGATGATTATTTAACATTAGATATTGGTTGTATGCTCATCTGTCCTTTGAGATAGGCTAACCCTAGACTAGCTACGTGTTATCTTCTTATATGACGTCGAGGACTAGCTGCATGATTTTCTATCACTATCTCTTAGAGTCTTTTGATTGATAGATCTATTATAATGTCATATATTTCTATCTCTTAGTGCCACTCAGTTGAGAGCATTTTTTTTATTAGAACTATTGGGTCGAGATGTATCACCGTGTTTTATAATGTGTTATATTATTTATATGCTATATCATGAGCCTGCATATCCCATTGTTCTAATATCTCTTAAGGCCATGCAGTCAAGGGTTCTTGTTTCTCTTTAGGGATGATGGTCAAGATATACATTATTGTGTGTTGCATTTGAATATTAGTTTGATAATTTAGATGACATTTCATCCATGTGTTTCCTATGATGTTTGATGAGACGTCTGACTATGCTTATCAATGTCGATTTGTATGTGCGTAGTTAAGATGTTGTTGATATATTTGAGATATTTGTGACACTTGAGATATCCTTATTAACACCATGCCAGTTGTTATTATATATATTGAAATATACATTCTAAACATATTTTGACCTATGTGATATTTATATAATACTCGAGTAAGTCTGAAACATTTCATATTCGGGAATAAAGAGACTAGCTAGTGGTTATTGGGCGTAGTTAAAGGATAGTATATTTTTTGATTAATCTCTTATAGTGTATTTTATAGCGTTATGTATACATATGATGTGGATTATATGTATTGGGCATAACATTGTATTTATTTGATAGATAGTGGGCATTCAACTTTTTGTAGACCCATTATATAACGACCCGTATTTTTGGGCCTTCGAATTGGAATCAAATTATAATAAAATCTATGTTTCAAACTAAGAATTAATTTTTGATGATTTATTTTTAATCTGACTTTTGAAATTTTTCCATAATTTTTAATTTTGAAAATAATTAAATTTTCGTTTGATGTTTTTGTGGCAAATGTCGATTCTTTTGAATCTTGACATAATTTATTAACTTATCTAGTTTATTTTTGTTTCGCGATGGTGTAACACTGTTATACGTGATTGTACATTATTTTCTATCATTAATAGCTTAGACGCGGATGTAATGTGGGGTAGTCGGGTACTGTAATCTATTCATTTTCAAATCAATGTGTACAGTGTACAAGAGGTTTCGGTGTAGCCGTATAGATGTTCCCTTGATATTTTTATTTTTGTTCCCAGCCATCTTTCTGTCACCAAAGGCTCCGTTGTCCCCTTTGAGTGTGCCTTCATTTATGAGTCTGGGTTATATATAATCATGTACGAAGCTTTAGTCTCCTTCTTCATATTGGTTATGGTTATCTAACATTGTTTCCTTCCTCTGTTCTTTCATTTTGAGAAAAAAATTCCTCTTCATCTCCTTCAAAAATGATTATATCACAATCCCTTAACAATTAGATAAAATGACCAACAAGAAAGTTGTTCGCTACCAAGTATAGTTATTTTAAAAAATAGTTTTGGGAGTTTTCATTGAGAGGCGAGAGAGATGCCATCATATATCAGGAAAGAGGAAAATATTTCTTAAACTTAAAAAGTCATTTTCTCTCGATTCGCTTTGTATTAGAGGTTGTCTTTAGCGATGTTGCAGTCATATGGAGGTGTAGTATTTTTAAAGGAGATTCGGCGTGATTCCGCATCGATGATCATCATTGATCGAAAGCTAAGGTTAAAGTGTTTCGAAAATTTAGGTTGCGATTCATGAATTGGAAGATGCTGTGATGTCGAGCTAGGAGAAGGCTTTGTCATGGTGTAATTTCGTGGATTTTAGCATCAGAAAGTCTTGTTGGGGATGTCGTGCATTTTTATAATAGGCCTTGACCGAAATTCGAGGGGGTGGGTGGCCAAAGGTCCGGGCGGAGGTGCAATGCGATCAGGTGGAGTCGAGAAGTTGGTGGGTGAGCTTGGGTTAGATAATAGCCACTCAAATGCCGCGTGCATATGCACGCTTATACGTGCACGGAGGGGGGAGGGTTTGTTTACTGGAACGAGAGGAGGGGAGGGGAAAGAAGTGTACTAGTGCAATTTATTTGGGTAGGGATTCATGGGCTTTGGGTCGTAAGTATATTGGGTGAGAAAATATATTATAATTTTGTTTTGATTATATATATATATATATATATAATGTTGACTTTGAAAAATTCATATCTTGTTCATATGAAACCAATTTAACCCATGAATTTTTGCGTTGGGTTCGTATGAAAGAGTACAACATTATGGTGTGACTTATTAATAGCTTTGGACAAGTATAGATTTATGACATATTAAAACTGACAAGATTTAAATCACACTAGTTTAATAATAACGTCGACTAAAATTTATATACCTTAGATAATGATGTTTATTTGGCCAAGTAAATTACTGTTGAGTTAAATTGGATTGAATATGATAATTGGACATTTGTTACACGAAATAAAACATCGTTCTGCTAATTAAATTAATTTGGCAATTAGTTAGCAGAATAAATCCCAGTTATGCTATTTATGGATTTGGACATTTGATTTAATACCGTTTATTGATATTCTGCCATGAGTATATGATATATTAATTAATGATGGTTAAGTATTGAATTTATTTACGTAGTCGTTGATTTTGTAAATATCTGTTGTTAACTTGAAAAGTTAATTGAACAATACGATGACTTGTTAAAGTACTATAGTAATGGTTAAGCCTCCAATTTTAAAGAATTAAAAATCTGGTTTGGAAGTTATTCAAGAATAATTATTGTTTATTAACAAGACTTAGAAGTAATAATTATTCATCAAATTTTTTTAAAGATAATTTATAATTGTTTTAAATAAAGATTTAAAATTAATTATTTTATTAATTGATTCTTAAAAGTTATTTCTTAATGTTATTTAGGAATGGTTAATTACTATTTAAAAGTTATTTAGTTATGGTCTAGAAATATTTTAATCATATTTTAATTAATTATTTAAAATGATTATCTATATTTTGATTATTAAATAAAGTTAATTAACTTTATTAGTTTAAGTTATTTAATTTTATTTAAAGTATAACTAATTTTTATATTAATACTAGTTTAAGGTTAATTAGTTATTGTTTTAATAATGTTTTAAAATTTATCAAATTTTATGCTAATATTGTTTTGAAGTTAACTTATTAATGCAATAATAGTGTTTTAAATTGTTAAATAGATTCTAAACTTATTATTTTAATTAAGATTTGACTTATATTAAATATAGGGATGTTAAATAGTAATTTTTTATTTAAAGCCATTTTAAATAACTTATGGTTTATCAAGAGGACGTATTGACTTAAAGAGTCTATTAAGGAGTTGGATTACATATAGGAAGAGTTTATACTTTAAATAATTATAAAGGAATTTATAAATGAGTTTTAAAGAATCTAAGAAGGGGAAGTTTTACAAACGAAATTTTGGAATTTATTAAGAATGTTTATAAAGGGATTGGTATCTTGGGTTTATCCGTTAAATGATCATTTAAATATGATTCAAAACTGGAAAAATGTTTCTATGTGTTTGGTGAATATACTCATACCTTTGAGAAAAGTATATGGTTATATTTTCTATGTGTCAAAATATAGTAGTTTGTGAAAATACGTATCTTGTTGAGGTAAATATATGAAAGTGGTTTCCAGGTATTTGAAATGTTATTTTAAAATAATGGAAATTTAATTAAAATGAAGCTTTGCGATTCTGTGGGAAATGTAATCTTTGTTTTGAAGGGTTGTTTGTTTGATAGTTAAATAACCGACTATCAAATCTGGACCAAAACGTAACTCTAGAAATACTTAGGAGAAAAGTATGTGTATAAATCTTGTTTTCTTCTTCTAGGACGATATAAGGAAATCCGTCCACTAATGGTTAGGAGGTAATCTCCGATCTTATCTTTGTTTGTTTATTACCTAGAGAACCGGTGTTAAGTTTAACAGAAATCAGCGAATGTTGTTTCGAAGAGACCGAAATCAGATATGTTATCCGAAAACCATTTCGATCTAATGAATGCATTTCGAAGTGAAGACATCGTAGAGAGAATGGAATCAAGGATGGAAATGTGAAGTGCAAGGGCTAATGGCTACTAATCCTGAGGGTGATTCCAAAATGGATGTAGTAGGAATAGTGCCGACGGTTTCGTTCAGACCCAGAACGGACTTGTATGGATGAATGCTATTAGCACATTGTGATTGGAGGGCAATGAGGATTATAAGTATGAATTTATTGAAAGGTAATTGTAGCCTTAAGCCTCATCAACCGGAAATGACTGAAAATCAGGGGAGATGCAGCAAGGCTACGTGGGTCGATAGGCTAAGTGGATCGAGTGTAGAATTCATTTATGTAGTCATTGATCATGTATCTGTTGTTAACTTGAAAAGTTAATTGAATATTATGATGAGTTATTTAAGTACTATGGTAATAATGAAGTCTCTTTCAATTTAAAAAAAAATTAAAAATCTAGTTTGGAAGTTATTCAAGAATAATTAATGTTTATTAAAAGACTTAAAAGTAATAATTATTCATCAATAAGTTTTCAAGACAATTTATGATTGTTTTAAATAATGATTTAAAATTAATTATCATATTAATTGATTCTTAAAAGTTATTTCTTAATGTTATTTAAGAATGGTTAATTACTATTTAAAAGTTATTAAGTTATGGTCTAGAAATGTTTTAATCATATTTTAATTAATTATTTAAAATGATTATTTATATTTTATTTATTAATTAAGTTAATTTATTTTATTATTTAATTTATTTAATATATTTAAAGGATAATTTATTTTTACGTTAATAATGGTTTAAGGTTAATTAGTTACTGTTTTAATAATGTTTTAAAATTTATTAATTTTTATGTTAGTATATTTTTAATGCTAATTTATTAATACAATAACAGTGTTTGAAATTATTAAATAGACACTAAAGTTATTATTTTAATTAAGATTTGATTTAAATTAAATATAGGGATGTTAAATATTAATTTGTTATTTGAAGTTATTTTAAATAACTTATGGTTTATCAAGAGGATGTATTAACTTAAAGAGTCTATTAAGGAGTTGGATTAAATATGGGAAGAGTTTTGTACTTCTGATAATTATAAAGGAATTATAAATGAGTTTTAAAGAATCTGAGAAGGAGAAGTTTTACAAACTTGATTTTGAAATTTATTAAGAATGTTTTATAAAGGAATTGGTATCTTGGTTTCTCCTTTAAATGATCATTTAAATATGATTTAAAAATGGAAAATCTTTCTAAATGTTTGGTGAATATACTCATATCATTGAGAAAAGTATCTGGTCATATTTTCTAAGTGTCAAAATATAGTAGTTTGTGAAAATACGTATCTTATTGAGGTAAGTATATGGAAGTGATTTCCAGGTATTTGAAATGTGATCATAAGATAATGGAAATTTAATTAAAACGAGGCTTACCGATTCTAGGGAAATGTAATCTTTGTTTTTAGTGGTTATTTGTTTGATAATTAAATAACCGACTATCAAATCAACTTCAAAAATGTAACTTTGGAAATATCTAGGAGAAACACGTGAGTTATATGGCATAGTCATCTCCGATGATGTTGTACGATGTGTATATATCTCGATTCGTTCTTCTAAGACAATGATAAGGAAATCCGTCCACTAACGGTTAGGAGATGATCTCCGATGTTATCTTTGTATGTTTATTTCCTAGAAAACTGGGGTTAAGTCTATCGGAAATTAGCAAACGTATGGATGAATGCTATTAGCACATTGTGACTGGAGAGCAATGCGCATTCTAAGTGTGAATTTCTTGAAAGGTAATCAAAACCTCAAGCGTCATGAATTGAGAATAACTGAAAATCAAGGGAGATGCAGCTATGCTAAGTGGGTCGCACCCATTAAGGTATGTGGTCACTCTTCTAGATACATCTACATATTTATGGATTAGTTGTGCATGAGATCTAGAGAAAAAGGGTTGCAAAACAACCGGGGTGATGGCATATTCGGTATTATCCAGTAAGGTGTAGGACGGTCTTGTATTGGCAAAGATCGATAGGTTCGATCTCGGCACATTTTCTAGACGTGTACCATGATGGGTGGTACCCTAGTGCCTAGTCATTGTATGGAATCCATTCTCCAATAAGCATCACACGATTTTTATAATGCCAACTATGTTGAAATGTAAGATGCAAGCATTTCATCTATTTTCATATTTTACTTTGACCTCTAGATATTATTATAATATCACTGGATTTTCTTATATAAAGGTTGTGGTTATCGTAAGGTAAAACCCCATCCCAGTTTATGTATGGCATAGTCTTACGAAGAACCTTTGATTTTAAAGGATTTTAAAAGTTATCATGAATAAAATTTCTTATGATTTAAGTTCTCACACTTGTTTTACCAGACTGACTCGGACGTTATTTTCCTATATAGCTCGGGTCAGACCGAGCTTTTTTCTTGGTTTACTTGGATTTTTGGAGCTTCAAGAGAGGAGCTAGAGCGCAAAGACGTATTCACGTAGATGATTATATTTTTCATTGCTTATATTGTTGTATATTATTCAACAATTATGTGGACTGGTTGTTATAACTGTCAAAGCTGGAATTGGTCAGTAAACTTTGATTAATGTCCGTATATACTTATATTACAGATTTGTTTTGTGTAAAGGACTATCATATATTATAGATTATTCGTTCCATTTTGAGATCCTGTGTTGTTTGGTTCTTCTTGTCTTCTTTCTTCTTTCTTTTCCCAAACTATCTACTTTGCCGTTCAATTTGGGTTGGACGTAAATTATTGTCAGCTTAAATTGTATGGAAAAGTGTCACATTAAGTCTTATGTGATGTATAATATTTTATCGTTGTACTACGACTTTATGTTCTTGTTATTTATTTTATATTATGTGTAGTTATATCCTAGAAACACACTTGTTTATTACTTTGTGCCGATACCATGTGCGTATAGGTAAGTAGCACGAGATTTTAAAATACATACTGGTATTAGCCCAAGGGAATATTCACATGTGATAGTCCATTATCGTCTCACTCTCTATATTCCCAAATAGTATTACCTAGTAGCACTCTTTGGTAGTATGAGTATAGAGGTGGGCTGTTACAAATTAACTAATTTTTTCTTTGGCCAAAAACATTGACTTTAAGTTGACTACCAATTTAAGTGATATTAACCTTCTACATTGAATCTGAAAAATTCCCTTTTGAATAGGTTTCACTCAAGTGTGATGACCCACTGTTCGTAACATCTATTTTTAGTGTTTGAGTTTAATATGCAAGCGTATTCCGATGGCATTTGAAATTTATTTTTCCAAAAGTTCAAACCTTACGATCGCCAGATCATGTGATTTAAAAAATACCTAACTATGGTCGTAACATTGCCATTGATGTCGTGTTATTGACCATAATTAAATTGTAGCCTAGACACTTAAGATATATAGTACTCTCAAGTCAAAATTCTACTGCACATCATCACATAAGATCTTCAATTTGACCTTAGATGTGATTAATCTATAGGAGATTCTATGTGTAAGTAGAATTAACGGTGAGCTCTATAGTTAATTATTTAATACGCTTATATAATTTAACTCTTTTAGTGATTATTGTTCGAAATAAAATATACTACTGGTACTATTTTGTAGATATTTTTATAGTGGGATATAAGTAATGTTTTAAATATATCAATATAAGTGGAAATCCTTAATAAAAGTGTTCAATTAACTGTATTTATGAATATGTTCATAAACATAAGTATTGAATCATATAATAAATTCTTGTCCTTGAATTTTTTTTAATCAAGAAGTATCGAGTTAATACATTTATCGAGATTAAAGCACATAAGGTTCTCCATAAGGTGGATGGTGAATTACTCATGATCGTTGTGTACATGTAATTGGTTATAAATATTACATAATGATTTGATGGGAGTCTTTAATAAGTTAGTTGTAAAGTTAAACAGAAAATCTCATGCGATAATATCCACTAGTCTTTTTACTTGAGAATATGCAACGACCCGGAAATTTAACTCTTAAGTTTCATGTTAAGTGATGGTTTTTAATTATTGAAATGAAGCAATTTTTTTGAATAATTGGAGTGGTTAAAATGTGAAATGAAACTTAAACAACTTGAAACGGTTGAACTAGGAAACTTAATTTTTATAATACTCTATTGCATTCTAAAACATATATAACTTGCCTGAAATATTCAAAAGTTAAAACGTTCATGAGAATAATTGAATAATATACAATATAAATGTAAGTAATAAGATGTCCAAAAATGAAATTTTATATGGTTTTAAATTAATTGTTGTATCTAGTATTATGAATTTTGAATCTATCTTTCTTTCTGGTCGATTCTATTATCCTATCTCGTTCCTTTTCGGGAAGGAAAAGTATTGAGTTGGGGAGAGTGTAATGATCCATAAATTTTAATGACTTTTATAACATAATTAACTAAATATTTCTTGAAATTAAACAAATAGATTTTAGTAATGAAAATTTGATATTTGAGATACGTCTATTTAATCATAGAAAGTGTCAGATTTTTATTAGATAATATGCAAGCTAGTTAGGTTGTGTAATTTTCAATTTTAATTTAAAATCAGTTAAGTTTGACGGAAATAAATTATTTTCAGAATCTAAATATTTTTATATAATTAAAATGTAAATCATTTTCTGAGTAAGACGTCACATTTGTTTCGCTAAATTTGAATTGCTCTAGCTCCATTTATCTTATTTTCGGCTTTTTAGCAGCATTTTGGCAACGAATATCGACTTTTAATAAGACGATCGTATTGCTGATATCTATATACCATTCTATTCGTCACGTTGTACTGATCTCTACAGTATATTCATTTGTGCATTCCAACGTCTAGTACATGACCAAATCTGCAAAATAGTTTGCCGTATCGGAACCCGTTTGAGCCTTTTGGTTTCCATGTGACCGTTCAATTGTCCACCACTTGGAAAGTAATAGCCACCTGACTTTTGTCATTCCAACCTGTTCATATATTTGTTGGTTATCCATACTTATTCTCTTTCATTTTTCAATTTAGTTATAAAAAAGGGAATATAATAAGTCACTTATATATTGAAACCCGCATGCTAATCTTCTTTATCACAAAACCACATTTCATCTTGCAATGCATTTTCCATTTCTAGAGCCACCACCTGCTCGTTTCCCCCCAACTTCTTTCGCCGCCTTCTCTCTTCCTTTGTCACGACAACTAACCCATCCCCATTCTCTCCTCGTCTCCGTCCTCCATAGCTAGCAACTTTTCTTTTTCTTGTGATCAAAACCATTTCCAACCTTTCCATTCATGCAACTTTAACCATCTCCATATGCGCCAGCACCACACCACGTGGCATCCATCCTCCATAATGAACATCTCTGGCTCAGACCCATGCCTCCTTCTCTTCACCTTCCACGGTGCCATGTCGGCCCACCAAACTTTCCCTGATCTCCCTCCATATCATCAGCACTGCCGAACACGTCCGCTTACAACCCTCCCTCCAATCCTAGCACCTCCACCGAGTGGCCGCAACATCTCAGCCAAGCTCACCGCCTTGCAAAGATCCATCGTCAAAAGCCCAGCCACCTCCTTTTCCCGTTTCAAACTCCATAACCGCATGTGCTCCCATCAAGACCCTCCACGTTCGGCATTCTAGCAGCCTATCATGCATCCTATCAACCGTGCAACTCCAAGGCTACTTCGCTCCTCCTCTGTTCGACTTCCACTGACCCCTGCCGATCTCACCCTCTTTCCCATTCTCTTTTGTGTTGGCTTTTGAAGAAGTATATATAAAGTTATATTATTTTTCAGTAGCTTGCTCATATGTTGCTCTCTAAAACTTATATGCACATTTGCTCGTATATATGCTTGCATAATGAGATTCTTTTGATTACAGTATTAACTTCCTATTGGAAGCACAGCCGTCCGCCTTGCCAAGCACGTACAGCCATGTCCTCCTTGAGCCACCTTGCGGCCTTCTTCATATATGTTATGTTATAATGGTAATATATTTTAAGACCTAAATTTTGTTTGTTTCATAATGAATAAATAGAAAGAAAGTTATTATGTACATGTTTATATATCAAGTTGGCTTGCATTTTTCTGCTCCTGCTTTTGAAAAAAGAATGTATTCCATATTTTGAGTGTATATATTTATTTGTGTATATATAAAATGCTTAAAGGATTTATATCAATTTATATTAATATGTTTGAAATAGATTTTTGTGATAATGAATATATGTATAATATGTTAAATATGCATTTGAATTTATGTTATTATTTTAGAAATAGATTTTGTAATAAAATTTTATATGAATATAAAAATATATTATATTAATAATATAACTATATGCTTTCATCGAATTCTAGATCGTGCGGTTTTGTTTCACGCTGTCTAGATTCATCCAACAACAGTTTTCTAGCCCTATCGCTTATTCGTGTGCATCTATGTGTCACTATTTCCATTCTCATTGTCCTCTAGCCTTGAAAGGTGAAAAATTACTCATGATTAACATTCTTATATTTAGTAACTTCAATTCACATGCAACGACAATTGGAATATGCTGTTAAATTTGAATTGTTACGTTGTTTAATTGCTATGATATGCCATTATCTGCAATTGTTTACCTATGACATATGACACCATAACCTGTTATATATATTATACTTAAATTTGTTACTAATGATATGCCTGCTATTGATATGTATGTCAATTTATAATATTATTTTGTTGATCTCAATCAAATAATTCCCTATTAGTTTAGAAATTCCCCACGAGTTGAAATGATACATACCCGAACGATCTTATAGATTAGGGTAAAATCGTTATGGGTTGAAATGATATATCCAAGCGATTTTCATTGATTTTGAAATTTTAGGATTGCGGATTGAAATGATATAAACCTGCAAATTTAAAATAATTATGGATTGAAATCATAAATGTCTGTATCACTTGACCATAAGAAAGAAAACTATATATGCACATCATTGTTCTATTTTTGAAAATGATTTCCATGGTATTGAAAGGAAATATATGGATTTTAACAAATGTTGATTTAAAAATATGATATATAAATTTTATTTTTATATATGTGCAAATTTTTTTAAAAAAAATTATACATTTGAAAATTTTAAATTTAAAAGTTTGTTTTGAAAATATAAATTTTAAGATTTTACTTATGATTACATATATATATATATAATAAGATGTAATATAAAATAAAATTTAATACTAAGATTTAATTTAGAAAAATTTGGTTTAATTAGTATGCACATAATATGTTTACGTATTTATATAAAATTATATTAATATTTTAAAAATAGATTTTGTAATACATTTAATAAAGTATGCTTGGAAAGATAAATTGGAATTGATTTGAAATATTATTTGTTTAAGAATTGGATATAAATACGTATTGATTTGAAACTTATTTATTTTAAGATTTTCAAATGTACGAAGTTTATAACTTGATAACTTAAGTGATTAAGGCAATCAAATGAATATTTTCAAATTTGAATAAATTGATATTTAATATTTAGTTTTAAATTTAAATTTGTAATTTGAGATTTTATCTAAATGTTTATAAAAGTGATTATTGATTCTATTTAAATTTGTAAATTGAGATTTTATTTAAATGTTATCCAAATGATTAAGTGAATATTTTTGAATCTAAATAAAGTTAAAGTTGAATTTTGAAATAAATGAAATTTATCAAATTGATTTATTATAAACTGTATGAATATTTAAACTTTGAAACCTGCTGAAATTGGAATTGGATTAAAATGAAGTTCATACTTGGATTTGAAATCGATATAGATTAAAAATGGTTTAATGAGAATCTGAATTGAACCTTTAACTTTTTAGTTGGAATTGTTGAGCCGAGATTTATTTAAATTGAACTTTAGAATTAAAGTTGATTTGAATTGATTTGTGAAATTGGAAGAAACAATTCTAACTTTGAACTATTTTCGATATATATATTTCAATATATAAACTATTATTATATATAAACTATTTTAAATCTATAACCTATTTTTATAATATATAAACTATTTTTAATTTATAACTATTTCAATATATAAACTATTTTTATATTTAATATAAGTTGGAACTATTATGATTTAGATTAAATGCATTTAAGTGCGAATACTTTGATATAATGATTTAGAAAATGAATATGATTTAAAGTAATTTGATTTAAAGTGATATGATTTCGGTATTGATATGATTTTGAAATGAACATGGTATTTTGATATGATGTATGAACTGTTTGAAATAAAAATAACCATGGTGTGAAATAAGCATTTGGTTGTTAAAGAGACCAGGATTGGATATTTCCATACTCCTGCCAATATCGAAAACCGCTTTAACAATAATGCACATGGTGGAGATCACAAAACAAAGTAGGATGGTTTGGCGAACGATTCTATATGAGGTATTAACATAGCCCTGTCTCCCGCGAGTCAACTTGATGTGACTAAAACAGGAGCCACACAGGGCCATGTGAGGTCGCACCTCCGGTCGAGCACATTTCTTCGATACCATTCTATTACATTATGATTTGATTAGGTGCAACTTTGATTTAGGAGTGTGTCTTGAGGTGGGAGGTAGTAACTGCTATGCGTTACCACCAGTCCGGATCCGCAAAATGGTAGAATCCTAACCTGGGCATTGCCTCGCGTGCTTTGTCACATGCCTAATTGCGCCCTTTACGAGTTTGGTTTGTACCATACCTATGTAGTGCCCTCTGATAGCCATCCAATTTATGGAGGAATTACGGTACTGTATAGACTACGGGAATATATAAAAATGTGTTAATGGGGATATGGGTAACGTCTTAATGTTATTTTAATAGTTTACTTTACTGTAGACATTATCTATGTAGCGTATTGTACTATGTATGTAAATAGTTTAACGGATGCTTAAAGCATTGGAATCCGAAACATCCTTTAAATTATTTTTTATTTCAGTGGATATTTCACTTGAGTTGAATTTACTGGTATAAGAACATTAATCATGACTTGAGTATTTTGTGTTTTGCTTTATGCTTGGGTCAAACCGAGTGTCAAGGCATTTGAGACTCATCTTTGGAGCTTTGGAGCTTCGCTTGGAGATCGACCTTCATCTACTCAGCTATTCTGTTATTTTAGTTTATTCCAGCTGTTTATGTTCAGACCTGTCATCTGCTTTTGTATTCGAGACTGCATTGTATTTGAGATTTCTATTGTATCTTGTTTAGACTCTGATGTTTATATTGTAGCTTCATGAACTACTATTTATTTATTCCATTGCTTATTATTGTAATACTTTGCGTCTGTGATTTTAAGATTGACTTATTTACTGAGTTTTGCCAAATATAAATTAACAATTTGTTGTTTTGAGCAATTCAAGTCTGACATGAGTGCATGATTGCTGATTTGAATGATTCAAAATGCCAGGTCATTACAAGTGGTATTAGAGCTCTAATTTAGGCAGAACTTAACATATGGAGTAGAATCAATTATAGAATTATGTTCATTCGTGCTTGAAATTCTTTGTCCTGTATTAGGATTTCTTTGAATTTTGAATCTTTCCCTTTTCTGAATCCATTCTTATCCTTCCTGTTCGTGTTCTTCTTGATATTGGAGCACATTATAGCTCTATTTATGTTGATATCTGTAATAAATTTGAGCTCGTCTTGCCACCTCAGTTGGTAGCTTCATCCGTGTGTGTGTGATTAATCCTATTGGTGATCCCGCCAACCTTAGTATGATTTGGAAAGGGATGAAACTCATTTACAACAAGCGTCGATTCACTGGAGATTTATGTATCCTCGGTTTTGATGCAGTTATTTCTTATAAATCCTGATTCGTTTCTCGAGTAAATGACCGAGTAATTCTCCTGTGATCGTTTGTCGATTGCCTCAAGATTAGGCAGGCAGTTTTATCTTTTCGCTTGATTCTTAACCTAGTGATCTTGACTCTCCACGATAGTTTGAGGTTATCCAGATGTTCGATAAAGTCACTTCTCTCCCTCCTAAGCGGGAAATTGAATTCCACATCGACCTTATTCCTGGAGCTCGACTTGATGTCCCTCTTCCCGGATGAATGGTTTCTGTGAATGGTTAGTCATATCCTTTGGATCAATCTCGATGTTCTTAATGAGTTTGTCCTGATTTTCGTTGATGATATTCTCATCATTTCTAAGTATTGGTTGACCCATTTAAGATCACCGTGTTTAATATAATCTATCCATCTTTTCTCCTTTGAAATTTAATTATATTATCTTCCTTTTAGGCTATCTTCATTGTTAAAATTCTCTGTGATTAGGTCCCTCTAATTCTGAATCTCTATCCTTGTTCTAAATCCATTCTTAAATCACCCTCTGAGGGAATGTATTTGTAATTATTATAAAATGTTTTATATTGTGTCATTTGAGTTGTTAAGTTTGATTTGGGGTTTCGATCGATTCGTCTGGCCAATGCTATCAATAGGAATTCCAAAACACTTGAACAAAGCAAACATACACAATATTGATTTCGAAATTGATAAATGAAATAATATTATGTATGATTATATTTTATATATAATAAGGATAATTTTCTGAAATTAGATAATTAAATGAATTGGTTGTTAGAAATGATTCATTCATTGTTTTGTTGACACTCCTGCACCATTAACTATTGTTGTATGTTATAAGAAGATGAACTTTCAAAACATGGTTTATAAATTTGATTTGCAAATGAATATAAATTAATTATTGGAGAATTAAATTTTCGGCGCTTTTCAAAAATTTGGTTTTCAAAGTTTTGAAAAATATATATTACTATTATTTGAAACTATTTTTGAATGAAATTTGTTTCAAAAGAATTTTAAAAGAAGTAAGTCAGTACTCTCCTCTTATGTCGCTGGAAATTTTTTTGATGATGACTGCAATATCATCGATATTCATTTTTGAGTCTCAGAGTGAAGTGACCACTTAGTAGCTTTGCTACACTTCTGTTTTGGAAAATGGATTTGATTTGAATTTCTTAAGTACGATTTGATGTACAAATACATATAATGTATATATTTATTTCAAAATGGTTAGAAGTGAAACCGAGAATTTAACTCTTAAGTTTCATGTTAAATGATGGTTTTCAATTATTGAAATAAAGCAATTTTTTTGAGTTATTGGAGTGGATAAAATGTTAAATGAAACTGAAATAACTTGAAACCATAGGAAAATTAATTTATATAATACTCAATTGCATTCTAAAACATAAATAACTTGCCTGAAATATTCAAAATTAAAATGTTTCTGAGAATATGTAATTGAATAATATATAATATAAATGTAAGTAATGAGATATCCAAAAATGAAATTTATACGGTTTTAAATTAATTGTTGTATCTAGTATTATGAATTTTGAATCTATCTTTCTTTCAGGTCTATTCTATTCTCTTATCTCGTTCCTTTTCAGGGACGAAAAGTTTTGAGCGAGGAGAGTGTAACAACCCCTAAATTTTAACGATTTGTATAACGTAATTAACTAAATTTTTCTTTGCAAATAGATTTTAGCAATGAAAATTAAATACTTGAGATACGTCTATTTAATTGTAGCAAGTATCAGATTTTCATTGGGTAATATGTAAGTTAGTTCTGTTATGTAATTTTCAATTTCAATTTAAAATCAATTAAATTTGATGGAAATAAAAAAAATTCAAATCCGAATATTTTCATATAATAAAAATGTAAATCATTTTCTAATGAGACGCCATATTTTGTTTTGCCAAATTAGGATTGCTCTAGCTCTATTTATCTTATTTTCGGCGTTTTAGCAGCATTTTGGCAGCGAATATCGACTTTTAATAGGATGATCGTATTGCTGATATCTATGGCCCATCATGTTTGCCTCGTCGTGGTGATCTCCATAATATATTCTTTTGTGCATTCCGACGTCTGGTACACGACGAAATCTGCGAAAAAATCACCGTATAGGTACCCCTTTGAGCCTTTTGGTTTCCATGCGACTATTCAATTGTCCACCACTTGGAAACTAATAGTCACCTTACTTTTGTTATTCCAATCCGTTCATATATTTTTTTGGATATTCGTACTCATTCTCTTCCATTTTCCAATTCGGTTATTTAAAAAAGGGAATATAATAAGTCACTTATATTTTGAAACCTGCTTGCTAATCTTCTTTATCACAAAACCACATTTCATTTTGCAATGCATTTTCCATTTTCAGAGCCACCACCTGCTCATTTCCCCACAACTTCTTTTCGCCACGTTCTCTCTTCCTTTGCCACGACAACTAACCCATCGCCATTCTCTTTACATCTCTGTAATGCCCCACCCCGAGACCCACCTTAGCAAAGAGAATTAACAAGTAATCCCATCTACTAAAGCGGAGAATAGGGCTGGTTAAGGGCGACCATCTATAATTTTGTCTTAAACATCCATTGAATACGTCGGTAATTGCATTATAATTTTTCAACTCAAGTGGATCGACATACCCAGTATATGCTTAATCCAAAAATATAGGTGGCTAACGGATCTATCAGAACAAAATACAATAACCGAATGTAAATCACATCACAGAACAGTAACCAACATCATATATATACATATGCACTGAAACACGTTAAGTGCAATACAATATGAATACAATAAAGGTGGTACAAGACCACATAATATACATCGAATCAAATGTAAAAACATCAGAGTATGCAGAAGAAATAAAATATTCAAGAGAAAGAAAAACCGATATCCAGCATCAACTTCAAGCTAAGCCCTATAGATGATACCTGAAACAACTCGGTCTGACCCGAGTGAAAACACACGGGTCATGCTAGCTAGAACTTATCATTAGTAAAGGTGATGATAAGAGATAAGGGGAAAACCATTCCATCGTTACCAATGGAATGATATAGATCATCAAGTTATCTCTAGAGTGATACATCAATGGTTCATCATGATTGCATAGAGGAATACAATATGTATATTAGATAGACACGGTTCATCTAATTATATATATAATCGAATGAAACGGGTGAGGATATGGACCATAAAGTAAATCTTCATAAGATAATAAAACTTCAAGAATCCATCATAAATAAAACTCATCTAATAGAAACTTCTTAATTATTATACCTCATCTCATCGGTATAAATATAAATACATCTCAAATCCATCATTAAACTCATTATAAAGGAATCTCCATAATCATTGATACCTCATATCATTGGTATAAATATAAATATATCTTAGATCTACTATCAACACTCATCATAAAAGCATTACCATAATTTATACCACATCTCATTGGTATAAATATATATAATGTCTCAAATCCATCTTGACAGAGCCCGGAAAGAATCCAAAACATCATATTCGAAATCACAAATAAAACCATGTATGTCAATAAGCCTTTTTCTTACATAAGGCTATACTAAAGCATCATCATCAAAATAGTGAAATTGAAACACCTAAAACCTCATGGAAAACAGCACGTGCATTTACACCTTGACTAGTACTACCATTATTTCGTACCATTCATCGTAATGACTTGGGGTCACATAACATCATAACATCGTGATCATCTTGATTGACTATAGTCGGAAACATCTTGATGACACCCAGTCAAAAAAACCCGAATAATAACATCGTGATGACTGGAGTCGAGTAATAACTTCATGAACATCATGATGACTCCAATCGATTCCTCGGTCCGTAGCACTAGTAACATCGTGAATGTGTCTCAACTTCTCGAATAGGAACCCAATAGGCGTCAACGTACGTCCCATACCATACGTTCTTTCCTATTGGTTTACTAATCGTTAGTCGATGCCGCAATAGAAAACCATCATAAAACATCATCAAATAAACACTGCCTCATCTCATCGGCGAGTGTAAGATACTTAACTCGTCTTATCTCTTACTTTGACGAGTTTTAAGTGACATCGAGACTTGTCTCATTTTATCGACAAGTAAAAATTCATCATAAATATCGAAATCATCACCAATCCATCATAACAACTTGCCTCATCTCCTAGGAAAGTAAAAGAACATCATGATGGTTATTTCTAACCATAGTTGCAAATTAAAACTAAACATCAATATGGCCTCATTTCATCGGCCATCATAAAATACATCTAGATTGGTTCGTCGTCGAATGCACTCAAAGAGTAATTCTCAAACCAATAATTTTCACCAAAATTTGGTAACTTCTAAGGTCAACGAAGAAGTTATGGTCAAATTCAATAATTTGAAGTCAATACGAATTCTATTCAAATTTAACCCAAATCTGAAATTTGAATTTCAAATGCTCCAAATATAGCTAGCCTACTTATAGGCATCATAGCTCTGAAAATATCTCAAAAACATCATTAAAACCGAAGGGAATGAGAGCAAAACGAGCTAATACAATTCTAAGGTCAACGATTGTTGTCGCTGTCATTTTGCTCTTAGGACAGCAGCATACAACCATAATTTAGACCAAACAAACTTCAAAATTTCAGAAATCACAATGAATGAAATTTGTAGCACATTATCTACGCTTTCCAAAACATCCAAAATTATCAAAATTGGTTAAGAAACGAAGAAGTTATGGTCAAATTCGTTTCGGTTTCAAACACCGAGCAAATATTGATTTTGCTCTCGGGTTAGCAGTAGAAAAATTAGATTTTGACATAGCTAACCAGAAAATTACAGAAAACTCAAAATATAAAAGTTGTAACACATGATTTATTATTTTCAGAACATCTAAAATTATCAAGATCGGTTAAGAAACGAAAAGGTTATGGCCAATTTCGTTTCAGCTTCAAGGACAGAGCAAATATTGGTTTTGCTCTCGGGTTAACAGAATAAAAATTCAATTTTGACATAGCTAACCACAAAATTATAGAAAAATCAATGCATTAAAGTTGTAACATATGACTTAAGCTTTCCGAAACATCCAAAATTATCAAAATTTGGATAAAAATTGAAGTAGTTATGGCCAAAACAATGTGACAGCAGAAAATAGAAAATAACAAAGACGAAATGTAACCTTATTAATACGAAAATTCAACTCAAAACTTTGATTTTGGCTAGAGTTTGTAAGATTTTACACTTACCAATTGATTTTCAGTGAATCAGTAAGGATTTGCAAGCAAGGTTAAGCCTTTAGCATAAGATTGGAGCCCTAAACATTTGAAAATAGAAAAAAACAATACATGCAAAGAAGAAATTGATCAAAACAAAATTTACAGCAAACAATCTAGGGTTTTAGATGGATTCTAAGATAGAATAGGTTGGAGATTACCTTCTTTTATGATTCTAACTTGAATTAGGCTTTTAAGTTTGCAAAGACTGAGCTTGAAAGATTAAATTTTGAAGAGGGTAGCCATTGTTTTGTACTTTGAAGCTTTTTCTTTTCTGATTTAGGTTTTACTGTAATGAGTTTTGGGTGAAAAGGAACGCACTTCATTAGAAAACTCTAGAATTTGGGCTATTTGATGTTTACTACACCCAATTAGCCCATTCTCATACTTAGAAAATTATTTAGGCTAATATACATAGGTTTTATACTATTTTTAACATAACTTTCTCTATTAACTTCTTTTTACATGAGACAAAATGCATTCTTCATATTTTAATAAGGTGAAAATGATTAACATAATAATTTTTTTTACTTAAAAATATTATTTTTCTAAGAAACTATTAATTTACACAATATTTGACAATATTGTTATTTTTAGACAAAAATCCACAATTTTAAACAATCAGAGTCAAATAAAAATTATTTCTTAACACAAATAAGTGTATTAAATGTTTTAGCACTTTTTAAAGTATTGCAACACTATTTTCAATCATGAATACACTTAGAAAAATTCATTTTCTTCTCATTTGCCCTTTTTATTCACTATAAAAGGCTATTATTGGAATAAAATCTCAATACTTCCCATTTTGACACAATAAATAACTAACATCATTTATTTTCGACCCATTTTCACAAATAAAATATTCTATGCTTATTTTCACTCATTTATATTTATTCCAACCATCAATATGTTGAAATAACATTTTATGAGACAAATTAACTCACATAAATTAAAAACCCAAGTTTTATTCGTCAAAACATTGTTTATATAAAATAAACAATATTAACTTACATTTCATTCCTCCAATTCATTCACAATCGCGATATTAAATTATTATTTGCATCATAATTTAATATTAACGGTAATCTTGAAAATCCGGGTTGTTACAATCTCCATCCTCCGTAGCTGGCAACCACCAGTCCCTTCTTCTTTTGTTTGTAACCAAAACAATTTCCCACCTTTCCATTCATGCAACATCAACCATCTCCACATACGCAGCACCCCACCACGCGACAACCATACTCTACAATGAACATCTCCGCCTCACACCCATGTCGCATTCTCTTCACCTTTTACAGTGCCACGTCAACCCGCCAAACCTTCCCTGAGCTTCCTCTGTATCATTAGCACTACCGAACGCATCTGCCTGCAACCCTCCCTCCGATCGTAACAACTCTACCGAATGGTCGCAACAACGCAGCCGATCTCACCACCTGACAGAGATCCATCACTAAAAGCCTAACCACTTCCTTTTCCCGTTTCAAACGCCATAACCGCCTGTGCTCCCCTCATGGCCCTCTAAGTTCGGAAGCCTGGCAGCCTATGACACATCCCATCAAAGTGCAACTCCAAGGCTACTCCGCTCCTTCCCTATTCGACTTCCACGAATCCTTGTCGATCTTACCCTCTTTCCCTTTCTCTTTTGTGATAGCTTTTGAAGAAGTATATACAAAGTTATATTATTTTCAGTAGCCTGCTCGTATATTGCTCTATGGAGCTTATATGCACATATTTGCTTGTATATATGCTTGTATATTGAGATTCTTTTAATTGCAATATTAACTTCCTATTGCAAGCACAGCCGTCCGCCTTGCCAAGCACTTACAGTCATGTCCTCCTTGAGCCACCTTGCAGCCTTTTTATATATGTTATACTATAAAGGTAATACATTATAAGTCCTAAATTTTTCCCGTTTCTAATGAAGAAATAAAAAAGAGAAAGTTGTTTTGTATATGTTTATATGTCAAGTTGGCTCGCATTTGTCTGCTCCTGCTTTCGAAAAAAAGAATATATTTCATATTTTGAGTGTGTGTATGTATATGTATATAATGTTTAAAGGATTTATATCAATTTATGTTAATACGTTTGAAAAAAAAATTTGTGACAATGAATACATGTATAATATGCTAAATATGTATTTGAATTTATGTTATTATTTTAAAAATAGATTTTGTAATAAAATTTTATATAAATATTAAAATTATATATATATATATAACTATCCGCTTTCATCGAATTCTAGATCATGCTATTTTGTTTCACCGTTGTCCAGATTCATTCAACAATAGTTTTCTAGCCTTAACGCTTATCCGTGTGCCTGTCCGTGTCATTGTTTCCATTCTGATCGTCCTTTAGCCTCGAAAGGTGAGCAATCACTGATTGACATTCTTATATTTAGTAAATTTAATTCACATGAAATGACGATTGGGACATGCAGTTAAATTTGAATTGTTAAGTTATTTAATTTCTAAATATTATACGCCATTATCTGCAATTATTTATCTATGACATATGACACCATAACCTGTTATATATGTTATATTTAAATTTGTTACTAGTGATATGCTTGCTATTGATGTATATGTCAGTTTATAATATTATTTTGTTGATCTCACTTTGCAAATTCCCTATTAGTTTAGAAATTCCCTATGGGTTGAAATGATACATACCTGAACGATCTTATGGGTTAGGGGAAAATCATTATGGGTTGCAATGATAAACCCAAACGATTTTCATTGATTTTAAAATTTTGGGATTGCGAGTTGAAATGATATAAACCCATAAATTTAAAATAATTACGAATTGAAATTATAAATATCCATATCAATTTTACCATAGGATAGAAAACTATATACGAACACCGTTGGTCTATTTTTGAAAATGATTTCCATGGTATTGAAAGGAAATATATAGATTTTAACAAATGTTGATTTTAAAATATGATATACAAATTTTATTCTTATATATGCGAAAATTTATATTTTTTTTAAATTATATATTTGAAAATGTTAAATTTATGTTAGTTTTGAAATATAAATTTTAAGATTTTACTTATAATTTTTTATATATAAAATAAAATTTAATATAAAATAAAATTTAATAATCGATTTTAATTTAGAAAAATTTAACTTAATTAGTATATATAATATGATTAAGTATTTATATAAATTATATTAATATTTTAAAAATAGATTTTGTAATAAATTTAATAAAGTATGGTTGGAAAGACAAATTGAAATTGATTTGAAATATTACTTGTTTAAGAATTGGATATAAATACTTATTGATTTGAAACTTATTTATTTTAAGATTTTTAAAAATATGAAATTTATAACTTGATAACTTGAGTGTTTAAGGTGATTAAATGAATATTTTCAAATTTGAATAAATCAAAATTGAATATTTAGTTTTAAATTTAAATGTATAATTTGAGATTTTATCTAAACGTTCATAAAAGTGATTATTGATTCTATTTAAATTTGTAAATTGAGATTTTATTTAAATGTTATCAAAATGTTTAAGTGAATATTTTTGAATTTAAATAAAGTTATATTTCAATTTTGAAATAAATGAAATTTATCAAATTGAGTTATTGTAAATTATTTGAATATTTAATAACTTTAAAACCTATTGAAAAAAGAATTGGATTAAATCCCGGGATTTGAAATAGATATAGATTAAAAATGGCTTTAATAAGAATTTGAATTAAACCTTTAACTTTTTAATTGAACTTGTTGAGCTGAGATTTATTTAAATTGAACTTTGGAATTTAAAGTTGATTTGAATTGATTTATGAAATTGGAAGAAACAATTCTAACTTGAAACTATTTAATATATATATATAATCTATTTTTATTTATAAACTATTTTAAATCTATAACCTATTTTTAAATATATAAACTAATTTTAATTTATAATTAAATAAACTGTTTAATTTAGAACTGTTATGATTTAGACTAAATGGATTTAAATGTGAATACTTTGATATAATGATTTAGAAAATGAATATGATTTAAAGTAATATGATTTAAGGTGATTTGATTTCGAGATTGATATGATTTTGAATGATATGATATATGAATTGATTGAAATAAAAATAACCACGGTGAGAAATAAGCCTTTGGTTGTAAAGGAGATCGGGATCGGATATTGTCGTACTCTTTGCCATTACCGAAAACCACTTTAACGACCGTGCACGTGGTAGAGATCTCAGAACGAAGTAGGATGGTTTGGCGAATGATTCTATATGAGGTATTAACACAGCCCTAACTCCCATGAGTTAGCTTGATGTGACTAAAACAGGGGCCACGTCGGACCAAGTGAAGTCGCATCTCCGATCGGGGACATTTCTTCGATACCATTCTGTAACTTTGTGATTTGATTAGGTGGACCTTTGATTTAGGAGTGTGCCTCGAGGTGGGCAGTAGTAGCTGCTATGCATTACCACCAGTCTGGATCCGCAAAACGGTAGAATCCTAACCTGGACATTGCCTCGCATGCCTTGTCACATGTCTTATCGCGCCCTCTACGAGTTTTGTTTGTACCATACCTATGGAGTGCCCTCTGATAGCCCTCCAGTTTACAGTGGAATAACAATACTGTATAAACTATGGGAATAGATAAAAATGTGTTAAGGGGGACATGGGTAACATCTTAATGCTATTTTAATAGTTTACTATAGACATTATCTATGTAGCTTATTGTACTATGTATGAAGATAGTTTAATGGATCCTTAAAGGATTGGAATTTGAAACATCCTTTAAGTTATTTTGCATTTCAGTTGACATTTCACTTGAGTTGAATTTACTGGTATATGAATATTCAACCCGACTCGAGTGTTTTGTGTTTTTCTTTATGCTCAGGTCAAACTAAGTAATACAGCATTTGAGACTCACCTTTAGAGCTTTGGAGCTTCGCTTGGAGATCTATCTTCGTCTACTCGGCTATTTTGGTATTTCAGTTTATTCCAATTGTTTATGCTCAGACTTCTCATCTACTTTCATATTCGAGACTACATTGTATATAAGATTTCTATTATATCTTGTTTAGACTATGATGTTTATATAGTAACTTCATGAACTACCATTTATTTATTTCGCTGCTTATTGTTGTAATACTCTATGTCTGCGATTTTGTGATTATACCGTATATGCTAAGTTTTGCCAAATATAAATTGATAATATGTTGTTTTGAGCAATTCAAGTCTAAGATGAGTGGATGGTTGTCGATTTGAACGGTTCGAAATGCTAGGTAATTACAGAATACTATTAATCTTAAGCTATAGTTGGGCATAAGTTAAAGCACTTGATGTGAAATGTTAATCAAGAGAGGGTTCATCTCCTTTAAATAAATAGTTATTATCACTATAACCGATTGTGAACATATATTAAAGTTATTAGCCAAAGCAATTCGATTAATTGACTATTTGTTCAAATAGAACCATGTGGTTTAAATTTGCACTTCACAATTAACAATGCATATTGTAGGATCTCTCTACTAAAACCTAAAGATGGAACTCTAACGTATTGTAGTCACCTTGGAGTAATCTTTTGGTGATAAATATGAGTTCGGTTTAATTATATAGTCTTAAGTAAATTGAGGAGGTATGTACTGAAATCAACAAACACATCATTACTACTCAAAGCTAACAGTTTGATTCCCATTTTTGTGCCTAGGTAAGGATACAAAAATATAATACAACATAGTGGCATTAGGCCTACATACGGAGATACTGACATAAAAACCTTGTACAACCAAATCAAAATAACAAAAAATGCATACAATTCCTCCTACTTCACTTATGTTTCCATTATTTCATCTACCCCTAAAATGCACTGCGATGACCCACCCTTCATTCCACAGAAAGACATATCATCAATAAGAAAGAAAGAGGTAGAAATAGAAGAGATAAAAGAAAGAACTAAACAATATCAGAATCTCACAGCGGAAATGGAACAAAATATAATATATCACATAGATATCACATAGTATTTACATAAGTGTTACACAGATTACACAACATCTACACATTAGACAATTATAAAGACCTGTCTAACCATTACATTACAAAATACAACAGACAGACTTCACACAGCATAAATAGATAGATATAGCTACGTCTGGACTCCTGCTCCAAGCTTCCAAAATTCATCAAGCAAAACTTGATCACTTGGCTACTCATATAAATTCGAGTACCCAAGAGTTTAAGAAAAACAGAAATAAACTCCGGGTCAGACATGGGTCTGGTGTGAGTAAACGGGTTAAAGTTGTTTAACTTTAAAAATCATTTGAAAACATAGGTATCACGTAAGACTTCTCACACATAAACATGGGTAAGGTTTTACCTTACGCTAACCAAAACATTTGATAGGAAATCCAGTGACATTATTATAGGGTCTAGGATTTTCAATATAAAATACAAAAATAGCTGAAATGCTTACATCTCACGTTCCAACATAGTTGGGAACAATCAAAACGTACGATACTTATTGGAGATTGGATTCCATACAATGGCAGGGCTACTAGGGTACCGCCCATCACAGTACATGGCCTAGATCAACGTACCGAGGATCTCTCCCGACCCCCTGCAACACAAAGCCGAAACCATCCCTTATTGGACAGTCCCGAATAAGACAACCCCGCAGTTGTAGCTAGCAACCGCCCACATAGTCGAATAAAAAAGGTACTCTAGACATGGGTAAATCTTATCCTACTTGGGTGCTACCCACTTAACCTTGCTGAACCTCCCATGTTTTAGCCATTCCTGCTTGATGAGCCTTGAGGCTATGATTACCTTTAAGAACACATCTTGGAATGCTCATCATCCTCCATTGAGATGGTCTGATAGCATTTATCCATACAAGTTCGTTACGGTTTCGAACGAAACCGATGGCATTATCTCATTACACTCATTTTGGAATCACCCTTAGAGTTAATGACAATAACCCTTGCACTCTAAAACTCCATCTCGATCTTCACTTTGAGATGTCACGACCTATCGTTTAACTTGGATCGATGTGGTTTTTGGATATCCAAATTTGGAAATACGATCCCGGTCTCTCCGAAATCCAAACATATCTTAAAGGTCAAGTTGTTTAAGGTTTAAAAAATTTAATTTAATTCAATACTTTGAATTCACACAACATTTAACATAGATAAATATCACACATTTATCACAGATATATCCAATATCACATCACAGAATACCATAGAATATCATCCAATAGATATCAACCAATCCAGATATTCTACACAAACAATCATCCACAAGCAAGAATTATTAACCTATATCATAACTAATTTAATTAACTTAAATTAAATTAATTACTTAATAATTAATCACCAAATCCTGCTTAATTAATCATTAATTAATTACAATCCATTTAGTTAATTAATCACTCCTTAATTACCTTATCCATCAATTAATTAATCTCTAATCACAGATTAATTTATCCTTTAACTATTCATTAATAAACCTCAATTATTAATTAATATCTCTGAATACAATTTAATTAATACTTAATTACTTTATAATCAATTAATTAATCTTTAATTAACTAATTAATTATCCCTTAATTAATAATTAATAAACCTTAATTATTAATTAACAAAACTTAATTACAAATTAATTAATCCTTAATTGCCAGTTATTCAATCCTTAATTAACCGTTAACTAATCCTTAATAATTCTTTAATTGGAGATTAATTATCCTTTAATTATTAATTAAATAAACCTAATTATATTAACTAATAAAACTTAATTACAAATTAAGTTCTTCTTAATTACAAATAAATTAATAATTAATTACCCATTTATCAATTCTTAATTAACAATTTATCAATTCTTAATTACCAATTTATTTATCTCTAATTACTTAATTAATAATCCTTAATTACAAATTAATTAACCTCTAATAAATTAACTTCTAACCCTCGATTATTAGTTATAAATCCTAAATCGTTAATTAATCACATTAATTAGTTATACTTAAGTTAATTTCTTAATTAATCCTTTAACATTAATTAATTAAATTAGTTAATTTACCCTAAATTTCTTAATTAACTTAATTAATCTCAACTCATTAAAACTTTAATTAACCTTAAGACAAACATTATCTTGATTTATGGTTTAATTATCATTTACATATTTACAACATTTTACCTTTATAATTAACTTCCTTAACTAAACATTTAATTAAGTTTTGACATAAAATAAACATTTGACTTGATAAATTAAAGTTACTAAATCATAATTTCCTTTAAATACTTAAAACATTACCAAGTAATAGTTTAAACTAAACTTAATTTAGATTTTAAAACTTTCTTTTATAAAACCTTTAAAACCATTAAAAACTATATTTAAACATTATACCTTAAAATTTTAAATTTCATTTCTAACTTAACATTTAAAATAACTTAAAATTTTACTTAACAAAATTTAAATTAAACAAACTTCAAAATTTCTTAATCAAATGTCAAAGATAACAATTATTATATATAAAGGAAGTTTATATAAGAAAGTTTTAACTAAATTTATTTTCAAATTTCAAAAAAACTTGTTTTAAAACCTTTTAAAAACTGTTTAAAAATCTACTTCGGTCGAACCCGAGCCCTAACCGGGTGCTACCCCAAGTTCCCTTCTTTTTCTCATTTTTTAAAAAAACTTAGTTTATTTTTAAGTTGAAACCTGAAGACTAAACACTCATGATCTACTCGGGTACTCCTTCGAGCAAATGCCCCTACCCAAACCACAACAAAACCCACCGACACACCCAAAATCCACCGTCCACGTGCACCGGCGTTAGAGCTGCCTCCGACCTTCGACCTCCGTTGAACCCTCCGGCACATCGACCATCATCCCTTCATCAGTTCCTGACCATCCAAACACTAGCACAAGCCTCAAATCAAAATCGAGGCACACAGATGAAACTGGAACAAAAACCCAAACTAGAAAAAACTCATCGTCCAAGCTATTCCGACCACCAGAGGTCGAGCAACTCCAGCCACACCTTGCCGACCTTCCACGCCACCATCTCCTAAAGTCCGATGCCATCGATCAACCAGAGACCCCGCGATGTCCACAATCCTGACCTTAAACTAAACTAGGGTTCAAAAACTATTTCAGTCCACCACCGATGCCATGACGAATAGTTGTCACTTCCACCATTTTTGCCAACATCCCTGATCGCCAACCTTCCTCCAGACGAAACCCCAAGGCCTCACCATTCTCTAGTCGCCAGAAACAGACCAAAACACATTTTTCGGTCATTCCCAAAATGCACACCCGATACTAAACTAAAAAATGTGATTTTCTTCTTAAAAATCATATTTTTCAATATCAATTCAAGTTATAAACATGAATCAATAATCCTTGATGCTGGATTTAATATATTCTTAAGTTTTCTATTGTTCTCCCTGTTTTCCTAGATAATTACAAATTTAATTTGCTTAAATATAATTATAAACCTTGATATGTGTTTAAACAAACAAAAGTTGTTTGAATCTAGAACCAAACGTAGAATAGGTTGAGAGGTATTGAATTTGGATTTAATTTCAAATCTGTAACTTATGAAACAGAGAAGAACTGACATGCACAGTTCAAACATAAACAAACATACATGAATTCACACTTGTATACACATATTCAAAGCATCACTTATCTTAGAATTTCACAAGAAACAACCATGTATTTACTTAAACTTTTTAAATAAAGAGTTTACTCACTTGTTTTAAAAAGGCAGAGGGCTTGAAAACTGGATTGAAAACTTCGATTGTTTGAAAGCTTGTTTTACTGGAAACCTTGAATTGCTGAGATGATTTAAGAATTTGATTGGTTTTACTGGAAAATACTTGATGTTGCTTTGAGAAGGTTGAAGCTTGTTTGCTGATCTTTTGTTAGAGGCATGTTTACAGGTTTGGTTTGTTGAAAAATGCTTTATCTTCTGGTTGAAAATTGATTTACAGGCTTTAGTCTTGGTTTGCTTGAAAATGATTTTACAGGTTGAGTTCTTGCTTTGAAAAAAGAAGATAAGAAAAGAAATAGAAGAGAGGGGATATATGTTTATATAATGTAAATTATGATTTATTAAAAGTTAAAGAAAATAAAAAGGATGACACTTGTTCAAATGGTTAACATTTGTCATTACCATTATTCAACTCTTTACACATGTTATCAACATGCTTTATAATTAAACACTTGTAATGATACATTTTTATTTATTTTAAAATGTTAATATAAAGCTTTTATATTTATTTTCCTATTAAATAAGTGCATTTCTAAATTAATAAATGCTTTTCTTAATTTTAGATAAATAAAATCCTTTAAAGAAAATAGAATAAAAACCAATTATATTCTAAATAAAATCATAAAAAATATGTTTAATCCATTTTTAAATGTTAACATAAAACTTTTGCATTTATTTACCAATTAATTAAATACTTTCTAAATTTATATAAATAACTTCTTTAAGGAAAATAATATAAAACAAATCTTATTCTAAATAAAAACCTTATTCTTATATTTTTACATCCAAAATATTTTTAAGATATATATCCTTTAAATTCCAAATTTAAATCCAAATTTCAAATTAAAATTCAATTTAAAATCCAATTCAAAATCAATTAATATATATTTTTTAAACGAGCACAAATTAATTTGAAAATAATAATTCTATTTAAAAATCTATTTATAAAACAATCCATTTTTAAATTTATAAATAATTATTCTATTTAAAATCTATTTATATCTATATTTAAAAACATCATATTATTATTATTATTATTTAAAAATAACAATTTTATCAATTTTAAATAATTAATAAAGAGATTATCACATTTTAAATTGTTTTAAATTCCGGGATATCACATTCCTCCCCCTTAAAAGAATTTCGTCACCGAAATTTAAAACAAAAGATAATCCTAAATTTTTATTTCATTTTAACAATCCAAGCATACATATCAGCCATATACTAACAACCAAACAAATAATTTCATCCAAACAAACAACACTAGCTATCCGGACATAAATCCGGATAAGCATTTCTAAACTATCCAGAGTTTCCCAAGAGAAACTCTGGAATCCTAGCTCCACAACAAGAGATGGGTCGTTTACGTATTTCCATAGTTGAGATACGTGAAAAATATTGTGAATTCCAGCCATCCGGACTGGCAATTCAATCCTGTAGGCTACAGCACATATCCTCTCAAGCACTCGGAACAGACCAATTACCTTGGAGCAAGTTTTCCCGTCTTCCCAAATCTTATTGCTCCTTTAATCGGGGAAACTTTGACAAAGACTGTATCTCCAATCTCAAATTCTAATTGTCTTTGTATCTTGTCCGCATATTTCATCTAGCGATCCTACGCTGCCCTCATATCTCTTCTTGATAAGCTCCACCTCCGCAGATGCCTTTCGAATCAAAATTGGACCAAGAACAAGACGGTCTTCTGACTCTCCCCAAACATGATGGGGATCTACAAGGTCTTCCATATAAAGCTTCATAGGGTGCCATCTTGATACATGCCTGATAACTATTATTGTATGAGAATTCCATTAACATAGATGGTCCTCCCAAAATCCACCAAAAACCAAAACACAAGCCTCAGCATATCCTCGAGAATTCTATTCAGCCTTTCCGTATGTCCGTCGAACTGGGGATGATAGGTTGTACTCAACTCAAACTCAAATTCAAATCTCTTACCCAAAGCTGATTACAATGCTTCCCAAAACTTGCTGAAGAAGATAGGATCGTGGACACTATCAATACTGACACTATCAATGCTGACTGGAACACCATACAGTCGGACAAAACTCCTCAAGAAAGTATCAGCCAAAGATGTTGCAGTACGGGTTGCCTTGACTGGGAAAATGGGCGCTCTTGGTTAGCTGGTCTACAATCACCCATATACCTTCATTTCCCTTTTTGGTCCTTGGCAAACCGTCGACGAAATCCAAAAAAATCATTTCCCACTTCCGCTTCGGAACTTCCAAAGGCTGCAACAAACCTGCAGTCTTCAGCTTATCACCTTATACCTGCTAACAGATCGCACATCCATTGACGAAAGCAGCAATATCCCTCTTCATGCCCTTCCACAAGAAGACTCTCTGACAGAACTTCTTTCTTCAAAACCTTGAAATTCGGAACACAAATCCTTCTGTTTATCCTCAAAGTTCCTTGGTCCATCAACCTCAAAACTGGAACACTAACCATTCATGACTCAATCCATCCACCTCTGGTACACAAAATCTATGTAGACCTCAACTTACTCTTAACATCGGGAATAGTTAGAACAGACGCACTGGTCAGCCTTGCCTTCAAATCCAAGAAAATCTCTACACACTCGGGGGTCCACTTAAGCTTTGCTCTTTGCCGAGTCAACTTTGTTAAGTGCAAAGAAATCTTAGAGTAGTCCTTGATAAACTACCTGTAGAACCCTGCCAATCCAAAAACTATGGACATCTGATTTCCAAAAATGGCATTTTGAAAACTTAGCCTTCAGAACATGCCTCCTCAGAGTCTCTAACACTATTCCCAAATGCCGCTTGTGCTCGTCTTCAAACTTTGAGTAGACAAGAAAATCATTGATGAACACAAGAACAAACTTATTCAACACATCCCGAAAACTCGGTTCATCAAATCCACACAGAATCTCAAAGTCCCATCCGACTTGATCACAAAGACAACAGCTGAATCCCCACTGGAAAAACTAGGCCGGACAAACCTCTCTTTAAAAAATATTGGGTATGCTTCACCAGCTCTACTCTCTTCTTCGGTGCCATCCTCCTACTAGGCTGAACAACAGGTACTGCTCCCGGAACTAAGTCAATCCGGAACTCTATCTCCTGATGAGAGCAAACCTTACACTTCCTTGAAAACATCTGGAAAATCTCTGACCACTTAAATGGACTCTATTCCTTCTGGAGATGCCTTGATTCCATGCAGAAGATTGCTCAAATGAGCTTCAGAATCATCGCAAGTTACTTTTGCGATTCTTCCAAACTCGGTCTCCAAAGATAAAATCCTCTCTTCACAAATCAAACAGCCTTATACTTATTCAACCAATCCATGCCTCAGAATAAGATCAAACCCTTTGAAATCCAATACAAAAGGCTCATAAGAAAAACAATGGGGAGATAAGAAAGCCTTAAGCCTCTATAGAACTTGTCTAACTTGGTTACCCCGCCTATAGGATTAGATACAAAGATAGGACGGTCAACCAAACAAATAGAAGATGAAACTCCTCTAGAACTTATGTTGGAAACCCGAACAGATATCCAACAAATTTAGATAGGTATATAGTTATATAAAAATTACAAATACGCCCTCTCAAGATAGACACTACTCCAGAGCCTAAGTATTATCTCAACCTATGCTCTTATACCAAGTGTGATGATACGCCCTTCATTCCACATAAAAACGCATCATCAATAAGAAAGAAAGAGGTAGAAATTGAATAGATAGAAGAAAGAACTAAACAATATAAGAATCTCACAGCGGAAACGGAACAAAATATAATACATCACATAGATATTACATAGTCTTTACTTCAGAGTTATAAAGATTACATAACTTCTATGCATTAGACAGTTATAAAGACCTATCTAACCATTACATTCCAAAATACAACAGACAAAGACTTCACACAGTGTAAATAGATAGATATAGCTATGTCTCGACTCTTGCTCCAAGCTTCCAAAATTCGTCAATCAAAACCTGATCACTTGGCTACTCATAAAAATTCGAGTACCCAAGAGTTTAAGAAAAACAGAAATAAACTTCGGGTCAGACATGGGTTGGTGTGCTTGAACGGGTTAAAGTTGTTTAGCTTTAAAAATCATTTGAAAATAATGGTATCGCGTAAGACTTCCCACACATAAACATGGGTAAGTTTTTACCTTACGCTAACCAAAACATTTGATAGGAAATCCAGTGATATTATAATAGGGTCTAGGGTTTTTCAATATAAAATACAGAAATAACTGGAATGCTTACATCTCACGTTCCAACATAGTTGGGCACAATCAAAAGGTACAACACTCATTGGAGATTGGATTCCTTACAATGGCAGGGCTACTGGGGTTTCGTCCGTCAAAGTACGTAGCCTAGATCAACGTACCAAAGATCACTCCCGACCCTCTGCAACACAAAGCCGAAACCATCCCTTAATGGATAGTCCCGAATAAGACAACCCCGCAGTTGTAGCTAGCTACCTCCCACACAGCCGAATAAAAAGGTACTCTAGACAAGGGTAAACCTTATCCTACTTGGGTGTTACCCACTTAACCTTGCTGCACCTCCCCTGTTTTAGCCATTCCCGGTTGATGAGGCTTGAAGCTACGATTATCTTTAAAGAAAACATCTTGGAATGATCATCGTTCTCCATTGACGATGGTCTGATAGCATCCATCCATACAAGTTCGTTCCGGGTTCGAACGAAACCGAAGGCATTATCTCGTTACACTCATTTTGGAATCACCCTCAGAGTTAATGACAATAACCCTTGCACTCTGAAAATCCATCTCGATCTTCACTTTGAGATGTCATGACCTATCATTTAACTTGGATCGATGTGGTTTTCAGATATCCAAATTTGGAAATCTGATCCCGGTCTCACCGAAATCCAAACGTTTCTTAAAGGTGAAGTTGTTTAAGGTTTGAACAATTCAATTCAATACTTTGAATTCACACAGAATTTAACATAGATAAATATCACACATTTATCATAGATATATCCAATATCACATCACAAAATATCATAGAATATCATCCAATAGATATCAACCAATCCAGATATTATACACAAACAATCATCCACAAGCAGGAATTATTAACCCATATCATAATTAATTTAATTAACTTAACTTAAATTAATTATTTAATAATCAATCAGCTAATCTTGCTTAATCAATCATTAATTAATTACAATACATTTAATCAATTAATCACTCCTTAATTACCTTATCCATCAATTAATTAATCTCTAGTCACAGATTAGTTTATCCTTTAACTATTAATTAATAAACCTCAGTTATTAACTAATGTCTCTGAATACAAGTTAATTAATCCTTAATTACTTTATAATCAATTAATAAATCTTTAATTATCTAATTAATTATCCCTTAATTATTGATTAACAAACCTTAATTATTAGTCAACAAAACTTAATTACAAATTAATTAATCCTTAATTACCAGTTAATCAATCCTTAATTAACAGTTAACCAATCCTTAATTAATCTTTAATTGGAGAATAATTTTCCTTTAAATATTAATTAATAAAACCTAATTATACTAATTAATAAAACTTAATTACAAATTAAGTTCTTCTTAATTACAAATCAATTAATAATTAATTACCCATTTATCAATTCTTAATAACCAATTTATCAATTCTTAATTACCAATTTATTTATCTATAACTACTTAATTAATAATCCATAATTACAAATTAATTAACCTCTAATTAATTAACTTCTAACCCTTAATTATGAATTATAAATCCTAAATCATTAATTAATCACATTATTATACTTAAGTTAATTTCTTAATTAATCCTTTAACATTAATTAATTAAATTAATAAATTATACCTTAAATTTCTTAATTGACTTAATTAATCCCAACTCATTAAAACTTTAGTTAACCTTAAGATGAACATTATTTTCATTTATGATTTAATTATCATTTACATATTTACAACATTTTACCTTTATAATTAACTTCCTTAATTAAACATTTAATTAAGTTTTGAAATAAAATAAACATTTGTCTTGATAAATTAAATTACCAAATCATAACTTTCTTTAAATACTTAAAACATTATCAAGTGATAGTTTAAACTAAGTTTAATTTAAATTTCAAAACTTGCCTTTATAAAACCTTTAAAACTTTTAAAAACTATTTTTAAACATTATACCTTTAAAATTTAAATTTCATTTCTAGCTTAAGATTTAAAATAACTTAAAATTTTACTTAACAAAATTTAAATTAAACAAACTTCAAAATTTATTAATCAAATGTTAAAGAAAACAATTATTATATAGAAAACAAATTTATATACGAAAGTTTTAACTGAACTTATTTTTAAATTTAAAAAAAAAAACTTGTTTTAAAACCTTTTAAAAACTGTTCAAAAATCTACTTCGGGTCGAACCCGAGCCCTACCCGGGGGCTACCTCGCGTTCCCTTCTTCTTCTCATTTTTTAAAAAAGCTTAGTTTATTTTTAAGTTGAAAACCTGAAGACTAAACACTCATGATCTACTCGAGTACTCCTTCGAGCAAATGCCACTACCCAAACCATAACAAACCCACTGACACACCCAAAATCCACCGTGCACGTGCACCGGTGTCAAAGCCGCCTTCAACCTCCGATGAACCCTCAGGCACATCGACCATCGTCCCTTCATCAGTTCCCGAACACCCAAACACTAGCGCAAGCCTCAAATCAAAATCGGGCACATAGATGAAACTGGAACAAAAACCCAAACCAGAAAAAAAAACACCTCGTCCAAGCTATTCCGACAACCAGAGGTCGAGCAACTCTGGCCACACCTTGCCAACCTTCCATGCCACCATCTCCCAAAGTCCGATGCCACTCGATTAAACAAAAACCCCGCAATTCCACAATCCCGACCTCAAACTAAACTAGGGTTTAAAACCTATTTCAGTCCACCGCCGACTCCATGACGAATAGTCGTCACTTCCACCAATTTTGCCAATAACCCTGATCACCAACCTTCCTCCAAACGTTACCCCAAGGCCTCACCACTCTCCAGTCGCCAGAAACAGACCAAAACATATTTTCTGGTCATTTCCAAAATGCACACCCGATACTAAACTAAAAAATATGATTTTCTTCTTAAAAATCATATTTTTCAATATCAATTCAAGTTATAAACATGAATCAGTAATCCATGATGATGGATTTTAACCTATTCTTAAGTTTCTATTGTTCTTCCTGTTTTCCCAGATAATTACAAATTTAATCTGCTTAATTATAATTATAAACATTGATCTATGTTTAAAAAAATAAAAGTTTTTTGGATCTAGAACCAAACATAGAATAGGTGGAGAGGTATTGAATTTGGATTTAATTTCAAATCTGTAACTTATGAAATAGAGAAGAACTGACATTCACAGTTCAAACATAAACAAACATACAGGAATTCACACTTGTATGCACATATGCAAAGCATCATTTATCTCATAATTTCACAAGCAACAACCATGTATTTACTTAAACTTTTTAAATAAAGAGTTTACTCACTTGTTTTAAAAAGGCAAAGGGTTTGAAAACTGGATTAAAAACTTGGATTGTTTGAAAGCTTGTTTTACTAGAAACCTTGAATTGCTGAGATGATTTAAGACTTTGATTGGTTTTACTGGAAAATACTTGATGTTGCTTTGAGAAGGTTGAAGCTTGTTTGCTCATCTTTTGTTACAGGCTTGTTTACAGGTTTGGATTTGTTGAAAAATGCTTAGGCTTCTGGTTGAAAATTGATTTACAGGCTTTAGTTTTGGTTTGCTTGAAAATGGTTTTACAGGTTGAGTTCTTGCTTTTAAAAAGAGAAGATAATAAAAAAAAAATAGGAGAGAGGGGATGTATGTTTATATAATGTAAATTATAATTTATTAAAAATTAAAGAAAAAGAAAATAAAAAGGATGACACTTGATCAAATGGTTAACATTTGTCATTACCATTATTTAACTCTTTACACATGTTATCAACATGCTTTATAATTAAACACTTGTAATTATACATTTTTATTTATTTTAAAATGTTAATATAAAGCTTTTATATTTATTTTCCTATTAAACAAGTACATTTCTAAATTAATAAATGCTTTTCTTAATTTTAGATAAATGAAATCCTTTAAAGAAAATAGAATAAAAACCAATTATATTCTAAATAAAATCATAAAAATATATTTAATCCATTTTTAAATGATAATATAAAACTTTTGTATTTATTTACTAATTAATTAAATACTTTCTAAATTTATATAAATAACTTCTTTAAGGAAAATAATATAAAACAAATCTTATTCTAAATAAAAACCTTATTCATATATTTTTATATCCCCTTTAAATTCCAAATTTAAATCCAAATTTCAAATTCTCATTCAATTTAAAATCAAATTCAAAATTAATTCATACATACATATATATATATATATATATATATATATATATATATTAAACAAACACAAATTAATTTGAAAATAATAATTCTATTTAAAGATCTATTTATAAAACAATTCATTATTAAATTTGTAAATAATTATTCTATTTAAAATCTTTTTATATCTATATTTAAAAAAATTATTTTGTTATTATTGTTTTAAACTAACAATTTTATCAATTTTAAATAAGTAATAAAGAGATTGTCACATTTTAAATTGTTTGAAATTCTGGGATATCACATGCACCATGTTTAACCTATAAACCTAACATACTTGAATAGGTGCTCATCATTTTATAGGGAATAAAATGATAAATACATAGGTCACACTTAAAGTCTGGTATGAGTAATATATAAAACTAAACATAAAAATATAGTGAGACCATGCTACCAAAGTACGGAACTGGTTTTCCCTTCACTATAGCAAACATTTAACACTTTCAAAAACATAAGTATAGGTCACCATTTCCCTCTTACAGGTCTTATTCAAACCATTAGCTTGAAACCTTAACCAAGTTTTGGTTTACTATTAAGCAATAAATCATTACATTTCAAACTCGAGACACTCCAATATAACCTTAGTCTTTACGCCTTGTATCAGAAGTGAAGAGTTTCAAAAATAAGTATTCGACTGCCTCTAAGGCCTTATACCTTCAGTTTCGTTCTTCGACTACTACATATGGTGTAACACCCCCCATTTTACTGGTAGTTAAATTAAAATAAATTTAATCGATAACTATGAAAATGGTGAAAATTAAATTTTTGCTAATGTTGGATTTGACCATGAAACTTATACCGTTGTGTTCATGGTAATTTTCTAATCAACTTTCGTATACAATGTTTTCTGAATGGACTTCAAACAAAGAAGATGTAGCCGTTTGAAGCTTTAGCGCCAGAAACAATTACATATGCAAATATGGAAATTTTATCAATTATAAGCATTTGCAATTAATTTATAGGATATTTGTAAAAGTAGTAAAAAATTTATTATGTTTGTAATAAATGTAAATTATTAGGGGAATTAAATGTAAGAGAAAAAATAAGGAGAATAATTAACATTGCAAACAGAATTAGCTAAAAAAGGCAATTAGTTAATGTGTGAATTAATATTGGAGATTAATATATAGTGTGTGTGTGTGTGTGTATCAGATCCCTCAATTTAAAGAGGTTTACATGTAAATATAACAAATAAATGTTCAAATTCAAATCTGGATAAAAAAAATATGCATATTAAATATATGTGTTAATTGAATGGTGGAATTAATTGACATAACAATTAATGAAATGATACAATGTGTAAAATATTAAGTAGGAAAATTAACTAATAGAGGTAACGTGTTAATCTATTAATGAGGCTATTAGTTTGGATTGTAACATAATTAGTAGAAAATTTCAATTAAAAAGGAAAAGAAAAAATAGTAGACCCAGATTTAAATGTGTACATATAGGCAGTATGTTGCAGCACATAAAGATTAATCGAAGGATCAACTAAGTAGAGGATTAATTAGATAACTGGCAGAATGCATCTAAATAAGAGAGAATGTAATGTAATTCGTTCCATCAGCCGTCACTTTCTACATCTCTCTCTTAAAGTAAACAATGGTTTCTTTCTTAATTCTTCTCTCCTATTTCTCAAATATCTTCACCAAATAAACCAGAGTAAAATATATGTGAAGAAAATAGAGAAATTGCAACAAATTAAAGGAGAGAAGTTGTAGAATGGCGTAATAATTCTAAAAGATAGAGATTAAAGCTAAGGACGACAGGTGAGTGGATTTAATTATATATCTTTTACGTTTATGATATATTATCGTTAGATTCCCGTTGAATAATTTCATTCATTATTTATTTCAGTAATCAATTCTGTTAATTAGTTAAGCTGAGACTGTAAATTGTATAAGAGAGCTATATTTAATTAATATTAGGCTTGGCAGATAGAGAAAGGCATAAGCCTAAAAGTAAGAAATTTACAGTTATTTACATCTATTTTAAAGTTGAAATTTGGCATATTAATGTTAGGTTCTTTTTTTTTCCTTTTTACGCAAATAGAATAGTAAAGAGAAGGATTCATAAATACGAACAAAAATAAAAGAAAATTAGATTTACAGAAATTAGATGTAAAATAAGAAAAGCTGAAATAAAAAAAGAAAATACAATTTTGCAGTAAATTATGCTAAAACGGGGAAAAAATAAATAAAAAGGAAAAATCTGATAACTTGATTTTGAAGTAAGTGATAGATTAATTGGTTGATTTAGAAAAGAGAATACATTTTTATTGTTTAATATTTTAAAGATAACAATAAGCGTAAATGCAAGAACAAATGGAAAGAAAAAGGAAATTAGTGTAAAATAGAGAAATTGCTGTATTTTGCACTATTCAATAAGTAAGAAATAATAAAAGAAATATCTTGCAATTACGGATTATTGTTTATAACATTATTTAGTATTAAAACATGGAAATTGATTTTCAGCACAACCTTTTGTAACCAACCAAATAGAATAGAACTACTTCCTAAAATATAAGAAAATGAAATGAAGAATTAAAGGAATTAAAGAAGGAATCAAGTTAATTATTAGACAAGACTAGAAGCTATAGATAGAAATGTAACTAGATCTACATTTACTACGCAAATAATAGAATAAAAGCAAAGCAGTTATTATGATAAGTAAATCCATTACAGTCGAGCGTAGTCCCAAACCAAGATTGTCATATAATATAAAAGAATTAAAGAGAATTAAATATCACAATAATAAAAGACAGATTAGAATGAAAAATAGGCACTTGTAATTATATTTATAATATATAGATTATAAAAGAGAATAAAAGTGACAACTGCAGGTAAAATTATAACATAGGATATGATTAAGTAGAAAGAACTATAAAGGTTTATTTTAAGACTTAGATTAAGTTAATAAGAAAATAGAGCAGAAATAACAAAAGTGGCTTATTTTAATAAACTTAGATCTTTTAAGTTAATAAGAAAGATAATTGAAGTGGCCCATACCAACAGCATTTCCTTTCAGTCAGGAACTGATGTCTCATAATAGTTAAGCGAGGCTGGGAAAAGATTATGCTAATTAGGGTAAATAAGTAGCCAACAGTAAGAAAAAAAATTAAATGCAAAATTAAAAATTAGACTTAGGGTCTAATAAACGAGTGAGATGAGTTTGGAGCAGCCCAAAGGATGAAGAGCCTAACAAAGCAGTTCATCATAGAAGAACACTGAAGAAGCACGTCCAACTTAGTTATTTTAGGCTAGAAGGAAGTGCGAGACTTCAACGGGATGTGAGGGTACTCTAGGATGGCCCTCTGGGGTAGGCATAGTGAAGCAGTCCTCCAAAGACAGGTCTATAGGTATGCCATCAAAAGAGTATGTCTTGACTTCTTTTTGCATGGTAGGACCATTATAGGCAGTAAAAGGGGTTGCTGTTTGGAGTAGGATATACATTTGTCCTAGTACTTGCAAGTAAGTTTTAGTGGGAAGGACCCAAAAGGATAGTCGTATGTGGATATCGGGCTAGCTTCAAAACCCAGAAGTAAGTTTGGGAAAGACTAGAGTTAAATCAGTAGTCCAATGAACCTTCCACTATCGAGACATTGGATGAGGGGCACAAGCAATTGGATGTTTAGATTGTTTGTAGTAGGGCACGACCACTTAGTTCTTTAGAGGTCTTTCGATTAGTTGTGGGGTGGCTACATTGGGTCATAGCCATGATAAGAAAAGAGACAGACCAAATAGAATATCTGTATTGTAGGCCTAATAGGGCAGTCCTTTACAGACATAGAAAACCCTCGACTAATTTCCGTACAAGGTAGATCTTGTTAAGCGGGATATAGGGAGTAGACAGAATGATTATGTATAGTCCTCCATGTATGCACTGGGCGGTACATTGTGGATGTCCGAGCATTAGTATAGACTAGTGCAGATGCAGTTTTACATTTTTATAGTAGACGAGGGAACATCTGTATTATAGGCCTTACAAGATAGTTCTTTATAGATGTAGTCACAAAATGTCATAGGAGCAAGACGATGGAGTCCTTTGCGAGGAGGATACAGAAGGTACTATGGGTGGTACCTAGGACCAATGCGGTCATTGGGCATATAGCTACATATATATCAGCTATAAGGTTTTAATCGACTAGGGAGTAGGTGGGCACGATTCAAGCATAGAGGCGAGAGTATTATAAACCAAATGAGCCTAACATAACAGTAAATGGAAATAAAACAGTATATGTAGAATTAAGCTTAGAACTGTATAATTTGTCCATTCACCAGAACTTTGTTCTGACCCCTCCTCATAACATCCTGTAGGTTTGATAGATGGCAGAGACTTTCCAAATTTGAGATACTTGTTAGAAAGTGTTATTATATTGGTGAGTATTTACTTACTATTGTATTTTAGTCAGTTCCGTTGTGAGATATTTATCTGAGCTCTGATATATTTGTCTTTGCCTATTTGCAGGACAGAAACCCAACTCAGGCTTCAGTGGGATTGGATTTTAGCATTTTTGCGAAAATTCGGACCCATTGGAATTCGGGTTATTGCATTTGGTATCAGAGCCTAGGTTTAAGATTCCTAGGTAGGTAGTAAGTGAACGTAATTGTATTTTTGAATAAAATATAAATAAATTATGTACTAAAATCCAAATAGTTCCCAATTATAGACTTTAACATATGGGAAGTTTTTAGAAGTACAATTACGCATAGTTTGCTAGTAGGGTTTGGGACGATCGACGGGCTTTGAGCTCTAAGTTATTACTATTTTATAGTTTACAATAAGCTATGTTTTGGGTGAAGATTAGTATCCATATGAAGTGGGAAAGTTCCCTAGGAATAGTAGGGAAAGTATTTTTTTGTTTGGAAGGAATAAAAGGTTTTAGTAAGAAGAAAATCCGCTTTTTATCTAGCCCAATAAAATTGTACTTTTGGAATTGAAAAGTTGAATAATATAACTATTGATATATTTGAGGAGGTAAATATTGGGTTTAAAAAAAGTGGTATAAAATTTAAATTCGTTTTTATATGATGTAAATTTTGTTAAAAGTGAAATTCTTTTTGAAGAATTATAGAGCATTTATAGCTCGCTAGTTTCCTTGTGGTAAATAAGGATTTTAAATATAAAAACCTAGAGTGTGTTAAGTATCCAAAACTTAGGTTACAACATTTATTGTTGTAATAAATGTTTTCAATAAAAATAAAGGAAGCATAGACTATGACACTATTGTTATAGTAGCTGACTCCCTAGTAAATGTTTTTAAATAGCATATGGGATTTATTAATATTTATTTTAGTTGAATCCATATATTAATATTTTTGGGTTGTAGTAACGGTGTTTTACGCAACATCTGTTTTGACCCAAATGTGTTTTGAAGATAATCTCTAAATTGGTTCGTATGTACACTTTATTTAAATAAGTATATGAAAATATTTTATAGTTATGAAAATATTAAAGTAGTTTTACAAATGAATTCTTTTGAAAAATAATGTACGACAAATTAATGAAATTAGTAGGAAATATCTTAGGTAAGTAAAAATAGAGTAAATGTACTTTAATCTATTGGAATAAAATGAATAATGATATAATATTCTATGAATCACAAATAAAGATGTTTTGTACAAGTTATAAGGATTTCGTGAAAGGGATGTATAAGGTATGGAAAGCACCATATTTTGCATAGCTTATTTCGGTAAAATATAAAATAAATTCCTTATAATTTCAAATAAACATGAAATCCTCTTTTGAAGAATTCATAGAAGGTTTTTGCATTAATGGTTTCTCTTAAGAGAAATAATTCCAATACATTAAGGTATAAAACCATTAAGTGTAGTAAGTTAGAAACTTCTTCAAGGTTAAGTAGTTGGAAGAGTAGAAAAAGTTAAGGGATTTTGATAAAACAATTATTCTTATCTACTCCAGTTTTAGTAAATTTGAAAATCTAATGTAAAGAAGATATTTTGAAAACATGTGAGGACAGATTTTTTCCGAAGTTAAGAAAAAAGAATTTTTTTTTTAAGAACAAGCAAGACATGTTTTAAAGAAATATGGTTTGGTGAAAAAGTAAATAAGTTTTTAGAAAGATAAAATTTTAAGCAATCAAGTATCTTTGAATTTAACAGAAAATTCCAAAACAACACTTTCAAAGGCAAGAATTTTGGGATTTGATGTTTCAGAAATTTAGGAGTTTTAATTTTTGAAGAAAAATGAAAAATGCCAAACCAAATTGGACTTTTAAATATGGAGTAGATAGGAATCATTTCCTTGTGTAACGGGAAAAAATATAAGGCTATAATAGTAATTACTCCTAGTAGTAATAATAAACATTCTCGTAAGGTGTTTAGGACACTAGTGAAAACCTAGAAATGTTGCTTCATGTGTGTGGAGTATATAAGAATAGTGAAGTGATATTAGTAAGACAGTAAGATGTATGCGGTTGGGAAAAGTAGACCTTAGTTGGGGAAAAATGAAAGGTAAAGATAAAATTTCCCCAAGCTTAGATGCATTTTTAGATAGAGACTGCATATATTTAAATTCTTATCCATTGTAGTAAATGAGACTTAGTTATTCCTTTTTGAGCATGGAATAGAAGAGATGAATATACCTTATTCGTCATGAGTAATACAGCGAAAGTTGGTAATAGGTAAAAGACGATAGGAGGAGCATATGAGTTACTTGGATTCCTAGAGTAGGACCTTTCTGTGTCAGAGTGGACATAGTCCCAGACCTCGCCCTAGATGATAGCTGTGTTTAGTTGTATTAAAAGAAGAGTAAAAGTAGATATAAGGTAACTAAAAGAAAAACAGTAAGATCTAGAGTGAGAAACAGAAACATCAATAGAAATAAAGGAGAATTGCAAAAGAAAAATACATTTTTCCCTAAATTAAGCTTGTGAAAAAGTTTAAAAGAAAAATATTTCTTATAAAAACTGTGCTTGGGAAAGAAAATAGGGATTTTTATAGAATAGTAGCCTAAATTCCAAGTACGAAGAAAGATGTGCTCAAAAGAAAAACAGAGAAATGTGGAGTTTTTCCGTTTTCTGCCTTCTTTGTAACATAACAAAATTGAGTGCAGAAAAATTAGATTTTTTGAAATTCGAATATTAAAATTTTTATGGTAAGATTTGGATGGAAAATTCGATGAACTACACCCCTATTCAGTAGGAGTGTGGGAAAAACTAGATCAAAAAAGTTTGATTTCTCAAAAGATTGCATTCATATAGAAATTGCAAGTATATTTAGGGTGTGCATTGTATTTTAAGTAAATTTTTAAAGAAGAAAAGAATTCATATAGGAGGTACCGCTTAGAAATTCATGTACATGCATATATTTTGTATTGACACTTTTGCATAAGAATACGGATGGTCGTAAAATTGGATGTACATAAAATGGATGTGAATGATGCGAAAAATCACATAAATATACCCTTTTCGAATTTCGAGGACAAAATTTCCTAAAGGATGGGAGAATGTAACAACCCACATTTTATTGATAGTTAAATTAAAATAAATTTAATTGATAATTGTGAAAACGGTGAAAAATGATTTTTTTTCCTTATGTTAGAATTTGACCACGAAAATTATACCATTGTGTTCATGGCAATTTGCTAATCAACCTTCATATACAATATTTTCTGAATGGACTTCAAATGGAGAAGTTATAGCCATTTGAAGTTTTAGCATAAAAAATAACAGGAAATTTTCCTCAATGACAGTTTTTAGGGCTTTTTTTGGATGTAGGACAACCCGCTAATCATTTTCTCTAAAGGATAAATTATCGTTTTTTCTTTTCAGCCCACTTTCTCGCGCTTTTTCTTCTTCTTCCTTTCGATCAAATTTTTTAGCCGCGATCAAATATCTCTCTCGCAATAAAAATATCAATCTACTTCGTTTGGTTATTTCGATTTCGTCCTTCTGAAAATTGTAGTTCATCGATCATTTTTTTTACACGCGTTTTGTTGATCTCGTTCTTTTCATATTTGCACCGTGATCTCGTTTTTCTTCAAATTGTATTAATTAGGTATGCTTATATTACTCTATTTTTTGTTGTTTTTTTATTCGAGTTAAAAATATTGGTCGTGCTTTCTAATTGTGTTCATTTTTACAAGTGATATGCAGTGTTGTTGTTCTCATTGTTTGTTCGTTTGTCTATGGCAAATTGTGGAAGTAGCAGCAGGTTTTTTATTACTATTCGTTTCTTTATGCAATGTTGTATTTTAATTTGCTTTTAAGTTATTTTGCATTTTCTTGCATTAATGTTGGGATGACTGGAAAATTATTATTGCTTAGGTTGTATATAAATTTGTGAGAGAGTGCAAAAGCATCATATTTTAGGTTTAGTTTTGGGGTACCATTTTTATTTTTTCTCAGTATCATTTTTTTATTACCAGCAACTAGGTATCAATTTTGTATACGGTAGGTATCAGTTTTTTGAAACTGAATAATTAATGTTCTAAATTGAACATATTTTTACTAATGTTTATTTTTTATTTTTTTGGTAGTGGGGATAACAGTCTTCTTTGTCTGTTTGTGTTGAATAATAACACTTTTAGCACTTGATTGTCTATTGATTGCTCTTTGTATGACTTGAAGAATGAGATATAAGCTTGTGATGATTGGAAAAGTATCATTGATTGGGTTGTATGTAAGCTTGTGATAGAGTGGAAAAGTATCATATCTTAGGTTCAGTTTTCTGGTATCATTTTTATTTTTTCTTCGTATCAATTATTTTGATTATCAGTAACTAGGTATCAGTTTTTTATACTTTAGGTATCAGTTTTTTAAAATGAAAAAGCTAATGTTCTAAATTGATTTTACTAATGTTTTTTTGGCAGTGGTGATAATGTGGCGCAGGTAGACCATTAGTTAAGCCTAAAGGAGGATTTTCATATTTTCAGAACAAGCAAAACAGATGTGGCGAGTGCAAAGTAGCTTGATCATAATAAATGGAATTGTCAAATTTCGAAGAGGATATGATTTGATTTTTCATTTTGAATTTGTTCAGATTAATAAGTGGACGTGTGACATATTTTGGTGGTTTATTGTAATTGAACCTTTTGTTATTAATTTGTATTCAGTATAGCATATTATCAAATTGATTTTAATTTCAAGTATTTAGTATAAGTGATAGTATCAGTTTTAGTATCAGTTAAATGTTTTTATAGTATCAGTTGTGGTGTTTGTTTTCACAAGTAAGAGCAGCTTTCGTTTTAAGAACATAACATCATTACTTCATAAGTATCAAATTGCAATAGAACATCATTACTCCACAAGTACAAATTTCAACAGAATTACATTACTTTATATGTATCAAATTTAATTATGAAACATCATAATGTGAATTCAGTTCTTTCCTTTTCTTTCTTCTTCTAAGCTTGATATGTATTTAGATAGACTCCAGCAATGTTCATCATCTGTCAATATTGCATGTACAATCTTTGCTCTTGTGGACAATATTTCCTTCTTTTCAAGTTTTATTGGTATTCTGCTTTTGTTCAGTGAAATGATGAATATCATTACAAATATTCTACAGTCAACCCTGTCGAAACCAAAATGTAATGTTAGTATCAGTTTGCATAAGTTGTATCATTAGGTTAATAATTAATACAAAACATTGAATTTTAGGGATAATGGTACAGACATATAGCATGCTTTGAATTAAAATATTTAACAGTTTTACTAGTACACTTAGTATCGATTTGTGTATGAATTTTTGCGTTGGTAGTTATTATTTTAAGATATATTTGCTAAATATTTTGTTTTATTTTTTATTATTTAGTTATCTTTTTTGTTTTTGTAGGTGTTAGTTTTGTTTCTGTAGGTATCAATTTCTTTTATGTAGGTATCACTTTTGTTTCTGTAGGTATCTGTTTCTTTTATGTAGGTATCAATTTTGTTTATGTAGGTATCGGTTTCTTTTATGTAGGTATCAATTTTCTTTCTGTAGTAATTGTTTATTTCTGAACTAAATGTTTTTGAAATTGAGAGATAATATTTTTCAATATTTTATGAATCAAATTCAATCAAATATATAAGGCATACAATGATGTATAGAATTATGTATGAAATGTTATAATGCAAAAACACAGATAGTTTGAATAATGAGCAACTTTCTATTGATTATGACTAGTAGTTTCGATTGTATTGTTAATTTTGTTGTCAGTAGATATCATTTTAACCAAAAAAAACTTGCGTGTCTTCTGCTTGTTGGGCACACTTTATTTGATGCATATCATCTGGTTTCACCTCCATGCCTACTATCTTATTGCTTTTCCATATTTTTTTGAGCATTTCTTCTATTTTTTGTCTATAATAAAGACAAAATGTTAAAAAGTTAGGTCATATTCACCTTTTTATCCGTAATAAGTAATTTTTTTAAAAGAAAGATAAATCTCATACCAATTTTATAGCTCCTTTTAAACTAGATGTGGATTAACAAAATCATCATCATCCTATTATTTCAAAATAAAGACAATAAGTAATTCATGAAACAAATTATGTTGAAATGTAACAATAGGTTTCGTATTAGCTGCGGTGAAATATCTTCAGTCAAATATGTAACAATTTCAAGTTTGCAGTAACTAGGTATCAGTTTGTATTAAGTAGGTATCGGTTTGTATTAAGTAGGTATCATTTTTTTCAAGTAGGTATCAGTTTTTTTAAGTAAGTATTAATTTTTTGTCAGTAGCTATCAATTTGTTATAAGTATCAGATTTCAACTAAATGATACTGATTATTATTTTACCAAACGTCTTACACTACATGATACCTAATATTATTTGCTGTAAGTAGGTATCAGTTTGTTGTAATTATTGGTCCTTTCTTTTGCCAAATGATTTACGGGTATTATTTTTGCAATATCTGTCATGTTACAAAATTATAATGTTTCTAATTTTACCGAATTGGGTTGTTTTCTTATGATTCTTCATCTGCAACTTTTTTGCTTTCTTCTATCTGAGATTTTTCCTCTATGAAATTTTTGATAAGATTAGAATACATTTAACAGTATGAAATTGTTAGTGTTAGTTTCATAGTTTTTAATTTTAGTTACTACAGTTTCTGTTTGTATTTTCTTTTGAATCGTTTTTTTATTTCATCTTTTTGTTCTTTGTTCTCTTTTTTGCATATTTTCTTCAACTGTTTTCTCTGCAACTATTTGTTGTCTCTTCTTTGTTCCATGCAAAAAAATTCACTGTTACTATAACAAAAATATACTAAATATGTCATACTAGATTTTATAGTATCAGTTACCTTCTCCGGTATACTTTCTGTTGATCCTTGTTTTCTTTCAATTTTTGTATTATTTTCATGTCTTCTTTTTGTTTTTTTTCCCCTTTTTTTCTTTTTCTCTTCTACTGATGTAGGTTTTTAAGTTTTAACTTGCTACTTCTTCCCTTTACTGTCTTTGGTACAATTTCTACCAGAGGTAGGTTTCCCTCTTGTATCATTGCATTTTCTCTTTTAATATCTACTATTGGAAGTGATTCGACATTTTCATTTTCACCTTGTTGCTCCACTATCGATGTAGCGAGGGTTTCTCCTACTGTCGACTATTATGCTTGTTGTTCGTCGGCTGTCGATTGTTGCGGCTGTGTTGGAGATGTAGATTTGTTTCTGGTTTGGGTTTCATTTTTTCTCGAGCAAAGTTTCGTCAAATTCTGAGTGAAAGCGAGGAGGAGGAGACGAATAGAATTCTTTGTTTTGTTTTAGTTTGTATCTAGGCTTCGAGCTTTGTCCTTACGGTAATAGTTTTTTGCGTGTGTCCTTGTGAGTAAATAATTACTTTAATTTGTGCTTTAAAATTATTTTCCCCAAATTGTATATGCAAATATGGAAATATTATCAATTATAAACATTTGTAACCAATTCATAGGATATTTATGCAAGTAGTAACAAATTTATTATGCTTGTAATTACATTATTAAGAGAATTACATGTAAGAGGAAAAAAATAAGTGGAATTATTGACATTGCTAACAGATAAAGAGTGCAATCAATTAATATGAGAATTAATATTGGAGATTAATACATAACGTGTGTGTATATATCATATCCTTCAATATCAAGAGGTTTACATATAAATGTAACAAAAAAATGTTCAAATTCAAATCTAGATTAAAAAAATGCATATTAAATATATATGTTACTTGAATGGTGAAATTTATCGACATTAATGAAACGTTACAATATATAAAATACTAATTAGGTATATTAACTAATAGAGTTGACCTGCTAATCTGTTAGTGGGGCTATTAATTAGGATTGTAACGTAGTCGGTAGAAAATGTTAATTAATAAAGAAAAGAAATAATAGTTGACCTAAATTTGAATGTGTACATATAGGCAGTATATTGTTGCATATAAAAATTAATTGAAGGATCATTTAAGTAGAGGATTAATTAGATATTTGGTAGGCTGCATCTATATGAGAGAGAACGTAACGTAATTTGTTCCATGCTCCGCCACTTTCTTCATCCCGCTCTTCCAGTAAACAATGGCTTCTTTCTTTATTTTTTCTCTTATTTCTCAAAAATCTTCACCTAATAAACTCAAATAAAAAATATGTAAACAAAATAGAGAAATTGCAACAAATTAAAGGAGAGATTTTGTAGAACGGAGTAATAAATTTAGAAGATAGAGATTTAAAGCAAAGAACGACATGTGAGTGGATTTAATTATATATCTTTTACGTTTATGATATATTAATGTTAGATTTGCGTTGAATAATTTTATACAATATTTATTTCAGTAATTAATTCTGTTAATTAGTTATGTTGAGACTGTAAATTGTATAAGAGCACTTATATTTAATTAATATTAGGCTTGACAGTTAGAGAAAGGCATAAGCCTAAAAGTAAGAAATTTACAGTCATTTACATCTATTTTAAAGTTGAAATTTAGCATGTAATTGTTAGCTTCTTTTTATTTATTTTTATTCAAACAAAATAGTGAAGAGAAGGATTCACAAACACGGACTAAAATAAAACAACACTAAATTTAAAAAGGAGGAATTAATTTAAAGGAATTTCTTTGTATATTTTTATCCTTAAGGACACGACCTTAATATTTTAACCACAATGACAAACATTCTCCTAAAAACTAATCATAAGGAAAAACATTCTTTTAAACTTATTCATAAGGACAAACATTCTTTCAAAACTGCTACCAGACTAAAAATGATACCTAAAAACTGCTACCGATAACTACAAACTGATACCTAAAAACTGCTATCAATAACTAAATATCGATTCCTAAAGAAAGTTGTCCTTCACGCAAAAATACTAAAGGTCTGTCCTTGAGGCTAAAGTGCTAAGAAATTTTGTCCTTGACAATAATTCTCTGTTTACACTAATTAGATGTAAAATAAGAAAAGCTGAAATTAAAAGAGAAAAATAGAAATTTGCAGTAAATTATGCTAAAACGGGGGAAAATAAATAAAAAGAGAAAAATCTAATAACATTTTTTGGAAGTAAGTCATAGATTAATTGGTTGGTTTAGAAAAGAGAATACATTTTTATAGTTTAATATTTAAAAGATAACAATAAGCCTAATTGCAAGAATAAAAAGAATGAAAAAGGGAATTGGTGTAAATAGAGAAATTACTGTATTTAGCATTATCCAATAAGTAAAGAAATAATAAAAGAAATATCTTACAGTTACAGATTATTTTTTATAGCATTATTTAGTATTAAAACATGAAAATGGATTTTTAGCATAGCTTTTTGTAGCCAACCAAATAGAATAGAACTACTTCCTAGAATATAAGAAAATAAAGTGAAGTATTAAAGGAATTAAAGAGAGAATCAAGTTAATTATTTGACCAGACTAGAAGTTATAGATAGAAATGTAACTAGATCTGGATTTACTACGCAGATAATAGAATAAAAACAAAGCAGTTATTATAATAAGTGAATTCGTGATAGTCGGACGTAGTACCAAGCCAAGATTGTCATATAATATAAGAGAATAAAAGAGAATTCAATATCATAATAAAAGAAGACAGACTAGATTGGAGAAGCGACACTTGTAATTATATTTATAATATATAGATTTTAAAGGGGAATAAAAGTGACAATTGCAAGTAAAATTATAACATAGGTTATAATTAAGTAGAAAGAATAGAAAACACTTATTTTAAGACCTAAATTAAGTTAAGAAGAAAATATAGCAGAAATAACAGAAGAGGCTTATTTTAATAAACTTAGATCTTGGAATAAGTTAATAAGCAAGACAATAGAAGTGGCCCATACCAACAACATTTCCTTTCAGTCAGGAACTGATGGCCTCACAATAATTAGTGAGGCTGGGACAAGATTGTGCGAAATATGGTAGATAAGTAGCCAACTGAAATAAGAAAATTAAACTAAATGCAAAATAAAAGATTAGACTTAGGATCTAATGAAAGAGTGAGATGCGTTTGGAGCAACCTAAAGAATGAAGAGCCTAACGAAGTAGTTAATCGTAGATTTCGGAATAGAAGAAGCATGTGCAACTTAGTTATTTTAGGATAGAAGGAAGTACGAGACTTCAACGGGACGTGAGTATACTCTAGAATGGCCCTTTGGGGTAGGCATAGTGAAGCAGTCCTCCAGAGGCAGGTCTGTAGGTGTTCCATCAAAAGAGTATGCCTTGACTCTTTTTGCATGGCAGGAGCATTGTAGGCAGTCGAAAGGGGTTGATGCTTGGAGTAGGATATTTGTATGTCCCAGTACTTGCAAGTATGTTTTAATGGGCAAGACCTAAAAGAATAGTCGCATGCGGATATCGGGCCAACTCAAAACCAAGAAGCGAGTTTGGGAATGACTAGAGTTAAACCAACACTCCAATGAACCTTTCACTATCGAGATATTGGATGAGGAGCGTAGCCAATTGGATGTTTAGACTGTTTACAGTAGGGCACAACCACTTTTCTCTTTGGAGGTATTTCAATTAATTGAGGGGTGGCTGCGTGAAGCCATAGCCATGATAAGAAAAGAGACAGACCAAATAGAATATCTGTATGTAGGTCTAATAGGGCAGTCCTTTATAGACATAAAAATCCATGACCGAGTTCCATACAAGGTAGACCTTGTTAAGCGGGATTCAGGGAATAGACAGAACGATTATGTATAGTCCTTAAGGTACGCACCGGCTGGTATATTGTGGATGTCCAAGCATTAATATAGACTTGTGCGGACGTATTTTTACGTTTTCATAGTAGACGACAGAACATCTGTATTGTAGGCCTTACGAGGCAGTCCTTTATAGATGTAGTCACAAAACGCCATATAAGCAAGACGATGGAGTTCTTCGCGAGGAGGATACGGAACGTACTATGGGTAGTACTTAGGACCAATGTGGTCATTGGGCATATAGTACATATATATCAATTATTAGGTTTTGATCTACTAGGGAGTAGGTGAGAACGATTCATGCACAGAGGCGAGAGTATTATAAATCTAATGAACCTAACATAATAGTAAATAGAAATAAAACGTCATATGTAGAATTAAGCTTAGAACTGTATAATTTGTCCATTCAGCAGAACTTAGTCCCCACCCCCTCCTCATAACATCCTACATGTTAGGTAGATGACAGAGACTTTCTATCTTTGAGACACTTGTTTAGAAAGTGTTATTATATTGATAATTATTTACATAATTTTATATTTTGGTCAGTTCCGCTGTGTGTTATTTATTTGAGCTCTGGTATATTGCAGGATAGAAACCCAACTCGGGCTTCAGTGGGCTTGGAGTTTAGCATTTTCGCAAAAATCTGAAGCCACTGGAATTCGGGTTATTACATATGGTTTCACTCCCACTTCACTTTTGTTTTTGGTTTCCAGTCTAGGCCTTACACCTATGCTATCGTATTTTGATTGCCACATTAGGCCTTACACCTACTTCACTCTTCGTATCTCGATTTCCACTCATGGCTTTACATCTTCAATGATTCCTTTAGTTGCCTCTCTCAACCTTACACCAATTGCAGCCTTATTGGGACGGTTACAACTTTGGGCCTTACAACATGCTTTCGGTTGCCACATTAGGCTTTACACCTTCGCTTCCATATTTTGATTTCCACTCCTAGCCTTAATCCTACTTCATTCTAGCTTGCTACATTAGGCCTTAAACCTACACATTTGGTCTCTTGGCTACCATTTTAGGCCTTCTCACTACTTAAACATACTTTAGGCTTTTTACTTAGCTTTTCCTTTAGCAAAGTAGTAACATTAATATCAATTTTATAAGTACTAATTTAGATCATCCTATGCCTTTACACATATTTCCAATTAGGGGAGTTACTAATTCAAATTTCAACAATTTACTAAGAGCTGCAGTATTTGAAGGACCAAGGTCGATCTGCAGCGGGTGAATGGGGTATTTCAGAAAAATTCCAATTCAGATCATAGTGTTCCTATGAAGTTGTGCAATTAAATCCCCATAAAATCTGCGTAAAATCTCCACTATAGCGCATAACAAACTTCAACCGCTATGCGTTTTCAATCTAGTGCTATTAAATAGTTGATCCGTTTTAAACCAAAATATTTCACATTACACTTGCTAAATCAAGGCGTTTTAGTCCTCGCTTTTGCAAAATTAATATATAAGGTTGATTTAGACTGGACCTCTTTCTAACCAAATCAAAAATGTTTAGCTAAGGACCTAATTTTGAGGCATAAATGCTCAATATAAGTTAGAAATTTATGGTATTCGCCACACCTGGACCGTATAAATCATGATATTCTCTAATTTTGTTATATAATATTAAACAATATTTCTTTTTTATAAATAAAATTTTTAAAAAATGACAACAAATTAAATTTGAATTTTTGGTTTTATATCTAACGAAGCTTTTGCAACTCTGCTATTTTCCACTATATGCCCGCTATAATTTTTACTGCTCCACTGCTATAGGATTGCTGAGCACTTTAACATCACAACTATGAAGTCTAATGGATTTCACTAAAACTAATCTAGATATTAAATAAAATATTATTATGTAACACAATTTTTAATTCATCATATTAATTAATTCAACTAAATATTTAAATTTTAATGTATCATGTGAACATTGAATAGCAACATAATATAAACATAGGTATATCTATATACATACACATATAGATATTGGGACTTATACGAATCTTATATGTGTGTGCATGTATGTGTATATTATACTTACATATACAAGTAATAAATTCACATGTATATCTAGAATATAAATGCCCATGTGTGTGTGTGTTTAGATATAACGCAATATATTATATGGTTTGTATACACATACTGACAATACTACCGATATGGTTTAAACACATACATATATATATATATATATATATAATTGTGATATTTTATTGCCATATATGTATTTTAATATGCATGTGTGTATATATGTATATGAAATTATGAAAACAAATATGCATAAAATTAGACATTTCAAAATAAAGACAGCTTGAAAGATAAATATGGAAATAAAAATTTATTTAAATTTTGGTCTAATCAAATTAGAATTAAATGATTATAACATGGTGTAATATTTTAAACACTTTTTATAAAAATTATACAATAATAATAGATTTATAACCGTATAAAATTCCATACCTGATCATAACAAAATTCTAGACCCTTAAAATTGCAGATTTAAGAATACACACAATCAACATAAAGTTAAGTTCAAATTTTTATCACAATATAATGAAATGTTACAATGACAAAAATAATTCAAAAACGACCCACATATATTTATATACATATATGTATATAGTAAACTAAGATATAGTTTAAAAACATATACCCGACAAAGCAATGAAATTGAATAAATTAACCTAAAACAGATTGTTCTAACAAAAGGTTTAACTTGACATTTGTTTACAATTAAATGTAATTTAATTTTCATATACATATACATATGCATACACACACACATTTGATTCAATTAACCAAAATATTAACACCATGATCATTAAGGAATTAAATAGGAATGTCGATAGTAAATTTCATTGCGATAAATCTAATCTACAACAATAAACGATCTCAAATTCAACAATCAAGAAAATTTATTTTAAAACACAAATGATTCAATCATAAATATGTTCTGTTTTTACAACTAATTAATAAATTATGATAATAAAAAAATTTGTAACAAAAGCAAATTTACGACAGCTGATGTTTTGAGATTCAATTAAATAATATTAACATTCAAAATAAAAATAAAAATAAGGTGGATTTTGCATTTTATCACAATACAAAAAATAATTTTAAAATTGATTTAACAAGTGGTAATGAATACACATATATGTAAACTAAATTAGATCAAAATATCATGAATCAATATAAGATGAAAATCAAACTTGAAAAGCCTTGCTATTTTGTAACACCTTGGTTTAAGGCTTCTCTTTAGATTATTAAGTATATCAATACCCGGCTTTGTAAGAGAAGGATAAACCACTTATTTTTTTTAATCCTATTTGATAATTTTCTTTTGTTTTTTAGTTGTTTTTTTTAGAAAAAGGAGGAGGTAATTTCATTCATAGGAAGGGAGAAGAGAGGAAAAGAAAATAATTCAAGTAAGAAAATGAATTAGAGAATTTGTTTTAAAAAGAGAATAAAAAAGCGTTCCTATTCTCTCTTTAATGCTTCCACTTTTAATTCAAAATTAATTTTCAACCTAATCTCATCCATATCTGTTCCTCTTTCTAGCATAGCGAGCGATAATATTCCATCTCATGGATAATTATTTCCAAAAGCTTGTTAAGTAGTTAATTATTAAAACCTTTTTAAATATATACCGATATCTTATATTGATAAGCGCACATATAAGTTTTATTTTTACATTCAAATAATTAATAATAACACCTAAAAATCGAAATAATAATGAGCAATAATTCTCAAATAGGAAGTGAAGGTTGTGCATTAAGGGGACTGAGTAATTAAGCCTAAAGGAGTGACCCGCCTGGCGATTCAGCAGCTCTAAGCAAGGCTTCTCCAATTGAGAACAGTTGTTTGAGCTGCCCTACGATTGAGGAGCTCTAAGCAAAGCTTTGTCGAGTGTGACAGTTTGATTGAAATCATTGCTGAATAACCTTTTTAGTTAAATTTTATTTTATATTTTAAGCGATAACATTTAGTAATCATTATTGCACACATTCTCTCTATCAGTATCGCTAGGATTTATTGAATCTGGGTTTTTGGTCAAAATTCCACTATCGTCCCTAATCAACTTAGTTAGCCTACAACAAAATTCTCGGTCAATAATAACATTGCTATTAACCATGCTATTTTAGTCAAAAAAATTTACTTTGAGTTTACTACAATTAATTGTGATACAAACTACATACAACTATGGTGACGAGTTCTTTATTGAATAATGCTTCACTTGTAATGCTTCAACTCATACCTAGCTATAGGCACTTAATGGGTCGTTGTGCCGTGATTTAACTATAATCAAAGTAGATTACTTGCATTAAAGTTCTATAGTATTCTCAAGTTGAGGAAACATTGTAACATCATCACTCTGAGATTTCTTGTTTGATCTAATTGTTATTAACCAATAGGAACCTCTCAGATGAGTCATTAGTATGTCGCCATTTGGTTCTCTCAGCAACCCTGAGTAATACACTACATGATATTTGGAGAGCATTACGTACTTTGGTCTCAACGGATGCATCGATATCCTTTTCTCGATACTACTGACTAGGAATATTCAAAATAACATGTTATATTTTATATTTTGATATTTTCTCATGATTACAACCACTTGTAATTATTATCACCTAACATATCATTTAGGATTTTCTATTAAATATTCTTTAAGTTATTTAATTAATTTTATCACAATATGACAAAGTAAATAATAGAAATTAAACACCTTTATTATGAACAAGATTAATTATAGAGTTAGATATATGTACAAAAATACATAATCGCCCCAAGAGCATACCCCTAGTTCTCTAAATCATCCACTTGCACTTGGGGTCAATTATAGGACCTCATCCCTATCCCTTCGATTAGTTTTCTCAAATTGATCAAGCTAGGCACTTTGTGAATGTATATGCTATATGTATAATTATCTATTCCATCAGTTAACTATCTCCAACACTAATAAACTGCCTTTATCGTGTGGAATCTTTCAGATTATGTATTTCAACTTTTAGTGAGCTCTAGGTTCTTTAACGATTCTTATCGCAACATTATTTTCACAAAACAAAGTCGTGGGATTCTCAAAATTTGGAATCACCCCTAACTTAGTTATAAATTTGTGCATCATATATATAATTTGGCTATGATGTTATTCATTGCAATGTACTTAGCCTTTTATTGGAATCGATAATAACCTTTCGTTTGAAACAAACCCAACTTAAATCTCCTTAACTTAGATCAAACTTGAATTTAGTTTAGACATATTATACTTGATTTCACTCCTAAAGTTCTAGTCCGAATACTCCTTTGTAAGGAATGTGTTGTTCCCATAAACATTCTATTGTATTTTGTAAATACTTGAAAATACTCTTAACTATTGTTTAGTTATCTTAATTTGGATTTGATATTTGGTATTTGATCATTGTAGCAAGTACATAAGTAAAATATGATATAGTAGACTATGCAGCATATGCGATATTTCCATTTTCCAATGCATAAGGAATCCATTCCATATGCTCTGGATTAAATATTTTAATACGGTGCCTATGTATACTATCTGGAACTATTCCACCCTTTTATACCGACTATAAAATGTCATTTTCTTATCCAATTTAGAGGATTAAACGACCAAACTAAAATAACTTTAATGTGGGTACATGTTTAACAATCATGAGTTTGTTGTTTACTTATATATTAAGACATGTTTAAGCTTCTTTAATGTTATTTCTCGTAGACACATGCTACCTCTACATACCAACTAAAAATAAAACCATTTTATTTCTCTGAAAAACTACTTTTTTAACTCTGATACTTATCACATGCAATAATTGTCTCTGTTTTGGATCAATACAAATCATATTATCACTCTCACCGACTTTAAGACATTTTGATTAATATGCATAAACAGTTTCTTCTAAATAATTATTTAGAAGTTCCGTTTTAGTACTAAAGTGCCAGAAATACAAAATCAGTTTTATGATAATCCAAATGGTTTGATCATATTGACTAGAAAAGTTATATCACTAGTTTCAATGTTTGAAATTGATGAAGTGATTTCCTATTAACACAACTTTATATAATTTCAGTCGCATTGATCTTCTTGAAGCTACACTTGTAGCAAATGGATCATATCCCTTCGTGCATAACTATCAAATCATATTTTAAAAATGTACTTGGATCAAGTTTAAAGCAACGTGCCATATGGTATTGTCTATACTTTTAAGGATTATTAATGATCGAGGAGATTGTTATTGCTAATAAACATTTTCTCGACATGGATGAAAAACTCATAGAATCTTTTTACTATACAAGAACTATTATTAGACATTTTAATGTGTTGTGTGTCTATGTTAGGCTTGGTCATTTTATTTCATCTTATGTAATCAGTTATATCTTTCGATAGTACCCAAATCCATTTTACAACCAATAGTTTCAAAAAGAAATTCCTTCACTACGAAGTTGGCATTTCTTGAAAAAATAATAGTTTCTCAGTGGAAAGGAATAGATATTCAAAGACATTTTATGAACCACCTTTGCATATGTATAAAATTAACTTAAATTTGAATTTATGATACTTATATTCACAACATAAATTAGTCAAGCATATTAATTGTCCATAATCTCCTTTTGGGTGGCTCACATAAGATCTCTTATAAGAAAATACTAAGTGCATCCTCTTGACTCACAACATGTCAACTCCATCGCCTAGGATATATAGAGGTTTCTTATAAAATTTTATCTTATATGATCTTGTAAACTATACTTTAGATGAAATTAAGTTTAACCTATATATTTGCTCTTAAGTACATATCATAAACAGAAAGAAGTTAACTCAACTTCACTTATCATCCATCGTTATTTATTCGATAAAGTCTGATTACCCCTTATTGATACGTTATTAAGTATCACAAGTGACCTTTGAGATCGAATCTTATTCGTTTTAGGAACATTTGGAACTCTTTTCTTGTATATTCAACTATTGATTAAATCAAATCACTTTATTCAACTATGAACTTATCATCGACATATTACATGTGTATTAAATATGCATTATCACGCTTGGGATAATTCATGGGTGAGTTTAATGAAGTATGTAGAATCATTTATTATCATTAGACTTACAATTTCTACTTTCTTATAAACTAGAGGCTCTTATTTATAAGCTGGAATGTACCTAAGAAAATAAATTAAAAGGAGTTAATTTATAGATTTCATGTAACTTAAAGTCCATAATTTAAGTTGTCTTGGGGAGCTATCTTGCCAAGCTATCTTCTTTGTGAAAGTGGCAGCGTTATTATGGTCCCTTTAAAGTAGAGGTTGTATTTTTGCAGAGCTGTTCGACAAATTTATTAAAGTAGGGATTGTATTTCTATGGAGCTATCAATCAATCTCTTTTCCTTTGTCTTTTCCATTTTTATTTGCTTCTTTCTCAGCTTGAGAAAAAATGTCTACAATTTATTCCTTAGCCATTGCAAAATCTTCATCATCATATGGATCTTAGGATCCTTTATTTTTTTCCCTAGTCATTGATGAAGACCCCATTGATGTGTTTTGATTTTGAATCTTTCTTTTTGAAGTATTCTATTAAGTGGATTTTAATTTCTTTAAGATAGGAATAAATGATTTAATTTTTAGATATTATCCATGTTTTCATATGTAGTCTTCCAGCAGTATGCTGCAACAGACTAAGTGATCCACATTGATGCTTTAGCTATTATTATTCTTGCTAAAATTTTAACTTCTCTTCAATGCTAAAGATAAGTTCCTTGCCATATATTTGGTTGGAGCTTTAGTTAATTTTGGATAACTTGCCCAAAATTTTGTAAAGAAGCATCTTTTCTAAGATGAGGAAACTTTTGTTGGGTGTAACCCACATCCGAACTCTTTCTCCAGACACATGGTGTGACGACCTACCTTTTCGATGATTCAAGTCGACAATAAACTACACATGTCTAACTCAAACCATTCAATAGATGAATTACCAATGGGGTTTAATTTATAAATAAGAGAAATGAAAGAAAGCAATACACAGAATCTCACAGTAGAATGACAAAATATAATAATCATATAAATAGTTTATGAAGATGTTTTATAATATTCAATTGATTACAATTTTTTTACAACATCAATCAGAGTACAATCAACAAACATACCAAAATAATGCAGTGGAATAATACTTGTAATACAATATTCCAAATTTTGTCTTGTCCCTTAAAAAATAATGGTCTTCGAATATTATAATACTCAGTCTAATCCGAGCGTAATGGAAAGACAAAACACTCGAGTCAGAAATAAAATTCTTATGTAAGTTAAATCAATATCATGAGAAATAAAGGTACAAATAACTTAAGATATGTTGTGGGATTTTCCATCTTCTAAGGATCCGTTAAATTATCTATATGTAGTAAGATACACTACATATGTAATGTCTAATAGTAAAGTAGATATTAAAACAGAGTTAAGGCTTTACATTAATCCACTTTAATACATTTTTAAGCATCGTCTCATAGTTTGACTTAGTAGCACAACCGGTAAAGTTGGTAGCCAAGGAGGCGCCGTGATAAGATAACACTAAAACAAAATCATAGTGGTCATGTATAAGGAAATAGTATGACAAGGCATGTGAGACAATGCCCAAGGTAGGATACTACCAATTCGAGTCGCCTGACTGGTGGTAACCCCTAACGACCCACCACGAACATCCATCCCATAATCAAATCAAGGTGCACCAATCAATTCCAAAATAAAGATAGTAATACGAAGAACATATGTCACTAGAGGTAGCAAGCCTCATTGGTCAAGATAAGTCATCATGTTGTTGTCATTTCAAATTAACACAAGTGTCGAGGTATATCCATTCATCATTCTCTTTCTTCAAATCTAGAAAACGTATCCAACGACTTCATTTTGAAACATCCTCCGCGTACACAGTTGTTAAAGTGGTTTCGATATTAACAAAGAGTATGCCAATATTCGGCCCCGATCTCTTTAGCAACCAAACATCATTTTACACACAAGTTGGTTCTTTTATATTTCAAGAACGAATATTACTTCATCTAAAAAAATCGGATTCACTTAAAGATCATTTCGGATTCAAAATAAGTTATACTTTCATATCAAGCATTCGTATTTAAATTAACGATCTAAATCTAAATAGTTCCCAATTTTAAAATGGTTTGAATATTGAGAATAGTTTTGAATAATTAAAATAGCTTAAATATTGAAAATAGTTTAAATATTGAAAATAGTTTGGATAACTAAAAATAGTTTTGAAGTTTAAAAATAGTTTAAATATAGGAAATAGTTTATATATTACAATAGTATGAATACTAAAGTAATTTATATATTAATATAGTTGACTATCAAATAATTTATGTATTAAAATAGTTTGTACACTAAAATAATTTATATATTAAAATAGTTGAATACTAAAATAATTTATATATTAACATAGTTGGTATTCAAAAAGGGTTTTGAATTAACACTATTTCTTTCTTTTCTCAACATTTTGAACTGAGGTCCAAATTTCAAATCAAAGAAACTTTCAATTTCACCTATCAAATCAATCGACTTCAAATCCTAAAATTCGATATCAATTTAAACTACTTTATTAAAAAATAAATTCAAAGTTAAAATTTCAATATTTAAACCCTTAAAGCAATTCATTTCAGACAAATTTACATTATGTTTCAATTCAACTTTAAGATTTAAAGTTGATAACTTCAAATTAAATTCTTTAACACAGTTCCATTTAAAAAGTTTACATTCTAAAATTTCAAAGTTCAAATTTTAGGAGTAATTCAATTCATATAAAGTCTTATTTTATTTTCTATAAAACAATATTGTTTGAACTAATTCGAATTCAAGAATTTAAAACCATTTAATTTAACCAAATCCGATGTCCGTATATAATCTTCTATCCTATGGCCAAGTGATTAGTTATTTCAATTTTAACTACATTATGTGTGTGTATATATATACATACATACATATATACATCATTTTAACCCATATTTAAATGACATAGGTATATATTATTTCAACCTATTTCTTAGTTTATTTCAAATAACCCAAATGACAATTTATACGATATCAATAATATATAAGGTGATAGCAGGGATATAACAAAATAAATGATCATTATTTACATAAACACAACATCATCCATCATATCAATTAATAGGCTGTAACGACCCTAGATTTTAATTTAATTTAAATTGATAATTAAATGAAGTTATGAAAAAAAATTGTAGAATTAATTATAATTGGAAGCGAGTTTCCCCGAATGTTAAACTGGAAAAAATATATATATGTGTATGTATAATGTAACATCCCGGAATTTTGTTAAATTTAATGTAGTAAATTATTGAATTTTTAAAATTTAATTTGTGAAATTCAACAGAAGTTTAATATTTTTGATATTAATATTACAAAGTTGTATGGAATTAAATCAATTTTGATAGTAAAGTTTAAATGAAAAATAATAACAACGAATAAATAAAAATAGCTAACAAATAAGAGATTGTTTCAAAACAATAAAATATAATATAGGTGATAAGTTAAATATTAATAGTATAAACTATGAATAGAAATGAAATTTGAAATGTATGTTTGTAACAAAATCACAAAAGAAAAGACATACATTTTAATATAAGCGTGTAGAAATATAAAGGTGAACCAGATAAGTAGGTTGTAAACCAAACTAGAGTAAAGTGTTGTATTCAGCAAACAAAACATTAGATTATGAAAATCTACTAACAAAATAAAATAGTACTTGCCAAAAGAATAAAATAAAAACTGCAAAGTAAAACAAGAAAGTAACTATTCAAAAAAACAAAAAAAAACAACACTTACATATAAAATAAAGTGAACGGCATAAGCTGTAAACAAGCATGAACACGACATGCTATAAATACAAAGCAACATGCTTTCATTAAATGCTTACTCTTCAGCCACCCTTGAAGGAAGGAGGAAAGCATGGGTTGTACAAGCCTGTATAAAAATAATTATACAATAAAATGATACTCTGTACTTTACTTGAGCCTGCATGTCCACTCTATATACATGGGATTTGTCTTAGTTTATACGTTCAACAATCATAACAAAGATCAGAAAACAAAAGAGAAAAGCAACTACATCAATTCAAACAACAAGATCAACAACAAACATGATTTAAAAGGGAATCATCTGCATTTTTCAAACAATAAGTGTTATCTGTTCTTCTCCGCTTCACATTCCAAGTGAGTAACTTAAATTTTAAAATACTTAAGTATATATGTTGCTTAATTATTGTCTGAGATGTGTATATATATTTATGCATTCCTGTGTATGTATGTTGATGTTTAAATATATATATATGTCTGCCTGTACAAATTTAGTTACCTCTGTTCTTGTTTTTTTCAGACCAGATTTGCAAACAAATTCTCATCCTTAGATTAAATAACTGATAGAATTTAAAATATAAACAAAAATTGTTTGTTTGATTATAAACTAAGTTTTTAAATTCGATTTAAGATAAAGCAACTTGTAAATCCCTCTTGAAATCAAAACATCTGAGCAAATCTTTAAACAAGTCAAAATTCAAACATTTTATTTTACGATTTCAGGCATGTAAACTGAATTCATACATTATAATATGAATTTTAAAGCTGAAAGTGTAATTTTTAGTGTTAGGATTTAAAAGTAGTTCGACTTTGTATTCTAAACATTATTTGGTCAAATTCCGGCGTGATGGTGAACTGGGGTAGTCGAGGTTGTGTGAGGTGGTGGAGGAAGCTACGAAGGTGCCTGGAAAAATGGTCAGAGGTGGCAATAACGGCGGTGGCGACGGCGGCGACCAGTTCTTGGCAGTAGACCTAGTTTTGGTGGGGTTTAGAATTTTGATCGCTGAAGCTTCCAGAGTTGATCGAGTGTAACGACACTGAGGGGAAGGCTAGTGTGGGGTTTGTCGGAGATGTAGCCGGTGGGGGGTGACGCTCCTGTGGTCGGAAGATGGTGTGCGAGGGGATTTTCAATCGGAGTATCTCGTTTCAATTTGATCGAGATGCCTCGATTTCGATTTTGAATGAAACGATGGGTGCTGGGTGATGGATTGAGTTGAGGGGGTCAACGATGACTAGATGGTGACGGCAGTGGTGGCCAGTACATCGGCGGTGGATGGTGCAGGTGCACACGTGTTTGCGTGTGTCAGTGATTATAGTTGAGTGGTTATAGTTGGGAAGATGAAGATAACTCGAAGGAAATATCGAGTAATATTGGGTTTGGCTCGAGTCTTAACTCGAGTGCATTCAGTTGTGCGTCGGGTTAGATCAACACTTAAACAATTTTGAAAAAACAATACTCACACGGGTTGGTTTGGGGGAAAACTCGAAGCACTCAGGCATTTTTCTCGGGTGTGACTCGAAGTGGGTCTCAGGTTTGATATAAAAACAGATTTTGACTTTAAATCCAAATTTAAATTTTAAATATTTTTAACCCATGTTTTAGGATAATTGTTTTGCCTTAAAATTGGATTAATAAGTGTTAATTAATTATAAATAAAAGGTTAGTTAATTAATTAAGATAATTAATTAAGAAGCAATTAATTAATAAAAAGTGATAAAAAGATAATTTTTAAGTTTATTTAAACTTAAAATTCATATGTTGAAAATTATGGTTTATCTTAAATTAATTAAGGATAATTTATTAATGATTAAAGATTGATAAATCAAATGATTAAAGAATAATTAATTAAAGGAAAAATTAATGTATGTGATAAATTAATTAAGGTAATTAATTTGAGGATAATTAATTAATTAAAGGTTAATTAACTAATGAAAGTTATTAAGGGATGATTTATTAATTAAGGGTTAATTAATTAACATAATTAATTAGGAATAATTAATTATTGATTAAAAGATAATTAATTAAAATGGTTTACAATTAATTTATTATTAATTAACTAAGATTTGTAGTTTATTCATAAGTAATTAACCTGGTATAAATTAATTATAATTAGATATTAATTTATCTTACTTATGAATATTTGGATTCTATTGGATGATTTGATTGTTTGATATCCTTGATATGTGATGCATTTGTGATATATCCTGATATATGTTGTGATCTGTAATTTACTTATCTGTGATATATATCTGTGATCTGTGAATGAACGATAAGCGTGATAGTTAATACCGCTTATCAACTATATTTCCGTATTCTGATCTGTGATGATTGAATGATGTTGCGCTACTGAGTGAAACCCCTTGACTACACTTATACACACACCAATATGGATTTCACGAGGAAATCGATTAAGTCACAGATTTTTGAAATAGTTTTAAATTTGAATATTTGAATTCAAATGTTTTGGAAATGGATTGGGTTTAAAGTGAAAAGCTTTTGAAATGGAATTTCATAGATGAAATTTATTTTGAATAACTCGATAAAATATGAAGTTGAATAATTTGATTTGAACTTAAATTCAAGATTTGAAATTGAATTCTATGATTTGAAACTAGGGATTAAAATGTTATACCAGTTGTATATGGGTTAAACTATTTTAAAAGTATTGATTTGGGAATGTGAATAGAATTCAAGGGCTTTAACTCGTGTAAATATAATTGGATTTTTCTGAAACGAAAACTGTTTGTTTTCAAATAATAAAAGCTTTCACATAAGAAATGAACGTCCAATTTGTATTAAAAAGAATTTCAAGTTTGAAAATGAAGGTAATTTCCAAGTTATGAAAACGATTTGAAAGCTATAAGTTGAATTTTGATTTAAAGATTCAACAAGTTAATCGAATTTTGAAAGCTATGAGTTAAATCTTTGATTTAAAGATTTAATGAGTTAATCCAATTGGAATGGAGATTGTTTTAAAGTCTATAAATTGATCTTTGTGAAATAAATCTTTTTTGTAATATAAAGATTTGAAATGGCAATTGGTTTAAACCATTTGAAGAAAAGTTTTGGGTTTTAAGTTGTGACTTAATTGAAATCCCAATATCCATATATTTTTGAAATACTGCGCTCACTGTTCAGTTTAGCCAGGAGAGGACCTTTGTGTCATATATCCCATTCCGAGTATGTGATATGTCGTTATGGATAGCATTTGAAGACCGGTGTTGAAGACCGGATATTTTTGAAAGCGAAAGGACAACTCGTCGGATGTCTTTGCATCGACTGGTCCCCGGTATAGAGACTCCATATGTGATGGGAAGTCCGAACGTGATTAGTGAATATCCGAATTGCAAGGACTTCTTTGTAAGTGCCTTCGGTTCTGTTCTAAATCCAGAACAGACTTGTATGGATAGTTATGTCTGACATTACAATTTGAGATATAAAGCTGATTTCTTTCAAATATATTTCTGTTGGTGGCGGAGAATTTATTCTCTTAGCTTAACACCCTTCTCTGAGACGTACGAGCTCAGAGGTTATGTAGTAGATGGTTATCAGCGATATATTCCCAATTTGGTAATGTGACATGCTGAGTGTTGCTGTGAAATGATCATTGTGTTGATCATTTGTGATATGATCATTTGTTTGATCGTTTATATTTGTGATCATTTCTATGATCATTTGTTGACCCAAAGCACAGCTTTTGTATAAAGCGTGGCTTTGTGGACGAGACTTCGTCGAGCCTCACAAACCGGAAATGGTCGAAACAGGAATTGTGCGTCAAGGTTTTCAGGGATAGCTTCCCTAGGGTAGGACCATTCCTTCTGGAAAGGGGTAGTATCATGGTATGGAGCCCAGATACTTACTCATGTGGATACACTATATCTATTACTGTGTGGTGTTGTTGGAATCGAGGCCTCGTATAAAGGTCCAAAAGGACCGGGGGTGGTATATCTGAGGTTTCTTACTCCGTGGGAAAGGGGTAGCCGTCCTTGTTTGGCAGAGATCCATTTGGGAAGCTCGGGGACGTCCTTCCAGAGGCGTTCCATTTCGGGGTTTGGGAAGTTCCTTTGCCCGACCATTTGTTGGAAATCCATTCTTCAAATACGTACCTTGTACGGTTTTAGTTGTAGAACCTATCATTCACTTATGGTGGCGCCCCACTGTTTGGATGGTAGCTATAGTAGGCATAGTTCGAAATGTCTATGTTGGCTAAGATTTATATCTTTACTTTCGAAATGATTTTTTACTACACTATGCACTAGTAATAATATCAAATGTTTCTTTTTAATGCGTATCAAGCATCTTTAACTACCATAAGGAGAAATCTCCTCCGATTCTGCGTTTGCATTGTGTGTGTGTGCGGGAGGTCTTATGGTAGTCTCATTTCTAAAAAACATTGCGAATTGATTTTAAAATATTTCATTGTTTGTTTTTAAAGATAAACTGTCTTTGTTACTCACACCAGTCCCCACGACTGATCCGGAGTTTATTGTTTCTTTCCTAAACTCTGGATGCTCAAATTTTTTTTCTACACGAGCAGTCTAGAGTTGGGTTTTTCAGATAGTCAGGTTTAGTAGGTTATCTAGAGCTAGTTCAGTCTTTGGATGTGGACGAGACTTGCTTATCTTTGTGCATCGTTATTGGGAGTTCGTGCTACTGTTGGCGTTCTCTTTTGAAGACTATCTTAGAGTTATATTGTTCCGCTGCTAGATGTTATCTATTTTTCTTTTCCGATGCTATTTTCTTGTATCATATCTCTGTTGTATATTGATATTCATTGTATCACTCTGTTGTATCAGATATTGTATATCAATGTATTATTCTTCTTTTCCACTGTGTTGTTTACTTAATGTTGTTATAAGCTCCGGCGAATCGGATTTGAACGGTCGAATCTACGGCATTCGAGTACGATGTTAAAGTATGGATGTCAATTTTCGAGCGCGAAAAATTCGAGTCGTTACATTGGCATACATATGCAATCAACATCCAAATCAACCAATATATCACAATAGTTACTAGTTATCAAATGTCGGTGTTTAACTAGCAATTCAATTTTAATATCAATTTAAAGATCAATTCATTTTGTTGTCAATTTCATATTAAAAATCAGTTCAGTTTTGGTTTCAATTCAAATTCAACATCAATTCAAATGTCAATTTACATTTCGAAACAATAGTCAATATAATTAACCACTTCACAATTTCGATTCAACCAACATCAGAAAATTAAATTGAAGCGATTAATTATATTTGTTCAATTATGAATTAATTAATTATATTTGTTAGTTGATTATGAATCAAAATTATGAAGTGATTAATTATACTAATTGTTGTTTGGAAATGTAAATTGACATTTGAATTGATATTGAATTTGAATGGACACTTTGAATTGAGTTTTAATATAAAATTGATAACAAATTGAATTGGCCTCTAAAATGATAATGAAATTAAATTGCTTGTTAAAAACTGAAATTTGATAACTAGTAACCGTTGTGATATATTGGTTGATTTGGATGTTGATTTCATATGTATGTCTATTGATTGATATGGTGGATGATGTTTTGTTTATATTGCCGATGATCATTTATTCTGATATATCCCTGTTATCACCCTATATATTATTGACATCATATAAATTGTCATTTGGATTATTTGAAATGAATTAAGAAATAGGTTGAAATGATATATACCTATATCATTTAAATATGGGTTGAAATGATATATATCCATCAATGTACTTAAAATTAAAATAGCATATCATTTGGCCACAGGAAAAAAATTATACACGGACATCAAACTTGGTTAAATTAAATGGTTTTAGAATCTTGAATTCGAATTGGTTTAAACAATATTATTTTATAGAAAATAAAATTGGACATTATATGAAATGAATTATTTTCAAAATTCGAACTTTGAAATTTTGGAATGGAAATTGTTTAAATGAAACTGTGTTAAAGAATTTGATGTAAGGTTATTAACTTTAAATCTTATAGTTGAATTTGAAATATAATGTAAATTTATCCGAAATGAATTGTTGTAAGAGTTTAAATATAGAAATTTTAACTTTGAATTTATTTTTAGTAAAGTGTCTTAAATTGGTATTCCCAATTTTGGGATTTGAAGTATACTGAATTAAAAGGTGAAAATTGAAATTTGCTTTAATTTGAAATTTGGACCTTAGTTCAAAATGTTGAGAAAAGAAAGAAATAGTTTTAATTCAAAACCTTTTTTAAATACAAACTATTTTATATATAAATTATTTTAATATTAAACTATTTTAATATATAAATTATTTTAATATATAAACTATTTTAATACATAAATTATTTAATATTCAACTATTTTAATATATATAAATTACTTTAATATTCAAACTATTGTAATATATGAACTGTTTCCAATATTCAAACTATTTTCATTCTTTAAAACTATTTTTAATTATGCAAACTATTTTCAATATTTAAACTACTTTAATTATTCAAAACCATTTTCAATATTCGAACTGTTTTAAAATTAGGAACTATTTAGATTTGAATATGAATGTTTTGATATGAAAGTATAATTTATTTTGAATTTGAAATGATTTTTAAGTGAATTTGATATTTTGATATGAAGTAAGATTCGTTCTTGAAATATAAAAGAACCAATCGGTCTGTAAACATTTGGTTGTTAAAGAGATCGGGGCCGAATATTAACATACTCTCTATCAATATCAGAACCACTTTAACAACTGTGTACACAGAGGATGTTCCAGGATGAAGTGGTTGGATTCATATACATTTGCTTGATTTGAAGAAAGAGAAAGATGATGGATAGACCGCGACACTTGTGTCAATTCGTAATGAGTAAAACAGGACGACATCTCCTGACCAATGAGGCTAGCAACCACTAGCGACATCTATTTTTTGTATTACCATCTCTGTTTTGGAATTGATTGGTACACCTTGATTTGATTATGGGGTGGATGTTCGCAGTGGGTCGTCAGGGGTTACCACCAATCAGGCGACTCGAATTGGTAGTATCCTTCCTTGGACATTGCCTAACGTGCCTTGACATACCATCATCCTTATACGCGACCATTACGATTTTGTTTTGGTGTTGTCTTATCATGGCACCTCCCTGGCTACCAACACTACTGGTTGTACTACTAAAGCAAACTTTGAGACAATACTTAAAAATGTGTTAAGGTGATTAATGTAAAGCCTTAACACTATTTTAATATTTACTTTACTGATAAACATTACATATATAACATACCTTACAACATATAGATAGTTTAACGGATCCTTAGGAGATGGAAAATTCTATAATATCTCTTAAGTTACTTGTACCTTTTTTTCATGATATTGATTTAACTTACATAAGAATTTTGGTTCTGGCTCGAGTGTTTTTCCTTTTCATTATGTTTGGGCCAGCCTGAGTATATCTGTATTTAAAGATCATTTTTTCTAGAGGACGAAGATGGATTTTAGTATTATATTACTAGTATTATTCTGTTGCATTATTTTGATATGTTTGTTGACTATACTCTTATTGATGATGTTAAAAAAAATTGTAATCAAATGTATATTGTAAAACAACTTCATGAACTGTTTGATTGATTATTATATTTTGTTACTCCGCTGTGAGATTCTGCATTGCTTTCCTTCTTTTCTCTTATTTCTTAATTAAACCCGATTGATAATTCGTCTTTTGAATGGTTTGAGTTAAACATGTATTGTCGACTTGAATCATTAAAAAGGTGGGTTGTCACATATGAGATCGAAAATTTAATGAAACAAAATATATTTGGGCTAATCCTTCAACCCATCTATTAGATTCTCCAATCTCAATTAATTTCTCTGAAAGCTTCACTAATTTAGAATATTAACTCTTAATTTTTTCCGAAAGTGTTTTGATAGATGGAACATAGTCGGTCCACCTTTTTACCAACCAATTTGGTATGGGACATTTATAAACTTCCCTACAAACCTTTGTAAACCATGATGCTTTCTTTTAGCATTTTTATATAAAAATACTCTATTAAATGCTTCAATAAATATTTTGTAATTATATTTAACCAAGATTTTATTATTTGGAACAACGAATTATTTTTCCTTAAGAGTAGAGAACCCTCATTCTTCTGGCATAATAAGTTTTTTAATGATAAGTTTGTTAAAATTAAATACCTATGGATCTATGGAAGTATAATGTATTATATCGCATGTCTCAAATGCTCTTAGCACACTTTCATAATATATTCTTTGTTTATACGATGTCACAACATACGATGCTGCATTTGGATAACTTTACATTAAGAATCGTGGGTCATCTTCGCTTCGTAGGTCAGAAAAATTGAGAAGCAGTACTTTCCTATGAGGGTTTTTTTTTCATATGAGTTTATGTTGTCCTCATTTGCTTCATTTCTTGTTAAGATAGCATATGATGGACCCACTTGCTATTTTTCTAAGATATGAATTTCATAGACTCTTTATATAATGGCTATTTTTGTTTATTAAAATATATTCCTCGATGAACATAAAGAAAATTTTCAGCTAAGCCTTTAGTTTCCATGTTAGGCAAGGATATTCCCTCTGCCTTGGCCTCCTCTTTAGAATTAATTAGCCCTTCCCCAAAATATCATTATCCTTTAAAAATTCACGACGAAGGAAATCATAAAGACTATTATCTTTAGTTTTTTTGAAGAAGGGTTTCAAAATCAAAATAGCCTAAATGAGCCTGCCATCCTGCAAACATTTGCTTAGAGACATCATGTTTAAAATCTTTATTAAACATAAACTTTGCAAATTTTCAATAATTCCTTATAATTAATATTTGATTATACAAGTCACCCTGGAAGTTTAAGATGCATATTACTATATCATGAACTTCTTTAACTGTAATCGCACAATTCTTCTGGTTGTTATTCCAATTTACTAAGTAAAATATTATAAGATATTCTTGTCTTGTCTTATGACAATTTTATTTCAGGATTCCTTCAAATCCCAAGTTCAAGGCATCTGTTTCAATAATTTTATGCTACTTCAGATTAGCAAGCATTAGATAGGGAAGATTTTTTAATTTTTCTTTTATTTTTCTAACATTTTTGGTATGTTATCCTGTCCATGGGCCATGATTCTTTTTAATATATCATATAAAATAGTAGTATCTACGACTGCATTTTTATAATAAGGGAATATATAACTTAAATTTCCTAAGAACCTTTGTAATGGAGTTTTATCAATCAGTATGTCTAAAAGTTTTGAAGCAACTTCAATACTCCTATTTATAGGAATTATTTTTCCCTTTTCAATATTATGACCTAAAAACCTTACATTTGTTTGAAATAACGCCATTTTAGGTTTTAATATTACTAAACAATTTTGATTTACAATTTTTTTTAATTGTCAAAATGATTAATATTCATTTCAAGGCCTTTTGGAAATACTAAAATGTCATCAGTGCATACCATTATAAATTCAATATAAGGAATAAAAAATCATTCATAATTTTTTGAAACTTTGAAGGAGCATTATTTAGGTCGAATGGAATAATATTCCATTAATAATTTCCTACTAGAATACTAAAAGCAGCTTTATATTGATTGAATTCATCAATTTTTTTGGCAAAACTAGCCAACTTTATAGTGGGTCGTGCCACTGTATATAAATGTAGAAAAGGTGTTCTACACATGCATAGAAACAACTATATATGGTTTTATAGTGACCATTCCACTTAAGTACATAACAGATGGGAAGCAATGGTACTTCAACAGCTATAAAAAGAACCAAGGAAATAACATTTCCTCCTCCTAAGAGGAGGAAGAATCATTGCCATCAGGGCCCATAACATGCAATTAATCTTTAAAGTGTGATACAATATCCAAAACATAACCCGGGAGATCCCTGCTGTATATGAATCTCCTATCCCAGCTATCATCAAATAGAAGAGTTCTATTCTGCTTACCACGTGCTCCATCAACTAAAAGTGCAACTTCACCACCATCTGTAGAGTAATGCAAACACCTAGATTCACCATCATCATCACCAACAAAGGAATGGAAATCGTGTCTAGCTAGGTCATATCTCATGTTAGGCTGAACATGGATTCGGGCCATCTCTCCTGGATGCCACATTATATCAGAAGGCAGGGCAGAAGGATCAGATATACTAGGAGGAACAGAGGAATTCATATTGGTGACAAGGAAGGAAGAAACAGTAGAAGGCTCCATAGGCTCAACAGGAGGGACAGAAGGTGCCATAGAGAAGGAATAATGCGCTCTTTCGGGATCCATTTCATGTTTGGAGGCCAGGGAAGAGGGGTCCAAAACGATAAATGACAAGTAGAAGACATACAAGTACATGCGGAGGATATATGACCGAAGGACTGACAGGACGTACATATATCTAGCTTCCAGCCATAATGAACTACAATCTCCGCTACCCGATCCCTATGCACTCTAACTTTGATAAAATCCGGTAATGGCTTGTCCGGGAATATGTCAATCAAAGCTTTTACATAGACTATTTTTTCCCTAGCTATGGTGTTAGCATCAAAACATTTTACTTTACCAGCCGCACTAGCTAGCTAGTTAAGACCTAACAATCGTTGTAAAATGGAGGGAATATGAGAAAAATAAGTCCAAACAGAATAGATAGTACTTGCTTTCTGGCATAGTCAACAGACGAACTCCATGGAGTGACTATAAACGGCTTGCCTCTGATAAATATAGGATATTTACTCAAGATCCGTAGCCGCTCTTCAGGTCTCGACAACTTGAAGAAAAACATAGATTTGTCCACGTGGACATGCATGCTACCCTTCAGTTGGCAAGCTTTGTAGCAATGTTCCTCAACCACTAGGTACAGTGGCTTAGAATCCAAAAAGAAACAAATAAGATAGTCCGACCAATAATCAATACCATCTTGAATTACCTTCGATGGGGGAATCAAAACTCCATCTTTGCTAACCATATCAAATGAACAGGGCACAAAACAGCCACATTTTTTAGCAAAGAAGAGAACAAAGAGGACCATTTTAATTCAGTATTTAGCTCAGTAGGTTGGGGAGATACTGTAGGTGGAATACTATCCTGAGACATAGCTTCAGTTATGCGAACATTAAGTTGCTGATGAAAGGTAGAGGATGGATTAGTACTAGTTTGGTCAACATTGGGAATATTGATTCCAACCGTGTTTGTAACCAGACTGGATCCATTAATGTTATTGTTTCGTAATACAGCTGAACTATTAACCAAACAAGCTGGAATGGAGATCTTATCAACAGATATACATGCAATATTATGTGAGTTCTTCAACGCAGCTATAACATTTATATCCGCATCAATATAATTAGCTAAGGTGGAGTTATGACCACTAATATAACCAGTTTCAATATCACCGATACCATCAGCAATACAAGTTGCACCAATACAATAAGAATCGTCTGAATGTAAATTCAATACGGCAGATACATTCCACTAATAATATTACCCTGGGCATCACAAATTCCAAAACCCAAAAATAACGATTCCAAGCAGAACCAGAGGACAGTAAGATTGGAGATAAAGTAGAGGATGATTGAGGATTAGATATACCTAAGATAGGGCATACCATCGAAGAAATTGAATGGAAAACAGAAGATAAAGCATTCATCATTTGAGGCTTAATAGCTAGGGCATACTGATCGGTAGAAGTTGTCTACGGTGGAGGTATCTCTCCAAATCCAGACGCACCAATAGGATACTGAGGAAAGGAGCACAATGAAGAGTCGTACTGTCGACCAGATTTGGTAATCGATCTTGAGGAGTTATAAAGAGTTTTCTCTTTGCACTGCTTTGCCATAGACGTAGAAGGAGGAGAAGAGAAGGGACGGCAATAGAACGTTATGAGTGAGAGAGAACGAAAGACAAAGGGATGAAAGAATCAGAAGGGGAAGGAAAAAAATATTTCGCCATTTTGAGGAAGGAACGGTCGCCATTTTGAGAAGAGTATTTTGTCCAAATGGAAGTGAACTATACGGATTCATCAATTTTGATCTAGCAGTATCCCAATTTTAAACCGAATTTAGAACATACGACGACATCGTATAATCTATCAAATATACCTTTCTTATTATGAATTGGATGTCTTATCCACTTAAAAACTTTATTAAAATGTTTATTTACAACCAGTAGTGAACACCACTTTTGTTCATCGTGTTTATTAAAATAAAAAATGGTATTTGACCAAGGGGATTACGATAGTTTCATCATGTCTTTCTGTCAAAAAGTGATTCAATTTCATATTTACATTCTTTAAAATATTAAGAATTTAGTTGATAGGTTCTTGCCCTAGTAGGAATGATTTTTCTCACTGTTGGGTCAAAAAATGACACAACACCCAGATTAATCAAAAATGTGAATTGCAGACCTAAAAGCAAGAATAAAAGTTCAAACACACATAATTTTATTGTGTTTTGACCTCAAATCATTGACTATATCCACTTTTATTTTATTCCAAAAGATATTACATGAGTTCAATCGAATTGCAAAGATTTATAGTGATTTAAATCAAGACAAGCATTTAAATGCTAGTTGTAGAAGGGTCATCAGTCGACTAGTAGTCATCTCAAAGCATTACATCTATTTCCAAGAGTGATTCTTCACTACTTCAAATATCCATTGAATCATCTCTTCCTAGTAAGGTTCAAGCCTTCAATTCTCTAGAAGTTATATTATGTCTTGATCAGGTACACTCTCTTTTCTTTATATATATAAAGCCTTCAATTCCTAAAAACTGTTGCTAGAATAGGATTTAAAATCATGTACATCAACATGCACAGGTAAAAAAAAAGACATATTTCATTAAAATTTTGTTGCATGCAAATCCATTCTTCAATCTTGCATATATCAGGCATTAAATCTATCAGATAAAAATCAAATTCCTAGAAAAATTTACTCACAAATTTTGAGTTGAAAACGGAAGTGGACAGAGGGAATTTCTGTTATTCTTTGAACTGCAATTTTTTTCTTCTAGCTTGATTTCCTTTGAGTTATTTATCTGCAGTAAATTTTGCATAGGCTAGTTTAAACTTTGATGTATCTATTCACTTATTCTTTTAACAATAATATAAAATAATTAATTTACTTACAGTATTTTTTTTCTGAACGGGGGAAGAAATTTGTGGCTTGCACTCTTTAAGCTTTGTGTTTGCTGTTTTTTTTTCTTTCAAATTGATTCCTGAACTTTTCCTAAATCTTTGAAACTCTTGCTTGACTCTGCAAAACTTGTTGAAGCTTTGTATTATCTCTGAATCCTTCTTCTTATAGCTTGAGAACTGAAAGTGATTGTTACAGATTTTTTCTTCTAGATATAGTTTCTTGATTTAAATTTGTTGAGACAATGTAGATTTGTTTCTTTCTTTTGATGATGATATTTTCTGAAATAAAAGTAAAGATAGAAGATATTATATAAGTTTATTTGCTTTTTTTAAAAAAAAATAAGTTACTTAAGAAAAGAAATTATTAGGACACTTGTTACTTTTCTTCTTTTATTGAATTACATTTGTCACTATGTCATTCTTAATTTAACACTTGTAAAAAAGATTTTTTCTTTGTTAACATTGACAATTTACATTATATAATTTATTTTTAAACTTATATTTCTTATTAATAAATGTTAGCTTTATATAAATATTAGCCTGATGTTAATGCATATTACCAAAAGAAAGTGTTTTGAATTTTTTTTAATACACATTAAATAATTCTCATAGATATGTATATATGAATGCAATTATTTTACCAAACATTTCATTTTAAAATTTAAATTCAAATTGAAAATCAATTCAATATATAAATTCAAATCTACCCATGTATGCACACACACACACACACACACATTTTTATATATATGAATAAAGTTAAACTCAAATGATTTTAAAAACTTTTAATATTTCAAATTTTAAACTTCAAAAAAATTTGAAATTCTTATTCATTTATATCATCATTTATTTATTTATTTATTTTGAAATTTTGGTATGTTACACTAACTCTAGCTAAATTGATCAACTCGCGATATTTTTGTTCTTTATCAATTTATGTTCAATTCATATTTAGAATTCGTCTAATCAGGAATATTGGATTTGGACGAGCGTTTATGGGGAAGTTATAAAACTCAATGTTGAAATGCTTGGGCAAATATTAGGGTGCTCATATACATGGATTAGGTTGCAAGATATTCCTGATATGAGACACATGCTAAGAGATGCAATTACACATCTCATTTGGAAGTATGACATGCGGAAATTTTCACCATTCAATTTTCGTCCAAAATCTGGATTACTTAACCGCATGCTTAAAAATACCGTACTCCCTCGGTTAGGTAGTCATGAGCAAGTGTATGACCATTACCATAAAGCTTTATATGCTATTTTCGGCCATACAAAAGTGAATCGGGCTTAATATATTTTTGAAAAAATTAAAATTTTTTATACCCTAGTTCGTCAAACAATTATTTATGCACCATATATTATGTGAATTCTTCGACGACATAACGTTCCTTCAAACTTATCACAATATGAAGAACTTCCTGTTAAGGAAAGTGGAATTCGTTTCCTATCTTTGATGCATCTTCTTGAAAATCCACCAAGTATCACACCATTTTCTTAATACCAACACCACCACCAACAACAACATCAACACCAATAGCATACTCCTACATGACCTACCTCTACACCAAGGCCTTCTGAATCAACAGGGTATTACTCTGGTTCTGAAATTCAAGAGGCTCGAATTGCAACAGGACAAGGAGAAAGTATACGAGACATAACACTTCAAAACCAACGTCTCCTATCTCTAAATCAAAAGGACTAGGATAAGAAAGTTTCCCATCTAGAATGATCTTTTTCTACACGAATGACTAAAGTAGAAAAGTGTGACGGCCCACCTCTATACTCACGCTAGCCAAGGACACTACAGAGTAATGCCGTCAGCTAGCACGAAGAATAAGGCTGTTGAGGAGCGACCATCCGTGTAATTGCTTTATGCGAGCACCGATATGTCAGATAGTTTAAGATGCATTTCATTTCAAGAGGGAATCCGACATGTCGATACAAACTCAAAGCTTCTACACAGTGGCTACATATAATCTTCGGAAATAAATATAGAAATAAACATAACACAAATTAGTCATAGATATCCATATCACAAAGGCGGAAACAGATTAAATAAAACACATGAAAGTGTACATTAAAGTATTGGTCAAAAGGATCCACAATATCTAAAAAGAATAGATACAAGTGCTAGTCAAAAGAATAAGTATACATCAATGAGTCTATATCTCGAGTGTATAACAACAAAAACTACCAATCTAATGCAGTTAGCCAAAATTCAGATAACATTTCCAGATGAGGAGTCAAGTAGAAGTACCTGTAACATCTCGGTCTGACTTGAGTATTATTTAATAAGAAAATAATAAACGGATCAGTTTATTTATAAATATCATATAAAATGAGGTAGGATAAGAGATATGACAAGAACGTATGATAACAATAATGCCATACTATGAAAAGTATACATTTGACAACAACAAAAATCATACAACATCTCAATCATCTCAAGCACCAAAAAGAATGTCATATTCTTTATTTTATTCACCAATCCACAAATATTGACATCATATCGCTGCCATTCATAAAAGCTGGTGAAACACAAATTCTAGAAATCATCAATTAGAAATCCAAAAATCACAAAAGGGGGAGGCCTATCACAAACGGGAGTGTGAAAACTCACCAACACATGTATCACAAACGAGACGCTATCCCATGGTCGCTAACCATAGAGCCGGTGCAACGACGTAGCATAATATCGGTACGCCCGAGGAACCAAAAACTCAAATAATTCGAAACAACGACGTAGTACAAGGGTACGCCCGCTGATCCTGATAAGCCGGAACAGCGACGTAGTACAAAGGTACGTCCGGTGAACCAAACTCCATAAAAGAATATGGGTCGCTAGCCCACAAAAATTGAGTCGAAACTCCAAATAATACATAGGTCATTAGCCTATAAAAGAAATGAGACGAAACTCAATAAAACGAGGTATCGTCCCCTACGTGGAAAAAGAAACATAACCTATCGCTAGTCTAAATCGCATAAATGATCATCAAGACGTGTCAACTACACTAAGCTAGTAAATAAATGAGTTTAGCTTCATGTCCCGTAACCACTGGCTTAACTTATGTATTTACGAACGAATTGTAAATCTCCTCTCGAAAGTTGTCACAAGAGTTTTAATCGAACAAGTCCAAGAATTAACCGATGAAGTAAACGCAAGTGTTTCATACCACTTGTTTTACTAAGCCGTTTAATTAGATTTCTCATACGAGTGAGGTAAAGGCTTGTATATACTAATAGGTAGGAAAACGGTTTTAAATAACAAGCTTTGAAATAAAATAGTGTTGAAATCATTTTGATGAAAGAGTTTTGATATTTACTACTAGTATAGAAAACCTTTATATTTTTAAAGTGACAAATCACGGAAATGATTGTAGAAACAATCAATCACAAAAATTCACATTCGAAGCCGTGAATCAAATCCGAAGAAATCGATACCAAATCCATCAAATGATATTCCCAAAAATCTCGAAAATGAAGTCATCAAAGTCGATAAATGATAACAATAAGTCGAATCAACATGAATCGATTAAATTTGGAAACATAAACAACTTAGGAAAATTGGGCTGAGATAAGTAGATTCAGACGTTTGAAATTATTGACTCAGACATCTGAATCTGGAAAAATAAATATTTCCAGTTCAGTATTCAGATGTTTGAACGTCTGAATCACTAATTTCAGACGTCTGAAAATGGCTAATTTTAGCCTATTTCCTTTCTGGTTGAACACGAGCAATTTCAGACGTCTGAAATATATAATTCAGGCGTCTGAATCTGGAAAATAAAAAGTTGTCCAGTACAATATTCAGACGTCTGAATTCTTTATTTCAGGCGTCTGAAACTAAATCTTTGGGCATTTTCTTGCCTAGGCCAGTGATGGCCAAACCATATCGGAAGCAATCGGATGAGTGACGGTTACGAGGGGTTTACGCCAAACGACTACCCAACCTCAAAGACTCACCAATACACTCCGATTAACATGTCCAACATCCATAAAAGGATTTTCATAGATTTTGTTTTCAAAACACCAAAAATTGAAATATTCACCAAATCAATCCAAATCAAAATCAAATGAACACGTAAAGATGTTAGGAATTCATACCTAACAATCAAAGATAATTATAGACTTAGATGTAAGATAAAAATCTCACCTTTTTCACAAAAACAAGGATGAAGAAGTTATAGAGCAAGGCAAGAACAATCACTCTTCAATTCCAACCTAAGAAGCTTGAATCTAAGCTTAAAAGAAAAACATTTCCTAAGTTAGACTTTAGGAATTTCTGAAATTGAAGGGAGAATGAGTTGGAGAAGAAGAAAAGGATGCTTACCAATGGCTTTTCTTTGGATTTGGAGTTAGAACTTGGATTTGCAATGGAACTAGGGCTTAGAAATTCAAATTTTTTTCTCTTCCCCCATTTTTTTATGAAAGCTTGGAGTGTTAGGAAATGAAAGTGAATGAAGAGAAGTGGGGGTTGAGCTGGAGTTAATAGTTTAAGCTAACCCAAACCCAAAGTCCAAAGTGCAAATGTCAAATTTTAGCTAGCTCCAAACATATCGAAGTTTATACTCAAAAAGTTCGCAAAAGGCGTTTTGAACTCAATGGAAGTGGTCCCGAGTCCTAATTCGACCGTTTGCAAAAAGTAGCATTTTGGACTTAAATTCGACTAACGATGCTATATTTTAAAAATATATTTAAATATACAATCGTAAAATATGCGGGTTGTTACAAAAAGACTTTAAAAAGATCGTTTCTACTCTTGGAAAGGTTATAAGAAAGGTTTGTGGACATTCTTCTTCACGATCTTCTTCATCTCCGTCCCCTACACCACCTCCAGCGCCTCATATATATCAACCAGGACTTAGCACGACCAAAAAGCCTTTACAAACACATGCTCTTGGAAAAGATCCAGTAAATGTGGACACCGAGGAGAGTGAAGACATGTCATGGCTTTCATAGGAAGCCCTACATTATGACCACTATCAATTATTTCAGGGACTTTCCATTTGGGAAGATGAAGAGTATCATGATCAGTCGCAATAGCAGAATAGCGACTATGATGAAAACGCTTCTAACATATGAGGTTATTTTTCCTATTAGTAAGTTATTTACCAATGTTGAATAAATTTATTCCAAATTCCTACTGTGCATGACTGTGATATTTTGATTTAATGTGGTGGCATTGTGTTAGTGACATTATGTTGTTGTGATGTTTCCTCATACTTTTTCATATAATTGTTTTGCTAATGACAATGGGGGAGAGATTTTATACTACATATAGGCAGGGGAGAAACCTTAAAACTCAAGGGGAGCATTCTTATAAACTTGATTGTATAATTGTCATCATCAAAAAGGGGAAGGATGTTAGAACCTCTATTTTATGATTTTAATGACAACAACTACACAATCACTAACATGCAATATATATATATACACACACCATAAGCAGGTAAATTATCGTGACCAAGACATGAAGACAAACACAAGAGGATCATTGTATTAAGAAATATTAGTATATTGTGTTAATTTCTTAAATAGATGATATGTACAATCTCCTTGAGTAGTTTTTACAAGCATAAGCACATACAAACTATTTAAAAGGTTTTACAAGCTCAAGAAGGGAAATTATCAGACTGTACATGTGTTAGACATTTGGCTCATATATTCAGACGTCTGACAATGTTTGCTGTTTAAACTTTTTAATATAGGCCAGACGTCTGACCTAAACATCCAAACGTCTGACCTGGGTAACGGCCAGCACTCCTCAACAGACATCTTCTTCAATCGAAGAGTTACATCCATTATCTCTGGTCATAGCTCTTCCTCCTCAAACATTGCAACTCTTGGACTGAAGTAAAATGTACCAAAAGTCGTTCTTCTCAAACAAACTCTTCAACATATATAATTAAGCATGAATTTGAGAAGTAAAACATACTTGATTTTCTGAACTCTTATCTATTTATTCTCTAATATTCCTATGCTTTCTCTGGTTTCTAAAAGTACTCAAAAGCATACTTTTATTTCTTTCTTATATCAAAGCTTCAAATTACATTAGTCAAGGAGATTATGGGAAGAAATTGTGCTTGTAGACAAAATCATTGTTACTTAGAACACGCACTTGCCAAAGAAATACACTTGTATCATAAGCCTATTCCTTCAGGTAAAATGAGGATAATTGGTTAGTGAAATGCCGAAGGGGAGCTTCGGGACTGGACATAGGACGAGAGGTACGAACCAGTATAAAAATTCCGGTGTGATTACTTCTGTTTTTATCTTCTCTATCATATTGTGTGACCCATACTGTCATACACTTACCAGTCATATACTATATATGATCCATATAGACTTTCATTCTCTACTAGGAGTAACTGAGATGCAGCTGATTACACTAGAAAGTGCTACAAGTGCCAGAGATTTGCTAAAATTCCAAGTGCCTAGGTGATGAAGATTACTCAAAGGATCGATCTCTTGTTGTTTGCAGTTTGGGGGTATCAATGTATCAGTGTGTTGCCGATATCCGAGTGTGAGGAGAAATATACCATTGTAGTAGTTGATTGTTTCACCAAATGGACTGAGGTGGAGCCATTAGCCACAATTACCACAAATAAAGTTATCAAACTCATGGTCCGGAACATCCTCTATCATTTTGGAGTTTCATAAACAATTGTTACTGATAACGGAACCCAATTTGAGAGCACCACGTTTAAAAAATTCTATTACCGACATCGTATAGAGAAGAGCTTTGCTACGTTGGCACGCGCTTAACCGAATGGAAAAGTTGAAGCTATAAACAAGATTATTAAGTCCATTCTTAAGAAGCAATTACAAAAGGCTTAGGGAAAGTGGGTCGATGAACTTCCATTGGCACTTTGGGCTTATCGAATGACCCACATGTCAACGACTGGCAGTTGCACATGAAGCCAAGTCACCTGATATGATTGACGAGAAGCACAATTAAGCTGAATTGAGAGCAGTTGCACATGAAGCCAAGTCACCTGATATTACAACGTTAAGGTCATGAATTAGACCTATGAAATTGGAAACCTAGTTCTCAAATGAATCTTCCAAGGTCCTCAAAACTTGGGCCTAAGTTGGGAAGGTCTGTACGCATTTGATAAAAGCTTGGAGATGGCACTTTTAAGCTAGCAAAAATAGAGGTGCTCGAACTCGCGAGGGTGTGGAATAGCTGTATTTGCGACGGTATTTCACTTAAAAATAAATTTATACATAATTAGTTAAAATAATGTAGGAAGAAATAATCTGTCATTTCCTATCTTTTATAAAGTGAAATGACTTTCCGATTCTATGACTCTGTCTTTACATAACTTAAGAGTTGTGAAACATGACGAACTCGAATGAATCTGTATGTGTATAAGGCAGGTATGCACGTACCCAGAGATGGTGCTAACCAAATTTCTATGGTCCATGATTGGACCTATGGAGTTCAACCGCTCTTGGCATCCCATAATGGATGCCAGCTAACTCTTGCCCTTGATAAGGGATGTAGGAGTATAAGCCAAAAAGGATGTGACCCGACCGTCCAACCGCCGACTCTTATCCTTGAAGCGGAGGCTGGAGTATAAACCAAAAAGGATGTGACTTGACTTTCCGTCTACTAACCCATGCCCTTGAAGTGGGGATAAGAGAATAAATAATCAATGGCAGAATGAGACTGTTCTCCTCTATAGCTCATGCCAAGAGTTCGGTAGAGCACTCATGCCTTTCCCAGAGTGGGAGAGACAAAAGATCTATGCTCAGAGCTAGGAGGGATCTCTTAATAACTTTTATATATGCTAGATGTAGGTGCAATCGCAAGCAAACATCTTGGATTGGGATGTCCAAACCGCCATCTCAAGTGGTTAACTCCAACTGATGCCTAAAAGTTAGGCATGATCACACACAAAACATCCTAAAAATAGATGTTCAAGTTAACTTTTTAGGAACTGGTATTTGATTAAGTTCCAGAGTGGAGCATGATTGTATGTGACCAGAAGTCCTTATGATTGCTCTCTACTTGCCTAAATAGAAAATCAAACTAATGACTTGGTTTAATAAACACCACAGGAAATGGATCGCAAACACATTGAATATAAAACACATTTCTCAAATACTTATGCAGATATACACAAGGTTTGAGAAAAACAAAAGTCTATATTATTCACAGTCAAAATAAGAATTAGAAGAAAAGGCATAAGGGCCACTGACACTAAAACTGAAAACCAAAAGAGGAGGCCGAATCCGAAGACCGGTCGGAAAGCAAAAGAAAAGGCTAAAAGTGCCTAAGTATTGCTCAATTTAAAACATAAAGAAGATCGATGATCATTTCTTAATCCTCTTCCTTTTCACTTTCCTCTCCTTCTTCTCTATAGAAGATGGCGCATGGAATCCTTCCTGGTACTTCCTTATCCTTACCCAACTTCCTTTACCTTTGAAGGCAAGCTATAGGCAGTGCTTTGGGTACTTCGAGTACTTGGAATCCTTTGAGTAACGGACACACTCTAAGTGCTATCAGCCATAGGTAGAGTGACTGAAGTAAAGATAGCTTCATTTGGTAAGGTAATGGATAATGGAGGAGGGGGATTAAATGGTACCTGCTTAATTTCTGCAGCTCAGTTAAGCTGGTTTTCGAGAAATTCGCACATTGAAAGTCCCTTACCAAGGTTGAGCGACCCAATAGTCTCAACATAATCATCCACATGTACCACTTGGAAGTTTCCAGGCCTCTCCTCTTATAATGCATCGATCCACTACAATAAAATCTACTTTTAGTTGCAATTGCTGGCAGCATTTCTAAGGTAAGTGCAACTATTATTATTAACCGACTAAATCTCCATCGGGTTAGAAAATAACCAATCGAATTTAAATTTAAATTAACCGCAAGCGCACGACGTACAATGTTAGTATGTGGCAAGTACGTACCGATCCGTAGGGAATTGTTTAGATTTTAAAATTTCTATTCAATCAAAATAAACCAAGATGTTGAAAGTGTTGTTAAGCTTAAAAAAATTCTAAAAACTAACAAAAATCAAAAGTGATAAAAATATGAGAGTAGAAGGCAATTTAGAGACAATGCCCTTCTCAAGTTCACATAATTCAACAAAATGAATTGTGATCTCTCTTTTTTGGCCATTAGTGAGTTTAATTGATGTGTTTATCATAAGTATGGCCTATTTGCGCTATTAATTAGCTCAACATAAGCCATCAAACAATAACATGCCCCTTAAACCACTTTTTAACTCTCATGAAAATGGCAATGAAATTATATTCTAAGCATGATCTGTTAACTATTGATTAGAAATATAGATCATCAAATTTTGATCATATTTCACCTCATTTCCATAATCATATTTAGATGAAGAGACAATTTATGAATAATGTGATTAAGCATAACCAACTTGTTATGAACAACATAGACTATCGAATTCAACATGAAACACAAAATCACATAAACATCCATTTTCCCTCTAAGCACAAAGAGACCAAAAATATCAAATTATGTTGAATCTACATAATTAGAGAGCTTCATTACCCCTAAATTGAAGGGGCTTAGCCTCTCATATTTGTTGTCATTTTAACAAATGTAGAGTTCAAAATGAAGCAAAAAAGAGGAAAATGAAAGCTAATGAAGAAGAGAACTAATTAAACTAAAATAAAAGCTATCCTACTTGCATAAATAAAAATGTACACTATTAGCATGAGAGGAAATAAACAAGAAAAGAGAAGAGCATGTATTAAAATTGCATAAAAATATTACATAAAAGAAAATGGCTAAGTAGCCATGAAAAAGAAAGAAATCTTATAATTTATCCTAACACTAAAGATGTTAAGAGGAAGAGAGAGTAATTACATGAACATATGTGTCTATACAAGTTTGAAATCCTAATCCATATTTTTTGGGGAATACCCAAACTACTCCTCTAGAAAGTGTGGCCACCAAGTTAACATTAGCATGAGATAATCCACAATTAAGTGTGCATGAATCTTTAATAGCCATTAGCATGGCATTATCTCCTAAGTGTACATCAAGGTAGGAGGGTAGGTGGGGTCCTCCATGTTTCATGAAATGAATTATTTCCATATTCATTCCTTTATATTCCCTTATGCATGCATATTTTCCATGAAACCGCTTGTAATTTCCATCCAATTTTCCTACAAATAAAAATAAAATGTGGAAATAAATATTCTCAACTTAATATATGCCCAAAAATGACCATTTTGCTCATATACGAAGATGAATAAATGATGATTTGAAAATAATTTGAATTTTGGGTTAAACTTGTTAAAATACCCAATATGATCATTTATTTAATTAAATTAGCTTAAATATTGCGGTAAAGATATGTACATTTACGTGCACATCGATTATTTTGCCCTTTATTTTTCCCGTATACCTACGGCTGCCAAAATTTCCTGTCTACCCTGCCAATGCAAAAATACTTGTTACGTTTCAGAAGTCTTCCCCTTTCCTTTTCACATAATAAAATCTCATCAAGCCCCAATTACATTTCCTCCATCGTCATCATCCCAGTACTCTTCTCCGTCATTAAACTCCTCTCATTGTAGTCAGTAGATTCCTCCTTCAATTTGTCACTCGCCTACATCAATTTGCAAGGCCTAAATCGGTATCATTTTAGATACGAAATTTTTGATTCTAGATGGATTATTTATTGTTCGATATGGATTTCTATAGAAATCCTCTATTTGTCTACGTCAATTTTACAAACCCTAAATCGCATCGCACTCGTCTGCGTCAATTTTACAAGCCCTAAATGGCGACTACTATCTATCCATTTGATATCTGTAACTATATTGATACTAAACCATCAACTTTTATGCAAAATACAATTTGTAGTTTCTTTCTATAATTAGTTTTGAACCGATGTTCCTTATAGAATTGTTGTTTATATTTAAAGTTGAAAATAATATAACTTTTGTTAACAAATTAAAATGGTGTATTAATGATAATGCCCATCCCAGGCTGGACAAACTTAACCTCCTTTTCTTTAGAGCTTCAAATGATGATAGTTGTAACGAAGGTCCAGTAGTATTCTGAACGACAAATTCCTAGTTTAGGAAAGACGCATTGGGAAGCAGTGAAGTGTATCTTCAGATACATTAGAGGAACTCCAAACCATGGACTTGTCTTTAGCGGCAGAGATAGAGATTTTAGCTTGGTTGGATTTCGCGATTCCGACTATACTGATGATAGAGATCATAGGAAGTCAACCTCTGGATATGTGTTCACCATTGGTGGGTTAGTGATCAGTTGGAAAGCGAGGTTGTAGACGATTCTGACTTTGTCTACTATAGAGGCAGAGCTCATAGCTGCGGTTGAAGAAGCTAAGGAGACGCTTTATTTGAGGCGACTGTTTTATGATTTAGGCTTCACATATGAAGGAGTGAATGTGTACTGTGATAGTTAGAGTGCAATTCATTTAGCTGAAAATCTGGCGTTCAGCTCGAGGACGAAGTATATTTATGAGAGAGAGTCGTTCCTTGTCTCGATGAGTGAAGAATGCTAGTTCATCTTCAGAAAGTTCACACAAAGGAGAATGCAACAGACATGTTTACCAAGTCATTGCCTGTTGCTAAATTCGAGCGTTGGTCGGACTTGATCGCTTAATGAAGTGCTAGGTGCCATGGGATGGCATGGTGGGGGAGTTGAGATGGTTCATTGAGACGTTTGTGTTCATGGTGGAGATTGATCAGTCCTACACGAACTGGGTACTTCGAACACTTTGTTAATGGGCGGTTGCCTTACCGGAGATCATTGACAGAGTGCAATGGGAGATGACATTGCCGAAGCTCATTGGGTAAGTATCCATTGCTTAGAGCATGAAGGTGTAGATTAAGTTGGAAGGCTTGTATGGAATTGGGTATCAAGATAGAGATTGTTAGAGATGTTACCTAAATTCGGGAAGAGGCCATTAGAGAAGCTCATGGAGGAGGAAGCCGAAGCTCTAGGAGCAGGAGTTGATGACCGATCCAGAGTTGAAGTGTACTATGTCGAATTAAATGCCAAGTGCCATATGCTGGACCAAACACCCCGAACCAAGATACCGAACCAAATCCTGAGCCTCCATATAGAACCTACCCCTCCTCATATCTTTGCTATATAAATAGAGGTGCTTCTGGACAACAATGGCAGCCGGAATTGAGAGCTAATCTCAACAAATTTCTAAGCCATCCTAGCGAGCTAAAACTCCACATATTTTTGACTGCATTGTTAATTCTTCTTGTGTATAGCCTCTAAAAGTAAATCTATCTTGTAACTCAAATATTTCATTGATTAATAAATTCTCTTCTCACCAAGTGGACGTACACTATCTAGCGGTACTGGAACCACTATAAATACCGGTGATATTTATTTTTCTACATTGTATAGATCTGTGACTGTCTGCTCTGGTGTTCATCTTTTGTTTGTTCCGTCTCATTACAATCACAATCCAGTTATTCTATGTTGTGTTGGGTTTTTATTCCCTTAGACTGATCATTTGAAGGTATTTTCTCCAACAGTTTGGTATCAGAGCCATAAGGTTGATTGAGGTGTGTTAGACGCTATGGCAGGAGATGAAGCGACTCCATTTGTTACAAGACCCTATACTAGGGGGATGTATATCGTGTCAGGATCACAATTGGCACTTGAGAAATGGAATGGGGATAAGGACTTCGAGAAGTGGCAATGGAGGATGAAGGCTGTTCTAATGAGGAATGAATCCAGTAGTGTTTGCCTCTAAGGAGTTGACGGCTAACATCTCAGTCGTGGAAAGGAATAACATGGAGGAATGGGCGTTTACTACTTTATAGCTAGCAATGGGAGAGAATGTCATCTCAAGAAACTAGTAGTGAGAACATTGCTAGGGGAATTTGGACCAAGCTAGTGAATCTCTACTTAGTGAAATATCTAACTAACCGTCTGATATTGCTGATGACATTTTTCACTATGCGGATGAAAGAGGGTACTTCAATGAAGGAACATCTTAATTTCTTTGATATTCTTGTTATGTAGATAAAGACTATTGACTTGAAGATGAATGAGGAGCAAATGGCAATGATTCCTTTGTGTTCTCTTCTGGAGCGATACACAAGTTTCACTAACAGCCTTATCTTCACTAGAGACACATTGATAGTGAAAGATGTGAAGCTTGAAGATGGAACTTTTAAGCTAGTAACAATAGACGGGATCCCACTCCCAATGGTGTGGAATAGCTGTATTTGTGATGCTATTTCACTTAAAAATAAATTTATACATAATTAGTTAAAATAAGGTAGGAAGAAATAATTTGTCATTTCCTATCTTTAATAAAATGAAATGACTTTCTGATTCTATGACTCTGTCTTTACGTAACTTAAGGGTTGTGAAACATGACCAACTCGAATTAATCTGTATGTGTATAAGGCAGGTATGCACGTACCTAGAGATGGTGCTAACTAAATTTCTATGGTCCATGATTGGACCTATGGGGTTCATCTTGGCATCCAAAAATGGATGCCAGCTAACTCTTGCCCTTGATAAGGGGGTAGAAGCATAAGCCAAAAAGGATGTGACCCGACTGTCCATCCGCCGACTCTTATCCTTGAAGCGGAGGCTGGAGTATAAACCAAAAAGGACGTAACTTGAATGTCCGTCCACTAACTCTTGCCCTTGAAGTGGGCATAGGAGAATAAATAATCAATGGCAGAATGAGACTGTTTTCCTCTACAGCTCATGTCGAGAGTTCAGTAGAGCACTCATGCCTTGCCCGAAGTGGGCGAGACAAAAGATCTATGCTCAGAGTTAGGAGGGATCTCTTAATAACTTTTATCTATGCCAGATTTAGGTGCGATCGCAAGTAAACATCTTGGATTGGGATGTCCAAACCGCTATCTCAAGTGGTTAACTCTAATTGATGCCTAAAAGTTAGGCACGATCACACACAAAACATCCTAAAAATAGATGTTCAAGTTAACTTTTTAGGAAGTGGTATTTGATCAAATTCCAAAGTGGAGAATGATCGTATGTGACCGGAAGTTCTTATGATTGCTCTCTACTCGCCTAAACAGGAAATCAAACTAATGACTTGGTTTAATAAGCACCACAGGAAATGGATCACAAACACATTGAATATAAAATGCATTTCTCAAATACTTACGCAAATATACACAAGGTTTGAGAAAAAAAATCCATATTATTCACAGTCAAAATAATAATTAGAAGAAAAGGCGTAAGAGTCAGTGACACTAAAACTGAAAAAAAAGAGGACGCCGAATCCGCACACCGGCTGGAAAGCAAAAGAAAAGGCTAAAAGTGCCTAAGTATTTCTCAATTTAAAACATAAAGAAGATCGATGATCATTTGTTAATCCTCTTCCTTTTCACTTTCCTCTCTTTCTTCTCTATAGAAGATGGCGCACAGAATCCTTCCTGGTACTTCCTTATCCTTCCCCAGCTTCCTTTACCTTTGAAGGCAAGCTATAGGCATTTCTTTGGGTACTTCGAGTACTTGGAATCCTTTGAGTAACGGGCACACTCTAAGTGCTATCGGGCATAGGCAGAGTGACTGAAGTAAAGATGGTTTCATTTGGCAAGGCAATGGATAATGGAGGAGGGGGTTTAAATGGTACCTACTTAATTTCCGCAGCTCAGTTAAGCTGATTTTCGAGAAATTTGCATGTTGAAAGTCGCTTACCAAGGTTGAGCGACCCAATAGTCTCAACATAATCATCCACATGTACTTCTTGGAAGTTTCCAGGCCTCTCCTCTTATAATGCATAGATCCACTACAAGAAAATCTACTTTAGTTGCAATTTTTGGCAGCATTTCTAAGGTAAGTGCGACTATTATTATTAACCGACTAAATCTCCATCGGGTTAGAAAATAACCAATCGAATTTAAATTTAAATTAACCGCAAGCGCACGGCGTACAATGTTAGTATGTGGCAAGTACTTACCGATCCGTAGGGAATTATTTAGATTTTAAAATTTCTATTCAATCAAAATAAACACAGATGTTGAAAGTGTTGTTAAGCTTAAAAAAATTCTAAAAACTAACAAAAATCAAAAGTGATAAAAATATGAGAGTAGAAGGCAATTTAGAGACAATGCCCTTCTCAAGATCACATAACTCAACAAAATGAAATTGTGATCTCTCTTTTTTGGCCATTAGTGAGTTTAATCGATGTGTTTATCATAAGTATGGCCTATTTGTGCTATTAATTAGCTCAACATAAGCCATCAAACAATAACATGCCCCTTAAACCACTTTTTAACTCTCATGAAAATGGCAATGAAATTATATTCTAAGAATGATCTATTAACTATTGATTAGAAATATAGATCATCAAATTTTGATCATATTTCACTTCATTGCCATAATCATATTTAGATGAAGAGGCAAATTATGAATAATGTGATTAAGCATAGCCAACTTGTTATGAACAACATAGACTATCGAATTCAACATGAAACACTAAATCACATAAACATCCATTTTCCCAATAAGCACAAAGAGACCAAAAATATCAAATTATGTTGAATCTACATAATTAGAGAGCTACATTACCCCTAAATTGAAGGGGCTTAGCCTCTCATATTTGTTGTCATTTTAACAAATGTAGAGTTCAAAATGAATCAAAAAAAAAGGAAAATGAAAGCTAATGAAGAAGAGAACTAATTAAACTAAAATAAAAGCTATCCTACTTGCATAAATAAAAATTTACACTATTAGCATGAGAGGAAATAAACAAGAGAAGAAAAGAGCATGTATTAAAATTGCATAAATTACATAAAAGAAAATGGCTAAGTAGCCATGGAAATGAAAGAAAGCTTATAATTTATTTTTGATCCTAACACTAAAGATGTTAAGAGGAAGAGAGAGTAATTACATGAACATATGGGATGTATATACATGTTTGAAATCCTAATCCATATTTTTTAGGGAATACCCAAACTACCCCTCTAGAATGTCTGGCCACCAAGTTATCATTAGCATGAGTTAGTCCACCATTAAGTGTGCATGAATCTTTAATAGCCATTAGCATGGGCATTAGCTCCTAAGTGTACATCAAGGTAGGTGGGTAGGTGGGGTCCTCCTTGTTTCATGAAATGAATTATTTCCATCTTCATTCCTTTATATTCTCTTATGCATGCAGATTTTCCATGAAGCCGCTTGTAATTTCCATCCAATTCTACTACAAATAAAGATTAAATATGGAAATAAATATTATCAAATTATTATATCCCAAAAATGACCATTTTGCTCATATATGAAGAAAAAAAAACGATGATTTGAAAACAATTTGAATTTGGTTCAAACGTGTTAAAATATCCAATAAGATCATTTATTTAATTAAATTAGTTTAAATATGGCGGTAAAGATATGCACATTTACGTGCACATCAATTATTTTACCCTTTATTTTTCTCGTATAACTACAGCTGCCAAGATTTCCTGTCTACCCTTCCAATGCAAAAATACTTGTTACGTTTCAAAAGTCTTCCCCTTTCCTCCTCATTTAATAAAATCTCATCAAGCCCCAATTACGTTTCCTCCATCGTCATCATCCCAGTACTCTTCTACGTCATTAGACTCCTCTCATTGTAGTCAGTCAACTCCTCCTTCAATTTGTTACTCGCCAACATCAATTTACAAACCCTAAATCGGTATCATTTTAGATACAAATTTTTTGATTCTAGATGGATTTTTTATTGTTCGATATGGATTTCTATAGAAATCCTCTATTTGTCTATGTCAATTTTACAAACCTTAAATCGCATCGCACTCGTCTGCGTCAATTTTACAAACCCTAAATGGCGACTCCTCTCTATCCATTTGATATCTGTAACTATATTGATACTAGACCATTATCTTTTATGCAAAATACAATTTGTAGTTTCTTTCTATAATTAATTTTGAACCGATGTTCCTTATAGAATTGCTGTTTTTATTTAAAGTTGAAAATAATATAATTTTTTATTAATAAATTAAAATGGTGTATTAATCATAACGCCCATCTGAGGCTGGATAAACTTAACCTCCTTTTCTTTGGAGCTTCAAATAATGATAGTTGTAACGAAGGTCCAGGAGTATTTTGAACAACAAATTCCAAGTTTAGGACTGACACATTGGGAAGTAGTGAAGTGTACCATCCGATACCTTAGAGGAACTCCAAACATTGGACTTGTCTTTTGTGGCAGAGATAGAGATTTCAGCTTGGTTGGATTTCGCGATTCCGACTATGCTGATGATAGAGATCAAAGGAAGTCAACCTCTGGACATGTGTTCACCATTGCTGGGATAACGATCAGTTGGAAAGCGAGGTTGTAGATGATTCTGGCTTTGTCTACTACAGAGGCAGAGCTCATAGCTGTGATTGATGCAGCTAAGGAGACGCTTTATTTGAGGCGACTGTTTTATGATTTGGGCTTCACATATGAAGGAGTGAATGTGTACTGTGATATTTAGAGTGCAATTCATTTAGCTGAAAATCTGGTGTTCAGCTCGAGAACGAAGTATATTTAGGAGAGAGAGTCATTCCTTATCTCGATGAGTGAAGAAAGCTAGTTCATTTTCAGAAAGTTCACACAAAAGAGAATGCAACAGACATGTTTACCAAGTCATTGCATGTTGCTAAGTTCGAGCATTGCTCGGACTTGATCGCTTAACGAAGTGCTAGGTGCCACGGGATGGCATGGTAGGAGAGTTGAGATGGTTCATGGAGACGTTTGTTTTCATGATGGAGATTGATTGGTTCTACATGAACTGGGTACTTTGAACACTTTGTTGGCGGGCGACTGCTTTACCAGAGTTCATTGACAGAGTGCAATGGGTGATGGCATTGCCGAAGTTCATTGGGTAAGTATCCGTCGTTTAGAGCATGAAGGTGTAGACGAAGTTGGAAGGCTTGTATGGAATTCGGTACCAAGGTGGAGATTGTTAGAGATGATACCTAAATTCGGGAAGAGGCTATTGGAGAAGCTCATGGAGGAGGAAGCCGAAGCTCTAGGAGCAGGAGTTGATGACCGATCCAGGGTTGAAGTGTACTATGCCCAATTAAATGTGAAGTGCCATATGCTGGACCAAACACGCCGAACCAAGATACCGAACCAAATCCTAAGCTTCCATATAGAACCTACCCCTCCTCATATCTTTGCTCTATAAATAGAGGTGCTTCTGGACAACAATGGTAGCCGAAATTGAGAGCTAATCTCAGCAAATTTATGAGCCATCCTAGAGAGCTAAAACTCTATAGAATTTTGACTGCATTGTTAATTCTTCTTGTGTATAGCCTTTAAAAGTAAATTAATCTTGTAACCCTAATCTTTTATTGTTTAATAAAATCTCTTCTCACCAAGTGGACGTACACTATCTAACGGTACTGGAACCACTATAAATACTGGTGTTATTTATTTTTCTGCATTGCACAGATCTGTGACTGTCTATTCTGATATTCATCTTTTGTTTGTTCCGTCTCACTACAATCACGATCCAGTTGTTTTATGCTGCGTTGGGTTTTTATTCCCTTAGACTGATCATTTGAAGGGATTTTCTTCAATAGTTTGGTATCAGAGCCGTAAGGTTGATTGAGGTGTGTTAGACGCTATGGCAGGAGATGAAGCACTCCAGTTGTTACAAGAACCTATACTAGAGGGATGTATATCGTGTCAGGATCACAGTTGGCAATTGAGAAATGGAATGGGGATAAGGACTTCGAGAAGTAGCAATGGAGGATGAAGGTTGTTCTAATGAGGAATGAAGTCCATCCAGTATTGTTTGCCCCTAAGGAGTTAACGACAAACATCTCAATCATGGAAAGGAAGGACATGGAGAAATAGGCGTTTACTACTTTATAGCTAGCTATGAGAGAGAATATCATCTCAAGAGATTAGTAGTGAGACCACTGCTAGGGGCATTTGGACCAAGCTAGTGAATCTCTACTTAGTGAAATATCTACTAACCGTCTGATATTGCTGAGGACATTTTTCACCATGCAGATGAGAGAGGGTACTTCAATGAAGGAACATGTTAATTTCTTTGATGATCTTGTTATGAAGATGAAGACTGTTGACTTGAAGATGAATGAGGAGAAAATGAAAATGATTCTTTTTTTCTCTTCTGGAGCGATACACAAGTTTCACTAACAGCCTTATCTTCGCTAGAGACACATTGATAGTGAAAGATGTGAAGTCGGGCCTTCTATTTGAGGGCTTGAGAGATCAAATGAAGGAGAAAAGTGAAGGAAGTAGAGTGGAAGTAGTAGTCACGGCTTATTTGTTGAAAGAGGGAGGGAGGATAAGAAGAATTGGCACTTTAGAGGGCGTTGCAAGTCTACGAAGCCCAGTAATGGAAGGAGAGGAAAGTCTAAGGACGAAAAGTGCTTTATCTACAAGAAACTTGGTCATTGAAAAAAGGATTGTCCAGATTTAAAGAAGAAGGAAGAAGTCTGATCCTCATCATTTGCGGTGGAGAAGTCTGTATCTGATGTTGTGTTGTCTGCAGTAGTGTCGGATGTTTCAGACAATTGGGTGCTAGACTCAGGGGTGTCTTTCCATATGATGCCTAATAAGGATTACTTCAGCTCTTTCGTTAGACGAGAGGGAAGCTTTATTCTTATGGGTAATGATGCTAGCTGTAGAGCAATGGGTGTAGATACAATGAGGATCAAGATGTTTGACGAAGTGATATGCACTTTGACAAAGTCTGGTATGTTCTGGGTCTTCGGAAGTCCTTAATTTCTTTAGGACAATTGGCATCTTTGGGATGCAAGGTAACTATCGAGTAGGATAGTCTGAAGGTTTCACGAGGTGCACTAGTTCTTATAAAAGGTGATGTGTTTAAAAATATGTATTTGTTAAAAGGAACCACAATTTTTGGAGAGTCATGTGCTGGAGTAGATAGCTTTCGTGCTTTGGATGCCACAAGGCTTTGGCATCTCAGGTTGGGTCATATTTCAAAGAAGGGCTTAGAGTTTCTTCGGAGACGGAAGATGATCAAAGGAGGAAGCTTTGACACGATGGACTTTTGCCAGGAGTGTGTGTTAGACAAGCAGACTAAAGTATCTTTTGGGGTTGGACTTCATAGATCGAGGCGAGTACTTGAGTACGTGCGTATAGATGTTTGGGGACCGATAGCTACTCCTTCTCTTGGAGGAGCAAAGTATTTCATCTATTTAATTGATGATTTTTCTCGAAAAGTATGGGTATATGTGATGACGGCCAAATCAGAGAGTTTTGAGAAGTTCAAAGACTGGAAAGTGCTTGTTGAGAATCAATCTGGTTCTAGGTTGAAGTTGCGGAGATCTAATAATGGCGGTGAATTTATCTCTAGGGAGTTCGTCGACTTTTGTAGACAGCATAGCATTCAGAGACATTTCACTACACCCGGCGATCCACAATCCAATAGGTTTGCAGGAAGGATGAACATGACTCTATTGGAGAAGGCTCGTTACTTGAGATTGACGGCAGGCTTGTCTAGAGGCTTTTGGGATGAGGCATTATCAACTACGGCGCATATCATAAATCGAATTCCATGCCCAGCCATAGATGGGAATATTCCAGAGGTGAAGTGAAGAGGTAAAGCAATGTATCTTGGTTACTTCCAAATTTTTGGTTGCCCTGTGTATGTTCACCATACAGATGATGACAAGATGGAGGCTATAGCATACAAGGGAATACTAATGGGATACAACGATGGTATTAAAGGGTGTCGAATTTAAAACCATGTTGATCGAAAGATTGTTCATTCCAAGCAAGTTACTTTTAATGAATCTGCTATGTTCAATCCGAAGGAGATGCCACCCACCACATTATAAGATTCTAATAGGCCTAAGGAGACGGAAGAAATTCCCGTGTTCCAATCAAGTAGTTGAGTTATTGTTTATGCTGTTGAGGAAAACGCAGTTGATGAAACATCACTGGATAATCCACAAGTACCTTCTAGTAGTGCTGGTCATGTGCATTAATCTTGAGGTAGTTCAGTTCAAGGTGGAGCTGAATGAATTTTAGGTGAAGCAATACCTACCCGAGTTAGTCATAGGTCTATTAGGCCGCCTGAAAGGTATAGTGATTGGCAGTTTGCGAACCTTAGCCTCGGTGATCAGTTTGACTATGCCTTATATGTGGTTCTTGAGGAGCCACTTAACCTTGATAAAGCTTTGAAGTCATGTGATAGTTTGAAGTGGATGTGCACTGTGGAAGAGGAGTTAGAGTCATTGAAGAAGAACAAGACTTGGGATTTGGTACCACCTCCTCAAGGAAGCCGGGCCATAGGTTGCAAATGGGTGTTCAAGGTGAAGGATGATGGGAGGTACAAAGCTAGACTAGTTGCTAAAGGGTTTTCACAAAGAAAGGGATTGGTGTATTATGGGATATTCTCTCCAGTAGTAAGGCATACGTCCTTCCACATTTTTCTCGCTATCGTCGTAGCTCATGGATTGGAGCCGGAGCAACTGGACGTGAAAATCGCTTTCTTGCACAGAGACTTGGATAAGACTATCTACATGAAGCGGCAGAAGGATTTTTTGTAGATGGGAAAGAAAATTGGGTTTGCAAATTGAAGAAGTCATTGTATGGACTTAAGCAGTTTCCTGGACAATGGTACAAGAGGTTTGAATCTTTTATTCTTTCACTTGGTTTTGATCATAACTTCAAAGACACTTGTATGTACTTCAAGCATTTAAAGAATGGTAGATGGGTGTACCTACTCTTGTACGTGGATGATATGCTAATTGCTTCCAAGGATAAGGATGAAATCGATTGTTTGAAGCTAAAGCTAAAAGCGGAAATCAAAATGAATGACCTTGGAGAAGCAAAGAAAATTTTGGGTATGAAAACCCAAAAGGATAGAAAGCTAGGACTTTTGAGCCTCATTTAAAAGGAGTACATTCGACCGGTGCTTGCTTGGTTTAGCATGGAAGGGGCAAAGGCAATCAGCACACCCATGCCTTTGCACATACAGCTTTCTAGTAAAGGATCTTCGATCTTGGAAAAGGACAAGGCTTATATGATGAAGGTCCCATATGCAAGTGCAGTAGGTAGCTTGATGTATGCCATGGTCTGCATTAGACCTAACATTGAATAGGCTGTTGGATTGGTGAGTAGATTCATGGCGAATCCAGGAAATGCGCATTGGGAAGTAGTGAAGTGTATCTTCAGATACCTTAGAGGAACTCCAAACCATGGACTTGTCTTTGGCGGTAGAGATAGAGATTTCATCTTGGTAAGATTTTGCGATTCCAACAATGCCGGTGATAGAGATTGAAGGAAGTCAACCTCCGGATATATGTTCACCATTTGGTCGGACAGCGATCAGTTGGACAGCGAGGTTACAGACGATTGTGGCTTTGTCTACTACAGAGGCAGAGCTTATAGCTGCGGTTGAAGTAGTTAAGGAGGCTCTTTATTTGAGATGACTGTTGTGTGATTTAGGCTTTGTATACGAAGGAGTGAATGTGTACCGTGATAGTCAGAGTGTAATTCATTTAGCTGAAAATCTGGCATTCAGCTCGAGGACGAAGCATATTGAGGTGAGAGAGTCGTTCCTTGTCTCGATGAGTGAAGAAAAGCTAGTTCATCTTCAGAAAGTTCACACAAAGGAGAATGCAACAAACACGTTTACCAAGTCGTTACCTGTTGCTAAGTTCGAGCATTGCTCGGACTTGATTCACTTAATGAAGTATTAGGTGTCACGCGGTGGCATGGGGGGAGTTGAGATGGTTCATGGAGATATTTGTTTTCATGGTTGAGATTGATAGGTTCTACATGGACTGGGTACTTCGAACACTTTGTTGACTGGCGGTGGCCTTGCCGGAGTTCGTTGACGGAGTGAAATGGGTGATGGCGTTACTGTGAAGACCCGCCCTTCTACTACCAGAAAGACATATCATCATTAAGAAAGAAAGGGATAGAAATAGAAAAGAAAGAGAAAGAAAGAACAACAACATCAGAATCTCACAGCGGAACGGAACAAAATATAATATATCATATAACTGTTACATAGTTTTTTTACAAATATCCGAGTTATACAATATCAATACACATGACAACCATACATACATCTATCACTATATACATCAGAGGTACAGTACACATCAACTAACATAGCGACACTAGATAAATAACTACATACGTCTGGAAACTCCTGCTCCAAGCTTCTCCAGAAATCAATAGTCCGACACCTATCACTTGGCTACTCATAAAAATTTGAGTACCCAAGAGTTTATGAAAAACAAAATATAAACTCCGGGTCAGACATGGGTCTGGTATGAGTAAACGGTTTAAAGTTGTTTAACTTTGAAAAACATTTGAAAATAAAGGTATCACGTAAGACTCCCCACAAATAAATACGGGTAAGTTTTTACCTTACGCTAACCAAAACATTTCATAGGAAATCCAGTGATATTATAATAGTGTCTAGGGTTTTCAAGTAAATAGAAAATAGCCGAAATTGTTACATGATTAAATTCCAGCTACTAGCCACAAAAGTGGGTAATACAAATCAAAACCGTAGGGTCTCGTAGGGAAAATGGATTTCCAACAATGGCAGGGCAACTGGGGTACCGCCCGTCACAGTACGGGGCCTAGATCACCGTACCGAGGATCACTCCCGACCCCCTACAACACAAGGCCGGAACCATTCCTTACTGAATAGTCCCGAACAAGATAAACCCCGTGGTTGGCGCGACCAACCACCCACTAAGCCGAATAAAAAGGGACATCTAGACAGGGGAAATATCTTGTCCTGCTTGGGCATGACCCACCTAACCTTGCTGCATATCCCCTGTTTTAGCCATTCCCGTTTGAAGAGGCTTGAGGCTGCGATTACCTTTATAGAACATATTACTTAGAATGCTCATAGTCCGCCTGACGATGTGCTGAAAGCATCCAATCCATACAAGTTCGTTCCGGGTTCAAACGAAACTGAAGGAATTATCTCGTTACACTCGTTTTGGAATCACCCTCAGAGTCAACGACGATAACCCTTGCATTCTGAAAACACCTTCCCGATCTTCATTTCAGGATTCACGACCTAACGTTTAATTTGGATCGATGTGGTTTTCGAAGAATCAAAATTGATTCTTCCAATCCCGGTCTCATCGAATCCAAACGCCATTTTAAGGGCTAAGTTGTCAAATTAACTTAAAACAGTTTAAATAATTTAAATTCAATAATTGAATTAACATAGCATTTATCAATGATAAAATATATACAAGCGTCATAGATATAACATAACATATCACAGAGCATCATAGGATATCATCACATAAATATCCAAATCAGATATTCAGTCACATCAGTCCATAAGCAGTCACCTTCAAGTCTTATTTGTAATTAATTCAATTTAGAATTAATTACTTGAGAGTTAATCACAACTCTATTTAATTAATCATTAACTAACAATTAATCACCTATTTCATTTCAAATCATCTAATTAATGATTTCTTAATCAACTATTAAATCTTAATTGTTCAATTAATTATTTATTTCATTTATTTAATTTGTTACTTTATAATCAAGTTGTCTATCTTTAATTACTATTCCTTATTCATTAATTATAACCTTAATTATTAATTAATGAAACTTAATTACTTAACTATGTAACTATTAATTACTTAATTAATCAATTACAAATCCTTAATTCTTAATCACATAATTAATTAACTATTAATTCATAATTAAATTATTTGATTAGTTAACTATTAATCATTCATTTATTGACTTAAGTTGTTAATTACTCATTTATCAATCACTTAAACATCCTTAATTACTTCCTGCAAGTAATTAAAAGAAGTATCTTTAAAATTTTGAAGCTCAAATTACTACTAACTGTAACTTAAACGTTAATCGGTTACACTTCTAACTTAAAGTAATTACTTAACTTATATTGTAATTACTTGATTAAAATAATAATAATTAAGGCTTAAACATCGTTAAGTATTAACGCAAACTAACTAAAACATGTAACCAGCTTCTAACATACAATCATTTAACAGTTATTTATATTTCTATCTTAATCTTGATAAAAAGGATTTTCATTAGCTTTATCTTGAAAATTCAATACTGCAATTTCAAAAAACCCGGGTCTCCTCCTATTAGTCTCGAGTGCAACTTCGGTTTGCACGCAATCTTCCCCGAGTCTTCTTCCCATTTCACTCGAGCGCAACTCGAGTATTACTTCCAGTAAACTCCCTATATTACCCGAGACCTCTCGTACTTCCCCAACCACTAACACACACTGGCATGTTGAGCACGTGCACGGAGCGACGACGCCGCTCTGGCGACCCGTGAGGTCCCCCACAAATCCTAAACTACCTCAACGTCGAACTCGAGGCGTTGAACCACCTGATCGCACCCTCATACAAAATTGAGCCATGCCTGTAAAGCTCGATCCCAAACACCGATCACAAAACGAATACGCGAACCCAAACCATACTCTCTGATCCCTAGCAACTCCGTACATACCTCCACCACGCCCCAAGCTCCATTCCCTTCCAATGGCAGGCAACTCGGCGCACGGTGAAGGTAGCGGCGGCCAACGGTTCGAGCACCACAAAAATTGGGTCTAGACATCGAAGTTTGAAATTGATTAGAAATGGAGAAATTGATTTGTTTTCAAGGATTGTTTATTCTTAACCTTTTACAGAGTAGAAATCGGTCACTGTTGTGCCAAACATTTTTATATATATACAGAGCTTAAGAAGATAATTAACACCATACTCAAATAATCACTCACAGATCATACAAAGTTTGAAATTATTTTTACATACTTTAATTTAAAATGAACAGAAATGTTTACTCACCACTGTATTGTTGAAACAGAGAGGATGCTTGATGAAAAGGACAGCAGTTTGAAGTTGTTGAATTCTTGAAATTTTTTCTTTTGCTTTGAACTTGATTGAGCTTGAAAATATGCAGTTTTGTTTAAGTTATGGAATGAACAAAATAGAACGATAAATACATCTATATATGGGTTTGAACAAGCTGTCTTCTAGAACAAGCTTTACCCTTGATATAATATTTGCTTTATTTTTACTGTACTAAGACCTGAAATGATATGAATATTTCGGCTGGGAGAGATTTTCAGACAGCAATGTATGCTAATTAAATATGTATGTTTACTCATATGTTAACATAAATTAAATGCTTGCTGACACAACAATATATATTAAGATATTTGCAGATTTCCCATTTGTACTAAGATGTTTTCATATTTGATACTTGCAGATTTTGGTCTGTACAAAAATGTTTTTATTTATGCTAGCATATTATTAATGTTTGCTGGCAAACTTTGTTTACTTTGCAAAGATACTTGCAGGTCTTGTGTTTTTATTTGATGTGAATACTTGGCCTACTTATGCATATAAAGTTTGCAGGTTTTCAATTTTTCTTCATTGCTGATGTTAACATATTATTATGTTATACTAATGTTAAATATATAAGCTTATGTTTATTTTAATTATAAAAAGTGTTAGAAACACTTCTTAAATCTTATTTTTATTTAAAGTTAAATATTCCAAATATTTGATTTGTAACCTATATTTGCATTAATGTATTTTAAATTTATATTTAATATGAATAGAATTGTATTATTGTATTTATTATTATTAACTGCATTCATATCTCGGATATTAAATGTCATTCATACATAACTTTTAATTTAATTGAACAAAACAGATTTAATTTTTGGATATTGTTGAAAGAGTCTATTTTATATTTTCCTTAATAACACATATACAGCTAATAATGTCCAAAAAATCTTTTTTTATTTATAAATGAAAATATTGTATTTTATTTAAATTTGATTAAAACTTATAATAATAATAGGGTCAAAATTTCGAGATGTAACATGAATATTATTGAAAAACCTATTGCAGATCCCAAATCAATCTCCTTTTAAAAATACAGTTTATATAAATAAATGGCAGTGTTTCCAAATCATATTTATTTTAATATGATCAATTACATTTTATTAAATTAGATTAAACATTTATTAAAATAAACGGGGCCAAAAATCCAGGGTCGTTACATTCCTCTCCCCTTAAAAGAATTTCGTCCTCGAAATTTAAATCAAAGATAATTAAAAGCTGTTATACCAACTATTCAAACATACATATCATTTATATATTAACAACAACAAAACTGTCAATCTTAACAAACATCACTAGCTATCCGAACACAAATTCGGATAAGCTTCCCTAAAATTATCGAGAGTTTGTTTCTCGATGATCAACAATCCGAACTGGATTCCTGACCTCAGTCAAATTTGATTCGACTTCCAAATCCCTGAATTACTGGTTTAACAACTAATGGTGAATCATGAACAAATTTCCTTAGATGAGATATATGGAATACAAATAAATTCCAGATATCCACTCTGGCAATTTAATTCTGAAAACTTGCAGTATTAACTCTTTTCAAATTTTATTGACTCTTTACAGAATTTCAATATTTATACAATCAAGCCCGTACGATGTACATATACCATTCGTACGTAATATCAAATTTGATCGCTCGCTCGATCACACAATTTCACTTCCGAACTAGTATCGTCCACTCGACTTCCTAGTACGGACTCAGATCTGGTTCCTTGATCAGAAACTGTCATTCTCCTTGCATAGTCATAACTATGGTAGAGAATTTCCGGAATCAATCAAAATCCATATTCATGGTTCGTCGTCGAAAATCGAGTGAAAAATTCCAACTCGGATCGATATACCTATCTCGAAATTCTGTGCTCGAATCTGGATCAAATCATTATGCGAATAAAATAATATACGTTCATCCTACGTATTTATATTCATTGATTATCAACCATATCAATTTCTTTTATTCACATTATTTTGATTCCTATCCACTTGGAATAATTTTCTCAATATCAAATTTTACTTAAGAATTCCACCATTCATTTCTTAAGCTTAATATAAGCATTATATATACTTTTATATTATTACTCTGCCACTTTAGCCTTTATATCTTCTTATTTAAAATCTAAAATTTCAATTTCATGCGAATTCAATTTATTTCAACTCTGAATATTGAATTTATTGACTATTCTCCATTTATAACTAATTCCTATCATTATTTTCAAATTAGTTTCATTCTTTAGTTTATTTAAATTTTCAATTCGAAATTGTTTGTTGCTAAATTTTTGTATATTTTTTTAATTCCTAACTCCCAAAATTTTGAAAAGTTTTAGCAGAGTTTTTATTACATATTTTCATAAGCACATATGTAAGGTCTCAATCCTTATCACAATTAATTCTAACCAATTCTCAAATCATTCCCTTTAGTTAAAGTGATTTATAACTTACTTGCTTAGATATATAATCCATTAAAGCAAAACAAACTCATATTCATTCCAATTGGTTTCACAGTCATACTATTTTGCTTCTAATAATTCATAGAATTTTATTTAATCTTGTTTACTTCAAAACAACTCATTTCTATATGCAATTCAACAATATCATTGTGAATAAGTAATCACTTAAGCTTTATAACAAATCTTAAATTGATTCCAATTTAATTTACACTTGATTCCATCCCAATTAAATTATTCACAATCCTTACATTGCATTTTATTTCATTACAAAAGTTTGATTTCCAAACCATTTTATCAAACTCAACAACCAATATTTTAAACAACCATTTCACAATTTACTCATGTTATTATTTCCTTCAAACTATTCCACCTAACAACTTAAGTTTATTCTATTCCACCAACTTCCATTTAAATCTTTGATTTGATTTTCCTTTAATCAAATCCCAACTATTTACTGATTATTTTATTCCTTTATCCATTCTTAAATTTACATGAACAATTTATTATTGAGTTTATAATAAGGTCATTTAATTTATGCTTGAATTAGATTTGTTTACACTCTCACCAATTCTGTTTTAATTCAATATTACTTATTTGCATAAGAATTTTATTCTATTCAATATATTTATAACTCGATTGAATTCATTTAAATTCAATTTTATTTCTCAATATATGAGCTCAAAACTTATTTGTTTACTTAAAAGCTTATATTACTCATTTGGGTCATTTCATCTTATAATCACAATTCCAGATTACATATATATAACACTTACCCTCTTAAGGTACACATTTCATTTTGCCATTACAATTATTTTTCCCTTCTAGGTTTATATCCAGTTACGTTCATTTTGAACTTCAATTCCATTTAACTTATCTCAGGTTAAGCTCCAATATGTTTTCCTATTTTCATTTACTTAAGTTAAATTTTAATTCCGGGATTAAAATTCCCAATTTCTTATTATTAATATCAACTTTACTTTATAAGTTCAATAGTTGATTCATTTAGACCTTTTTCATATTATTTAAATAGAATATCGTAGAATTTAATTGCCTGGTTTTCATTTCCAAAACCATTTTGAAATGATAACTACACACATCCACGTGGTATGTCAAATAAAATTTTCAAATTCCAAATACTTGTTTTCACCAAAACAAATTTTCTCTTTTTGAAACTTTCTAAAACACTTGCATACTGAACAAGCCCAAACAATATCATGACCAACTATCCTGGTAGCAATCCATCACTTTAGAAACTTGGAAATGAATACTGATGATGTGGCCATCACCATCAGGATTATTTTCCAGTGACCGAAGTGAGCTCAGTGCTTCCTTACTTCCACAATTTCCTCTCAAAACAATTTCCATTCAACAATATTTTCCAAAACAATATTCCATCATTGCCTTTAAATCTTTGGAAAAACATTTCAACCATTCTCAAGATTTTAAATTCCCAAATCCTTTGTTTAAATTCATTTAAACACCTTCAAATTTCCGGGACTTAAATTCTGTTTAGTCAAGTTTTAGTTATATTCCTTTTATTAGATAATTTTATTTGGTTATAAACCATTCAAATTTAAATTCTTATTCAATTATAGTATTAACAACCAAATATCCAAATATATATAATAATTTCAGAGGAATATTTCTTTTATATCAAAATATAGTTTTGAGTAAAATTATTTCATTTACCCTACTTTAAAAACAATACTGTGTCGGTCTACCTTGTTTAAGAGTTTAGAAATTCCTATCGATAAAATGGCGTCCCATCCATCGACCAGAATTCATAAACACTCAACAGATAAGTCAGCACAATATAAAAAAAATTTATATTCACTAACAAGTACGCTCTCATATCTATTAATACTCTCAAACTCATTCTAGAGTTCTACAAACTCTATTCTATGAGTAATTCCAACAAGAGCCAAGGTTATCACCAACCTATGCTCTGATACCAAATGTGAAGACCCGCCCTTCTACAACCAGAAAGACGTATCATCATTAAGAAAGAAAGGGATAGAAATAGAAAAGAAAGAGAAAGAAAGAACAACAACATCAGAATCTCAGAGCGGAACGGAACAAAATATAATATATCATATAACTGTTACATAGTTTTTTACAAATATCCGAGTTATACAATATCAATACACATGACAACCATACATACATCTATCACTATATACATCAGAGGTACAGTACACATCAATTAACATAGCGGCACTAGATAAATAACTACATACGTCTGGAAACTCCTGCTCCAAGCTTCTCCAGAAATCAATAGTCCGACACCTATCACTTGGCTACTCATAAAAATTTGAGTACCCAAGAGTTTATGAAAAAAAGATATAAACTCCGGGTCAGACATGGGTCTGGTATGAGTAAACGGTTTAAAGTTGTTTAACTTTGAAAAACATTTGAAAATAAAGGTATCACGTAAGACTCCCCACAAATAAATACGGGTAAGTTTTTACCTTACGCTAACCAAATCATTTCATAGGAAATCCAGTGATATTATAATAGTGTCTAAGGTTTTCAAGTAAATAGAAAATAGCCGAAATTGTTACATGATTAAATTCCAGCTACTAGCCACAAAAGTGGGTAATACAAATCAAAACCGTAGGGTCTCGTAGGGAAAATGGATTTCCAACAATGGCAAGGCTACTGGGGTACTGCCCGTCACAGTACGCGGCCTAGATCACTGTACCGAGGATCACTCCCGACCCCCTACAACACAAGGCCGGAACCATTCCTTACTGAACAGTCCCGAACAAGATAAACCCGGTGGTTGGCGCGATCAACCACCCACTAAGCCGAATAAAAAGGGACATCTAGACAGGGGAAATATCTTGTCCTGCTTGTGCATGACCCACCTAACCTTGCTGCATCTCCCCTGTTTTAGCCATTCCCGGTTGATGAGGCTTGAGGCTGCGATTACCTTTATAGAACATATTACTTAGAATGCTCATCGTCCGCCTGATGATGTGCTGAAAGCATCCAATCCATACAAGTTCGTTCCGGGTTCGAACGAAACCGAAGGCATTATCTCGTTACACTCGTTTTGGAATCACCCTCAGAGTCAACGACGATAACCCTTGCATTCTGAAAACACCTTCTCGATCTTCATTTCAGGATTCATGACCTAACGTTTAATTTGGATCGATGTGGTTTTCGGAGAATCAAAATTGATTCTTCCGATCCCGGTCTCATCGAATCCAAACGCCATTTTAAGGGCCAAGTTGTCTAATTGACTTAAACAGTTTAAATAATTTAAATTCAACAATTGAATTAACATAGCATTTATCACAGATAAAATATATACAAGCGTCATAGATATAACATAACATATCACAGAGCATCATAGGATATCATCACATAAATATCCAAATCAGATATTCAATCACAACAGTCCATAAGCAGTCACCTTCAAGTCTTATTTGTAATTAATTCAATTTAGAATTAATTACTTGAGAGTTAATCACAACTCTATTTAATTAATCACTAACTAACAATTAATTACCTATTTCATTTCAAATCATCTAATTAATGATTTCTTAATCAACTATTAAATCTTAACTGTTCAATTAATTATTTATTTCATTTATTTAATTTGTTACTTTATAATCAAGTTGTCTATCTTTAATTACTATTCCTTATTCATTAATTGATAACCTTAATTATTGATTAATGAAACTTAATTACTTAACTATGTAACTATTAATTACTTAATTAATCAATTATAAATCCTTAATTCTTAATCACATAATTAATTAACTATTAATTCATAATTAAATTATTTGATTAGTTAACTATTAATCATTCATTTATTTACTTAAGTTGTTAATTACTCATTTATCAATCACTTAAACATCCTTAATTACTTCCTGCAAGTGATTAAAAGAAGTTTCTTTAAAATTTTGAAGCTCAAATTACTACTAACTGTAACTTAAACGTTAATAGGTTACCCTTCTAACTTAAAGTAATTACTTAACTTATATTGTAATTACTTGATTAAAATAATAATAATTAAGGCTTAAACATCGTTAAGTATTAACACAAACTAACTAAAACATGTAACCGGCTTCTAACATACAATCATTTAACAGTTATTTATATTTCTATCTTAAACTTGATAAAAAGGATTTTCATTAGCTTTATCTTGAAAATTCAATACTGCAATTTCAAAAAACCCGGGTCTCCTCCTATTAGTCTCGAGTGCAACTTCGGTTTGCACGCAATCTTCCCCGAGTCTTCTTCCCATTTCACTCGAGCGCAACTCGAGTATTACATCGAGTAAACTCCCTATATTACCCGAGACCTCTCGTACTTCCCCAAAACTTCCACTGACACACACTGGCACGTTGTGCACGTGCGCGTGCACGGAGCGGCGACGCCGCTCTGGCGACCCGTGAGGTCTCCCACAAGTCCTAAACTACCTCAACGTTGAACTCGAGGCGTTGAACCACCTGATCGCACCGTCATACAAAATCGAGCCATGCCTGTAAAGCTCGATCCCAAGCACCGATCACAAAACGAATATGCGAACCCAAACCATACTATCTGATGCCTAGCAACTCCGTACATACCTCCACCACGCCCCAAGCTCCATTCCCTTCTAATGGCAGGCAACTCGGCGCACGGTGAAGGTCGCGGCGGCCAACGGTTCGAGCACCACAAAAATTAGGTCTACCAAAAAGAAACAATCACCGTAGTCGCCACCGTTGATGATACCACCTCCTCCCATTTTTCCTTTGACCGCCAGGCTCCTCCTCCACCCCTAGCAACCCCGATGACCCAAGTTCATCACATCTCCGAAATTCGGCCAAAAAGTCCAATTCGATCCTCGCCGAACTGCTCTCAAACCCTCCCACCAAAAATCACCAACTTCACGTTAAAAATCATAGCTTGAGGTAAGGATTTCAGTTATGTTCGTGAATCCCTAGTTTATTGGGTTCGAAATTTCCAAATTTTAAATAGCCTTCTGTAAAAATTTAATTTTAGCCTGTATATATATATTTATACTTTCCAAACTTATTTTTAAAACATCATTCTTACCTGAATACACATATTCACTCTAGACATCGAAGCTTGAAATTGATTAGAAATGGAGAAATTGATTTGTTTTCAAGGATTGTTTATTCTTAACTTTTTACAGAGTAGAAATCGGTCACTGTTGTGCCAAACATTTTTATATATATACAGAGCTTAAGAAGATAATTAACACCATACTCAAATAATCACTCACAGATCATACAAAGTTTGAAATTATTTTTACATACTTTAATTTAAAATGAACAGAAATGTATACTCACCACTGTACTGTTGAAACAGAGAGGATGTTTGATGAAAAGGACAGCAGTTTGAAGTAGTTGAATTCTTGAAATTTTTTCTTTTGCTTTGAACTTGATTGAGCTTGAAAATATGCAGTTTTGTTTAAGTTATGGAATGAACAAAATAGAACGATAAATACATCTATATATGGGTTTCAACAAGCTGTCTTCTGGAACAAGCTTTACCCTTGATATAATATTTGCTTTATTTTTACTGTAGTAAGACCTGAAATGATATGAATATTTCGGCTGGGAGAGATTTTCAGACAGCAATGTATGCTAATTAAATATGTATGTTTACTCGTATGTTAACATAAATTAAATGCTTGCTGACACAACAATATATATAAAGATATTTGCAGATTTCCCATTTGTACTAAGATGTTTTCATATTTGATACTTGCAGATTTCGGCCTGTACAAAAATGTTTTTATTTATGCTAGCATATTATTAATGTTTGCTGGCAAACTTTGTTTACTTTGCAAAGATACTTGCAGGTCTTGTGTTTTTATTTGATGTGAATACTTGGCCTACTTATGCATATAAAGTTTGCAGGTTTTCAATTTTTCTTCATTGCTGATGTTAACATATTATTATGTTATACTAATGTTAAATATATAAGCTTATGTTTATTTTAATTATAAAAAGTGTTAGAAACACTTCTTAAATCTTATTTTTATTTAAAGTTAAATATTCCAAATATTTGATTTGTAATCTATATTTGCATTAATGTATTTTAAATTTATATTTAATATGAATAGAATTGTATTATTGTATTTATTATTATTAACTGCATTCATATCTCGGATATTAAATGTCATTCATACATAACTTTTAATTTAATTGAATAAAACAGATTTAATTTTTGGATAGTGTTGAAAGAGTCTATTTTACATTTTCCTTAATAACACATATACAACTAATAATGTCCAAAAAATCTTTTTTTATTTATAAATAAAAATATTATATTTTATTTAAATTTGATTAAAACTTATAGTAATAATAGGGTCAACATTTCGGGATGTAACATGAATATTATTGAAAAACTTATTGCAAATCCCAAATCAATCTCCTTTTAAAAATACAGTTTATATAAATAAATGGCAGTATTTCCAAATCATATTTATTTTAATATGATCAATTACACTTTATTAAATTAGATTAAACATTTATTAAAATAAACGGGTCCAAAAATCCAGGGTCGTTACAGTTACCGAAGCTCATTAGGTAAGTATCCATTCTTTGGAGCATCAAGGTGTAGATAAAGTTGGAAGGCTTGTATGGAATTCGGTATCAAGGTGCAGATTGTTAGAGATGATACCTTAATTCGGCAAGAAGCTATTGGACAAGCTCATGGAGGAGGAATTTGAAGCCCTCGGAGCGGAAACTAAAGACCAAACCAAAAAAGTGGTTTGGTGGAGGAAGCCGATTTGTCGGTCCAAATTAGTGGTCCGGTGTTGATTGGTTTTGCCACTCCAGAGTTCTAGAGTGGTGGCAACTATGTTCGATGATTGAAGAAGATCGAACGAGAAACTTCGTTCAGTAAAGAAGAGAAGTGGAGCAGCATTGGTTTGGAGTTGTGAAGGAAGACCGAATCAAATTTTTCGTTCGGTGATCTGGTGATGCCGAATGAAATACCGCGTTTGGTATTTGCCGAACCAAGTAGATGAAGAGGAAGACCGGTCCAGATTTATCGTTCGGCAATTGGGAGATGCCGGTCCAGACTTAAGGTGTACTATGTCGAATCAAATCCCAAGTGCCATATGCCGGACCAAACACGCCGAACCAAGATACTGAACCAATTCCTGAGCTTCCAAATATAACCTGCCCCTCCACATATCTTCACTCTATAAATAGAGGAGCTTCTGGACAACAATGGCTGCCGAAATTGAGAGCTAACCTCAACCAATTTTAGAGCCATTCTAGAGAGTTGAAACTCTATAGAATTTTACCTGCATTATTAATTCCTCTCCCCAAGTGGACGTACACTACCTAGTGGTAGTGGAACCACTATAAATACTGGTGTTATTTATTTTTTGCATTTCATAAATCTGTGACTGTCTGTTCTGGTGTTCATCTTTGTTTGTTCCGTCACACTACAATCACGATCCAGTTGTTTTCCGCTGCATTGGGTTTTTATTCCTATAGACTGGTCATTTGAAGGGATTTTCCCCAACAAAAATATGATGTCATGGATGAACATTTTGAGGTACAAAAATGCATTAAAGCTTACAAATGAACAATAATACATAATATTAGAAATACCAAAACAATAAGTAAAAAAGTTGGCCCATGATGAAAATTATATTATTCTAGTCAATTAATTTGATGTAGTATATGGATGCACAAATGTATGTTAACCAAAAGATGTATATTAACAAGAGATGGTTGGCTCTCATATGAAATTCTATTATTTGTTTCAAGAAAATCCTACCTATTCTTGACATTGAAATGTTAGTGGAGTTACAATAGAAACATCATGAAAGTGGCTGAAATTAAACAAAGACGTACCTGGAAGGTTTGCAACAAAAATGCAGTAATGCCCAAAATTAGTAGGAGAAAAGTTATATCATTGACAACAAGGAGAAAAGAATCCTGTAGCAACCAATGTGACTTTAGTCTCTATACCTATTGCAATTATCTATAGCATGTTTTCTAGAATTATCTTGCGATTAATGTTATCGATCTCAATCTGTCACGTAGTTCGAAGTAATCTCCGCATTGGTAAGTTCTCTACACTTAGGGTCTCTATTGTTAGGCTTCCTTATGAAATTAGGAATCACGGGTCATAATTAAAAAATATGATTGTTTTTCAAAATTGTATGCTCACGGGTCTTATAATATATTTATTTTTTTTAAGTAAAAATTAAATTGAAATCAATGACCACTATAAAATTCTGTATAAAATTATTGTTTTTGTTTTCCAATCAATTCCAACCTTATCTGGAATATGTGCTCCTATGGCATTACGAAAAAAGACAAATATTAATTAAGATGATACCCAATTTCACCTAGAACAATAGCTAAGTTTGTCGATTTAGTAATATCATTGGTCATAAGCAACACACTATGCAACACCTTATGCGGACAAACATTCAACTGGTATAAGCTCTGTTGAAATTTTCATCGCCGTTCTATGTGACATGTCATATATAATTTTGGACTTAAATATTTCAACTAATTCAAGAATTTCAATATACAGTAGATGTTAAGATATTCTTACTCTAGAGAGTGCATGACAAAGACGTCTAAAATAATGATTCTTCTTTTGAAAATTGATCTTAGACATCAATTTTCATATCCGTTCAAGAGATTGTCCATCCACATACGACGTGAGTGGGAAGATGTATGATGTGGATTTTGAGATGTTCTTTGAATTTTAATTGACATCTTTTTAGTGATACTCTTAAGATTGATGATCTCATCAAAATTATATTCAGAAACAACATCTTCATTTTCAAATATGTTATCATTACATCCAAAAGGAGGATCACTATTGCTTTTGCAGTTTATGGCATATGAAATCATACATTGACATTTTGTAGAACGAGCAAGATGTTTGAAGTGAATAGAGAAATTGTTTGAAAAAGAATTAAATAAAAATAATAGTTGTCAATGACTGTGTTGTCAAAGCATGCGCCAAGGCGCAAAAAACCGCATAGCACAACCTGTTCATTTTTTTGCACTTCAAAGAAAAAATGCTTACAGGAGGCGTTGGAAATGCGCATGGAGCACAAAAAGCAAGCGCAAAGCCCTAAAAAAGCGTTCTTTGTCTTTTATGGTAGAAATTATATCTTTATACATATTTTGTTGTTGTAAACTAAAGTTGAATGGTTTTACAAATTCTTGTTTTAGTTTGTGATGAAGTCTTGATGTTTTATTTTTCAAATTTGCATACAATGCAGTTTTAAATAGTCAGAATCCAATTTTATAGCAATTTTCAGCTGCTGCAATGTTTACTGAATAAACAAGAAAGTAGTGCTCAAGGCAAGCACAAAGCGCAAGGCACTGTCCTTGTGCTTTTTTGTGTTTTTTCGACTACTTTGGTCAGTGACTCTATATTAACATATATGAAGAATGCATCAATTATAGAAATTAAACACTTCAACCTCTTTTACTTGTTTTTTAACAACAAAGTACATTATTAATTAAAAAAGTTCCACTGTAGTTACCACATCAATTTTGGTTATGGGACAACAACACTTCTCTGTGTGTTAAATCTACATAGCATTAACAAAAAATAACATTGTATGTGATTATTTTATATGTATATCGAGTTGTTTCTTTAGTAATTCTAACAAGGTTAATATACGGTTTTCTAACCAGCTCAGTTCTAGAAAGTATATATTTTGCACTTGTAAACCATGCTGATCAATATATATTTTCATTATGACCTATCGGCATTTTGGTCAATTTTGTTACTTATTTGACTTTTCTTTTTCCATCTTGAGAAGTCAAATGAGGATCATAAATTCAGACTAAAGAATACTAAGCATGTACTTTAAATAGCAGAGGTACTTTGAAATGAATCTCAATTATCCCATTGAGTCGCTTTGTTCATATTTCTGTACGCAAACATTATTTGCTTGTTTATCTTTAGGAAGAATTAATGAGGACACAGTTGGATGCAACTTCAAGTCAAAAGTATTGCATGAGGAAAGTATATTTTATTAGCGCTAATGTTTGTAGACCATATAATAGTTTAACTGGAAAAAGTCATTTATTTTTCTTATCTAAATTTCTATTCAATCAAGCTCTGCCAATAATTATATGGGTGGAATTGCTTATATCCACATTGAATTCCTATTCATATCTGCATATATTGGTGGTTAGTTGTTGTCTATTGATTTAATTTTCACTATATTGACGTTCTACTATCTTTTAATCGCTCTATATCATTCCATAATTGATGGATCTGGTTGTAAATTTCACCATCTGTTTTGAGTCTTTGGAACAAATGAGGTGGTAGTTTCCACTACTATTTACCTTCGGTTCTTTACTATTAATAATGAAAATTGATAGCATAGAAATTCAATCGCTGTTTATTCAAATGTATTACCTTTTGAATTTGCTTGAAAGAGAGGGAGAGGGATGTGTATCGCTTCTAAATATAATAAACAAAGTCATACTTCAAATCACAGATATTAGATATATATGCTTGTGGACATCGTGTGTGTCAATACACTATTGCTATTTAATCAAAACCTATTATCAAAACTCCAATTTGACTTAGTTCAGTAGTTTAAACATAAAAATGAGTTCCTCAATAGTGTTTGAACTTAAATTGAAAATCTAAACACACGACGTTTAATGATTTATATAAAAAGTCGATTTGTTTGGTCAACTTTGGACTAAAATGAATTTCCCTTCATAATCAAATCCACTAATAATAATACACGTATACAGTGGGAAAAATAACAGTAAGAGCAGGTAATAACCACTCTAAGAAAACTTAGGGTAATTGTAACGACCCATATTTTACGTGTCGATATAATCGTAGAATTATTAGGTCGTTAGTGTTGTTTATGTTCTCCTTAGCCTTAGTCGTATGGGAGGTTAACTCGAATAGGGATAGGTCGTGTACGAATTACGAGATATGGGTTTCTGACCGACCTATTGTTAAGTCGTAGATGACTTAAGGTGGTTGCACGAGCTAATGGGTCAGTATTAGGTCGTAGGCGACTTATAGGATTAGCGACCTATAGGATGGGAACGACCTAAGGTAGATATACGACCTATAGAAATGAGCGACTTAAGTTGGGACAAGGTAGCGACCTAGTAGTTGTAGTGAGTGTTAGCTCGTGCAGGTTTTGGCTCGGAGGAGCGACCTAAGGAATTGACCGAGTTAAGGTTAGTATGCGACCTATAGGAAGAGACGACCTAAGAGTTAATGGCTAAGAGGTTCTAACGACCTAAGGGAGTTAGGTCGTGGACGACCTAGCAGCTAGGATGATGGTAGGAATGAGCGACCTAGTGATTTTCGTGTTAGGATAGGTCGTAAGCGACCTAAGGGTGCTGGGTCGATTTGAGTTTAGGTCGTGAGTGGTCTTTTAGGTAGGTGGAGCGACCTACGGGTTATGAGCAACCTAGTGGTAGGCGACCTAGGAAAATATAGCGACCTATAGAATGGCGACCTAAGGAAGATAGGTCGTTAAGCGACCTAAGGGGAGTAGTTAGGTCGGTAGGCTAGTTAGGTCGCGTAGTTGTTAGGTCGTGTGGTTGATAGGTCGCGTGAGTACTTAACCTAGTTAGGTCGTGACCAGGTTAGGTCGTTAAGTCACAATGATAACAGTGATAGCCAGAGTCATGGATGTTTGGTTGTATCATCATTCGGTCTCAAGAGCGGTGTTTTCTAGGTGCTTATCTGATCTTGGTTTAGGCCTTGGGGGTTTGTATTTGGAAAACATCGACCTTGACTAGAGTGATTATTGCTTTACTTTAATTATCTGCTTTGCTATGCTTGCTTCTCCTTAGTGTGTGTCTGGGGGCTATCACTGTAGAAAGAGGTGGAGTGGGATGATTTGGGTTCCTATTCCTTTTATCCTTTATGTTCCTTTGGTATGTTTGATAGTTGATTTACTGCTCACTAAGACTGTTGTCTGACTCAAGGTTTTATGTCTCCTCTTATTACCTTGGGCTGTTCATCCATGTTTGGAATGGGCAGACTAGGTGACAGGTGGCAGGTGCTGATCTTAGTGGCTCACGCTGATGATGACGAAGACGAGCAAGAGGCTTTACATATTATTTTCATATTCTATGTACTGGATATTCCGCTGATTGTTGATTACTCTGAGTGCTATGTAGTGAGGCTTCCTGTATTCATGATTCAGACCATGTATAAAGCTATTATGATTAGATGATGATATTCTGTTCTATGGGAGCTTCACTATATTATATTTCTCTATTGTATTTTATCCATGCGCTGTGAGTTTTACGATAGAGTTTGATGTTTTTACCTTACCCTGACAATCGTCCATGGCTGCCTGGCACACTTTCAGCGCACTATTTCCTTGTTTCGGTGCAGGAGTCATGGGCGGTCGTCATATTTGGTATCAGAGCTTTGGTTAATCGATTTTAGCCAACGCTCGCTGAAGTAACTACGTATGAGAGACGTAATTGTATTTTGATGGATGATTACTATATATATTATAGTAGTTTAGAAGGATTTGAACTCCTTATGCATTTGTTTCTCAAAGGTGTTCTAATCATTCCTTTTTGTAGATATTAAGGATGAGTCGAAGAGGGAGACCAGCTGCCAGGGAAGGTCGTGCTGCTGATGGAGTTGCTGATTATGGAGCTATGTTCGAAGCGATGATGACTTCGATCATGAGAAGGATACCAACTCCAGGGTCAGCGGTAGATGTTGGAATTCAAGTTCAAGCTCCAAAGCCAGTGGATTTTGCTAAGTTGTGCAAGGATTATACCGCTCTTGGAGGAAAGGTTTTCTTGGGGACAGAATCTACTATTGAAGTCCAGAGATGGATAGATGCTTGTAGAAGGATCTTTGGTGACTTGGGAATTGATGATGCAACTAAAAGGAAGCTTGCATCAAGGCAGCTTCAAGGAAGGGCTTCTGATTGGTGGAACTCTATCACCATTGATACCCCAGAGGAAGAAATTACTTGGGTGCAATTCCAAGCTGGATTTGAAGCTAAGTTCATTTCTACGGCTCAGAAGTCTGTCTTGTTTAAGAAGTTTGTGGAGCTCAAGCAAGGTGGAAGATCAGTTCTTGAGTATGTTTCTGAGTTTGAAGCTTTATCCAAGTATGCTCGGTCTTATATTGAATCTTCTTATCAGAAGAATGAGAAGTTTGTGACAGGCTTGGACAGTTATCTTGGAAGACAGTTGGTGGATCATCTGGACGATCCATTTGAGAAGCTGGTGGAGAAAGCTCTCAGGCACGAGAGTTTGTTTCCTAAGGAAGTATCTGTTGTTGCTGTGACCAAGGAGGAGTCTAAACCACAGCAGGGTGGAAACAAGAAGAGGAAGCAGCAACAGCAGAAGGGTAAGGATGGTCAGAAGAAGCTGAAGGGGGAAAAGACCTGCTATAATTGTCGGCAGAAGGGCCATCTCTCCAAGGATTGCAAGAATCCGAAGGTGTTGTTGAAGTGCTACAACTGTGATAAGCTGGGCACATTAAGAAGAACTGTCCGGAACCGATAAAGGACAGGCAGGTTGTGCAAGCTTATGCTTTGGGGGCTGTCCCGTCATCTTCGAAAGCTCCTACTGCTGAAGAAAAGGGGAAGAGTGTGGTGGTTCAAGGTACTCTTTCCATTTGTGGTGTTCCAGTTAGAGTGTTATTTGATACTGGAGCGTCTCATTCTTTTGTTTGTAATGAGTTGGTAGACCGGTTGGGTTTGGAACCGGATATTGTTGATAGACCATTGGTAGTGACTAATCCAGTTGGGGGTTTGTCTTGTTTGTGTATGCTATGCCGTGGTCTAGTTATATCGAGTCATGATTGCTCTTTTGTTTGTGATTGCTTTGTTCTGAACTTTGCGGGGTTCGGAATTATTTTGGGTATGGACTGGCTTAGGAAGTATGCGGCAAAGGTTGATTGTGAGAGATTGGAGGTGACAGTCGAGAATGTGGAGGGGAGAAAGGTTGTGATACGATGTAAGCATGAAGAAGGCGTCTTCATGAGCTTCATGTATTCGCTGGTTGTTCCACGGGATGGACTGTCATCGATGCCAATCGTGAATGGATTCGAGGATGTCTTTAACGAGGTCAAAGGGTTACCGCCGCATAGGGAGATCGAGTTTCGTATCGATCTAGTTGAGGGAGCCAGACCTGTTGTGATGCCTCTTAGGCGGATGGAGCCTAGAGAACAGCAAGAGTTGAGGGTGCAGGTTGATGACCTTTTATGGAAAGGATTCATTCGGCGTAGTGTGTTCGAATGGGGTGCACCAGTTGTGTTCGCAACCAAAGCGGATGGATCGTTGAGGTTGTGTGTTGATTATCGTGAGCTGAATAAGGTGACTAAGAAGAACAAGTATCCATTGCCGAGAATAGATGACTTGTTTGATCAGCTTCACGAGGCGAAGGTGTTTTCTCAGATGGATTTGGCAACGGGATTTCACCAGTTAAGAGTGGCGAAGGATAGTGTGCCGAAGACTGCTTTCAGGACACCATCCGGTTTTTATGAGTGGCTGGTAATGCCATTTGGATTGACGAATGCACCAGCGTATTTTGTGGATCTTATGAATAGAGTGTTCAGAGATCAGTTGAACAAGTTCGTACTTGTGTTCGTGGATGATATTCTGATTTATTCCAGAACTGAGGAAGAGCACAAGACGCACTTGAGGATTGTTTTGGAAATCTTGCGGAAACATCAGCTGAAGGCTAAGTTTTCGAAGTGTCACTTCTGGAAGGGTGAAGTGAGGTTCTTAGGCCATGTCATTTCTGGAAATGGAATAGCGGTTGATCCCGCTAAGGTGGCAGCAATCCAGGATTGGGTTAGACCTAAGAATGCATCTGATGTGAGAAATTTTCTTGGATTAGCAGGATATTATCGTCGGTTTATCAAAGGCTTTTCCAAGATAGCTGCACCATTGACAGGATTGACGAAGAAGAATCAGGTATTCAATTGGGATACTAAGTGTGAGCAAGCCTTTGGAATCCTGAAAGAGCGACTGACCAGTGCTTCTGTTTTGACTATTCCAAGTGGGAATGATGAGATGGTGGTTTACACCGATGCATGCGGTACTGGACTTGGAGCAGTGCTGATGCAGAAGGATAGAGTTGTTGCGTATGCAAGTCGACAACTAAAGCCGCATGAAAGGAATTATCCGACTCATGATTTGGAGTTGGCGGCGATTGTTTTTGCTCTGAAGATGTGGAGACACTATCTATTGGGAGTTCGATTTGAGTTGTTTACAGACTATAAGTCTTTGAAGTATCTTTTCTCCCAAAAGGATTTGAATCTTCGGCAGCAACGATGGTTGGAGTTTTTAGCATCATATGATTTTGGTATATCTTATACTCCGGGAAAAGGTAACGCAGTAGCTGATGCGTTAAGTCGAAGACATGCAGGATTGGGAGCCATGTTTTCGGAATGGAAGAGTCTCGAGTATTTAGCTGGATTTGACTTCAGGCCTAGATGTGAATTGGAACCTGAGATGTTGGCAAACTTATCGATAAGACCTACTCTTGTGGAAAGGATTGGCGAGGGTCAAAAGCGAGATGATAAGCTTGTCAAGATTACCCGAGATTTGGAATCTGGATTGGACCCAGAGAAGGATAAGGGATTCGAAGTCGATCGAGAGGGTTGGCTTCGGAAGCAAGGACGACTGGTTGTTCCCGATATCGATGAATTGAGAGATGAAGTTCTAAGGGAAAGTCATCACTCGAAGTTGACAATTCATCCAGGTGGAAATAAGATGTATCGGGATATGAAGAGAACCTATTACTGGGAAGGTATGAAGAAGGATGTTGGAAATTTCATTTCCAAATGCATGAATTGCCAGTTGGTTAAAGCTGAACAGAAGAAGCCAAGTGGATTGCTTCAGCCATTAGAGGTTCCTACATGGAAATGGGAGCAGATATCGATGGATTTTATCGATGGTCTACCTAGAACCAGAGCAGGGAATGAAGGGATTTGGGTCATAGTAGATCGGTTGACCAAGAGTGCAAGATTCATTCCTGTTCGATCGACTAGGACTGCATCGAAGTTGGCTGAATTGTATGTTAAGTGGATAGTTCGTTTCCATGGTATTCCGAAGAGTATAGTGAGCGATCGAGACCCATTGTTCACTAGTGGATTTTGAAAGAGCTTCCAGGAAGTTTTGGGAACCGAGTTGTGTTTGAGTACGGCTTATCATCCCCAAACAGATGGTCAGACTGAGAGAGTCAATCGGGTTTTGGAAGATCTCTTGAGAGCATATGTTTTGGATTTCGGAGGATCATGGGAAGATCACCTTCATTTGGTGGAGTTTGCATATAATAACAGTTATCAGTCTAGCATTGGTATGGCACCATATGAAGCCTTGTATGGAAGACCGTGTAACTCTCCGATATGTTGGTTGGAAGCTGGAGAAAAGCTGATGCTTGGGCCAGAGATGATTCGTCAGACTTCGGATTGCATAGAAATCATTCGGCAACGAATGAAGGCAGCCCAGGATCGTCAGAAGAGTTACGCAGATAAACGGCGAAAGGATTTGGAGTTCGACGTAGGAGATATGGTTTTTGTGAAGATTTCTCCACTGAAGAATGTTATTCGATTCGGGAAGAAAGGAAAGTTGACTCCGAGATTTGTTGGACCATTCCCGATTATCGAGCGAATTGGAAAGCTCGCTTATAGATTGGAGTTACCGGAAAAGATGGCGGGTGTGCACAATGTTTTTCATGTATCTTATCTACGGAAGTATGTGCACGACTCAAATACGGTGGTTTCTGCTGATAGCTGTGAAGATTTGGAGGTTGATCTAGTGGTTACGAGACCTCGTAAGCCGCTTCGTGTTGTTGAAACCGACACGAAACAGCTTAGGAGGAAGACGATTACGTTGCTCAAGATACAATGGAGTGATGATGTTAACGACTGTACATGGGAGGAGGAAGAGAGGATGAAGGCAGCTCATCCTGAACTCTTCGAGGTATGGCCCTAAGGTGTCGTGGCATCTCATGAATTTGTAACTTGTTCTAATCGTAGAATTCTGAATGCTAGGATAGAAATTGGATGCATGGTTTGTTGATTGCTATGGATGGTAGGCATGCAGAATAGTTTTGGTTGCTCTTGTTTGTTTGGAATTTCAGGGGCGAAATTCCTAAGGGGGAGAGAATGTAACGACCCGTATTTTACGTGTCGATATAATCGTAGAATTATTAGGTCGTTAGTGTTGTTTATGTTCTCCTTAGCCTTAGTCGTATGGGAGGTTAACTCGAATAGGGATAGGTCGTGTACAAGTTACGAGATATGGGTTTCTGACCGACCTATAGTTAAGTCATAGATGACTTAAGGTGGTTGTACGAGCTAATGGGTCAGTATTAGGTCGTAGGCGACTTATAGGATTAGCGACCTATAGGATGGGAACGACCTAAGGTAGATATACGACCTATAGAAATGAGCGACTTAAGTTGGGACAAGGTAGCGACCTAGTAGTTGTAGTGAGTGTTAGCTCGTGCAGGTTTTGGCTCGGAGGAGCGACCTAAGGAATTGACCGAGTTAAGGTTAGTATGCGACCTATAGGAAGAGACAACCTAAGAGTTAATGGCTAAGAGGTTCTAACGACCTAAGGGAGTTAGGTCGTGGACGACCTAGCAGCTAGGATGATGGTAGGAATGAGCGACCTAGTGATTTTCGTGTTAGGATAGGTCGTAAGCGACCTAAGGGTGCTGGGTCGATTTGAGTTTAGGTCGTGAGTGGTCTTTTAGGTAGGTGGAGCGACCTACGGGTTATTAGCAACCTAGTGGTAGGCGACCTAGGAAAATATAGCGACCTATAGAATGGCGACCTAAGGAAGATAGGTCGTTAAGCGACCTAAGGGGAGTAGTTAGATCGGTAGGCTAGTTAGGTCGCGTAGTTGTTAGGTCGTGTGGTTGATAGGTCGCGTGAGTACTTAACCTAGTTAGGTCGTGACCAGGTTAGGTCGTTAAGTCACAATGTTAATAGGTCGCTAGGCCTCAGGAGTGTTAGGTTGTGAAGCAGATAGGTCGTAGGTCGTTGAAGGCGGCATGGTTTTAGGTCGTATGTTGTTAGGTCGCGTAAAGGCCTGGGGAGTTAGGTCGTTGACTCGGCATTTAGTTAGATCGGCATCGAGATAGGTCGGCCGTGTTTGTTAGCTCATATGTCTCTAGGTGGTTAGGCCGTTAGGTCATTGGAGTGTATAGGTCGGCAGCGACCTATGTTAGGTCGGAGTTTTTAGGTCGGCAACGACCTAAGTCTGGGCGACCTAAGGGTGATTTCAGCCTATAAATAGAGGGGTTTGGCTCACTTTTTGGCATCGGTTTTTGAAGCGACGAAGTGCTGCCATTTTGGAAACTCGACTACAACATTTTCTTCACTTCTTTCTCTACTTCAATCTTGTGCTAACATCTCTCAAGATCGAAGATCAAGATCGAAGATTGAAGAGCCAAAGTTGAAGATCTTCATCCGACGAAGCTAGATTTCATCATTTCAAGCGAGATTTCGACGAATCGAGCTTGAATCCTTGCTGTCCAGATCTTTAGTTGATAGTTGTTGAAGTGTTTGGGTGATTCGGTGAGTGGTAGTTATCTCTCACGCGGACCCAAAGGAGTATATTGGATTGGTGGCTTGTTTGAGTGTTAAAGTTAGAGATTTCATGCATTTTTCTTAGTTCCAAGACTAGATTCATTACTTTTGAAGATGTATACCTATGCAAGTTCAATTAACAAGTTATAGAGACAAAACCCATGTTTTATATTTGATAGATCTATGCTAAAATCCATGGTTTCATATATGTTAGACTTATGCTCATTTATTTACGAAATTGCCATTATAGTTGATATTGCTTGATTAGATCTTGTTTGAATGCTTGATTGTTTGGATGTATGATTGATTTGATTGTCTCGAGTTAGCTTGTAGTTGATTTGGGACAAGATGGTTGAAGATGATTCAAAAGCTAAGTGGAAAGGCTCTTGAATGGTGAAAGCTGCTGTGGCATATGAAGCGGATGATGAAGCTCATATGGATGGGTTCGAGGACTTTGCTATAGTTAGAGGAAGCGAAGTATGATGATGAAATGGTCTTTGCCATGATATGTTGAGGCGAAGTATGATGATGAGATGGACTTTGCTAAGATGCGTTGGAGCAAAGCATGATGTGGAAGCCTTGGTTTAATCCAGACGGGATCATCCCAAGCATGTTGATTACTCAATGATGCGGTTCGAGTTGGTGGATAATGGTGGGCTCGAGAGGTGCTTGAGCTATAATGGGAATAGTCGTCGAGGAGGATGACTAGAAGGCTGAGATCTTATCGTTATTGAAGGTTCTAGCAAGCTCAAAGCAAGAGTACGTTGGGTAGATCCGTTATACCCAGGCGCGGGTCATGATGACGTGCTAGTACTCTGGGTAGATCCGTTATACCTAGGCATGGGTCACGGTGACGTGCGGAGTTATGTCTAGAACCGGGGTTGCCATTAGCCCTTGACGGATGGTTGAAAGATGAGTTGGTCATTCAATTAACGATAAAATCAAGGCAATGATAACAGTGATAGCCAGAGTCATGGATGTTTGGTTGTATCATCATTCGGTCTCAAGAGCGGTGTTTTCTAGGTGCTTATCTGATCTTGGTTTAGGCCTTGGGGGTTTGTATTTGGAAAACATCGACCTTGACTCGAGTGATTATTGCTTTACTTTAATTATCTGCTTTGCTATGCTTGCTTCTCCTTAGTGTGTGTCTGGGGGCTATCACTGTAGAAAGAGGTGGAGTGGGATGATTTGGGTTCCTATTCCTTTTATCCTTTATGTTCCTTTGGTATGTTTGATAGTTGATTTACTGCTCACTAAGACTGTTGTCTGACTCAAGGTTTTATGTCTCCTCTTATTACCTTGGGCTGTTCATCCATGTTTGGGATGGGCAGACTAGGTGACAGGTGGCAGGTGCTGATCTTAGTGGCTCACGCTGATGATGACGAAGACGAGCAGGAGGCTTTACATATTATTTTCATATTCTATGTACTGGATATTCCGTTGATTGTTGATTACTCTGAGTGCTATGTAGTGAGGCTTCTTGTATTCATGATTCAGACCATGTATAAAGCTATTATGATTAGATGATGATATTCTGTTCTATGGGAGCTTCACTATATTATATTTCTCTATTGTATTTTATCCATGCGATGTGAGTTTTACGATAGAGTTTGATGTTTTTACCTTACCCTGACAATCGTCCATGGCTGCCTGGCACACTTTCAGCGCACTATTTCCTTGTTTCGGTGCAGGAGTCGTGGGCGGTCGTCATAGTAATGCAGCAAGCCACAAATAAACTATATGAGCTTTTCCCTTCAATTATAAGGGCGTATATGATAATTTTGCACTATGAAAACACAGCACTTTGGATCCTCAACTATATAACCAAAGCAGTAAACTAAAATTACATATTTTCTAATTTTGAGTCAAAATCAAATTGGGTCTTTGCTGCTTGGGAGCCTTGCCATGGTTGCACTGCTTTATTTCCTTAGTGGCAACTCTATTTTGATTCCGTGGAATATAGGACGAGAGAAATAAATTCTCTCTAATTCCATATCTATTGGTAATGCTATCTGATTCTATAGGTAAAATGTTTCTATGGTAAATATTCCATTAACATGCATATAATTAAAGAAAATACTTGTCATTTCAATACCTTATTTTTTATTTGCAGAAACCGTATGAAAATTTTCAAGAGAATTAGTACCCTAGCAAGGAGAAAAAAGAAAGTTTGGCTCAAGAACTTGGGATTGATTATATCCAGGTGTGATATTGAATCTTTCTCAATGTACACCTTGCATGTTATTAGGAGAATATAAGATTATTTATTTCAGATATTATGTAGTAGAAGCATAAATCTCTTATAATTATAGAGGTTAAGGTCTCAAAATATATGAAATATAAATCTTATGGCTGGTTAAAAAAACAACCGAGGCACCGTTGAAAACATCCTACTGGATATTGTATAAACTGCACTATAATATCCAATATGCCTTATATTAGTATATTGTATAAACTGCTCTATAATGTTTCTTGGTTTTCAGTTCCTTCTGGATATATGCTATGGGTAATGAGAGAAACGCCTATTAGTACGCATAATACACGGTGGAGAAATATAGGTTCTTCCTCACCGAATAAGGTATATAATTAAGGCTTTTCTATAATGCAACAACTTGCAGTTTTAGTTGCTTTAAGTAACTCATTTTTTTATGATAGTTTGCCAGTTGCAAAATTAATTTTACAGGATAAATAATAAATATGTGTTCTACTATAGTAATCTTAAATACTTCAGACTAGGCACTACAAATTTTTTTCGTATACGTGCACATGCACGCATGCAACACACACATACTCTACCATCATATATGCTGCTTAAATGTTTAGGGTCATTTGTTATGTCAATAACATATAGAAATACATCTTAGGAATTTGATAGCCATTTTTGCTGGATAACTAAGAGGTACTCTGTATTCGTACTCATAGGTATTGAATATGATATAAAGTAGTCACTTATCAATGATACATTTTAAAATGAAGGCAAAGTATGAATGGCATACAAAAAACTGCTTTTCTGGCAAAGTACAAGGAAATAAAAACACTTCTTACTCATTCTTGCCTATGTTTCAATTAATTTTTGCTTGCTGTTAATTTTGGAGGTATAGAAAGGTGAAACTAATAACACTTCACTTTTATATATCGGTTTCTTCTTCATTGGTGTTAAACTTGCTTATTTTGTTGAAATAATTCTAAACTATAGAGAATGATATTAATTATTATGGCTATACATTCCTACATGGCTACATGTTGTGGTTTCCTATGATTGTTTTGATAGATACTTTATTATTGTTATTCTTGTGCTTATAGGGTTGAGGGATATTGTACCATTATGCAAATTGATTTACAACTACATTAATAAGCTTGTTATTGAGGTATATATCATTTTAACATTTGATACAGTACATCATCTGTAAATTTCAATATGTAAATCTAATCATAACTTGTATATTTCATTATTTAAAGCCCATCATGAGTTCTTCAATGGCTTTGGGATGACCAATGATGCAGCTGCTCAAACAAGAGAGGCATTTTCACTAGCAACTATGTCCTTGATTTTTTTTTATTCTTTAAAGGTATCAAACACATTCTAATTCATTTTCTTCTTTCTCTTCTTCTTTATCTTCTATAGGTACAAAACAACACATTTACCTTCACCTTATTATGTCTTGCAATTTTTGATATTTTCGATACATTCATATTAATTCCATTATTCATGGCAAAAAAGATATGGTGTGAGTGAGGGACGGTTCTAACAAGCCCTGCTATATGAATTAGATGTTATTTAAAAGGTTGTCAAGCTATAACAAATAATTAAATAAGTTTATTATAAAAATTAACCGAGTTTTATAAAAATTTAACTGAGTTAACTAAATTTTTTATTTTTTTTTAAAATTTAGTAAAAGTCTAACTAAAGATATTTGATATACTTTCGATATGCAAAACAGTTTCATAATCATCTGTTGATTGTTAAACTAGTTTACAGGTAATTAGGTTTTTAGAAGTAAAGACCAGCTGCAGCGAAGAATTGTGGGCAATCAAGTAATGAACATGACTTTAATTGTTATATGTACTATAACACTTTGTCAGTACTTGTGTAAACTTATTTATGAATGGTTATGGATTTTATGCGAATTTGCTCAATTTGTCGAAAACTATTATAGAAATGGTTATGGATATTATATTTAATTATGTGATTAACGTGTTTTTTAATTATTTGAATATGATGATTATGCGAATCATTAATTGATTGATGGTTTGAGTACGACGGTTATGTGATTGACTGCTGTTTGTAATAGTTTATTATGTGAGCGATGGCTTGAAAAGATAAAAGCTACTAACAGGAAATGGTAGGTGGACAGTATGCTACAAAAAAGTTAATAACTTTTAGTAGCATTTTGAAAATGCTACGGGAATAAATGTACACATTATGTCTTTCGCAGCGTTGAAAAAAATGCTACCAAAACTTTTAGTGCGTTTCAGTAAACACTACGATACGACATGCTACTAAAAGTCTGTAACATTTTGTAGTATTTCCGAAACCCTGCAATAGGTCATGTTTTGCTAGCGTTTTCTACAACGCTACAAAAAGTTTCAGACTTTTATTGGATGTCATATCGCAGCATATACCGAAAGGCTACTAAAAGTTTTGGCTGCGTTTTTTCAGCGTGTATTGATCATTTGTGCATATGGACCAGGGGCATCGCTAACTGGGATGCTTGGAGTTATCCTAGAAATAGTTACAACCTTGACTCGGTCGGCAATCCTGGTTGCGAGATCTCCTTTGGAAGACTTGAAATTACATGCTGACTTAAAATTTGAGAAATATGAAATGAAAGATTAATCACATCGACTATCGACACATGGGATTTCTCAAATATTGGCAAAATCATGCGAGTTTACTAAATCATTTAATTCACTTTCTATACGTCCGAAAGTGCAAAAACATGTGTTATTATATAGAAAATAATTTATTATAGAAAACAAGTTTTTAAAGTTATTTTCCAAACGATTTTGAAAATAGTTTTAAAAACTAGTTTTCTATAATAAATTATTTTCTATATAATAATACATGTTTTTGCACTTTTTGGACGTGTGAGAAAGAGAATTGAATGATTTAGTAATGCGAGTAATTGCATGTCTTATCAACGTATCAAAGTCGAACATCAACGCCCTTCTGGTCTCCTTCAGTATCTAGAGATTCCATTGTGGAAATAAGATCAAATTTGATGGATTTCATTGATGGCCTACCTCATTCGAGATATGGACATTCTAGCATTTGGGTTATTGTTGATCGCCTCACCAAATCATCTCATTTTATTCCTATTAAGTTTAATATGAGTGCTTCTCATTTGGCCAAGTCATACATCAAGGAAATCATAAGACTTCATGGTGTCCCTAGTTCGATTGTTTGTGACCGTGACCCATTATTCACGAGTCATTTCTAGTAGAGTCTTCAGCAAGCTTTGGGAACAAAGCTTAATTTCAGCATAGCATATCATCCACAGTCTAATGGATATACTAAAAAGGTGAATCATATTCTCGAGGATCTTCTCCATGCTTGCATTCTAGATTTCGGTGGTAGTTGGGAGGATCGTCTACCTCTTGTGGAATTCTCCTACAACAATAGTTTTCAGTCCAGTATCGATATGGCTCCTTTCGAAGCCTTATACAGAAGGCCATGTCGATCACTTTCTTGTTGGTTGGAATCTGGTGAGAAGCTTATTCTTGGCCTAGATTCTGTTCGTGATTCTTCTAAGAAGATTGATCTTATTAGTCAGAGAATGAAAGAGGCGTAGAGCCGCCAGAAATCGTACGCGGACAACCGTAGGAAGCCTCTTGAGTTCTCGGTTTGTGATTGTGACGACCCACAAATCCGCACCATTTGAATCGATAATAATCCACACATGTCCGACCCAAAAAGCACAAAATGATGGAAAGTCAAAAGAAAGAAAAGAAGAAAGAAGAAGAGAAGAAAGAGAGAAGATAGAACCAAACAGAACAATACAGAATCTCACATCGCAGCGAAAAATATAATATCATATCAATTTACAAAATAGAAACTGTATATATACACATCAATCAGAGTTCAACAATCAATCAGAGTTATTAACTTGGATAGGTTTAATAACCCGTCCTCACAAATGCCGATAATTTAAACAACTAAGCAATGAAGCGGATAATCAATAATCAAAATAGATACGCGTATACAAAGTAAAGATCTCCAGCTCTCCTGCCGAAGCTCCAAAAGCACTAAATCATAACTTGTAAATATACTCGGTCTGACCCGAAGATTGAAAGGGAAGAACGCCCGGATCAGTCTGGTAAACCAATGTTTAATACACATTCAACTGAATTTATTAAATTACCAAACTTTTCCTTAGTTTTCAAAACAAGAGTATCTCGAAAGACAAGTCCACACATAAACATGGACGTGTTTTTACCTTACGATAACTAAAACATATCATATCAAATCCTCTTATATTATAGTAGTGTCTACTATATGCAAATAATAATAATCATAGCCGAAATTGTTACATTGATTAAATTCCAGCATATAGCCCAGTTGGGTGATACAATCAAAATGGCAAACACGTAGTGGAGTTTGGATTTCCATATAAATGACCAGGAGAAGGGACAACCTTCCGGCAGTACATCTCTAGAAGAATGTACCGAGAAACCATCACAGAGTTTCTCTACCAACACAAGACCGGCCCACCTCTATAACTAGATGGTACCGAATATGTTATCCTCCGGTCGTTACCGACCTTTACCGAGGGCCCTCTAGCATACAAACCACAATAAACAGATACACGACGTCATAGGTGCAAAGATTTATCTAGAAGAGGATGATCATATCCTACGTGTGAATGACCCACTTAGCTTTGCTGAATCTAACCCTGTTTTGGTCATTTCCGGTTGATGAGGCTAGAGGTAACGATTACCTTTTACAATCACAATCACATCACTTAGAATGCCACACGGCCATTTTCTTTGACTACTAATTGCCTTACACAAAAATACAACCCTTAAGCTCATACGTCTCAAGGAGGGTGTTAAGCTAAGAGAAGTTGCCTTCTCCGCCACCACTAATATATGTTTGTAAAAACCAATGTACGTAATCTTTAGAACTGCAATGTCAGACAAAGATCCATACAAGTTGTCCAGGAACAGGACAAACCGAAGGTACTTTCCTACCACATCCTATCGGGAAATCCCTAGGATTAGTAGCGAATAGTCCTCGCATTGGATATTTCATAATAAAAAGACCACTGCTACTGGATGTATATTGGGATTTTAACCATAAATGATCAACAAGCAGTCCCCCACTATGAAACTCCAGAATAACAATATCATCACAAAGCAACCTGCATAATCGCCGCATATATGTTGGTTCGAAGTGGTTTTCAGATAAATATGATCCCAGTCTCTTCGCACCAACACCGCAAAAGCGTTTCTCAATCTCACACGGCAACTAAGTCTCATAGACTTATCACGTTTCCTACTTTCAACTTGCTATCCTTCGGGCCAAGAAGGAAGCTCGATAGATTGGAGTACTACTCCGCACTGTACGAATCAACATCCTTAACACAAATGATAATCAAGCTTACACAGAAGGCTACGTACTAAGTGTACGACTAAATAGTTCCCACATCAAGTTGAGGAACTAAAATTTGGCTAATGTTTGATAGTCGGTTATTTAACTATCAAAGCAACTAAACAAATATTTAGCACCATATATAATCACTAGGCCTTTTAATTAATCTTTTATTAATTAAACCATTTGCCAAATATTCACTTCAAATTATCTTTAAAAAGATATAATCTCAATCCATTCCAACATTGGAAAACATTTCCAAATACTTATTTAATAATAAGTAATTAAAAAATCTATTTATTTTCATCACTTAGAAAATATTATATATACTTAAATCAGGATTAAGTATATACTTCATTTTACAAGGAAAACGTTCTCTTAAACACATTTATTTAGGTCAAAACGAATGTTGCGTAAAACATCGTTACGACAACCCAAAATCACTAGTATAGGGATTCGTAAATGAGATAGATATATAAATCCCAATACTATACAAAAACATTTCCTTTCGAAAATCATTTACTATAACAACAATGTTATAGTCCATCATTTCCTTATTTCTCGAAAACATCTATTTCAACAATGAATGTTGAAATATATGGTTTGATCCTAACACATTTTAAAACATCTTTAAAGCATTTAATTCCATTTTAAAATATCACTTCGCAAAACATTTATTCAATATATTATTCACTGTCCAAAATCGTGAATATAATTTATTTAACCAAATTCAATATTATTTCAACATTTAATTTAAAGGAAAATTCATTGTCAAAAATCGTGAATAAAATTCCTTTAAATAAACTTCTATATTTAACTTATCAAATCAATTGATTTTGGATTTATAAGCAATGTTTATAAATTCACATTCTTTATTTCATTTAAATGCCAAAGTTCAATTATAAGTTAATTACTTATAATCCATTTATTTACCCAAATTCATTTTTTAATAACTTTACAAAATTTATAAATCTTATTACTTATAAAATTCCATTTATAACTTTATTTTAAACACTTATAAAACTTCTTTAAAATTCCATCACTTTTGGTTTATAAAATACCAATTTATAAATCTTATATATAAACCATTTATTATAATTCAAAAGTCTCAATTTAAACTATTTTTAAAAAATCATTAACTCTATATTTCAAATATCACTTTTCAGTTATATTTCTCAAATATCATAATTTTTATAACATAAAAATTATAACATTTATTTATTTAAAATAAATCAATTCCAAAATTCAATAAAACGTATACTTTCAAAATCACTTGAAAATCCATTTAAATTTGAAAATCATCACTTTAATATTTTTATTATTCCAAAAATAGGCCAAATGCTGCAACAACACTAAATATAACAATCACGACATCCAAAATATCATATATCATATGATAACAGCATATATAACAATATCTGTAAACAAATAAATACGGATGAGGAATCCGGTTGGATCCCTCCAACCTGTCACCTACAACCAATATATATATTAAAATATGTGTACAATGTCCACTTCGAGGCAGACATGCGTACAAAGGGTCATCCGCTCCTACACGGGAACGTATAGGGTCATCTGCTCCACTAGGCAGGTATATATGCAAATACCAATAAATATAGCATATATCATCCAAACATCATCAATCATCATAAATAAATTATTTCTCACTTATATAAAAATATCAGTGAATCAGAAAGAGTGAGTTGTACTCACATTGCTTGTGGTCGTCGCGATAGCGATTTATTCCAATTAAAATTAAACGACCGTTTAATTTTATCCAAAATTTTCACTGGCTCAAACAAATCCCAATCCAAATCCATAATGTAGTGCTCGTCAATACAAACCCAACGCAATTCTTTTCGTGCGAAACGGACCTTGTATGACAAAGTTACGCATTTTTAAAGGTTTATACGAATTAAAAATATATAAATTTACAAAAAAATTTTATAACCTAGATTCCATCAGGGCCGCGCATTTCATCTTGATGAGATCTGGACCATGCCTCCCATCGTCTTCCCCCAGGCCAAATAACGCACACATGAATCCATACGTCGCCTACTTCCATCGCGTGCCGCACCCACCACGAACGTCGAGAACACGATCAACCACCACAGATGCGTGCGCCTACCAGAGCCTCACCCACGGCCAGAGCCTCATCACGCTCGGCACCTCCATAGCTCCGCAATTCGAAACTATGCAAAACACAAACGCGAGTCCCTGGCTCCCTCCTCGTCGCAAATTAGACGATCACCACCGTTGATATTCTAGAGCTCGATTAGCTCTACAACTTTCATGTTGAAGGTTTCGGCCAATTGTTTACGGATTGGAAGAGATCGAGGAGAGGAAATCATGTATTTCTGGCCATTAACAATAAATTGGTGGCTAGGGTTTAGATGTTAGGGTTTTGAATTGCAAATGTGAAATGTTGTGGCCTTATATAGAAAATTACGCGACACTATTCGTCCGGAAATTTTCCGAACTCGAAACGAAGCGTGCCGCCTGGCGTTTATAATGTTTTACCCCCATTCTGAACGCAATAGAATATATATCGAGAGCCAATTCGATCATATTTGGAAGTTAAGTTTTCGAACCGACTTGTTTGAATTTAAAATTCACTTAAACCAATTTCTACGCGTTTTAGCTTGCCTCGGACAAACCGTAAATCCGATTGATACGAAATTTGAAATTTTACAATAATATAACCTTACGGATCCGTTGAAACTGGTTTCATCAAAATCCGAGACTGTTTGAAAAATGACTATTTTTACTCGTCAATTAAATATTAAAATATTCAATTTCTTCAAATCAACTTTTAATTCAATTTTAAAAGTTTTCTAACATCATTCTAATTTAACTAGGATTTAATTCACTTTATAAATCATTTTCATTCACATTAAATCTGAGTTTCAATTATTTATACAATTTCAAATATTAATTAACAATTTAATTATCCAATTAAATCCAGATATTCGAAATATAAGTTATTCAGCTTGTTAAATTTACTTGTGCATATTTAGAATCAATTAAATATACGAATTTCAAATGAAAGAAATTCTGGTCGTTACAGTGTTCTTTTCTTTATTCGTGTTTCTCCTCTAAAAGGGGTTATGTGCTTCAGTACGATTGGGAAATTGGCTCCTCACTTTATAGGACCATTTCCTATTGCTGAACGTATTGGCCCTGTGGCTTATAGAGTTTCACTTCCAGCTCATCTATCTAGCATTCACATTTAGTTTCATGACTCTCAGCTTCGGAAGTGTCTTCGAGAGTCGGATTCTATTATCGATTTTCCTGATATGCAAGAGCTTGAGATCTCACCAGACTTATATGTTGTGCAGCAACCTATTCGCATACTTGCTTCGGAGGTGAGACGCCTTCGAAACAAGGACGTACCACTCGTCAAGTTCAATGGTCCGTGAATCCCAATGACTACACTTGGGAAACCAAAGAGTTTATCGAGTGATCCTACCCTAGTTTTTTTCTTCGCATAGCGATGGTGAGAATATTTTTAACTCAAGCTTGTCTTATTCTTTTGAACTGATGAAATAATTGTGTTGAATACAAACTCTTCTCTAGAAATTACGAGGACGCAATTTTATTAAGCGGAAGTCTGTAACAATCCTGGTTTTGGAGATTACCTGTAAATATTAAATTATAACGGTAGTTATAATTTAATATTGTGAATTAAAATAAACTTGAAAATTGTTTGTTTGGAATAAACAATGAATTTTGGAAATAAAATGAGAAAATAAAGTCTGAAACTTTATTTTATTTGTTTTGGTTAATAATAAATGGAAAATAGTTTTTACTTAGAGAAAATGCAAAAGTTGTATTAATTATGGCCAATTATTTCTTTAAATAATTTTTTAAAAGAAATATGTGATTTTTAAAGGTTGTTTAATCAAATAAAAAGGTGAAAATTTGGGTAAAATGAGTTTTAATTATAAATTTGAGTTTAGAATGATTAGTTATATTTTTCTAAGAAAGATTTTTTTTTTTGAATTTTAGCATTTAAAAATAAGGTTTTGTGCATTCATTTGTGTAAATTGTGTATTTTTGTAAAATAAGGGTTGATTTTAATAAAAATGTTTTTATAACTAAAATGATTATTTTATATGATAAAAAATATTATATTTTACATTTAAACAAGTTTACACAAATTGTTTGGATGAAAATTTTAAAAAAATGACATTTGTTTTATAACTTGGTGTACATTTGTTTTTAAGTGTGGAAATAAATTAACTTAAGCAGATTAATTTTTTCTCTAATTTGGGTCCAAAGCCCATTAGCCAACCTAAAGCAAAAATAAGAAATGAGAAACTTTCTCCTGTACGTACAGTTAAGTTCATATTCTCCAGAAAACCCAACAAATCAGTGAAAAAGAATGTATTTTCAAGCCTGGGCACATTGTTGTTGAACTGTTACAAACATGGTCTGAGTCCATGTTTGAGACAAAGTAACTTTTTCATTTTCTGTCGGAATTCATTGGTTCTTTTTTGTTTGGAAGATGAAGTTTTCTACTTTTGACATACCAATTTTTAGTTCAATCAAAGGTCGTTTGCCTACCTATTTTATGTTCGAAAGTTGAACCTAGAGAAGATTTCAGACCTGGGTATTATTCTGCCCAAGCGTTTTTCTGTTTTTTTTCGTCCGACTTTTGACTTTTACTTCATGTTTTTGTGATATTTCTAAAATTTTTGATGGTATAATGCCTATCAAAGGCTAGCCAAATTTTGATGAATTGGAAATTCAAATTCAAATTTGAATTGAATTTGAATGAAAGTTTTGAGTGATTTCTTTGATTTCGAGCACAGATTTTTTCCAAAAAAATTTGAAATAATTTTTAGACTAAATTGGCATTTAAATTGATTATTATGTAATATTTTTAAATTATTTTAAGCTATAAAATCTATTTATTCTTTATAATAAGGGAATTTTCAAATATCGTCTTCAAAAATTGATTTCGGAAAATGGTTTTAAAAGCTTGTTTTCTCAAATAAATTATTTTATATATAAAATACATGTTTTTGCACTATTCGAGCGAATGAGAAGGAGAATTAGACGGTTTTGTAAAGCATGTGGTATGGGACACATGCATTTATCTTATCGGTTAATAAATGACTTGGATCGTTTGGACCTTCGGGTCGAGTTTACATACGAGATGAGGTAAACTTTTTTACTTCTTTGAGTGTGAAATTTACTGGCGACTAGTAAACTATTTAGTGCGAATGTACGGTATGGGTTGCAGTTAAAAATATTCGGGTTCCTATTCGAGAGTTTGTGACACATTTGCCATTGCGGCGTGCCAGTACTAGACCTTCGGGTCATTGCCATTGCGGCATTTGCCATTTTCCATTTGTGGCGTATTTGTCTTCGAGAAGTTTGCCATTGCGGCGTATTTTCCATTGCGGCGTATTTTCCATTGTGACGTTTTGCCTTCGGGTGAGGTACCTATTTGAGATAATAGTACTTGGCAATGCTTCGGCCATATGCATGTGCAAACACTTTTGAGATGGTTTCTTTGACTATTTTCCTTAGTGTATCGCCCCTTTTCAGAATTGGTCCTCTAAACCATTTGATATATCTTTGTGGCGATTACCATTTGAGAATTTAAACTTTTAGAAGTTCTATTTTTGAGATTCGAATTGCCTACACTGGCGTTATATGAGATTTTACTTTTGGCGTTTACATGAGATTTTATTCTCCTCTTTGGAGATATATTTGCCTTATGGCATATTTGAGATGGGATCTCTTTATGCATGTTTTGGGTTTGCCAAGATGGCGGGTTTAGGTTTTCCCCTAAACCATATTTGATATTTTATGAATGCCGATGATACGCGGCTCGCTACTTTTAGCGTTTTATGGGTTATTTTATCTCTTTTGAGATTATATATTTGTGTAGTGATACCATATTATCACTTGATGTAATCATACACTTTAGTTGTCCCTTTTCACTCGATAATATTATCACATTATCCTTTTGCTCCATTATCGCTTATCCTTGTTAACTGATTTGTTTAACGAGACTGACCCATGTATTTTATACTCGGGTCGGACCGAGCTGTTTCCGGTTAGGTACATTTGGACTTAACTTATTTTTCTTCCGCATGGACTCTATTCTGCTAGCACTTTTTGTTATAGCTTTTTGTATAGTCCTTTTTGGTTTGCTACTCTGATATGTACATTCTTTTGACCCATGTTTGTATTATTGTCGTCATACCACATATGATCATTTTGTATACTTTGTGATGTATCCGTATATGTGTATATATATGGGATTGTCTGCTGTTCTGTGATGTGTTTTGCATTTGAGTTGTTGTATTTTGTTTTGATAGATCCTATAGCCACCTATGGCTTTGTATTAAGTATTTATAGGATATGTTGATCCACTTGAGATAGAAAAAAATTAGGCATTTATTGGTGTATTCAATAGATATTTAAGACAAGCCTGTAGATGGTCGCTCATATCCAGCACCATTCTCTACATTAGTAGACAATATTACCTAGTAATACTCTTTGTTAATGTGGGTCTCGGGGTGGGGCATCACAGCTTGATATCAAGCTGTGACGCCTCACCCCAAGACCCACATTAACAAAGAGTAGGCCTGTCAACGAATGCTTTCATGTGCGGATAGCACCATATCCACATCCGTATCCGAAATCATTTTCGGATATCGGATATCCGTATCCACAGATACGGACGGATAACGGATAATTATCCTATCTACCAATGATCAATAAATCAATAATTGTAAAGGAAAAATTTAGTTCAACATAAATATTTTTCAATCCCATTGATTATAAAAGTGTTAAAAATTAACAAATATGATGATAATAAATAATTCCAAGCAGTTAATAAACATTAATGCATATAATATAAACTGTCTACTTAACAAAATAATAAATTAAATCTTTCATTGCACCAAAATGCACATAATTTGAACTATAATTTTAACAAAAAACGGACGGATAATTTTCGGATGTAGATGTCATCGTATCTGCATTTGCATCCATTTTTTCGGATATCAGATATTTATCCACTTTTCAGATGCGGACGAATTTCGAATTTTTGGATATACATTGACAACCCTAACAAAGAGAATTATTTCGTAATTCTTTCTGCTAATGCAGAGAATTGGGCTGGTTAAGGGCGACCATTATAGTCTTGCATTAGATAAGAGCTAAGTATGTCGATATTTATACTCCCCTTTTTTTCGTTTCATCTCGAGCATGTGAAATACTTAATTCCTATCTAATACACTACTATGGTGTCTACGTGATTGATTCAGAAACAAAACATAATAACTATATCAATTACAAGTCACGGAACAACAACATAGAAACGATACGTATGAATACGTACATAATATGTAATACAACATGCCATTAGTGGTATGTTATCTCGCCTTTGTGCAAGGACGTCACACCATGAAATTGGCTGGAAATCAAAGACAGTTCATCCCAAAGATCGGTTATATATTGGTTCACTATGGATATCAATGAATTTTGCTCGAGTCTAGATCAAGCTATAATTGACAAGACACGACAAGCAAAGCAATAGAAGCCAACGTTTCAAATTTCAAGTCAATCCGAGTTTGTATGCTCAAGATATGATCAATGCAAACTTGGAAATCAATTCGTTCGTATCCGTTCTTTCACCCTCTTCGCATCGGTTCCGTTCGCATCCATCCAGAACTACACTCTTCGTATCCACCCAAAGGAAGCCTCCTTTGTATCAACCTTGTTCGTATCCATCTGTCATACATGGTTTCGTATCGTTCGATTGTCTCCAACTTGTTCGTATCGGTCGATCAAGATCCAACATGTATCCATTCGTGACTGTCTACTTCGTATCCAATGGTAAGTAGTGCAGGAGTCTATTTTGTATCGATCTAGTTTCATATAGTTCGTATCAATCGGTCACAGATCAATACAAAATCACCCATCGATGCTAAAGTGGCTACTTTGTGATCGATACGAAGAGGTCATCCATCTACGGTGCGAAATAACCACTAAGTGATCGATATGAATAGGTGGCAGTTGATCGATACGAACAGAGCCAAGATGTATCGATACAAACGAGGTGCATTCATGCGAAAGACTCGATCACTCGGCATGAAAAGTGGATCGATCCAAGAGTTTAGAGCCGCGTCAATTTGCATACACGTGCTCGGAACGATGCGAACAAGAGCGATATGAAGGGAATAGATACGACCGATGCAGCCTAAAGAAAACACAAGTTTGCATCGATTATAACTCGCAATCCATAAGTCCAAATGCTATGGAATTTTCACAGGAGCTTACGTACAACCTAAAGAACGCTCTTGCCAAACTTCAACTCGATTGGATCAAATCTTGATTGATATGAAATTCATTCGTATCGATCATAGATCGATTCGAAATTATGTAGGATCGATCATGTGGGCCAACTCACGTTCCACAAGGAGTCTCTCGAGATTTGAGTGAGATATTTGCCTCCTACATCTATAAATAGCGCCCCAAAACTTATAAAGAAGGGATCTTTTTTCTTTACGACGTCCAGACTCTACCGGAACCATTTTCATACTTCAAGGCTGCTGTTGTACCCACACTTTATCACTGTAATCCGTTCTAATTAGTTGTAATCAGCAAGCGAATAGCAATAAAGTCATCAACTTCAAAGTGGATGTAGGCCGGATTGCCGAACCACTATAAACTCTGCGTTCTTTACTGCTTTCATCTAAATTTTCTGAGTGTTCTTTTTTTTTAATTCTCTACATATTTGTTATCTATTATCTGTGATTGTGAATGGGTGCTTTCATCAATAATTAGGTGTTTGTGGCTAATTTTGGCCCAAACATTTTGGTTCTTTCACTGAGAAGTAATTAACTAACCCAAGGATTCTACCGGTTGGAAGTTGAATTAGAAGAATTAAGGATTCAGATCTGAAATGCTATCACAAGGTAATCAAGTAGAAGACAAAGAGCATAAAGGAGTTAGCATGAAGGGAGTAAGGATGCTTCCTCAAGAGCGAACCAAGCCTCAGTCTTCATCACCAGAGATGAGATGGAGATGATGATGGGAGCTACACATGAAGAGCTTCTGAAAAGAAAGGAAGAGATGATGCAGAATTTACTTTGAGGAACTGGACAAACTGAAGTGCAGAATCAAGCTAACACATTCGCAGGAGATGCTGGAGATAAGGATCGGAAGCACGGAGCAACCAGAATTCAAAAATGGGCAGGATCATCTGGCACAGCCCCAAAGCTAGGGGGACTTACCCAGAACTTGTTGACCCAACCCCGGGCAGAATACCAGGCGGAGCTGTGCAACACGGCGTTGACAGAGGTATGAATGCTCGTTCAAGAGGCAGATTCTAGGATCACTCGTGAAATCGGGGGGCAAATTAGAAGCAACAGACAAGGGCTACAGCTTGACAATACTGACAGAGTGGCAGAGATGGTCAGACGAGCCATAAGATACGGACTAGTGAATAAAGATCTAGAAGATGTGAACATGAATCCTTTTGCTCCTATGATCAGGCAAGCCAAGAATCCACCAGAATTCAAGTTACCAACATTGGAGACTTACGATGGAAGGACGGATCCTGCAGTTCATCTGACACGATACATGAGGCATATGGAGATGTTGGGAGTGTCGGAGGAAGTCATCGCCCGGTGCTTCCCATTGTATTTGACAGACATTGCGGCCCTATGGTTTAGACAACTGGAGAGTTGCCCGATTGAAACGTGGATCGATTTGACCGAGAAGTTTATGAGGAAATTCAAGGTTCACATTTCGAGACCCAAGAATGTGAGGAGTTTGGCAGCACTAAAGCAAAGAGCCAGAGAATCTTTGAGGAGCTTTCTGACGCGATTCAACGCAGCGGCAGTAATGGTGGGTCGACCAGATCCATCTATGGTTTTAATGGCAGCTGTATTTGGCATAGCTGATAGTACAGAATTCAAGAATTCATTGACGAGGGATCCCCTTATGGATCTAGGAGAACTTTATCATGAGACTGAAGGATTTTTAAGATTAGAGGATGTAAATGCTGAAAGAGAGGAAGGAGAAGGAATTGATATTTATGCAGTTAGAGGTGGAAATCCGCCTGAAAAAGGTGCAGGAACTGATAAAGGGAAACGGAAGGCCGAGGATAGGGGAGATGGACCGACACGACCATGAAAGAAACCAAGATTCACCTCTTATATGGAGTTGAATGAGACTTTGGAACGAATCTACCAGGATACCGGGGGCATATTCCCTATCGAAGGCCAATGAGAAGGGATCCGACCACCATGAAAGAAGGTCAGACAAGTACTACTTATTCCACGAGCTGAATGGTCACCGCATGAATGATTGCAGGCACTTGAAGGATAAGGTTGAGGGGCATATCTGGAATGGTCTACTATCGCAGTATGTAAGAAGGGAAACAACAACGGTGGAACGGAAGCGGCCACCACCTGCATCGATTGGGAATGGCTGAGGAACGGGGCGTCAGCTTGTCGTCAATTGATTGAGATAACGACGAACGAGTGGAAAACTCCATACCAACACGATCAAGTCGTTTACACATGTACGGGACCACGAATGATCCTCAAGCATGCTCTGATACGACTACTAATCGCATCAGTGTAGGTGTTTGCACTTTGACGTCCCTGTTTTTCTTTTTTTTTCCACTTCTCATGTTTGTACTTGATTTTGTTTGACATTTCTGTTGAAAGACTTATTTTGAATGAAAGTATGCCATTTGTGATTCCATAACGGCTAAGCCACTTACACATGTAAGGGATCGCGGACGGTCCTTAGGCATGCTCTGAGATGGCAATAAAACGCCAAAACAAACAAGTCTGAAATTCACTCGAACATCAAATCTGGCATTAAAGATACTAAGTCCCCGCCCGTCGCACAAAACTCGCCTCAAATGGCATCCAATCACGAACGATCACAATTCGCCTCGAATGGCACCCGATCACGAACGATCACAAATCGCCTCGAAAGTCATCCGATCGCGAATGATCACAATTCGCCTCGAACGGCACCCGACCGCGAACGATCACAATTCGCCTCGAATGGCACCCGACTGCGAACGATCAGAAATCGTCTCGAACGGCACCTCGACCGCCAACGGTCACCACTCGCCTTGAACGGCACCCGACCGTAAACGGTTACAATTCGCCTCGAACGTTACCTTGTCGCAAACGATTACAAATCACCTCAAACGGCACCCCGACCACGAATAGTTACCATTCGCCGCGAACAACACCCGACCTCAAACGATCACGCACCATCCCAAATGACATGCTATCTCGAGCGATCGTCATTCACAGTCAGGTAAGACTATCAATCTCTTTGCAGGACATTAACATGATACGAACATCCAGCTTATCGAACTACAAGACACACCTTTCTACCGCAAGGCATGTTTCAGAGGCTAGTGTTATCCCGCCTTTTTGCAAGGACGTGACACCAAGAAATTGGTTGTAAATCAAAGATAGTTCATCCCAAAGATCGGTTATATATTGGTTCACTATGGATATCGATGAATTTTGCCCGAGTTCGGATCAAGCTATAATTGACAAGACACGATAAGCAAAGCAATGGAACCAATGTTTCAAATTTCAATTCAATCCGGGTTCGTATGCTTAAGATATGATCGATGCAAACTTAGAAATCAATTTGTTCATATTCGTTCTTTCACCCTCTTCGCATCAGTTTCGTTCACATCCATCCAGAACCACACTCTTCGTATCCACCCAGAGGCGGCTTCCTTCGTATCGACCCTGTTCGTATCCATTAGATGTATGTGGTTTCGTATCATTCAATTATCTCCAACTTGTTCGTATCGGTCGATCAAGATCCAACTCGTATCCATTCGTGACTATCTACTTCGTATCCATCGGTAACAACTTATTCTGTCATAGCATCTTCAACTCAACCACCCCCAGGGTAGTAAGTAAGGTAGCAGGAATAGATCTACTAGGCCTTGAGTCGGGTTTGAGAACTCCTCTCCCCCCTCACTACTCTCTTTGGTTTTGTCTTTAAGATTAAGGCTAGTGTAAGCGAAGCTGAAGCAAAGTGTTTAGTTGCCTCCTAACACTCCGGGTAGTGGGAAGCTAAGCGTACCGAGCGAAGCGAGAGTGGAGAGTTCGGGATATGTGAGTTGAGCTAAGGGAGCTAATATTGCTAGCCGGCCGGTGGGAAGAGAAGCTAAAGTTACCTGTGAGTTGTCCGTTCACCTTTGCACCTTTCCCGGTAAGAATAGAAGCAAGTAAGAGTTCTGTTGCTATGTCACGAAATCACCCATCGATGCAAAAATGGCTACTTTGTGATCGATACAAAGAGATCGTCCATCTATAGATGTGAAATAACCACTAAGTGATCGATACGAACAAGCGGTAGTTGATCGATACAAATAGGGCCAAGCTGTATCGATACAAATGAGGCGCATCCATGGGAATGACTCGATCCCTAGGCATGAAAAGTGGATCGATCCAAGAGTTTAGAGCCATGTCAATCTGAAGACATGTGCTCGGACCGATGCGAACAGGAGCGACACGAAGGGAATCGATACGAACAATGCAGCCTAAAGAAAACAAAAGTTTGCATCTATAATAACTCGCAATCCACAAGTCCAACTGCTATGAAATTTTCACAGGAGATTACGTAAAACCTAAAGAACATTCTTATTAAATTTGGACTCAATTGGATCAAATCTTGATTGATACGAAATTCATTTGTATCGATCACGGATTGAGTCGAAATTAGGTGGGATCGATCGCGTGGGCCCACTCACGTGCCAGAAGGAGGCTCTTGAGATTTGAGTATTTGCCTCCTACACTTATAAATAGCGCACCAGAACCTAAGGAAAAGGGATTTTTGCTTCTGGACATCTAGACTCTGCCGGAACCATTTTCGTACTTCAAGGCTGCTGTTGTACCCGAATTTTATCACTGTGATCCGTACTGTAATCAGCAAGTGAATAGCAATAAAGTCATCAATTTCAAAGTGGACGTAGGTCGGATTGCCAAACCACTATAAACTCTATGTTCATTACTACTTTCATCTAAATTTTCTTAGTGTTCTTCATTTTTTAATTCTCTACATATTTATTATCTGTTATCTATGATTGTGAACAGGTGCTTTCATCGACAATTGGGTGTCTGTGACCAATTTTGGCGTAAACATGGTATACAACAATAGTATATACATACATTCCCCACAAAAGAATATATACATCACAAGTTCCCAACAGAAAGACTACTCCATAAAAAACTATGCCATATCCCAAGTCGATGGTGAAGTCCAAAAGGTAAAGCAAGTGTTCAACGATGGAAATTCTATCGGATTAGAAAACTGTCGAAGAATTTAGAAATAAAAATAACCGCAAGCGCACGGTGTACGAATGTAGCACGCGGCGAATACGGGTCGATCCGCAGGGAACTGATGATTTTAAAATTCTATTCAATCAAATTAACCAAAGTTGAAAGTGTGATTAGCTAAAAATGTAAGAAACTAACAAAAACTAGCAAAAGAAAAATAGATAAAAATATGAGAGTTAAATGACAATTTAGAGGCAATTTCCACTCTCTAAATCACCTAAATCAACAAAATGAAGTTATGATCTCTCTTTTCTTGTCATTAGTGAATTAATTGATGTGCTTATCATAAGTATGGTATATTTGTGCTATTAATTAGCTCAATATAAACCATCAAACTATAACACAACCACTAATACACTTTTAAATCTCATAAAATATGACAACAAAGTTGAAAGAAAAATCTATTTTAAGCATGGCCTATTAATTATTAATTAGAAATATAAGCCATCAAATTTTAATTTCAACAATCACTTCTTTGCCATAATCATATGTAGATGAAGAGGAAATTTGTGTTTTGTTTGTTTAAGCATAGCCTATTTGTTATGAACAACATAGACTATCAAATTCAAAGCTAAACAACATCATTAAACCACTTCAATCATTCTCATTAAGCACAAAAAGAGAGCATAAACATCAAATTAAGTTGAAGCTACATGATTAGAGAGCTTCGTTACCCCTAAATTAAAGGGGTTTAGCCTCTCATATTTGTTATCATATGAACAAATGTAGCTTGCAACATGAGAGAAAAAGAAAAGGAAAAGAGAGCAAAGTGAAATGGAAAACTATTCTAATTGCATAAAGGAAAATCTACACTACTTGCATAAAAGGAAATGAACATGTAATTAAAAAGAAACAATAATTAACATTGCATAAAAAAAAAGAATTACATAAGAGAAGAAATGGCTATGTCGCCATGGAAAGAAAGAGAGATTTGATTTATTTTCTAAAATAAAACTAACTAACTAAGTGGAGGTTGGCTACATGAAACATAAGGGGTATTTATACAAGTTAGGAACCCTAATGCATATTTTTGGGGAGTACCCAAAATGCACTTGGAGGAAGTGTGGTGGCCAAGTTATCATTAGCTTTAATAATCCCCCACTTAAATGTACATGAAGCTTTAAATGTCTTTTAGCATGTACATTAGCCTTTAATTTGTACATTAAGGTAGTGGGTAGGTGGGGTCCTCCATGTTCTTCACTTTGAATTATTTTTATCTTCATTCTTTTGTATCTTCTTTGTACATGCATATTCCTTCATGAAACCACTTGTAATTGAGTTTAAATTCCTACAAAATAATATAGAAATTTCCCGTTAAATTTTCTCAATTTGATATATGCACAAAAATGACAATTTTGCCCTTATATGAAGATGAATATGTGACAATTTGAAAACAATTTGAATTTGGTTTAAACAAGTAAAAATACCCAATATGATCATTTATTCAATTTAAATAGATTAAATATGGTGGTAAAAATATGCATATTTACGTGCATATCAAATACCCCTAACTTATCTTTTTATTCGTCCTCGAATAAAGAAAAACTAAGATAAATTCGTTTTCGTAGGGAGAACAATTGCATTGAGCGTATGCAACAAGCCGTTAAACCTCTAGGTGTCCCCAGTAGGACGAGTGTTGTCTCGTGAAGGTTTTCAGCGGATGCTACCCACAAAATCCAAATGCAGGATGAAAATATTTACAAAATGTAAGATTTATTTACAAAGAGATGAATGCAAGTTTATGAAAATATTTACAATGAAGGATCTATTTTTAAATTGATACGAATAAGTTAAACATAAGTTTTGGCTATTATCTTGAAAATTTATGTCATTTACTCGTCCAAATTTCCAACAAAAATCAAGTTATCATAACAAATAGACTATAGTTTAACTCGTTGTTTTGGTTAATAATACAGTGTAACTATGAAGTGGATCCATAGTTGATTATCAAAGTTTATCAAAGTGGTATTTTCATTTCTTTTCAATAACAAATCAAATCAAATAAGTGAAAATATTGCTAGGATTTCAATTGTTTGCTCTCCCATTATTTGCAAGAAAAATTACACACCTAGCTCAGGTAAACTGAGGCCAGATATACCACCCTTGCACTGCCTTTCGGGCTTATGTGAGGGGAGTACAGAGCATGGCGAGTGCACGCACTTTCGTGCATACACCTATCGACCGTAGGTGGTTTTTATTAAGTCTTTGTTTTTTACATGTGTTCCATACATGCATAACCGTGAGGACTTTTAAATGAGTTTGAAAGCACATAATCAATGATTCCAAGTAATTCACCCATGCATAACCGTGAGGACTTTTAAATGAGAGTGAATACTTGGATGTTATTATTATTTTATTTTATTTTTTTTTAAGAGAGAGAGATTTTTGCAAAATCATTTTAGCACCATTTAACTTAGAAGACAAAAAAAATGTTATATCATTTACTTTAAATTCACCACTTTTAAAACAAAGATTTTCAATTAGGATGTATTTCATAATTAACACATGTGAATCTTCCTATACACTAGTTAAACCATTATTATTTGTAATCAAACTTCATTTTTATTTTTGTTAAGACAAATAAATTTTCAAAAATTTCAATTTCATAAACCAAAACCATATATTTATCTTAGTGTTTATTTTAAAAATAAATCAAAAGAAAATTTGGTTTTGTGATTTTTTTTTTGAAATTTTAAAGCAAAAATAAACCGTGAAAAAAAAATTGAAGATGAGTCTCCCCCCCACACTTGATTTTGACCGTGTCCCCACAGTCAACCTAAGTGGAAGGAGAAAAATAAAATAAAAATCCAATATTTATATGAAAGATTATTATTTACAAGAGATGAGAAAGTATACAGTCAAAAAGTAAATGAAACGGTCTTCTAATGACCGATTCATTTATCTCGTCAAATGTGTGAGACACAGCTTAAGCACGAAAAACCAAACCGTAAAAGATTTCGAAGTTGAATGTTGATTTGGAAAAACGAATGTCGTTTTAATGAGAACCGTATGAGTTGTTTTATTTTTGATGATTTTCGGGGTTGATAAAACAATTGATTGAAATTCAAGTTTATTTTCACCAAATTGAAAGTTAAGCTCATTATCAACAAATTTTTCAAAATTATTGATTTCAAAATAGTGATGTAAATCGTCCCCTTTGGAATCCAACAACTCATCTTCAAAAGTCCAAAGAAATCGTGTTCGTTAAATTCGACTTCCTTTGTTGGATTATCAACAACTTTATTGCATAAATCAAGTTCAAAATTCAAAGTTGTTGTATTCAAATTTTCAGAAAAAGGAAGATCGAAATTTAAATCGATTTTCTCACCCTCAATAGAATTGAAATCCAACTCAATTACCAAATTTTCAACAACTTCGTTAAGATCATCATTTTCCATTTCAAAATTTGTTATTTGAAAATCGTCGATTTGGGTAAAAGATGGATTATCGCTTGACTTGTCACACGTAGGGATTTGAGTATGTTTATCATGTTGATTCAAATATGTTTCGAACACCAAATCCATGTGATCATTGTACATTTCATTCATTTGTTCAACAAAGTCAAATTTGTGATTATTAACTTGAAAACTTTTGATTTGTACTTGTTGAGGACAAGAATCGCCAATTTCAATAAATGGTGGATTTTATTCTTCGAAAGTTGGGATTTGATTATGATTTTCACGAAAAGTTTTGTATTTCTCAAGTAATAAATCACCGTTGTCTTCTTCCATTTGGTCAACAAAATCAAATTCATGATTATTAGTTTGAAAATTTTCACTTTGAATTTGATGAGGACCAAAGTTTTTAGTTGTATTGTGGTTGAGATTATACACATTGCCAAATTCGTTTGAAAAATTGTTTCCATTTTTTTTAAGTTCGAAATTCATTTTGGAGATCAAATTTGAATTGGCATGGGTTATGATCGAAATTGTTCGAATTTTGAATTGAACTCAAATTTTGAAATCCTTGACTCGAGTTATTACATAAATACGAATTGCACAAATCATTTATCTCTTGATTTTGTTGTGTAGAGAGTTCGAATAAAGATGAAATCATTTCAATGCTATTTTCAAGAGTCGAAGGTTGATCATCGTTTTGAAAACTTTGTTGTTCAAAATTTGAATTATTTACAAAATAGTTGTCGTTAAAATATCCATAAGAATTTTAAGTGAAATTGTATGGATTATACTGATTTTCACAACTATTGTAAAATTCAAGTGAGTAGGGAAACTCGGACATTTTCAAGAATGTTTTTTTTGTAAAGGAAAAAAAGCATTTACAAATAGAGTTTATTTTTCAAAGGGAAATTGATTTTTGTTGTGTTTTTCTTTTTTTCAAATTTTTTCTTTGTCTTTGAAAAGGTTTTGTAATTTTTTTTAATTTTGGTTTTTCTAATTTTTTTTTTGAAAAAGAAAAATCAAAAAGAAGGATTTAAAAAACAAAGTTAAGGAATATTTACAATTTTTCTTTTTTTTAGTTTTGGATTTTGAATTTTTTTTGTTTTGTTTTTTTTTAAATATGCATGAACTAATGCAACTAAATGAATGCAAGGTTAATTACGAATTATTTATCCTAAGTTACCCCAAAATTGCATAATCACAAATTGTCTTAGATTAACAAGATAGTTCTCTGCCAGGTAACGGGCAGGGGTTATCGGTGCACCACGAATCACCGTAGCAATGCAGTCGATGGTTTAAGTACCTTCAGAGAAACAATTCAGTATAATATTTACGAATCACCGTAATATTTATAACTGATTATTTCTCTGCCGTAGCCTAGACACCAAGAATTTAAATTGTTCAAAGAAGACAAATGGTCAATATACAATTTAGAGCTATCGTTATTATTAATCAAAATTCTAGGATGAAATGCAAAGCAGAAATTAAAAGTGTATTAACAATGCAACTATGATTGGATTTTTGTTTTGTCTTTTTTCTTTTGAATTTTTTTTTAAATATGTAAATGCAAATGCAAGCAATCAACAATGCAATACAAATAAAACTAGAGATGCAAGTGGAGAAATATATTTTTTTAGCACACAAGCAAAGCAGTTTATTTTGGCAAGCTGAGAGAAGCAATTTATTTTTGGCATTCTTCCTCTGAAATTCTGCTTTCGCAACCTGAAAATTTCGAACAATATATATACAATTTTTTTGTTATATATATCAAAGGAAGAACAAATAAAACAAGTAAAACAAAACAAATGAAAAATAAAACAATCTGAATTTTTTTTCTTTGTTGTGAAAATAGAACGAACACAAAAAGCTAAACGAATTTACCCTAAGACAAACCAAAACAAACAAAAGGCAACAGAAAACCAAGACAAACAAAATCTCTCTCTCTTTTTTTTAAGTGAAATAAGATAAAGTAAAATAGAAAATGCACACCAATTTAACAAAAACAAAACCCAACTCATGGCCGTAAACTCAAACAAGCTAACGACTCAATCCTCAATCGAATTCTCAACAGAATACGTTTTATAAAATCCACAGTTTCGTATAAAAGGAAAATTTTCCACAGAATCAAATCCTCGCAAAAAATTAGGTCCTCACAAAATCAAGCAATACAAACTCAACGAATTTGATTTCGAGCTAAATGAATTCAATTTCAATTTCGATTTAAACAAAATCAGAAGTCCTATTCGATTTTGATGGCAGAGTTCGGAAATATTTTGCTTGAGTGCAATTTAGGGCAGATGCTTTCTCCTGTGGTGAATTTTGATTTTGAAGTTCGGGTTTTTGATCCGTGTTGCTGTTCTAGGCTAGGAGGGATGGTCGTTTTGAGATGGCGATGATGGTTTCAGTGAATTGGTGGATGAGGCAGTGGAGTTCACGATGTTCCAGATGGGTTAGAGGTAGATGGAGGTACTATGTGGAGACGTACCGTTGTGTTGAAATGAGCAGTGCTATGTCTGAATGGGAGGAAAGTGATGGTGGTTCAGGCAATTGAACTGGTGATGAAGGGTGGATATGTGTGATGGTTTTGTGGCAATGGTTATGAAGTAGCAGTGTGATGTTTTTATGTGGATGGGCAGCAATTAAGGGATGTGTTATGGTTGTTGGTCTGTTGAAGTCGCTGGTATTGCTGTAGTCACGATTTTGGGTTATGGTTGCGGAGCGCCAAAAACTTGTTCGTCTGTGACTTTGGGGTGAAGCTCGAGATAGGTTCGCGAGGTCATTCAAGTGCTGGGGATTGGAGTTGCGATTGATGGGGTGGAGGCGCTCGAATTGCCGTGGGAATTGGGCGAATTGCGATTGGTTAAATGTTGAAGTTTGGGTCGCGGTGATTCAGGATGGAGCAGGCAGTTGTCAGGTGAAGTTGCAATGAAGAAGCTGAGGTGTGGGGGGAAGCGGAGTTGCAGTGGAAGTTGTAGCGAGGTTGTTCTTTTGGTTGCGACATTTGGTGGAGGTGTAAGTAGAGGTTGCAGATGGCTTGAAAAGGTTGTAATGTTGTGGTGGTAGGGTGGGGTCTGCTAGCAGTTTGAAGAGATGGCAGTGAGAGGAAGACAGTCGATTAATGCGGTAGTGATTGGAAGTTTGTGGCAGAGAGACAGGTATGTTTGCAGTGTTGAGTTGTTAGAAGTGGTGTGTGTATATGGGATAAGATGCACAGGTAGGGGCGGCACAGTGCACAAGCACAGTTTGATGTGCACAGGTAATTGATGAGTGGGACTGTGATGTAATGGTCAGTGATGGTTGAAGATGAAATGAGAGTGGATAGGTTGTGTACAGAGAGGAAATGGTGATCTGCTGTGCCTGTTGTCGTAAGTTGACTTTTTTGGTTTGCAGAGGGAAGGGTAAGTGAAGTAGTTGTTCTGAGATGTAATTGTGGAGTTGAGAAGTGAAGATGGCAACAGAAGTATGATGTTTTGTGATGAGGAAATGGTAGTTGAAAGTGGAAGAGGACAGTTGTGACTTGAATGTTGATGGTGTGTTGATGTATGGGAAGTATGGTGAAATGGGTGGTTTGTTTGTTTGACAGGAAATTGCAGTTTGTTAGCAGTAGCAAACAGAAATCAGAGAACAAGAAATGCAAGCAGAAACAGAGCAATGTAGTAGTGTTTTTTTTCTTTTTCTTTTTTGTGAAAAAAATTTATAATGTAAATGGAAAATGTAATCGAAAATGAAGTAGAATAAAATTGAAGATGAATGCAATGTTTTTTTTTTCGAATATGATATGCAATGCAAATGGAAAATAAAATAGAAAACAAGCACACAACACAATGTCACCAAAAATCACAAAACACACAATATTTTTTTTCTTCTTTTTTTTTAATAAAAAAATGCAAACACACACAAAAATTAAAGAAAACTAATTCGAAGAATAGAAAATTAAAATCAAAACAACTCCCCGGCAACGGCGCCAAAAACTTGTTCAACGACGGAAATTCTATCGTATTAGAAAACCGTCGAAGAATTTAGAAATAAAAATAACCGCAAGCGCACGGTGTACGAATGTAGCACGCGGCGAATACGGGTCGATCCGCAGGGAATTGATGATTTTAAAATTCTATCCAATCAAATTAACCAAAGTTGAAAGTGTGATTAGCTAAAAATGTAAGAAACTAACAAAAACTAGCAAAAGAAAAATAGATAAAAATATGAGAGCTAAATGACAATTTAGAGCCAATTTCTACTCTCTAAATCACATAAATCAACAAAATGAAGTTATGATCTCTCTTTTCTTGTCATTAGTGAATTAGTTGATGTGCTTATCATAAGTATGGTACATTTATGCTATTAATTAGCTCAATATAAACCATCAAACTATAACACAACCACTAATACACTTTTAAATCTCATAAATATGACAACAAAGTTGAAAGCAAAATCTATTTTAAGCATGGCCTATTAACTATTAATTAGAAATATAAGCCATCAAATTTTAATTTCAACAATCATTTCTTTGCCATAATCATATGTAGATGAAGAGGCAATTTGTGTTTTGTTTGTTTAAGCATAGCCTATTTGTTATGAACAACATAGACTATCAAATTCAAAGCTAAACAACATCATTAAACCACTTCAATCATTCTCATTAAGCACAAAAAGAGAGCATAAACATCAAATTAAGTTGAAGCTACATGATTAGAGAGCTTCATTACCCCTAAATTGAAGGGGTTTAACCTCTCATATTTGTTATCATATGAACAAATGTAGCTTGCAACATGAGAGAAAAAGAAAAGGAAAAGAGAGCAAAGTGAAATGGAAAACTATTCTATTTGCATAAAGGAAAATCTATACTACTTGCATAAAAGGAAATGAACATGTAATTAAAAAGAAACAATAATTAACATTGCATAAAAAAAAAGTATTACATAAGAGAAGAAATGGCTAAGTAGCCATGGAAAGAAAGAGGGATTTGATTTATTTTCTAAACTAAAACTAACTAACTAAGAGGAGGTTGGCTACATGAAACATAAGGGGTATTTATACAAGTTAGAAACCCTAATGCATATTTTTGGGGAGTACCCAAAATGCCCTTGGAGGAAGTGTGGTGGCCAAGTTATCATTAGCTTTAATAATCCCCCACTTAAATGTACATGAAGCTTTAAATGTCTTTTAGCATGTGCATTGGCCTTTAATTTGTACATTAAGGTAGTGGGTAGGTGGGGTCCTCCATGTTCTTAACTTTGAATTATTTCCATCTTCATTCTTTTGTATCTTCTTTGTACATGCATATTCCTTCATGAAACCACTTGTAATTGAGTTTAAATTCCTACAAAATAATATAGAAATTTCCCATTAAATTTTCTCAATTTGATATATGCACAAAGATGACCATTTTGCCCTTATATGAAGATGAATATGTGACAATTTGAAAACAATTTGAATTTGGTTTAAACAAGTAAAAATACCCAATATGATCATTTATTCAATTTAAATAGAATAAATATGGTGGTAAAAATATGCATATTTACGTGCACATCGGCAAGCTAAAAGTCCAACTACCTAGCCTGCTACTCGGTCTTACCCGTTTTCATTTATTTTAAAATGCTATATCTTTGAGATGATTTCGTTGATGTTTGTGATTTCCCTAGTGTATCGTCCTTTTTTGAAATTGGTCCTTCGCAACCGTTCAATATATATTTGTGGCGATTACCTTTCGAGAATTTAAGCACTTAGGAGTTCTATTTTTGAGATTTAATTTGCCTACACTGACATTATATTATGTTTGCATTTTTGCATTTACTTGAGATTTTATTCTCCTCTTTGGAAATATATTTGCTGCGTGTTTGTGATGGGATCTCTTTATGCATGGTTAGGTTTGTCAAGATGGCGGGATGTTACATTGGCTCCTTCGGTTTGATATCAGTATGGGCCGGAGTGCCGCTAGAATTCCCCTCCAAGATGGGAGAAAGGATGGTAGACTTGTGCATTTTGGGTTTCTTTAGGTTATATCTAGGAACCAAGATTAAATTAGGAGCATCATTGGGTCAGATGTGTGGCTAACGGTGGCATCTTAAGGCGATGATCTAGAACCTTTGCCTACGTTATTCTACACTGTGGCAACCAACTCTGGATGGAGGATAAGCTTGCCTTTCCTTAGCACTTTGGGGACAAGTGTTATCCAGCCTTTTGACCCAGGCAATATTCAAATAGACTGGACAAATCAAACTTAGGAGTTATCAAGGTTGGCATAACAGAGGGATAGAGTCCAGAAACCAAGTGCAAAAAGGGCCATAAGGCGAAGACCAAACCATTCACTAGAACAAAGGACCAAAAATCTAACCATGTGTTGGATCGGTACAAATCCAACTCATGGATCAGTATCGGTCCACCATATTCCATCCATTCTAACCCCATCTCCTCTCATCTACCATCTTGATGCTAGAAGCATATTTCAAGTTCCATTGCATCGATTTCAAATGCTCTTCTATTGAACTCCTCGAGCACTTGAAATTAGCAGCTTCATCCTTCTGCAGATTCATTATATGGACTTAGAGACAAGCTAATGGTGGTGTAAACAAGTTTAGAATCATAAAGCTAACCTTGAATCAAGCAAGGATAAAGCATTCAAAATGATCCATTTGGAAATCTTATGGATCAGTATCGATCCAGACCCATGAATTGGTATCGATCTATGGATATTGATGAGGTTTCCCTTATTTTTTCAAGAGAACTGGTCTGGGCATGAAAAACAATGTGCAAATCATAGGGGTGAATTTTCAGGCAACCTACAACTATAAATAGGAGGACATAAACTAATTTTTAAAGACCTTTTTGGCACTCTTACTCTAATCTCTTGTAATCATTCATGGATTTATACTGATCCGTAAGAACTTGTAATTGCTTGTCAATGATATAATCAATAAAATCACTATGTAAACATATCCCAAGATTAGCTGAACCACTATAAAACGCTATATATATTTTTCTTGCTCATTTTGATTTACTTTTCTTCACTTTTTATTCTCTATTCAATCTCTTTGATGTTTGTACCAATTTTTTGGTTTAAATGCCCTAGTTGCTAAGGAAAGTTTATCATTCTAACCCTTTTGGTATTATTTTTGCATTTTGGTTTGCATCTCAGACTCCAGTGTTGCCTGTTTTCGGTATCCCGGCTCAACCAAGGGTTAAATCATTTATGGCCCCAAGAACATTATGATCAGCACTAACTTGTTTATGGTTAGTACCAAGTAGTCCTAGAGTTGATGGGTTGACTCCATCTTTCTCCACTCTATTCTCCTACATATTTGCTCTACATTCCAGCCTTTGCTTCTGAGTTCCAGCTATTTTGGCTTTCCTTTCCTGCTCCATCCTTCTGAAAAATACATCCAACAACTCCTTTTACCATGCTAAATATCTTGTTTGTATTTCTACCATCATCTCTTCCATCTCTTCTCTAGTAAAATAAATAAAAGGTGGATTTGAATTTGAGGACATCTCTTGGCTGCCCCTATGTCCTTGTTGGCTTCCTTCAGAAATAGCTCTCTTAATAGGCCTCTTCTTCTCCAAATCATAGATCCAAGTCATTCTTAGTGAAATAACCAAAAATGGTTTGCCAAAAATTGACACAACGCCCCAAAATCAGTTAGAACTAAATCTAGCAAGTGTGAAAATGGTAGAAACAAGAGAAAACACACAATTTTCATAGTGGTTCGACAAATACTCCAGCCTATGCCAACTCTAATCTTTTTTATTAATGTTTTCTCCTCAGAATACAACTACTATCATAAAAATTCGACCACTATCTAGTATATCTTGAATCTAAGAGAGTTTCTTAAATAACAAGAGAGAAAGATCAAAAGTCCCTCTCTAGTTGAAGTTCCCTTACAATTTATAAATGAAGTGTCCACCATAGTCTCCAGATTATAGAAGACCGGGTACGAATCCAAATCTGAGAGAATAGCAATGAAGAATAAGTCAATCTGGAACACTCAAACCATATCAGTACCAATCACTAGTGTGATAAGTACTGCTCAAATTCATTTAGTTCCAAAATCTCTCCTATCATATGTATTTTCATTGGCTTCCATAAGTACAACCACACTTCAAGAACCATATCAGTACCACTCAAAATTAACCTTTTCTTTTTGACTTTAAATTTCCTATATGACTTTATATCGCCAGTATAAGCATATCGCCAAGTTCTTTATCCTTTTCGTCTTCGCTTTGATGTCCCGATTCACACATTCCTTGATCCTTTTGTGGTCTAGTTTATCTGTTTGAGTCCATTTTGGGATTGTGGAAAATTTGGCAGTAACATCTACCTCGTGGCCCTACTCCTCCAAGGGAGGACCAACTCGTTCTTATGGACTTGGATAACCCTTCAAATAAGATACAACTAAGCAACTTAGGATAATCTGCATCAAATACAGGATCCTCGAATATGAGATCCTTCTTCCCAAACCCCATCAAAGGGCCTAACTCCAATTAGTACGTTACATTGCATGCAATAGGTATATGAGCCTCTCGAGAGCCATGCCCCCTTTTATTGAATTCCTTAAATTCTTTCTTTAAGAGCTTGAGCTAGCTTTAACAAAAATTCACCCAAATGTATATGCCATGTTAAGTTCTCTCTATGTTATATATATATATATATATATATATATATATATATATATATATATATATATTCATGGCGCACCTAGTCACTTCCCTTCCTTTTAAGAGCTTACTTATCTTCTAAACTTCAAAAAGAGAAGAGATACCCCTTCATTGCTGATAGTTAAGGCTTTCAACCAATGCAAAGTTGTTTGGGGGCTCCACAACAAGTGAAGCTATTTAAGAATGAACATTTCTTCATTTGATTCCCCAAGGGACTCAACCACATTTGGGGATATTTCCATTGGTTTCTTCCTTCAATACCTTCCTTACTCTTGGGCTTTCTTCAACTAAGCATCTAGCATTCTTTCCATATCTCTATCACAGAACAAATCCCAGCTAAAAAACTTGCAAATACTCTGCCATTCCTAAAGAGAATCAATCCAAACTTGAGAAAAATATCATATCTTCTCAAAAATGCTCGACTAAGATAGTTCTACCTCCTCTACAACAAAAGGAGTGTCGTCCCTAACTAGTTCCCGTTGGAGAAACTTGAGATGCTACTGGTCTTTCTGCTCTGGCCTAATGACTCCAACGGTTAAGAACCAAGAACTAAAGAAGGCCAACAATTGAGGAAAATCTTAGAGAAGAAGATGAAAATAGAGGAGAAAAAACCTTAGGAGAGGGAAGGATAGTAGGAGGAGAGAACGTAGAAAAAAGGCAGAGATGATGAATTAGATGAAAGAGAGCAAGAGCAAGAGGATAAGGAAGATGAAGATGACGACTACAATGCCATTGGGGATAAATCATTCGAGGAGACATCCCAAGGACCATGATCACTTCACCTCCTAGGCCAAAAAAATTGGTAATCATGTCCTCCTAGCTTGCACTCGAACCAAACCACGGTCCCGTTGAAGAGTCAACTCCTTCGTGGGTGCATCTAAATTTTATTTTGATTCTCTGAGTGATCCTTGGAATCTCTCCGACTTTCCTTCTAGTGGGATAAACTTCAAAGACATCTTAAACACTAGCTTTAGTGAATTTTGCTTTCATTTAGGTGATATTATCCAAACCACTAAGGGTGATGAGAATCCATCTATAGACCACCTTAAACATGTTTTATAGGCTGTCTAGGTCGTGCCAACACTTCACATACTTCTAGAATCACAATCACAATCACAAACACTCTGTTCTTATTCTTAATCCATTGATTCAAGCCTAATTTTATAAATTTTCCCTTTCGGGTATAATGGAGAGACATAGCCATATAGAAAGGTTTAAAGAAAACACTGGACAACTCCAAAAGCCTATTATCCACATCATGACTCCTATTGCAAGAAGAGAGTAAGAGATTAAGAAGGAAGGAACAAGAATGGTGTAATGTCAATGAAAGGTTGTGCCAACACAATGCACAAAGGGAATTAGGCAACCGCTTCGGGCCTGACATTGACTCCTATCAATAACACTCATATTCCTAGTCTTTCTGGCATCGATCATCCTCCTGCTTGAAACTTCCTCCATCTTCTTAAACTCTTAGCACCACTGCTATTTCAACTCCCCAACAATCTAAAATAGTCCACCCTTCTCAATATTTGAAATCTCATAAGAGTGGCAAAGAGATAAGCTCAACTCATGCAGCTCTTTCTCTACCCCAAAGGCCAATCTACTATTGTTGCTACTAAGATGAAACAGTTTTTCTCGAATAATACCATGAGTAATTTAGATTTGATTGGAATATCAAGGACTTTCAAAGTAGTTATGCGAATGAAAGCATCGTCCAACATCAAGATGTCATGGAGCAACTATACGAGTGAAAGAAATTAGCTAAGAGCCTCTTCATTATCAACCATGCTAACAAGTTGATCATTTACTCTATCAATGCAGAGAGAGCCAACCATAAGCGGATATGCAAAGATTATAAATGAGAGATAACAAAATTTAAGAAGGAAAGAGATCAAAAGCCCAAATTCGCTAAGAAATCCCAACACAGGTGATGTGAGATAGCCTTAAGCTCACATATCGAGACCCTAGTTCTAAAATCGTAGCAGAAAAATAATCATGCTACTAACATCAATCTTGAGAAGTCAGTCATGGAAAAGAGGCTGGAAATGTCACACTCCAAGCCAAGGTCGTGAAATTCAAAGTCGACTTAAAAGTTTAACAAAGATCAAAAGAGCAGGCTCATGGTGAATCTACCAAACTAAAATCATAGAGAAGTAGAATATAGATAGCAAGGCCAAAGCAATCAAAAGTAAAGCGAAGATAGAAGCCACCCACCTAAGTTGTTTTGCTAATGTCATAGAGATGAAGAACCTCAAATGGTTGGAAGGTGACTATCTTGAGACTCAAGCCGAGGCTTGGGACAAAATTTTGGAAAGGGCCAAAGATTCTAGCAGCGAAATGGATAAAGAAGCTTTGAAGAGCAAGTTTCTAGAAGAAGAAGACCTAAATGCCCATGAAGTAGGCTGCAAAATCTTGGAAAATTAGGTTGTAGTCAAAGAACATGCGTTGCAAGACTCCCGTTGATCCTAGCTTTCTTGATGTGGAGGATAATTCCACTCCGACACAAAACGGATCCGCAATAAACAAAGTCAGTTTTGTGGCAACCACTTTGGTGGTTATCATAACTCAAACACGTGTATCAATGATTTATGGTCTATGTATAACACAAATCTCTCTTCAAGTAAATAATGGTGCCAAATCTTCAATGCGAAGTTTGTCACAATAAGTTACAAATCATGAGTATCAAATTTGATCTCATTAGGCCTCAATTGCCTTTATGCATAATCTACTACATTAGAACTGCACCCAGTCCAAAACTTCATGCATTGGTATAAACCTCCATGTCCTGGTTACCATCTGGAATAATAAGAACTAGTGCATAAGTAAGAAATTCCCTTAACTTCTGATATGCTTCCTCATACTTAGCCATCCACCAAAATTTAACTTCTTTCCTTATGAGATTAGTAAGAGGCTGCATGATTTTAGAGAAGTCTATGACAAATCGCCGATCATATTTGGCTAATCCCAAGAAACTTTAAATCTCTGAAACAATCACAAGCCGCTTCCAGTTTTGAATAGCTTCTACTTTAGCTAGGTCAACATAGATACATGCCTTTAAAACTACATGGACTATGAACCTAACTTGGCTCTACTTGAAGCGACATTTGGAGAACTTGGCTTTCATCTTATTCGACCTTAAAGTCTCTAAAAAAGTTATAAGATGCTCTTCATGTTCAGCCTTAGATTTCATATGGACTAGAATGTAATCTATGGAAACCAAGATGAACTTGTCCTAGTAATGTATGAAACTCTATTCATCAAATAAACAAAGTCTGCTGGAGTATTCCTCAATCCAAATAACACTACTTGCCATTCGTGGGATCCATATCTAGTCTTAAATGGTGCAAAAGGAGTATTATCCTTAGTAATCCTAAGGTGATGAAGTCTAATTGCTAAGTCAAGCTGTGAAAAGACTTTAGCTACATTCAGTTGATCGAACATATCATTGAATCTAGAAAAGGGATACTTGTTTTTAATAGTAAGATAATTTAATTTTCGATAATTAATGCATAACCTGAGGGTCCATCCGCCTTCTTCCTAAATACAACTTCGGAATCCCAAGAAGAACTGATTAATCGAGTATAATGCTTAATCTCCAACTCTATCAGTTGGTTCTTAGCTCCTCATTCTCCTTTTGGACATTCTTATCGAGGTCGACTCACGGGTTGAGCTTTAGGAACTAAATCAATTTGGAACTCGATAGCCCGCTTTAAAGATAAATCTAAAATTTATTCGCATGCAATAAGGTATTCTCTAAACATAGGGAACTAGAAATGTCATCCTCTTCTCTCGCTTCAAAAGAAAATAAAGATCCATTTGAGTCTTGACTAACATCTCTAAGAACCAAAATAACTCGGTTAGTGGAATCTGGATGGCTTGAATTAATGACTCTCTCAGAGCAATAGAGATAAGCCTCATATCAATTATATCAATCCATTCCCAAAATAATATGAAATCTTAAGTATTCAAATATATGAAAATCATAATAGAATATCAAGTCACATAATATTAGTTCCACATTCTTTCACATCATCCCAAGGATTATGTATCCTCCAATAGGGTTAGCAAGCCATAAAGATGTAGCCAAATATAAAACATTCAAATCAAGTTTATCAACTAGTGCCTCTTATACAAAAGAATAATATGCTCATGTATCAAAAGGAATTCCAATAGGAATTTCTTTGAACAAGATCATACTTTCCAAGATAGCATGATTTTCTCTTCAGCTTGTGAAGTACTGCCAATCGCCTCTATAACATTCAACTTTCTACCTTTCTTATTGGTTGTTAGACAAGTATAACTAAGATGTTCCTCCTTATTATAGATCCAGCACTTCTTCTAAAATAGGAAAAGGCCAGGATTGGTACACTCTCTTGAGTAATGTTGCTTCTCCCCATAGTTGAAACACTCTGTAGCTTTTCAACCACGATTCTTATACTCCGGTACACTAGATTTCATCTTCTTCTTGCCTTGAATTCTAGACTTCTTCCTAAATGGAAATCTTCGCTTTTGCCCAAGAATTGCTTTCCTCATAGGTTCTTCCTCATTGCTTTCCTTTTCCTCTTCCTCTAGCCTCAATGTCATGTCCACTAACTTCTCGAAAGTAACTTCCAATTGAGGTAGATGGGCTTTCCTTAAAGCTTTATTCAGCCCATACATGAACTCATGTTTCTTTTTCAATGGAGAGTTAATGAGATCAGTTTCATACTTTGATATATCAAAAGTGGTGACATATTCAGCAACTAGCATACATCCTTGCTTCAGATCTATGAACTTATTGGACATTGCTATCTTCTCAATTTTTAGGAGGAACTTTTGCTCAAAATGTTCCTTGAATTCATCACATGTTAGTTTAGCTTTATCAATCTCTGGCACCAACAACTCATACAAGTCCAATGCTCTCTTCTATATTTGGCTCAAAGAAATCTAGACTTTCAACTGGTCTGCGATCCCTATACATGTGAAGAAGCATACATACATCTTTAACCATGCTTGCACTCCAACTATTCCTTCTATGCATTTGAAGGTTTTCCCTTTTAGGCTAGCATAGTTGTTGCACCTAGAAAAGTCAAATTGAGGAGTGGGAGGACTGAGAGTTATGCAAGCTCTAGACTGTTGGATACTCCTCACAGGCTCCGTTGGCTGCTCTGTAGTCATCAATACTCCCTGAGATCTACCAGACTGTTTTGGATCTACACAACCAAGTTGAGGTTTAGCCATAATTACTACAACAAAGAAGCGATATTTTGATTAAGGATAGTTAAGAAATGATATCATACATATCCAAACGTATAAATAACAAATATGCACTCAATTGACTACACCTAGTAATCACCATGTATGCCTAGTAGGTACACATATACACATGCATGTAAATATATGTTATCTACCCTACCCTCAAGGGCTATTACACACACACACACACACACACATGTAATGACTTGTGTCTCTTTGTATCATATATTTTTCTAAGCTGCTCTAATACCAAACGAAACATCTTACCTCTATACCTATACTACCAAAGAGTATCACTAAGTAATACTATATGGTAATATAGAGAATGATACGATATTTGGATTATATAAATGAATATTCCCTTAGGCTAATATCTACAAATATCTTAGATCGTAAATACTTATTAAATAGTACACAATGTCAGCACAAAACAATAAACACACATGCCTCCAGGAAAGAACAATGTATAAATAGAGTATAAATAGTAGAGTATACAGAGTCAGATTATTGTGAATAAATATAGCATACCAAATATATAGAGTCCAGAAGGGCTATAAAATGATAGTCTTTAGCGCATTATATCATACATCATTACAACATTTAATGTACATAAATGTGGAAATAAAAAACATAGGGAATGTATCATACTGTAGTAACTACAAGCCTCCAAAACACTTGTGAATCTTAGTGTCTACTAAATACCTGGTCCTACAATGTGTCGGGTTGGCCCGAGTGTTATAATAACACATGGGTCAGACTATGTCTGAATATAATTCAAAGGTAGTGTAGTGATAATAGTAAGGATGACGATAATGTTAACAAAATATTCCATATAAGTGAGAATATAACATGAGATAGCCATATCAAATCATCCGCCCATCAACCATTAATATATGTAAGCATGAGTGAAACAATCAAAACTCATATTGATAACATACGATACACACACATGTATTCATAATAATGGTTATCTCTCCAATATGGCTAGAAATATAATAGTAGTATTAATGCATGGATAATACGGGGAATAACCGCACTTTAGACATAAATCACTAGTATAGTCATACTCATCATTTCATAAAAATATAAATAGTATATATCTATCTAGCACACACACACAAACACATCAGAATTAGACGAGAGACTGGTAAAATATCTGATTGCTCTAGGAGCCACCCACTTGTTGGTAAGACATGGCTCCTATAATCTTAAGTTAACTTCAGGGTCATCGTGACAATATCCACTAGTGTGCTTGTCAATGCGAGGACTTGATCGCAGCCCGTCATACGCCCCTATGGTAACAAACTATTGGCCTAGATGACAATGGGGTAAACGCACATAGCGATAACACACAGCTATAAATGTAGGGTGTCACGGATTCGAGGCGGGACCCTACAATCATGCCGTTACGATGGGTGCTAGCCTAATCTAGTTCACTCTCATACCATAGGAGGAGTTGGACAAAAGATAGACAGAAACATAATATCTATACTCAGCGACCAACACATAGCCCTATACATATGCCAACACTTGACTATAAGTGCAAATATCATTGCTCATCACAGCGAGTCTCACATCACAAAATGAATCCCCATATGAGTGACATTTACTTATAGTGAATAATCAAACAAATATCACTACGATGTCCCAAACAACCGTATGTTATTCGAACGTTTATTCAATGCTCATAAAATACACTCAATCCATCTAAATTTATATGCAACAAGTATGATGAATAACTAAAGAAATATTGCAGAATGTCTCATACCAAATGGTATTATAAACCTATTTATTCAGATTTATTGTTCCATGGAAAATACAAGTATGTAAATGATTTATTAAAGTAGTCACATTGATAGAAAAATAATATACATTATTCAAAATGTACTAGAAATATTTGTATACCAAAAGATGCTTTATTATATTAGAATGACTCTTAGAAATATTCAAATAAATTCATAACAATACACCTAAATAAACAAGTAGTATTATAAAGCCCCTAGAAAATGTAAACAATCATATAGGATTTTTAAATAATATGTTTAACTCAAAAAAATTAATTTATCAAGTAGTAATCCCATTATTGAAGTTAATAATTCCCTATATATAACGTTCAATCATAATATAAGTTCAAATTTATGTTTGTAATTTGTATTCAATCTTTATATGTTCAACTCGATTTAAAGCAAGAATTTACTGAATTTCCTTAATACTTCAAGTAAATATTATTATAAAATCACACCATATAATCATCAAACAATTTGAATTATATTTCTAAATTAAATCTAAGATATATGAATATTATTACTATTTTTTTCATATGTTATATAATTTATTTATATTTTATTTTTATAAACTACTATATATATAAGCTTTATGGTGCAAGAAACATGCACATCAGTGCACCGTCGTCCCATTTGCTATAGCGGTAATGCGATCATAATTTTGATCTCCTCCCACTTCAATTCTCCTTATTGTTTTACACTTGATTAAGTTCATATACTAATATACATCCATATTTCAGTCCAATCTTGCACATATACACTGATTCATCGCATAGAATCATGATCAAAGAAAATAGGAATAATATGATTTAAAGCAAATGAAATTTTCCACTATGCATAAGTTAATGACCATGATTTTAATCAACATAACATCAATATCAACATAGATTGTTCGCTTGATCACTCAACTAAAGATTTTGAGCTTCAATTTCACTTTAGCTACTTCTTCTTCCTTGCTTGCACTTCACCCTAAATTTTAAACTTCACCGAGATAGTTTGTTGCAAAGAAGAACTTAATTGAGTTTAGTAATTTATGGAAATTTATCGGATTTGATTTGAATTTTAGAAGAGAAGAGGGGAAAGTGGAATTATTTTTTAATTATCAAAGAAGAAACATCAGGATACTTGAATATATAAACGTATCCTATATTTATAAATTGGAGGGAGATATCTAGATTTAGAGAAGTCTAGAATTTGGAAATAAAAGTGGGCTAATTAAGTTCGTGGGCTTGAGTTAAGTAAATTTAGGCTTAATATATTTTCTAATTTTATTGTAATGACCCGTAACTTAATCACTTTGAATATGAATATTTAATATATTTTTAATTAATTAGTTTATAGATTTTATAACCCAAATAAACCCCTTTTAAATAATAACTGATGATGGGAAAGTTGTTCTAGAATTTAGTGTATGTTATCCGGCATTCTACCCTGGCTGTATTAAATTGCCTACGCGAGTCAGATCCAAGTGCCATCAAGTCCAATGATTCTAGAATGATGATAATAGGGCCCGAAGGTTGAGTATAGATTATTATATGAAGTCAAAATCGAATGGATTTGATGGTTGTACAATGCAGGATGCCCAAAGCATGGAATATGGCTCAATGAATGGAAAGGTTCGGCATAACATGGCAAGTTGGAAGGGTTGGCATGGTTGATGGAAAGGGATTGGTGGGCTATATTAAAGAGGGATTGGCATCTAACAAGTTTCAAGTGCATTTGTGCATATAACACTATATATCTCAGGATTTACAACTCAAAAGCCTATGAAATTTGGATGGTAAGGTATGTGGACCCTATAGAACCTACCCTAGGGAGCACACGTCATAAGGACAAACTTTGAGGAATCGACATATAGCACTATAGAGGGTTCGGCATTCGGAATTGGAAAAGTGATGTCAAGTCAAAGATTGAACAATAACTTGAGTTTCAGTGGTCCAAATGACATGAGAATTGAAGGGAAAACATATTTTAGTATGCAGAAGCCGCCATAGGGATCATTGCCCAAAAATCAACTAATGAAGGGATCGGTACCAATCCCTCCACATTAGGAGTTTGGCCTAGCGATCTTTCTGGTGGGCCCATGTGGATTAGAAGGTCCTTCAGTCGAGGTTTCAGAGGGATTGTGGTCATATTCACTTATAAATACTGGCCTAATGGGTCACTCTTAGGATCTTTATGCTGTTTATTACTCTAGACTTTATTGTAATCAAGTATTTTCTATTCCCAACTACTGTAACTAGATTTATAACGGATCAATAATGATAATCTTCAAAGTGGACATAGGCATACAATACTGAACTACTATAAATCTTTGTGTTTCTTATTGTCACTCTTTATTTGTTATTAGCTTAATCTTTTCCATAGTTCAATGTTATTTTCTTCACTTGCTTCTCTACATAAATCTATACTTAGGTTCTTTTGACCAATTTGGTTGCAAACATTTTGATGCTTTCATTAGTAGACTTGATTATCAGCTTACTAGGATCCTTTGTTGCAACTGGATTGGCTAAATCCCCAAAAGGGGATCCGTAGTTATCTTTAAGAAGTAGCTTATACTTAGATTTGTACAAATCTAAGCAAGACTATTAACAATGGTGAGACCCACTAGATCTACTTCTAAGAATATGAAAGGAAATGAGACTGCTAGCATTTAGTAAGAGACCCAAGCAATAAACCAATGAATGTGAATGCTGATCTGGTTGAAGTTCAAAATCCCACTGACTCTATTACAAGAGCTATATTTCATAATTTAATAAAAGAGTTGATGGAGAGCCGTCGACAACTAAATCAGCAAATTCAGACTAATATCAACTTAATGAACCAAATCACTTAGCAGCAACAAGGAAAAACTAGGAGGGATCCCACTCCTTATTTGGCATTGGAAAGTTGTAGCTTATCAAATGAATATCATAAGCATAGGCATCCCAGGATAGAAGAAAATCATGTAGAAACTTAAGAGCTCCGCCTTGTAGACCATCACTGTCTACCAGTGCTGATCCCTCCTGAGGGATCGGTACTGATCCCTCCTCCAAAGGTGGGTTCCTCCATACATCTTAGGAATCGAGGGTGGTTTAGATAATGGCATTTGATTGAATGCTGACCAAGTACTTTCCTATAATGAATGTAAAATATGCGCATCGGGAAGATGGCGAACCAAGAAGGCGTGAAACGGCCTAAAGACATCGACCAGACCATTCACGTGAGGTGGAGCGTGACCATTGCTTGGCACCAATCATCCAAACGCCGAACTTACCAGTAATGGTCTGACAGTTAGTGAGGGAGAGCCAAGGCTTAAACAACAATGATTGGAGAATCTCAAGAGTTCATACCCCAATCACTAATAGTTCAACATGCATGGTACCCAACGAAGTTCAATATGCCGTCGATGCTTGCCTATGAGGCAAAAACTAACCCCAGGCAGCACATCATGAGATATGAATGGCTGATAAATTCCACGCGAGTTGATGATGTGACCAAGTGTAGATGCTTTTCCATAACTATTTCCAGAATAGCAACAATGTGGTTCACGAGAGTGCTCCTGCAATCAGTTTCTAGATTTGATGATTTGGCAACCGAGTTTTTGGAGCAATTCTGGATGCATGCGACTCATCCCAAAGATGTGATGTCCCTTTCCAGTGTGATCGGGCTCTAGGAGAGTTGTTGAAATATTATTTGGAGAGATTTCATATAACTGTTACTGAGGTCAGTAATCCGAACGACTACGCAATAATCATGGCTATAACGAGAGGGATTGATCTAGAGTTTGAGTTTGGCGATTAGTTAGCTAGTAAGCCGCCTATAATGTTGGAGTGCTTTTATGTAAAGGCGGCTCACTATTTGAGAAAGGAGGAAGCTAGGTCCTCCTAAAAAGAAGAATGTTACAGTACTAAATAGAGAAGGAGTATAGATTGACATTGCAATAAAACAGTTCGATGATAGTTTTGGAAAAGTCCAAGTGAATGCTCAGAATATACCAAATTAGCGAAAGAGAGGCAGAGATAGGAACCGAGAAAGGAAGAGGGATTCTGGAACATCAAAGTCTAGGATTTCAATGTATAATAATTACACGCCATTGAATACATCCTTGGAGAATATCTATCTGTCAACTTATAATACTATGCAGTGTAGGAAGCCACCTCTGAAAAAATCAACAGAGAAGTAGAAACAGACTGAGCAATATTGTTTGTTTCACGAGTGCTATGCGCACAATACAAATTAATGTAAGAATCTCCAGGATTTTATTAAAACTCTGATTCTAGAAAAGAAATTACAAGTTTAGAAAACCCACCAGATGGTGGGTATGGAACTTCTGACCCCAACCGAGGACAAGCGCCGCGTAGGGATGAAGAGCCTGCACGGACTGGTTGAAGACTGGTGATAAATTCGATAGTCGAAGGACTGCACCCAGTAGATAAGAGTTGGCAAGAGATGGAGGGCTATGCTAGCGCTATAAGGTATGTGGATTTTAAATGCTGTTCGAATATGGTAGATGGAGCTCCAACAAAACAACAACGTACAATGGCTGATGATATTGTATTTAGGAACAGAGATGCAAATAAGGTAGAGGCTCCAACAATCGACTCAATGGTCATTTCAGCCATGATTGGCCCTGCTTTAGTGAGAAGGATATTGATTGATTGTGGAAGATTAGTAAATATAATCTTCAAAAAAGCTTATGATCGGATGAGGATGGAAGCCAAAGATTTAAAACCGTCTAAAGCTTGTATAAATGGTTTTAACGGCGCTGCAACTGAAGCTGTCAGTTATGTGGAACTACCTGTAGAGTAGGGAGAAGGTGATTCAAGGAGAGTTTGGATCTTGCCATTTATTGTTTTGGATGTTGACTCTCTATACAATTTTTTTCTAGGCTACCGACCTTAGCTAAATTTCGGGCAGCTCTTGTCCCATGGTGCTTGACTTTGAAGTTTTCTATAGATAATGGTGATGGAGTTGTTCATGGCGATCAGGCGACTGGACATGCCTGTTATGTAGCTAAGTTAAGGGAAGCTCAATGCAAAGAAAAATATAAGGGTGTGTCAATAGGATATTTAAAGATCAAACTGAGAAAAGGGAAGTGCATGTGGATGATATGCTCATGAAGTCACGATGATCAAGCGACTACATTAGAGACTTGGCAGAAAAGTTTGACATCCTCTGACATTACAAGATGAAAATTATTCCTTTGAAGTGTTCTTTTTGATGTTGCATTAGAGAAATTCTTAGGCTTTATTGTCAATGCCCATGGATTAGAAGCTAATCCTGAGAAGATTCAGGCTATCCGTGCTATCCAAGCACCAAGAACTATCAAACAATTGCAGAGCCTGATTGGGAAACTTGCTGCCTTAAGCTGATTCATCTCCAGAGCTACCGATAAATGCATTACTTTCTTTGATTTGATTAAGAAAGGGAAAAGAAACTTCGAATGGATGCAGGATTGTAAAGACACGTTTCAAGCTTTGGTTAATCATTTGGAGAGACCCTTCATCTTGTCAAAGCCGGTGGATCATACGGAGTTATACATTTATTTAGCTGTATCAGCACACGCTATAAGTGCCTTATTGCTTCATAAGGAGGATCAGATCCAAAGGTAAGTATACTACAACAGCAAACGATTAACTGGAGCTGAAAGGAACTATTCGAATATAGAGAAACTGGTATACTGCTTACATTATAGAAGCTTCATCTATACTTCCAAGCACATCTGATTAGTGTTTATACCAACTAGACGTTACGATGGGTCCTACAGCGACCTGAGATATCTGAAAGGTTACTCAAGTGGAATATAGAGCGTAGTCAATTCGATATTGTTTCTCCTTTAGAGGGCTATCCAAGATCAGGCACTGGTAGATTTTATAGCAGAATTTACTGCGCAGGATGATTCTTCGGAAGACAGCGAAATCCCAACCATATGGTGGAAATTGTATACTGACGGAGCATCTAATGATCATTGTTCTAGAGCTGGTATAATGCTTGTAACTTCTGAAAATCGCTCGATCTATTATACTTTAAAGCTTGATTTCCCAGTAACGAACAAAGAAGCTGAGTATGAAGCTCTGATTGCAGGGCTTAAACTCACTAGAGAACTTGGAATAAAATGCCTTGAAATCTTCGTCTGTTCGCAATTGGTAGTTTACAAAGTTAGGGAGATTATCAAGCTAAGGGCAACGACTTGCCACATACCTTACCCAGGTCTAAGAGGTATTGGCAGAATTTGAGTACTATGACATTTTGCATATTCCACGAAATTGAAACAGGTAGGCTGATTCATTGGCAAAGTTTGCTAGTACCGGCGATGCATGATAGATGGCCCTGGTTCTAGTTAAAATATTAAGTGCCCTAAGTATAAACATGATAGAAATCGACCAGACACTGGAAGCGGAGCCTGAGAGGGAAACGTGGAGGTCTCCAATCAAAACGTATTTACTGCATGGAATCCAACCAAATAAAAGAAATGAAAAGCAACAAGTCCTTTGTAAGGCTTCGTGGTATGTCATGTAGGAAGGAATTATGTACATGAAAGGTTTCTCGGTCCTCCTACTCCGATGTGTCTCCCATGATGAGATAAAATGTGTTCTAAGAGAAGTTCATAAAGGGGAATGTGGCGATCACACTGAAGGGAAAACTCTAGCAAAGAAGAAACTCTATTATGGGTATTATTTGCTAGCTGTAAAACGAGACACCATTGATTATGTAAGACGATGTGATAAATGCCAGATATATGCAAAATTTCCAAGAGCTCCTCCAACAGAAATCACACAAATGGTCAGCCTATGGCCGTTCGCTATGTGGGGTATAGAAATTATCAGCTCCTTATCGATTTCTAAAGGTGGTGAAAAGTACGCTATAGTTGCACTTGATTACTTCACCACATCGAAGCGGAACCTTTAGCTATGATCACAACTAAGAAAGTAATCAAATTTATTGTCTAAAACATCATATGCCGCTTTGGTCTTCCACGTACTATCGTAACAGATAATGGGATTCAATTTGATAATGTTGAATTCAATGTCTTTTGTCCGAGTTATTGTATTGATAAGAGATTTGCGGTAGTCGCTCACCCTTAGATAAATTGACAGGTTGAAGCTATAAACAAAATCTTAAAGTCCATTTTTAAAAAGTGTTTAAAGAAGACTGAGGTAGGTGGGTGGATGAATTTCCTACGGCATTATGGACTTACAGGACCACCCACAAGTCCATGACCGACCATACTCCATTCACTGTTGCTTATGGTTCCGAAGCCATCATTCGTATTGAGCTCAAAGTTCGTTCTCATGGAGTGACTTACTATGATCACAAAATGAGTAAAGATCTCCATTTAGAATTGCTTGACTTTATAGGTGAGAAGCATGTGGAAGCCAATTTGCTGCAGCTGTACATCAACACTCAGTCTCTCGGTATTACAACATTAAAGTTTGACCAAGAACCTTTGAAATTGGTGATCTCATCCTGAAACGAGGTTCTCCTACCCCATCGCACATGAATCCAATCTGGGAAGGATTATATGTCATTGAACATAGGGTTGGATAAGGAACTTTCAAGCTAGCAATTGTCAATAGCATCACACTTCCAAAGGCTTGGAATAGAGAGCTTCTACGACACTATTTCACTTAGTTTATTTCTTGTTCCTTTCAGTTGTATTTTCTTTCAGAATTTGCTTTAGCATTTGATTTTCTAGATGTGTAATACACTGTTTTTGTCTTTCAGTTTAATGGATAAAGTTTCGGACTTCCTTTATATTTATGTTTGTTGTAGCATTATATATTAATTACATTGCGAAGCCGATTGATGTCGATATGCATGAATAGACTCCCGGAGTTTGAAATTAATCAATCATGATATTTCACAATGGGACTAAACAAGATGAGCTTGGTCCACTTGTTCATTTGACAACTCTCATACATAGTTCAGCAGATGAGATGCACAACGAGGAATAAATGTGGCCGGCCATCTGATGATCGAATAAATTCTGCCAAACTTTGAGACTAAGATAAAATGAGAGCGACCATGACACGACCGATCACTCATTGAATCTAACACTAGACCCTAGAGGGAAGATCAATAAATTAAGGAGAGTATGATCCTACTACTCTCTGAAATAACTATAAGTCCCCAGAGTGTGGATTGGAGTATAAACATAAATTGGGTGTGAATCAACCACCCGTGAAATAACTCTAAGTCCCTTGAGTGTGGACTGGAGTATAAACATAAATCAGGTGTGAATTGCCCACCCGCAAAACAACTTTAAATCCTCGAAGTGCGGACTAGGGTATAAACATAGATTGGATGTGACTCGACTACCATCAACTAAAACTTATCCCCGGAGTGTTGATATAAGTGTGAATGAATAAACGAGTGGAGTTCGACTATTTACTATTCCAAGAACTCCGACCCGAAACCAACGGGAGGGGTACAAACTCACTAAAATGGAGTTCAGCCATCCAACATCTAACCTCGCTATCCTAAAACCAAAGGCAAGAGTATAGTTGCTCAAATTGCTAAATTCAACAGCGTAACATTAAGGCACGTAATTAGTGTTTGATGTGACTCGAGGCCACGACCATATAGAGGCATTGGGATAGAACTAGTGAATTGTTACCAGAATTAATGAACAATAAATTACAACTACATTGGATGAAAAGTAATAGTTCAATTACTTAAATAGCAATTCACACAAAAGTTCAATGGTAAACAAAAACTTTTATTCACATGACAGGATTTAAGATTGTAGTACAAATTATTTCAAAATACCGGCATTCATACTCGTACAACCACAACTAATGAAAGAAACAATGAACAAACGAATATGCAAACTATATACATACTGGGCCGAAGTGACGGCTATTTCTTTGACCTCTTCTTTTTGTTGATTTTTTGGGAATAGCGCCACTTGAGCCCTGATGGCTCTCTTCCAGGATCCTTTTCCGCCTTTTGCAGGAAAGCTTTCAAAGATAGGAGGAAGTTCACTGGAAATTGACCCGCCATGTGGGTAACTTGTAATGAGATAAGATGTGGATCATTGATGTCCACCTCGATAGGCTCAGCTTTAGCCTTTTTCTTCAACAACTCATCATTTTACATCTGCACTTTCAACCTAATCTCATCGGTGCATTCGAAGGAAATTGTAATCATAACATTCTTAGATTCATCCATTGGGAGAAAATCTATGACCTTATCATCGTCAAGAGCTCCGATGACTTGAGCATCGGGCCCTAGTACATCATCAACTGTCGAAACTTCTGCTAGTTTCTCTTGCAGCTCCATAGTAGCATCACTTTTAGGAGTTTGGCCATGACCTGAAAGACTTGCAAATTTATTAAAATAGGGAGATAAACTTGAAACCATTGGGCACGAAGAACAAAACCTTTCATAAATTGGAGGATAAAGTGCAATACCATATCTGTTTGGTTTTCAGCGGTTGCTTTAGTACCTCTTTCCAAAATAGGGGACAACGCATTGGATTGATATCTAGGCCTATCCGGATCGTAGCCTAAGTCCTGCTCTGGGCCGAAGGAGACCGACGTTCCGACTGCTTGGGAAGAAGAGGGACCTTTAGGATCGGCCTCTAAGGATTCGGCAATACGTTCCCCTTTGTCAGATGGTGCAGAAACGTTAAAGTATCAGAGTCTTGCAGCAGCCAAATATAGAGGTTCGTTTCTTGGAGGATCTCCCACACTAATTTTTCTTCATCAAGTTCAACTCTTCCCAATTCTCTCTTTTTCATCGCCCGAATGTGCTTCTAGGCTTCAGCAAGCGATTCAAGATAACCTTCGCCAAGAAAGCTAAGTCGTAGTAGATGAGGACTTTGGCGTTGTATTTAATGATTAATGGATCAAACAAGCCCTTGATTTCATTCCTACCAGACTCTTTAGCGTCTTCCACTTAGGACTCAATTTGTTAAATCATTTCTTTCCAACCTTCCTCTCGAGCCTCTATTAAGAGCTTCTATTTTAGTGAACTGCTCATCAAGTTTAATTTTCAGGCTCTTAGCTTTGACAGCCTCTTCGCAGTGCTTTTGCAATTCTTCCCATGCCTCAATTTTCTCTTACCTTTCTTTTTTGAGAAGCTCCTTAAGTTCCTCGATGTAGTGGGCCAAGACATCCTTTTGCAAGGAATCTTTTATACAGAAAAAATGCCCTGCTACGATTGAGGGCAGCATCAGGTTCTTTTTTATGAGAAGCTTTTAAATGGCACACTGCCTTTGCCATTTCCTTAGCACTTTTCTCCACTTTAGTAAGTTTTGTTGTCAATTATGATAGTTTGACATCTTTTTTTTAATTATGTCTTTATCATGTATTGCCTTTAGGTTGAGACGGTCTATTTCATATTGTCATTCCGTTGAAACTTCAGAGATTTATTTTGTCAAAGTGTTGAAATGATTTGTGCTACACGAACATGTCATTAACATATGCAAGAGAACTCGCTTTGGCGTGCCCTAGAATCGTATGTATCGTGGGAAGGAATATGAGCCCATCAAAGCATATTTTTGGGAAAGTGGCCTTAAGCTTGGCTAATCTCTCCATGCAGAAATGTCAGAAGAAGCAGTTGGCAAGGATGGATTAAAAGCATCAATTGGATGTTTGCATGATCAGTGGTCACGAGACTGCTTAGAGCTCGAAGAACCAAAGTGTTGGATATGTGATGTAATGATTTGGAGGCCATGATAGGAAGGTCAGTCTCTGCTATAAGCAGGAATATTAGGCTGATCTCCTTGGTGAGATGTCTAGGACTTGTGCTTAGAAGAGGAGGATTCCCTTGAATGATAGTTCTTATCCCGTTCATCGTCTTTCTGCCTACGCCGGCCAGACTCCGAGTTATGGCTAGGTCGATGATATTTTGAAGAATCTCTTAAGCGATCGAAGGCCAGGGACTGAGTGATTGCACCTGCAAAGACCAAATGAGAACATATGAGTAATTATTGCATGAAAGATTAATGAAGTTCATGCACGTAGTTGTGAGTGTCCTAGTATTCCCCCCCAGCAGACCGATGCTGTAACCTTGCTCATAGGCGTTCTCTCTCCCTTTTCAGAAGGTGGAATGCCTTCACTACTTCTAGTAGGAGAATTAAGCCCTTCGATGTTGATATTTTTAAAGTCATAGGTCATTAAATCGTCTGGAATTTGGAGATTTGAAAATTCCTTCAGTGAACTTTCCAAATGTTGGGAAGATGATTCTTCTTCAATGGAAGCAATGATGAATTCTGGATCTGCAGCGATTTTTCATTTACGAATTTTGTATGACTGCCACTTATTTCTCTTAGTGGGTGTTTAAGATTGCGTGCCATGCGATGGTTCAACCAGAGGTGCCTTGCCTAGGCCCGCATCAGTGTCGCTAGGTTTGCACTTTCTTTAATGTCATCCTGAGTACCCTCGGCAGGGGGCATGACAGTATGGTGGCATCGGTTTTTTATTCTACAATGTTTCTCGTCAATGGTGTGTTTCTGGGGAGCCCGATGCTACGATCCTCCTACAACGGCCCGAATAAAGTTGCAACTCATTGGCTACAAGAAGTTTGATATCCCTGTCTACGACAGGGCTAGGACGAATAGCGGTGACCACTCTTGAAAAACTAACGCTTTCAGGACGTGGGCGGACACTTGTAGGAATTTCAAATGTTATAGATTCAAAGGAAATGTATATGACTTGGAGATTAAGAATGAAATGAAAGTAACACTTTACGTCCTTTCAATTGTCACCTCGCGAAGCCCGGTGGACATCGAACATAAAACCACTCGTGCTTGAACAGAGTGAGTTTATTCCAAGCGCCTGTTAAGACTTGGCATTTAGGCGAAGGTTTGAGAAAAACATATGACGGACTCCCTGACCGCCGTTTGAACTGTAAATGAATCTTATGTCCTCGGGAGTTGGCGGATGAAATAGAATGCTCATAAATAACAGAAAGGTTCCATGAAGGTAGGAGTAACTGTTTGGATGGAGTTGAGTGGGAGCTATTCCAAGATATCTTAGCACCTCTTGAATAAATGAATTAAAAGGCAGTACGCATCCGGCCCAGCACATACATTTATTATAGGCTATGTACCCCTTCAGGCATCAATGAGGCCTGTCGTTTGTTAATGGAACCAAGATGTCTACAAACGGAATTCCATGTATAGAACACAGCCGATGCAGGGCAGCCTCACCAACTCAGAAGGCTTATGAATCTATCAGGTTATTTAGAAGAATGTCACCATCTATTGCTTCAGGAGCAGGACTTATGTCCTCAGCCGGGAGGAGCAGAACATCTGAGAAAAGGTCGACCGGTGGATTGGAAAGTTCTGTCTGTTCTTCTTGATGACTCCGAGAAAGCCTGCTGGATATAGTCGTTGAACATGATTTTACATCAAGATCGATGTGTTGTATGGCTAGTCCGAAAGACATACGTGCTAAACGCTCTAAGCGCTATAGTTCATATTAGCTACACTCGGTAGATAATCGAGGTTAGAAAAGTTTACCCGCTCCCCTCATGTTAAGTGTAAGCTAGTGCAGTGTACGACAGCTATGAATCTATCGGTGTGAAGTTTGTCGTTCATGTCCATATGTAAGTTTTTAGTATATGTAGAAAGTTTTAAGGATTTGATTGTTCAATCTCGAGTTCAGTAGTAAATATGCATGTTTTAGTGTTAATTGTCACCATGTGTTCGAGTTTATTGGATGAATTAGTATTAAACAGGAAAAGTTAGGCTAGTTTTAATGTTGGAAAAACCCCTACAAATCCTTATGCTGATCCCAATGGACCGAACCCTACAAACCGACCCCTATCTAAAATTTTCTCCACCGATCCCTCTCTTCACCTAAGACCTACTGATCCCTGTGTCCAGCTGATCCCTGTGTTTAGGCCTATACTTATCGATAGGCAGATCCCTTTCCCATAGCCTTGCAACTAAGCCCTCTCTTCAACCTAAGTGCATTGATCCCTATTCTACTGCGTCCACAACTTGTCTAAACTCTATAACAAGGGATCGACATAGAATCGAATATCCAACACCGATCCCCCTTTTGCTCCACCTTCCTCATGCCATTTTTCCTTCCATCTTCCTTCACCTTACATTTTCTGCCGAATCCCATCCACTAATAATTCACTTCCTCTAGGCCGCTTCAATCGGAATGTTCTCACAGCCTCGAATGCCATTATGATCAATGACAACGTGAAATCTAGAACCTCCTCATATAATTGATGTTTATAGTTTGAAATCTTACCTATGTGAATGTTCGAGTTAAGATGGAGGCGATCGTTTGGGGGTGTTTGAATTGGAAGGAAAGAAGAAACAAGCTTGTAGGAAAGATTGGATCGTAGGTGAATTTAAGGCTAGAGGCTGGAAAGTTTGGGTTCATGAATTGGAAAAGAGTTTTCGGTGCAAAGGCAAATGACAAGAGAATGGGAGAAGTGAGAATGGAAGGTTGGTGCGTGCATGCATGTGTCTATATATATATATGGGCAAGGGTCTGGCCTAAAATACTGAGCACACAGTGTGAAGAGGCATCGACATGAAAGTTGGCTAATCGCTGGTAGAATGGACTCAAAAAAGGGATCGGTATACATATATGCCGACCCCTACAAAAGCCTTGGTAATAAAAAAAATAAGGGTGAAATCAATAGAGAAAGGGATCGGCTAAATGTATGCCGACCCCTATACAAAAATGAGAAGACAAGAAAAGAATAAGGGGGATTGGCCAAGCATGTGCCGATCCCTATAGAAAAGAAAAAAATGGTTGTAATGAGTTGGCTATAGGCATGAACATACAAAATACTATGAAAACTTGCAATGCCTGTAAGTGTTCGAACACGTCTGCGAGCCAATATCAAAAATGTGTATATGAGCATGCTCGAATATGACCTAGAAGTTCACTTTTTGAAATTATAGAAGTTGAAGTCAAACCTGAAACCTTCATGTTGGAGGCTGGGCCAGATAACAAAACCTTGTTAGTCTCATAGAACCGAATTATATATATATATATATATATATATATATATATATATATATATATATATCAGTTGGTGAGTTATGGCACAGGATTTATATTATCAGAAAACAACCAGGTGTCAGGGAAATCAATGAAGAATTCGACGCCTTGGAAAAATGGTTCGATAAAAGAATAGCAACTATTTAGAAAGTTATATAGATTTCATTCTCAATGATTCGAAGAACATCATTTTAACTACAAGACGTACTTTGGGGGGAAAGTGTTACCCGGCATTCTAGCCCGACTATATTGAACTGGCAGCGTGAGTTAGCTCTGATTGCCATCAAGGTCAATGATCCTAGAATGATGATTGTAAGGCCTGAATTCGGGTACAGATGATTATATGAAGTCAAACTGAATGGATTTGATGGATGTACAATGTTGGATACTCAAAGCATGGAATATAGCTCAAGAAAAGGAAGGGTTCATCATAGCATGGCAAGTTGGAAGGGACCGACATGATTGATGGAGAGGGATCGGTAGGCTATTAAAGAGAGATTGGAATCCAACAAGTTCCAAGTGCATTCATACATGCAATGCTTAGTATCTTGGGATTTACAACTCCAAAACCTATTAAATTTGGAAGGCATGGTATGTGGACCCTAGGGAACCTACCCTAGGGATCGCACATCATAAGGACAAACTTTGAGGGATCGGCAACCCTATAGAGGGTTCGACTGTCAGTAGTGCACAAATGATATCAAGTCAAAGATTGAACAATAACTCGAGCTCCAGTGGTCCAAATGACATGAATATTGAAGGGCAAACATATTTTAGCATGCAGAAGCCATTGTAGGGATTGTTGCCCAAAAATCGACTGATGAAGGTACCGGTACAAATCCCTTCTCATTGGGAGTTGGGTCTAATGATCCTTTTGGTGGGCCCATGTGGATTAGAAGGTCCTTCGGCCGAAGTTTCAAAGAAATAGGTTGTCGTCTTCACCTATAAATACTAGTCCAATGGGTCATTCTGTAGATCTTTACATTGCTGGTTACTCTTAAATTTATTGTAATAAAGTGTTTTATATTCCCTACTGCCGTAATCAGATTTATAAGGGATCAATAAAGATAATCTTGAAAGTAGACATAGGCATACGATGCCGAACCACTATAAATCTCCGTGTTTCTGATTATTGCTCTTTATTTGTTATTAGCTTAATCTTTTCCTCGGTTTTATTTTATTTTATTCACTTACTTCTCTACATAAATCTGTTCTTGGGTGTGTGCAACTAATTTGGTTGCAAATAGTTTATAAAAATAACTAGTTCGAAGAAAAATCAAAAATGTGACCAGGAAATCGTTTTTCAGATTTTCGTCTTTTCATTGTCTATGTGTTGTCGAAAATGTTATGTACGCAAGAGTAGATATATACACACACTTATATAAATAACATATGAAAATAATTTGAGTAACAAGTTAGATTTTTACTTAAGTAAATAAGTGATGTTGAGTTTTCTTTTTAGAGAAAAGAAAACCAATAATAAAAAGAAATGAGAAAAAGGTATTGTCATTTCATGCCAACTCATCCCTAACATCACAAATGAAGTGAGGTGATGAATGGAAGGGGGTGGTCATTGCATGTTCATGAAGGAAAAGGAGCAGTGTGATGTGGCACTTATACGTGGAGGGTATAGGACAAAGGGATATTTAGGTAATTTGTGAATTCTATTTTGTATAAAAAAAATTGTCTTTTCTTCCTTTCACATTTTTATTTCGTTTGTAATTTTCAAAACTTTATCATGCTATTTTTTAAGCTCTCTTAAACCCCTTAGCCTCCTTATAAATTTTCAAAATAAATTTTTTTCGTTTTCTACTTTAGATCCTCTAAAATCTAATTAAAAAAAAATACCCTTTTCTACCTTACACCTCCTTCTCTTCCAAAATAAGCCCCAAAATCTCCTCCATAACCTAGGGCTAAGCCCTTTTCCACCCAAAGCCAATCCAAAAAGCCCACTTCCCAAAGCCAAAAGAAAGTTTTTATAAAAAAAGCTGAATTCGGGTGTTGGTGAAGAGTCTATAGCAGTTTTGGTTTGATTCAGTTGATTTTGGTGAGTAAAGCTAACTTTTTATAACCAAATTTAAACTTTATTTTTATTGCTAAACTTTGTGCTAGTTGTTGGTTGTTTGGTTGAAAAATAATGTTGTTTGTGCTTATATATTTGTAATTATATGTAACGTTGGTGATGGACATGGAATTGAAGTCGAAAGTTAAATATGGTTTGCAAGTTATGATTTTTACTTGTTGTATGAGGTTAAGGCATGTGTATATATGTTTGTTCACATGTATATGATGCTTTATGCAAAGAAAAGTTAGCACTTGAATTTGTTCATGTTGAGACATTGAGATCCTTTGTATTTAAAGTTGTTTTACTTACTTTATTTTCTAAAAGCTGTTTTATAAGGTTTCAAAAACATTACTTTTTAGTTTCCAAACTTTATACTAAGTTTATTAAGTAATCTAAAAATAAAAAGGTAAAGGTTTTAAGAGCTATTTAATATATATATATATATATATATATATATATATAAATATTCATATATATATGTGTGTGTGTGTGTGTATCAAGTTTTAGGTTTATCGTATCTGTAGCAGTAATTGTTATGGATGTAGTTCGCAAAATTATAATTTTTACGTGAACTAAAATGGAATTGTCACTTAGATATTTTTGGAGAGCAATTAAAATTATATTATAAGTATTAAAGTTAAATATTATTTATTAATTAATTAAGGGGTTAATGATTATCTAAATTTATTATTTTAGTGAAGGAAATTAGTACTTGATTATTAATTAAGATAGTTATAATTAGTTAATTAAGTAAAGGTTAATTATATATTAATTAAGTGAAGGTTAATTATATAATTAATTCTTATTTAAGTAAGATTTAATTGTTAATTAAGTGAGGCTTAATTAATAAATTATTAGTCAGAAGGGGTTTAGTTATTAATTAATTATTAACTAAGTTAGGAATTAATTAAGTTAGGAATTAATGAAGCTTTAATTATTATTAAATAAAAAGTTTAAACTTATTTTAATTACTAATATAAAGATTTTAAATTTTAAATTATTTTAGTTTCAAGGATCAGGTTATTTAAAAGTAGCTTTCTTTTATAAAGAGTGGTTTAAAATAAAAGGGATTATCTTTGTTTGTGTCATTAAGTAGCCAAACAAATATAAATAAGTTATACTAAAATGTTAACATGTTTTATATGAAGTAAGTTATCTTGTATTTAGCACTAAAACCCAATAAGTAGGCTTTCCTCTATCTTTAAGATCTAGAACCTCAATATTCTAGGTGAGGGATAGGGAAGTCGAAATGTGGTAACTAAAGGGAGTTAATTTTGATAAATGGTTCATGATAAATCAAGTATATGGAAGATACTTTATCATATACTTAATGCTAATTTTTGAGGTATGTAAACTCGTCTCTATCCCGAGAAGTAAGAATGTACATAAAGTCAAGGTTAGTTTCTAACTTGTCTGACTTCATTGTTAATCTAGGGATAGTACAGTATCAGAAAGTAGGAATAAGTATAGGATGTCTTATTTTCATATGAAAATCTATATACACCCAGGTAGTGGATTTGTCCAGTATCGATATCTAGATCCTTCTTAAAAATTTCGAATGTTGATTCGAAGAGACTATGACCGGATAGTATAAGTTGTCCAAAAACCACTTTGAATAAATGTAAGCGTTCCAATTGCGAAACATCTTGAAGATGACGGAATCGAAGAAGAAAATCTTTGATGTGCAAGGGCTACATACTACTAATCTTGAGAGTGATTCCGAAATAGATGTAGTTGAAGTAGTATCTTCGGTTTGTTCATATCCTGAACAGGCTGTACGGATGAATACTAGCATTGCATTGTCGCTTGGAGGACAATATTAGCATCCTAAGTGGGATTGATATATGGAAGGTAAAACATAACCTCAAGCCTCATAATGCGAATGACTAAAACAGGTGATATGCTTCAGGGCTATGTGGGTCACACCTATTAGGGAATAGTTATCTCTCGATCTAGATCAATATCTCTAAATTATGCATGTTAGTGGCATCGGTAAGGTTGTTAATCATATCTGGGATGATGACATATTCGGTACTATCCAGTAAGGAGTAGGCATGTTCAGATTTACAAGAGTCTATAGGTTCGACCTTGGTACATTTTATCTAGAGGTGTTTTGTGGCAAGCGATACCCTCGCAGCCTAGTCATTTATGGAAACTAATTTCCAATAAGTGCCTTACAGACATTGTTATGCCCAAATATGTTGGAATTTGAGACGCAAGCATTTCTGCTATATTCATAATTTACTTTAACCCCTAGACATAATATAATTGGATTTCCTATAAAAGTGTTTGGTTATCGTAAGGTAAAAGCCATTCGTGATTATGCGATGTTGTCTTATGAGATACATTTATTTTAAATAGTTTTTATAAGAATAATAATTCAATTGTTTGGAGTTTTACTCATAGCAGACCCATGTATAAACCGGAGTTTTCTTTCTCTAAAACTCTTGGGTACTCAAATTTGTATAAGTAGCCAAGGAATCCAGGTTATTACGGATGCATTTCTAGAGGAGCATAAAGCAAGTGGCTTTGGCAATATCTAGTTATCTTCTTTAATTTCCACCAAGAATGTATATCTTTTGCATCAGCATTGTGGGGACGAGCAGTTACAACTATCCCTGGCCAAGGTTGGTATTTTTTAACTCTAACGTTCATTCCGGGAATGATATTGCGTACTATCTTATGTTGACTATTATATATGATTACCTTGTATTGTGACATTCTGTGTTTCTTTCTTGTTGTCATTCCCTTTCTTTTTACCCAACGGCTTGTCTTTCAGACACCAAGATGATCGACATATGAATACCGTAGGAGAATTAAGCGTCATCTTTAAGAGTATGGAAAGTGGATCATTACACTCATCTTTCTATTTTTTTTTATAAAATCACTTTTTTATTCTTATTCTTACCCATACTAATCACATAAAATCTCATTTAACTCCCTTAACTTCCTAGTAATATAGTTTACATTTTATAACATCATTTTCTATAATTTTATCTATAATTTCGATTTAAACTCGTTTATTTCAAGGATTATTTTAATAAAATTTATTTAATTACTGATGTACATGTAAATGTGCACATTTTTACCACCATATTTAATATATTTAAATTAAATAATTAATCTTATTCGGTGTTTTAATATGTTTAAACCAAAATTCTAATTATTTACAAACCATCACATATTCATCATCATCATCCAAGGGCAAAATGGTCATTTTTATGCATATATTAATTTGAGAAAATTTAAATGGAAATTTCTATATTATTTTGTAGGAATTTGTATTCATTTAACAGTGGTTTCATGAAGATATATGCAGGCACAAGAGTGAATACAAAGGAATGAAGATGAAAATAATTCATTTCATGGATCATGGAGGATCCCACCTACCTACCTATCTTCATGTACAAATTAGAAGCTAATACACATGTTAATGTCCTTAAAGCTTCATGCACACTTAAATAATGGTTTTTTGATGCTAATGATTACTTAGCCACCACACTTCCGAGGGTAGTTTGGGTAGTTCCCAAAAAATGAATTAGGGTTTTCAAACATGTATAAATACCCCTTATCTTCATGTAATTAGTCTCTCATCCCTTAGGCTCTCTTAGCTCATTAGTTTAGGAAAAATAAAACAAAGCTCCCTTTCTTTTCATGGCTACTTTGCCATTTCTTTTATGTAATTCTTTTTTATGCAATTTCAATACACGCTCTTCTCTTTTTTTTGTTTATTTCCTTTCATGCTAGTAGTGTAGTTTCATTTACTCATGCAAGTAGAACTGTTTTATTTCTTTTTAATTAGCTTTTATCTCTTTTAGATTTCTTTTTCTTCTTGTTTTTGTTCTATGTTGCAATCCATACTTGTTGATATGATAACAAATATGAGATGCTAAATGTAACAACCCAAAATTTTCGAACCCGAAAATTCCAGATAGTTATGAAAAAGAAGAAAGAGATAGAAGAAGAAGAACATAACACCAAACATCTCACATTCGCAGCGGATAAATATAATAATAAATAATAACAGTTTACAAAAGGATATTATAACTGTCGGTTACATTTAATATACATCAGAGTTTCACATAATATACAGTTATTGAATATTTACAATTATCATGTCTCAAATAATCAATAATATAAATACAACGGAAATACTCCATACGCTATTGCATCTAACTCGCCTCCTGAGCTCCAGAACGTACACACCTGGAAAAAAATCTGTAATACTCGGTCTGACCCGAGCATTACACCAAAGTAACACCCGGGTCAGGCTGGAACCCAACGTGAGTAATCTCAACTAACATGGAATACAAAAGTATACAACTCATATAAAACCCGGGGTAACTCAAACAAATTTTACAAGTTCACAGTATGTTATAGACCTAACTAATTTCACACATCCATTCCCTAAGTACCAAAGCTTAGATTTAAATAGTCCAATTCCTTTAAATCATTTCACTCCAGCATATAGATTACACATATCAACCCATAAAATATTCGAAGTGGTTTCGGGTATTTCCTAATATCCGATCCCGACCTCTTCCAAATTATTCATACGAAATACACAACATTTCATATTAGAGGTATCAACTCATTCAAGCATCCAATACCCTTCAATCGTCCATACACAAGGCTTAATCGCATACAAGCCAATTCAATTTACTTCAGTTGAATTTCAATCCCCAATTACTTAGATTTTTTTTCATTAATTAATTTCCTGCCAATTAATTAATCAATTCTCCCCTATTTATTCATTTTAATTAATCATCCTGGATTAATTATCTTCCAATTTCATTCAAGTAATTATTTTTAATCCATTCCACGATATCAATTATTCTTAACCCAAAATAAATAAGAAATCTTAATTATTTCAAAATCTAATTAACTATATTAATTACATCAATCCTTAATATCTTATATTACTTAATTTCTCATAAGTCGCATATTCTGGATTTATCAACCTTAATTTACCAATCTTTAATTACACCATGAATTATATAAATTATTGATTTCCAATATATTTCAATTTGCCTATATCTAAATTAAGTATACTAATTAAACCACAATACTGCTCCTTTAAATAAATCAATTTCCTCTTAAATAATCATCTTAATTAATCTCTTGATTAATTACACAAAGTAATTATATTTTATTTTAATTTAATTAAGTAATTATTCATCAAACCATCCATTGATTATTCTGAACTAACTAAACTACATTAATTAACTTAATCCATAATTAATTAATTCCAACCCTTGAATACAAAATTAATTAACCCAAATTATTAATTAATTGAACTAATTAATTATTTATTCATTTTGATTACACTTCAAATTTAATGAACCAAAATTCATTAAGCCCTTAACAACATTAGGATGAAAACGTTCTCTTATTTATAACATTAAATCTAAACAATTTAAAAACCCGAACCCTTCGAGTCAACCACAATTAACTCATGATCAAATCAAAACGAAATCACCTCATCTTCCATAGCACATCCAATCAAGTTATTCATCCAACCAATTATTTAAATTTAACCATTCAAATTTAAATAGAGATCCAAAAGCATGAGATTCACTCACCTTTGCTGTTAATTGCAATCCCTTTCAATCTTGTCTTTGATTACGTCATAATTGTGACCTTGTAAAAAAACGTTTACAGTCTATTATCATTTGCACTAAACAATTACCACTTAATAGATTTAATTAACCAATAATGTAATTCAAATTATTTCCCTGTTAAATAAATAAATTATTATTACAATTGAATAAGCTAATTTAACAAATATATTTCCATTATTTTAAAAAAAAACAAATAGATAAAATAGGTATACATGTATTTCTAACTATATAGTAAAGAGTAAGCTATGTACCTTTTCTTTTCTTTTCTTTTTGTAAACACTACAGCACTTATTTTTTTTTTCATGCATATATTTAGTTTGACAAAATAACAAAGGAAAATACCTCACAGCCTTCCCTCAAATCCTGCCGCCGACCCAACTTCCTAAAAGAAGCTCCTGCGATTCGAAATCGCCACCGCTACTCCACTCGAGCCACCGCCTCGCGTTCGATCGTGACTGCAGTCGCTACACCCGCCTCACTCGCGATACCTTCAATCACCTGCGGCTGTAACCTCGAGCCTCGAACAAGCTTCACCCACATCGAAGCAGCCTCGCCCCAAAACAACCATCGCGCGCAGCGATTTACCCCAAATAACCGAAACCCTAAACCCCCCTTCGAGCAATCGCGACCCTGCCCCATCCTCCCCAGCTCGAGTTCGAGCTTGAATGCGCCCGCGTCGCCATGCTTCAGCCGTTCTATTATTTGTTTCTCTTTTTTTTTATTTGCGATTTTTCAAAGAAATAGAAGGGGACGGAAAGAAATAGGAATTGATCGAAGGATTCCTGATTATGCTTGGGTAAAAATCACTTTGGTTATTAATTATATTATATTATAAAACTCCCCAAAACGTCTCATTAATTGCCATTTAAAATTTCGAACTCCTCTTAAGCAATGTCGTTTGGTGATTACAAGGTTTTACCCGCCTTCCGAATACAATGGAACGTGCTTTGGAGGCGAGTTTGATCGTATGCGCGAGTTACATAAGTAAATGACCAATTTTCAATTAAATCGATTAAAATTGTTCTACGCGTTTCGAGCTGCCAGGGTTAAACGACAACTCCGATTGCTACGAAAATTGAAATCCGATAATAACTAACTATTACGGATCCAATGGAACTGGTTTCGTCGAATTCCGAGACTGTGCCTCGGAAGGCTATTTTTAAATTCCAATTTAAACGATATATTATTAAAATTGAACAAACTACCTTTAAATTAAATTTCAACCGTTCTATTATCTTCAGTATCCTCATTATAGATTTTACAAGCCTTCAAATTATTTTAAACAGGCTTAGAATCTCAAATTCAACAATTTACCCAATTTCAATTATATAATTCAATACTTTAATTATCTAATAAATATTAATATTTGAATTTCAAGCTAAAATTAACCTTTTAAATGTTAAAAATCAGTTTGTTATTCCATTTTAAATCGTTAAAATTTCTGGGTCGTCACATTCCTCCCCCCTTAAAAGAATTTCGTCCCCGAAATTACTAATTAGGAAGAATGGACCAATACCCGTTTATCCTTTTCTCAAAAAAAACCAACAGTTTTATCAACTTGCCACAATATCTTTTATTAAAGATTCACTATTATCTCAACCAACTTCTCAAAACCTTTCATAATTTCAAATCATATCCCTTTGTTCAATTATCTAAATTTCAATTTTAAATCCAATTTTGAATTATCAAAATTTTCTCAAAATTTTTCTAACTCTCTAAATTTCCGAAAAATTTCGCCAGCGTCTCCTTTGCGCGGCTAGCTCGGTACTACTACAAAAGGCCTCTACGGGCTCCCAAATTCCAAAAGAAAACAAAAGCCAAGTGGCTACATCAAAAACCCAATCCAATTGCATTCAGAAATTAAGATACATACCTTTTAGTCGGGCAATTTAAATTTATCTGTTGGAATCAAATCCAATTTTCTTTTCCCTTTATAATACCTGCATAACTTGTTTAGCAACAATATTCAATCGAAACTTTACAAATCAATTTATACATTCTCTTATATAGGTTTTCATATTTACTTCTATTCAAATTCGTTTTTTCCCGTTTTAATATGAATTCAACTTATTTCAATTTTGAACATTAAATTTTTATTTTCCATTTACAATTGAGTCTTATCATTTCCATCTACTAATCTATTTCAGTTTCATATTTAAAATCGTTTAATTGCTTAACAAAAATTTCTCAAAAATTTTCTAACTCCTAAAATTTCCGAAATTTTTTGGCAGAGTCCCCTTTGTACGGAGGAGCTTTTGCAATTTGACAAGAGATATAAATATATATACATCGACCCACACGGTCGGAAAAAGCAAAAACAGTTCATATTTCCTAATTTTATTGCGTAGGCGTACCTTATTTAGCATTTTAAGCAAGCAGCATATTAATTTAAACAATTAGTGCAATCCAAACCAGCCAAACGGCCTTCAGGTACCTGTACTTACTCAATTTAAATATGTAAGTATCATACATAGAAAATTTATTAGCATATCACTTACTTTCAATAGCTAAACACAAGTATTACATACACCACAAGTGCCAAACGCTTCCCATAAGCGATTTATATGATTTTTAAGCTTATTCAATTGCTTTCAATCAATTCATAAGCCATTTCATTCAATTTCAATGGTTTGCAAATCAATTTCTTGCATTCCATTGATTTTTAATTCAAACAAGCTTATATTCTCCTCAAATGATTCAAAATCAATTTCATTTAATCTCTATTGACTCATAGCATTTTAATTACTTTCATGTACGTCGAACGACAACCATTTTCATGCAATTTCGACGATATTCGTTTAATAGAGTATTTATTTCAGTTTATAACTACCTTAAATAAAGTTTCAATTTATTTCATATTTAATCCCATTTCATTACTAATTTATTCACCCACCATTCATTAGCTCGACACATTTCATTCTTGTATACTTCAAGTCATTCCCGAATTAAATTAATCCAAGCCTTTATTTAATGAGTTTCCACTCTTATTCGAAGCCAAGCTTCCATAAATATTAAACTTAAGTTAATTTACTTTAATTTATTCCAACATCAACTTAAGTTTACTTCTATTTGATTCTCATTTAATCAAATTTCATTAAACTCAGTTAGCCCACCATTTCATTTTAATTCACTTCCACAATTTATCAAAACAATATCCAAGCGTATACTTAACTCATTTATACTTCAAATAAATATGTCACCGAACTTAAGTTCAGTCTGATAATCCAATTTCAATCACAACCTTGATTTAGTTTTTTTATTCAATCAGACTTCATCCATTAATTATTTAACTCATTCAACCCGTTTTAAATATATAATTTGCTTACTTAATTCATTATCAAGTTTATTAATACAAGGCCATTCTCAATTTATTTCTATTCACTTGAGTTTTGTTTTGCAACTCAAACCATTTCTATCATAATCACTTCTCTTATATCCAATTTACTTGCAAATTTTTTTTATTAAATATTATTCAAATCACCCTTGAATTTTATTTGTAATTCAATCCATCACATTTTCAATCCAACTCTATTTATTTTTACATCTCCACTTATTTAATTCATTATCAAATCTAAGTCGAATTCTATCTACAAGTCTAATTCATTTCCAAACTCCATTATTAATTTACAATCCATTTATTTACCAAAGTCAAATTTTATTAACATACTCAATCACACAATTATTCAATCAATTAGCTTATTTCCAACTTCTAAATCATATTCGATTTTAATTACAAAATCACTTCATTAAAATTCCAGTTTGGATTTCCTTTTATTTCCCCAAAATTCCAACATCTTTATTTAAAAATTTTAGAAATGCTTTTAAATTCACTTCATACTATATAACTCTTTATAAAATACTTTTATAACTCGATGCCTCAGCCAGTCCATCTTTGTTCTCACAGAAATTCAGTCATACGTTGATCAGGCGTAGGACTGAAAATCTATAAGTACTTGGTAGACCCGTTTTCAACACCCAGTGAAAATTCTAGGAAAATAATTTTATTGTAATAGAGAAAATAGTTTTTGAAAATAGAGGAAATATCTTTGCTGAGGATGCTCTGGAAATCATCACCCCCATCCATGGTCGCAGTTAACCCGATGGTTACGTTGCCGTCCCGACAAAATCCACAGATAACTGTAGGCCTCCGCGCCCCTCGATTACACCATGGAACCCACGACAGATCGCAGCTACAACCGGGGTTACGTAGCCATCACAGCAAAAACCCATATAACTGTAGGCATCAGCGCCATCGAATTTCGCTGCCAAAAATGAAACTTCTCCACTCCACTTGACCATAGATCGCAGTCTACCGATGTTGCGTTGCCTTTCCGGCAAAATCAAGTGTAAACCGTTGACACTCATCCTCCACACGATTTTCGCTATGGTCCCCAAAGTAGATCGCAGCGACATCGAATTACACTGTCATCACAGCATAACCCAAATGTCTCTGTAGGCATCAATGCCATCGACTTACGCTACCCAATAATCCTTAGGAACTAGTTTTGTCCGGACTCCTCACAGGATCAACTTCAGAACCCCCCTTGGGGCTCAAGGCAGCACCACCCGGTGGCACTCCTGAGAAGTTCATTTCAAGGGAGCGCCTTTTTTCCTGAGAGCCATCATCAAAATATTTTATACTATACACATATAGTATCTTCAAATCATACACCTATTATGATATTATACAAAGCTCCTTTACACAAAATCGATTATCCCAAAATCGATAATTCTCAAACTAGGCTTTCCAAATTCAATATTGATTTTACCCAAAATCAAAAGCCTTTCCAAATCCAAAGGTTCTCAAAACCTTTTCCAAATTCCTCATAAGATCCTTTATATATATTCAGATATATAAAATTTTACAACTTTGGATCATTTCAAACTTGTATAAAATCCCTTTTTATACTTTAAACACTTCCAAAATACTTTTTTTTTCCAACAATAGATTTAACAAAGGGGTTTCATCTTAAATAAAACAAAGATATATAACCTTGTTTATTCAAAATCAAATATTCCAATTTGATTACTCTTTTCTATCAATTTCTTTTTGATTAACTTATCCACCTTTACATTAATTCCCATTTGGATTATCACTTCAATTCCTATCTCAGTTGGGTATTAAATCCATAACAGTTTGAATTCCGACCAGTTTATTTAGAAAATAGCTTGAAAAATTGAAAAACAAATAAGTAGTTGGAAAATAATTACTAGTTTGTAAAATAGTTAGAAAATAGTTAACTAATCGTAGAATAGTTGAAAATAGCTGAATAGTTTCAGAAATTTTAGATAATTGTAAAATAGTTGTAAAATAGTAATTAATTTGTAACATAGTTGAAAAATAGTAATTAGTTTAGAAAATAGTTGAAAAAGGGTTAAATAGCTTCAAAAATAATTGTAAAACAAGGATATAAAATAATTTGGCTTTAAGAAAGAAAGGTTGTACATATTTAATAGCTTAGAAAAATAAGTTTACATCAAAACAATTTATATTGAAAATAGTCAAGAGCCAACTGTTCACTCCCCAACAATTCAATTTAAATCTCCATTTAAATTGATCCAATTCCAATTCAAATAACTCCAAATTCCATTAGACATGATTAATTCCCAATTCAAGTTGAATCAATCTTGATTCCTTCCCCAATTTAAATCAAATTCTAGTTGATTTTAATCCTGTTCAATTTTAATTATAATTTCATATTATTCCAATCAATTTGCATTATTATCAATTTAATTTCAGAATCCAAATCACTTCAATTTAATCCAATCCAATTTCCCATTAAATTTTTTTAAACTTATACATCTTCAATCACTAATCCAATTACTTCAAACCAAATTCAATTTTGAACTAATTCAATTCAATCTTGAATTTAAACTATCTCGAATTATAGAAATTCGAGTTAAATTCTCAAAGGTTGGTTTAACTCTTTAAACCAAATTAACCTTTAAATCAAAGTGTTTAATCATTTTAATTTCTGAGCCCAATTTCTCAAAATTCTCATTTTAAACTATTTTTACTTATGTATTTCCAGTTTTATTTTATTTTAAAATTTTAAAACTTTAATTTATTATTCAATTTAATTTTCCAGTTTGAAGCCAGTTCTTAAACAAGTTTATTTTACAATTCAATTATTTAAACCTATTTTATTTTATTTATACAATTCCATTCTCAATTTAAAGATTTTTATTAACAATAGGATAATATTATCCAATTTATTTTAAAATGTCCATCCATTTTCAAATTTTTAAATCTCAAACCCGATTTGAGATCACACAAACTACTAATTCAAATTAACCATTTAACTTTCCAAGTTAAATTCCAATTTCATCTTGAAATTTCCAATTCTGGTTGCTTTTTCTACCCTTATTTAACTTTCCCAAAGTTAAATTCCAATTTACTTAATCCAATCAACCTTACTCGAATTCGAATTCTCACTTCAAGTTTCAAAATTCTTTCCCTCTTATAAGTTCAAACTTATATCACTTTAGGTTTTTACATCACACTTAGGGAAAAATCAAACCTCAACCTCTTAGAGTTTACTTCAAATTATCTTTGATATCATGTACATCCATACATATTTATTTCTTGGCCCTCCCAGCCATGTTTTACACTTTTAAACCACCTTTGGTTTTAAATTCAAATAAATTTTCAAATAACCCATTGTTTGCAATAAGTCCCAATTATCCAACTAATACTTTATTTACTATTATTATTATTATTTTTCATTTCTTTGAAACAAAATTTTCAAATTCTGGGACCAGATTTAGAATTTCATTTCAACCCATTAATTTTTTAATTTGGTTGTATTTTTATTTTTACTTAATTAAATTCTAGTTCTAGACTTCAGTTTGGTTGTATTATATTACTTCAAAATTTTAATTTTCAATAATTAACAACCAATCACCTTAATATTTATTAGAAGGAAATATTGCTTTATATATATCAAATATAATTTATATAAAATCATTTAAAATCTTTATATAAGAAAATAACAAGTACGCGCTCATATATATACACTCAACTCATTCTAGAGTACTACAGACTCTCTTAAATGAGTGATCCCCACCAGGGCCAAGGTTCTCGCTTAACCTTCCAACTCTGATACCAACTGTAACAACCCGAAATTTTCGAGCCCGAAAATTCCAAATAGTTATGAAAAAGAAGAAAGAGATAGAAGAAGAAGAACAGAACACCAAACATCTCACATTCGCAGTGGATAAGTATAATAATAAATAATAACAGTTTACAAAAGGATATTATAACTGTCGGTTACATTTAATATACATCAGAGTTTCACATAATATACAGTCATTGAATATTTACAATTATCATGTCTCAAATAATCAATAATATAAATACAATGGAAATACTCCATACGCTATTGCATCTAACTCGCCTCCTGAGCTCCAGAACGTACACACCTGGAAAAAAAATCTGTAATACTCGGTCTGACCCGAGCATTACACTAAAGTAACACCCGGGTCAGGCTGGAACCCAGCGTGAGTAATCTCAACTAACATGGAATACAAAAGTATACAACTCATATAAAACCCGGGGTAACTCAAACAAATTTTACAAGTTCACAGTATGTTATAGACCTAACTAATTTCACACATCCATTCCCTAAGTACCAAAGCTTAGATTTAAATAGTCCAGTTCCTTTAAATCATTTCACTCCAGCATATAGATTACACATATCAACCCATAAAATATTCGAAGTGGTTTCGGGTATTTCCCAATACCCGATCCCGACCTCTTCCAAATTATTCATATGAAATACACAACATTTCATATTAGAGGTATCAACTCATTCAAGCATCCGATACCCTTTAATTGTCCATACACAAGGCTTAATTGCATACAAGCCAATTCAATTTACTTCAGTTGAATTTCAATCCTCAATTACTTAGATTTTTTTTCATTAATTAATTTCCAAGCCAATTAATTAATCAATTCTCCCCTATTCATTCATTTTAATTAATCATCCTGGATTAATTATCTTCCAATTTCATTTAAGTAATTATCTTTAATCCATTCCACGATATCAATTATTCTTAACCCAAAATAAATAAGAAATCTTAATTATTTCAAAATCTAATTAACTATATTAATTACATCAATCCTTAATATCTTATATTACTTAATTTCTCATAAGTCGCATATTCTGGATTTATCAATCTTAATTTACCAATCTTTAATTACACCATTAATTATATAAATTATTGATTTCCAATATATTTCAATTTGCATATATCTAAATTAAGTATACTAATTAAACCACAATACTGCTCCTTTAAATAAATCAATTTCCTCTTAAATAATCATCTTAATTAATCTCTTGATTAATTACACAAAGTAATTATATTTTATTTTAATTTAATTAAGTAATTATTCATCAAACCATCCATTGATTATTCTGAACTAATTAGACTACATTAGTTAACTTAATCCATAATTAATTAATTCCAACCCTTGAATACAAAATTAATTAACCCAAATTATTAATTAATTGAACTAATTAGTTATTTATTCATTTTGATTACACTTCAAATTTAATGAACCAAAATTCATTAAGCCCTTAACAACATTAGGATGAAAACGTTCTCTTATTTATAACATTAAATCTAAACAATTTAAAAACCCGAACCCTTCGAGTCAACCACAATTAACTCGTGATCAAATCAAAACAAAATCACCTCATCTTCCATAGCACATCCAATCAAGTTATTCATCCAACCAATTATTTAAATTTAACCATTCAAATTTAAATAGAGATCCAAAAGCATGAGATTCACTCACCTTTGCTGTTAGTTGCAATCCCTTTCAATCTTGTCTTTGATTACGTCATAATTGTGACCTTGTAAAAAAACGTTTACAGTCTATTATCATTTGCACTAAACAATTACCATTTAATAGATTTAATTAACCAATAATGTAATTCAAATTATTTCCCTGTTAAATAAATAAATTATTATTACAATTGAATAAGCTAATTTAACAAATATATTTCCATTATTTTAAAATCAAACAAATAGATAATATAGGTATACATGTATTTCTAACTATATAGTAAAGAGTAAGCTATGTACCTTTTCTTTTCTTTTCTTTTTATAAACACTACAGCACTTAAATTTTTTTCTTTTTTCATGCATATATTTAGTTTGACAAAATAACAAAGGAAAATACCTCACAGCCTTCCCTCAAATCCTACCGCCGACCCAATTTCCTAAAAGAAGCTCCTGCGATTCGAAATCGCCACCGCTACTCCACTCGAGCCACCGCCTCGCGTTCGATCGTGACTGCAGTCGCTACACCCGCCTCACTCGCGATACCTTCAATCACCTGCGGCTGCAACCTCGAGCCTCGAACAAGCTTCACCCACATCGAAGCAGCCTCACCCCAAAACAACCATCGCGCGCAGCAATTTACCCCAAATAACCGAAACCCTAAACCCCCCCTTCGAGTAATCGCGACCCTGCCCCATCCTCCCCAGCTCGAGTTCGAGCTTGAATGCGCCCGCGTCGCCATGCTTCAGCCGTTCTATTATTTGTTTCTCTTTTTTTTATTTGCGGTTTTTCAGAGAAATAGAAGGGGACGGAAAGAAATAGGAATTGATCGAAGGATTCCTAAATACGCTTGGGTAAAAATATCTTTGGTTATTAATTATATTATATTATAAAACTCCCCAAAACATCTCATTAATTGCCGTTTAAAATTTCGAACTCCTCTTAAGCAATGTCGTTAGGTGATTACAAGGTTTTACCCGCGTTTCGAATACAATGGAACGTGCTTCGGAGGCGAGTTTGATCGTATGCGCGAGTTACAGAAGTAAATGACCAATTTTAAATTAAATCGATTAAAATTTTTCTACGCGTTTCGAGCTGCCAGGGTTAAACGACAACTTCGATTGCTACGAAAATTGAAATCCGATAATAACTAACTATTACGGATCCAATGGAACTGGTTTCGTCGAATTCCGAGACTGTGCCTCGGAAGGCTATTTTTAAATTCTAATTTAAACGATATATTATTAAAATTGAACAAATTACCTTTAAATTAAATTTCAACCGTTCTATTATCTTCAGTATCCTCATTATAGATTTTACAAGCCTTCAAATTATTTTAAACAGGCTTAGAATCTCAAATTCAACAATTTACCCAATTTCAATTATATAATTCAATACTTTAATTATCTAATAAATATTAATATTTGGATTTCAAGCTAAAATTAACATTTTAAATGTTAAAAATCAATTTGTTATTCCATTTTAAATCGTTAAAATTTCTGGGTCGTCACACTAAACCCCTTCAATCTAGGGGTAATGAAGCTCTGTAATTATATAGATTCAACATAATTTAATAATCTATGCTCTCTTTTTGTGCTTAATGACAATGCTTGAAGTGGTTTAGCTTGTTGTTTTTCTTTGAAGTTGATAGCCTATATTGTTGACAACAAATAGGCTATGCTTAAATAATCACAAACAATAATTACCTCTTCATCTACGTATGACTATGGTGATGAAGTGAATGTTGAAATCAAAATTTGGTGGTCTGTATTTCTAATTCATAGTTAATAGGCCATAATTAAAATATATTTTATTTTCAACTTTGTTGTCGGTTTTCATATGAGTTTTTAAGTGGTTTAAGGGGTGTGTTATAGTTTGATGGTTTTTGTTGAACTAATTAATAGCACAAATATGCCATACTTATGATAAGCACATCAATTAAACTAATTAATGACCAAAAAAGAGAGATCATAATTTCATGTTATGTTTATTTATATGATCTAGAGAATGGATATTACCTCTAATTGTCTTTCTACTCTCATATTCTTATCAATTTCTTTTTTTCATTTTCTTACATTTTTAGTCAATACTCTCAATCTTGGTTTAATTTGATTGAATAGAAATTTAGAATCTAATAATTCCCTGAAGATCGACCCATACTCGCCACGTACTAACTTTTGTACGCCGTACGTTTGCGGTTTTTTATTATAAATTCGTTCAGCGGATTTCTAACTCGATAGAATCCCGTCGAAGAACAATTATTTTGTTCCAAATTATTAATTTATCTTTAAAATTTCAAAATAACTAAATTAATTACCAAATTAATATTTATCACTTCTTTCAAAATTCTTTTAATTACATACAAAATAAATCTTATCTAATTTTCAAATCATTTCCATAATTTCACAACTTAATATATTAAAACTCATTTAATTTATTAATCATTGTTATCAAACTTCCAATTTATTGCTTTTAGACAATGGGTTGTTGTAGACTTTCCCTGGATAACCTTAACTAGCTAGTTAAATTCTAGCTTAGCTACACCATTTATTAATTAATAAGTAAATAATAAACATACTTGACCTATGTGCATATGAAAATAACTCAAAATAAGTCTGTTCCATATGCTTTTGTGTCTCCTGGGTATAATCCGATGGATTGTCAGACCACTATACCTTCAAAAAAGGAACCTTCTTACTTCTGAGCTGCCTAACTTCTAAGTCCACTATTAGAATAGGATGTTACACATAAATCAGATCAAGGTAATCTTAAGCTCTAGTATGTCTCTTGACTCCACTACAATCTTTGAACCCAAAAGTCACTTGCTCAATTGGGTAATATGAAAGACAATATGTAATCCCAAAAAGTGATCTAGAAGTGGAACTGTATATGCAACTCTTCCAATAGATTCAGTAATCGGATACATGCCAACATAGTGAGGTGCTAGCTTACCCAATTTACCGAATCTCATGACTCCCTTCAATTGAGATATTTTCACACAAACAAGATCTCCAACTTCAAATTCTATCTCATTCCTTTTTCAATTGCATAAGTCTTATGATGATTCTGGGCCTCTTCCATTCTTTATTTAATCAACTCAATCTTCTAATATGATTCTTTGATTGAATTTGGATCCAATAGAAATTTGTCTCCAGTTTCAAGCAAACAAGGATGGTAATAGATATGATATACCCTATAAGGCTTCAAAAATTGCTATTTTGATGCTAGATTGATAGCTGTTATTATAGGGAAATTCTATAAAACAAAGATGGTCTTCCCACCTACCTCCAAAATCAAGTACACGTGCTCTAAGAAAATATTCAAGAATTTGATTATGACAACCGTCCTATACTACCAGTACCCAAACATATCAACTATATAGTGTGCTATAGTCAGTACCCGATCGAAGTAGGAAAATCGTCAAGGCTATAAAATAAAGTAAAACAGTCATAGAACCTACCGTATATCTCACAGCGCGTTGAGTACAATATAATAGCAAACATCTCACATATAAAACAGACGAGACAGTAATAACTAAATGTAGCACAAAAATCAGAGTGCGCAGATCCATACAGTACATAACATAAGTGATAGAGTCAAATATCAAATAATAACACATAAATAAACTTTCTCTAGATAATAAAGGCACTAGCAAGCTCTATAGTGCTATGAAGTAGAATAGAGAATCATAATAAGTAAATGTAGTAATATGAGCGTATGACCTATTTGTCCTCTATCCAGCTCCATGTGCTCATCAGATCTGATATCCATGATCTACTCATTTAAGAGTACCCAGAATAATAGGAAACAAAGCATAAAATCCTAAGTCAAACAATAATCTGGTGTGAGTGGTAGAGAATCTCAAATACTATAAAGTCGATATACTAAGACAAATGGCATGGAAAATCATACCCAACATGTCCCTGCATATATAGAATTAGCACATAACACAGACTATATACTGCTCTACATTGTGATCATCATGGTATACTATGCATCAAAGTACTAAGGGGTGTCTAGATATCTACATCGATAATATCTGCATCGTGTGACATCCCCAGGGTGATAAGCAAACATAGCATCCATCATCTATCCTCACATTAACTCATTCAGTGCGTAAGATATATGATACTCGTATGGCCCCATCGCATAGTCAAGGACTACTCAATGTCCAAGTTTCTCAGTACTCAAATTGATGCCACTCAGTAGGTCAAGAACTAGACTGCCATCGCACTCAGTCTAGGGTAAAATGGATCGAAACATCATGTGATCCGAGGCACATCGCACTCCTACATAAGCATCCTCACTTCCCATGCTTAAAGAGTACACTTCGAAACCTATGAATATCAACGTTCCCTTTGCACACGTCATTCATAGCAGAGCACATCCTAGAACTATTCTCGCTACTCCCTTCGGAAGTTGGGGTGGTTAGGACTATTATAGACAACCATCATTAGTCGTAGAATATAATTATTCGTCATGTAACCTTCCACCAACAATTTCCTTAATCTGACTCGTAGTCACCTACTTTGCATCTCAAAGTACAGTTATCCATTGTCAAAGCCATCACTTCCCATTATGGAATCGTCATCGTCGAATCATGCATCGTCGTCATCGAAAATTGTCATCGAACACCATTGCTTGGTACCGACCCAAGATTTAGACAAAAATTGTTGCAATTTGGCTTGAAGTAGAAGCCAAAATGAAATCAAACCATCCCTAAGTTGAGTCGGATCAAGAATATGAATGTCTTTTACTCAATACATATGCAACTGAATTCCCATTCCTAGGTGTATATGCAATATTAAAGTCTTCGAAGGCTAGAAACTCTAACCATCGTTACTGACAAAGGATAAGGTTCTTCAGCAAAAAGAGGTTCTTTAATGATTTATGGTCGATAAATAACTTGAACCTCTCTCCTAAAAGATACTGCCTCTAAATCTTCAATGTAAACACAATCGCTGTTATTCTAAATCATCTGTCTGGTATTCCTTCTTATATGGCATCAGTTATCAACTAGCATATGCAAAAACTTTTCCTTCCAGCATCAATACTATGCCCAATCCGGTAAAACATCAGTGGTTATCATTATATCTTCATTCCCACTCAGAACGATCAATGCTAGTGAACTCATCAACTTTTCAGACTCACGAATGCATGTTCACATCTCGCATCCCAAATAAAAATCCAATTCTTTTCTATCAATCGAGTAAACAGTTTCGCCACCTTAGAGAAATCCTAGATAAGTCAGTTATAATATTCATCTAACCCCAAGAAACTTCTCACATCTATATTTTTTTGGGTATAGCCCAAACTTGGACAGTTGCCACTTTTGTAGGATCCACGGCAATGCCCTGCTCAGAAGCAATGTGACAAAGAATCACATTTCCCCTTCAAAAGTGACACTTAGAAAACTTTGGTACCGGCCAGTGCTCTCTCAACACCTCAAGTACGAAACTTAAATGTGACTTATATTCATCCTCTGTCCATGAGTAGATGAGAATATCATCGATGAACATAAGAACAAATTTATTTAGCTGACCCTAAAAACACAGTTCAAGATTTCAACAAAGTATGTTGTAGCATTAGTTAGCTTGACTAGCACAAAAACCACTTATAGAAACCTAACAATGTATGAAATGCTATAATCGACACACTCTCCTTTGCTACTCTTAGTTGGCGAAATCCTGTCACAAGATCCAATTGAGAGAGTACCCTAGCACCACGAAGCTAATCGAACAAGTCATTAACACATGGTGGTGGGTACTTGTTCTTCCTTGTTATTCATTCAGATCATGGTAGTTGACGCATAGTTTATGGTAACCATCTGCCTTCATGGTACAGACTACAAGCACTCCCCTCTTACAAATACTTCTTCGAATAAACCCTTGTCGCAATAGGTCATTTGCATACACCTCGAGCTCATGTTGCTCTCTATGTGCCATCGTTCTCAAAGGCATGACTATCGGTCTGGCATCTTTAACTAAATCAATATGGAACTCGGTCTCTGTGTGTGGCGAAAGTCTGGTCACCTCCCCGATTACGTTCGGATACACCCAAGCGATAGGAGTTGATAACAACTCATCGTATGTGATATCGAGTGAATATAGAAAGCTAACAATTACCTCATCATCTAGTAGGCAACCTAACGCTAATGTTCGCCCATCGCTTATCCCTATCATTACTAATGACTTCTCATAGTCCACCATCACTCCGTATCATAGAACTGGACAATAACCAGAATAATACCAAACCCCGCAAAACTCAAAACAAAGCAATCATAATCAAAAGAACATCCATGACTTGATAGGACCAAATCACGACAAACCATACATAGGCTAGTGGAGCCTCCAACAGGGTTTGTTACAATCAAAGATCGATCAACAATTTTGGGTCTCAGTCCCAATCTATCTACCAGATCGCTAAATATAAATGAACATGAAGCCTTGGTTCAAACAAAACATGTATGTGACATCATAAATGAAAGCATACCCTCAATAACGATGCTCTTTCCTTCTCTTTTCCTTATAAAGCACTCTACAATGTCAAGACAGTGTTAAGACAAGCTTTCACCAACTAGGTCTGCTTAGGAAGCTCTGGACAACCCTACTTGAGATGTCCAAACTTATTACAGACAAAACACTTCTTCTTCTAAGCTTTGTAGTTTCTAATAAAATGACCCTTAGCAAATTGGTCCGCTTTTGATCTTCTTCTTTTGATCTTCCTTGTTATGAAGCTACTTCCTCTTGTTGTTACTCCATTTGCCTCCCCACCCGATTGTGGCTTTGTCTCTTCTTTAGGAACAATTGCTTTTGATTTTAGATATAGACTTTCATGCCTTAGAGCCTTCCGACCATCATCTCCAAAGTCTTGTTAATGTGGCCCATGAGTCGCTCTCCTAAGTAGTTGTCTGAGCCAATAATAAACTTCTCATTCTTCTTTAATGGAATGTCGACAAAGGACATCCCATATTTCGACAATGTGTCGAACTCAACAACATACTCAAAGATTGTCACATCCCTATGCTTTGGATCCGTGAACTTATGGAATAAAACCTTCCTCTCAGTTGTAGGAATAATTTTTTCCTTGAATTTGGCTTCGAACTATCCCAAGTGAACTAATCGTAGAAAGTAGCGGCCCTCACTACATTTCACCATTTCATGGCTCACCTTTAAAGCTATCGGGAAGCTAATCTTCTTTTAATAACATCATCTATCTCTAAGTCATCGAAAATCCTCTAGTAGGTATCAAGCCAATCATGTACTTCCATCTCTAACTTCATTCCTTGGAATGGTTCACCGCCTAGACTATCAAAGCCTTTGTTCAGCATAGCAAAATTAGCTCTGGGCGCCTACACTGAAGCACCACCATCGGTAGCAAAATTTGAAGCAGCTACTTGAGCATTCTTCTGCATGTTCTACATCATGGTATTGTACATCGTTTATAGGCCGGGATTAGCAGCTCCTTGAACCGGCTGCTTCTTTGACTCTGGAGACGGAGTTCCTAACAGCATTCCTTATTTGACGACTCATCCTTGAATCTATAATAAGGACGATTAGTATCTCTATAGGGAATTCTTCTTAAGTAGTACTCGTGTGTGTAGCGCGACTTCATACTATGTATATATACTACTATATAGTTTTGAAAACCAAAATATAACAAATATGCACTCTCGCATATATATACTCTTAGTCCAGTATTGGGTGAGAACTCCTACCCTATCACTACTGAACCATGGTATCCCATAGGTTAAACTACGCAACCTAACCTATGATACCAAATGTGACGACCGCTCCACATCACCGACACCCAAACTTATCAACTATATAGTGTGCTGTAGTCGGTGACCGGTCGATGTAGAACATTCACCAAGGTTGTAATGTAAAGTAAAACAGTCATAAAACTTGTCGCATGTCTCACAACGCATCAAATAAAGTATAATAGAAAACATCTCAGATATAAAATAGCCCAGATAGTAATAACTGAAAGAACCATAGAAATCAGAGTACGCAAATCCATATAGTATACAACATAAGTGATAGAGTTATAAATCAAATAATAACTCATAAATAAACAGTCTTTATATAATTAACACTCTAGCAAGCTCCATAGTGCTGAGTAGTAGAATAGTAAATCATAATAAGTAAATGTTGTAATACGAGTGTATGACCTCCTGCAAATCCTCTGTCCAGCTCTGCTTGCTTACCATACCTAATATTCCTAGTCTACTCATTTAAGATTACCGAGAATAATAGGAAGCAAAGCATAAAGTCCAGAGTTAGACAATATCTATTGTGAGCGATAGAAAGTCTCAAATACTATAAAATCGATATACAAGGACAAATGGAATTGAAAATCATACCTGACGTGTCTCTACATCCAAAGGGTTAGCATAAAACATAGAATATATACTACTCTACATTGTAATCATCATAGTGCACTATACATCAAAAGTACTTAGTGGTGCCTAGAGTATCTGCATCGTCAGTTATCCCTATGGCGATAAACAATTAAGCAAACATAACATCCATCATCCATCCTCAAATTCACTCATTGAGTGCATGGAATATGTAACATTCCCCATTTTGTGGCTTAAAACTAACCACTACAGATGCTTCAATCATCTATACTATTAATTTTCGGTGACAAAATGCGGTCATATTAATGTATCATAAGATCAAAAGCACAAGAATATGAAATAATTTTAGACATAATTTCAAAGCAAACTTTCACATTTCCTTTCAAATTCATAATTAAATACTCAGTACATAATCCCAAATATTGCCCAAATTTAGATAAAATATAATTATTTCAAATACTCCAAGAGTGACATATAAAGATGTCACTTGGTTTATTGGAGTTACCAATAGACGGTTATAACTTCTATCTTTACAAACACTTCAACAAAATAACTTCAAGACAATGGACTAATAATATAGATAGACCCTACATAGCTAGCTTTGCCTTCCGCACATCTTTGGAAGCTTTATTTTCCAAAAACAATTTAACCTGTAAACCCTTACTCCTGACCTACTCAAATCCAATTTTGAGCACACGGGAATTTAAGAAGAAGACATAAACTTCGAGCCAGACAAAAAGCCTGGTGTGAATAATATTATGCCATCATGGTTTTATAGATATCTAGTTGGACCATGCCGTCGAGCGAAATGAGTTTTCCTCTCACTAATATCTGTTTTAAACTATAACTTTTGCAAATACATTCCTACAACCGCAACGGTTATATACATGATACAAATGATCATGTGCATGCATATTACATGGGTAATCATGATTATTTGTCAAATTTGTAGACTATCCATCCTAATATTTAGTTTTCACAATGTAAGGACCAACCTACATGGCTGACTCAGGCCAACCAGTTATACCAAATTTCCCAATTGACGGTTAGAAGAAAACTGGATGGTCTGTCTAAATACACGTATCCTTTTGTTTACCCGACTATCGGTCAATCTCATAGTTTTTCTATGCTTATTATGAACCTAAAGGTTTCGCATGCCAACCTATAATCTATCTTATCTTTATGTATTTCTTTCTGCGCGTAAACCTACTATTAGTCTTACACTTGGCAAAGCGCTACACACTGGAATTTTGGACTTATATCAGCTAGGGGCTAACAGTGAAGTATAGGCATTACTCTGCACCATTCCCATTGGGTTTTCTAATCTCTGGTCAAATTTATCTTCTCATAATTTATCCAAAAGTGACAAAAGTAATCATTCTTTAGTAAAACTCTGGGATTAATACCTTTTTATATTTCCCTTAAATCAATTTCTTTATAAATGATTTAACCCTTGAAATCATATTTGAAACAACGAAAATTGTGGCCCTTTACTTTATCCCAAAATATTATGCCATTGTATATGTATATATATGCTTTATAAACTATTAATGAATCTCGAAATCACTTGGAAGTTATCTCACTTTGAAACATAAGCTATATAGCCAAATTTAATAAATCTATTAAATGGTTAAGGTCGGCGTCAATCTTGCCAATAGAGTCATCGCACCTCTTTAGTACAAAATATGTCAAAGTCTTTGATTTACAAATTACAAGATTGTTTAGTCGAAACTAACTACTTTGTGTAGCATATTATAAAATCTAAGAAGATACTCGACGACGTTGATGAGTTTCGACACCAATGCCTTAACAAAAATAGCGGTATCACTAGGGCCGAAGTGATAACAAGGGGCAATCTAGCGTTCTTTGAAAATAGGTTACAAGGAATAAACGCGACAACCATTTAAAGTAAAAGTGATAAAACACGATAGCATTGCATTTTAGAGTCATTATCAAAATATGCGGTATCATTATCGCTGCTATAAGTTACTTCAACAATAATAGGGTCAACGATGTTGAAGACATATATAAAAACACGAAACTTAAACCTATTACGTAGTTTCATAAATTAATTCAAATACTTATCAAAAAGCATATATGCATTCAATCCTTTAAAACGTGCATAATAACAACAAACCATTTGGATTTATACTTAAAACCGAAAATAGCAATTAAAACATGAGATGCATAACTATTATTTACCTTGAATGGTTTAGTAAGGTTGAGATTTTTATTTGATTCGATTCAATTCCCCTAAGCTTCAATCTTGCTTTTTTAACCTTTCTTCTCTTGAATCACCTTGGTGATGGTCGGCCTTTGCTTGCTTTATTTTTGTTTTTGTGTGAATGAAGTTTGGTAGGAAATGAGAATGAGAGTATGTATTAAGGAAATATGCTCTTTCCCATTTTTTCCTCTTGTATCCTCCTTCTTATTAATGTTCTAATTAATCTCATTAATCAATTAAGGTTTGACACATGTTAATCAAAGATAGGGGTGTTATAGACTCTCCTCCTTAAAGAATATCATCCTCGAAACTACGATAAGGTTCACATATCAACTATATAAGCTTAGATTTAAAATGTACCATCAAACTATTCAGGATAAGTGTCTCTAATCCTATCCTTGTCTCCCAAGTACATTCCCTCTCGTCGTCACTCCATTGGACTTCTACTAATTTAACTATCTTGTTTTATAGCTTCTTCTCATCCTTAGGCACTATACGAACTGGATGTCTAACTATGGTTATGCCTGCTTCCATACTATATCTACTAATGCAGTTGGAGCTATAGTAGTCTCTGGATCTCGAACACACTTCCTCATATGAGAAACATGAAAAACATTATGGACTCCTGCTTAACTATTCGGTAGCTTTATCCTATAAGCGTAATTCCCGATTCTTTCGGTGACAGGAAATAGTCCGATGAATCTAGGTGCTAATTTCCTTGACTTTCTGAATCTTATTACACCCTTCATCGGTGATACTTTGATGAAAACATGATCTATAACTGAGAATTCTAAGTTTTTTAATTTCTTATTTGCACAACTTTTCTATCTAAATCGAGCTTCCTTCTTTTCAGCTCGAATCTACTCAATCATTTCTACGAATTCTCTTACTAAATTTGGACCAAGAACTAATCTATCTCTGCTGTCTAACCAACATATTTGAGATTTGCACGGTCTCCTATACAAAGCTTCAAAACGTCTCATCCCTACACTAGTTTGATATCTATTATTATAAGAAAACTCGACTAAATGTAGATAGTCTTCCCATGATCCTCTAAAATTTAGCACATTAGCTTTTAAAAAATCCTCCAAGACTTTGTTAACTCTTTCCGTTTGCCCATCGATCTATGGATGTTAAGCGGTACTCATCTTGAGCTTGGCACATAAAACTTCTTGTAGATTCTTCCAGAATTCACTAGTAAATAAAAGAGTCTTTGTCATTGAGTACACTACTAGGAACTCCATGCAGTCTAACTATATTCTTCATGAAGAACTTGGCTAAAACATGCTTTGCCCTCATTTGACTTAATAGGAATAATGTGTGCACTCTTAGTCAAGTTGTTCACTAATCCCAAGTGCTTTCATTTCCCCAATTCGACCTAAGCAATCTGTTAATGAAATCCACAGATACAGAATTTCATTTCCATACTGATATGTCTAAGGGTTGAATCAATCCATTAGGCTTCTGATGTTCGGTTTTTACTTGCTAGCAATTCAGATACTATTTTACCCATAAGCCTACATCCCTTTTCATACCCTCCCAGAACAAACTCCTTTTCATATCCTGATACATCTTAGTTTCTTCAATATGAATAATAAACTTCAATCGAAAACATTCCCTAAATACTTCTTTTCTTAGGCCACTGGCATCGGGAACACACAATCTTTCCTTCTTTCTCAATAATCCATTCCGATCAAGATAAATATCCTTCAAATCATCAATCTCAGTTCCATCTTCTATTCTTCTAACTCTTTCAGTTAGAAATGGATCATCTCATTGATTAGAAGCAATTCTTTCAAAAAGCACCGGTTAAGTTTCCAAGCAAGATAAGCTTGCAGCACTATGACTAGAACTAGCATCGATCTTAACTGCACACTACAAGTTGTTAACGCTTCCAATCTTCCCACCACAACATCATTGATAACATTACATTTTGAGGTTTCCTACTAAGTGCATCTGCAACTTTATTTCCTTTCCCTAGTGTGTACTTAATTCCAAAATCATAAGCAACTATAAAATCCAAACATCACTACTGTTTCATATTCAACTCCTTTTGAGAGAACAAGTATCTTAGCTACCTGTAATTCGTATATAACTCGAATCATTATCTCAAAAGATAGTGTCTCCACACCTTCAAAGAAAATATTATGGCAACCGACTTTAAATCATGTGTCAGATATCTAACTTAATCCGATCTAAGCTGTCGTGAAGTATAGGCAATCACTTTACCCCTCTACATTAACACAGCTCTTAATCCTATTCTACATCCAACAGTATACACCACCAAATCTTGATTTCCATCTTGAATAACTAACACGAATGCATTGGTCAATAAATGTTTCAGCTTTTGGAATGCCTTCTCACATTTATCGGTCCAAACATACTTCACGTCCTTCCTTATTAGTTTAGTCATTGGTGCTGCTATAGGAGAGAAATCCTTGATAAGCCTCCGGTAATAATGAGCTAATCCAAGAAAAATCTTTATCTCGGTCACTATCTCAGGCCTCTTCCAATTATTAAGTGCTTCAATCTTAATAGCCAAGGAACTTCACTTCTCTCTTCCAAAATGACACTTAAAAAACTTTGCTTTTAACCGATGTTGCCTAAATGTCTCAAGCACTATCCTAAGATTAACTTCATGATCTCTTTCATGCTAAGAATATATCAAAATGTCGTCTATAAATAACAACATGAATCTATTTAAATGCTCTCGAAAGATTCGGTTCACCAAATCTACAAAGAAAGCAAGCGTATTTATTTATTTGAATGGCATAACTAACCACTCATACGAACCATATCTTGTTCGAAATGCCATCAGAGGAATATTGCCTTTCGCCACTCTAAATTAATGAACCTTATCGTCAAATATAATTGATAAAATACCTTGGCACCACTCAATTGATCAAATGAGTCGTTGATTCTCGACAAAGGATATCGGTTCTTTATCATCGTTTCATTCAAGTTACAATAATTGATACACATCCTTAATGACCTATCTAATTTCTTCATGAATATACGGCCGCTTCCCCAGGCGAATTGCTTGGTCTAGTAAAACATTTTCCTTCAAATTTCACCAGCTGCACTCCATCATGGTAGGTGTCATTCTGCTAGGCGTCTACTTACGGTTTTAGCTTCAGGTACAAGATCTATTTGAAAATCAATAGCTCGTTTTTGAAGTAGTTCTATAACTGGCTTAAAAACATCTGTAGATTCTCTAACTATGGAAACCCGATTCAACTCATCCTCCTCCTCTATTAAACCCAATGGAGCATAAACATCAAAAATTGGATTCTCTATCGAGTATATAATTCGATCGCTACTATTAGGTTGTCTTAGTGATAATTCTCTACCGTGGCAAAATATCCTAGCATTGCATTTACTTGACCAGTCCATAACCAAAATAATTCCAAAGCCTAGGAAATCAAACACATGCAAACTGCAAGAAAATATACGATCAAATAGTCCAAATTCTAATTGGTCACATCCCATCCTAAGAGTTGCATACCTTCCTATTCACAACCCTTAAGGAAGTAACTGTATGAGGGTTCTAAGTTAAGCTTACCTACTAAACAACAGATATAAAAGAATGTGATGAACCAGTATCAAACAATACTCTAGTAAGTAAACCATGGATCAAAAGCATACCTCCCATCACAGATTTTCCTTTCCCCTCAACTATTGGTCTCGAGCTAGTTGGTTCCAAAGTAAATACTTTTACTTTTTCTGCCTTGGCCACTTCCAAACATTTGTTCTTGTAGTGTCCTATTTGGTCGCAGTTAATGTTCTTCTTTCCAACGACTTCCTTCCCCTTACTAGTTTTACACTTCTGAGCATAATGCTCTATCTTGTCACACTTGTAACACACAACCTTGACCTTCCCTTTCTTGGTAGCTCCACCCTTTTGAGCTCCCTTCTTCAGGTAAAACTTTCTCTTCTAATTTTGTCCACTCTGGTTTCCTACTGGCTTGTTATCGCTAAACAATGCAAGCATCTCTTCATTTCTCAAAGCCATCTTCATGACTATATCACATGGATCCCTAAGATATTGTAAGGTTGCCCTAACAAGCTCTAGTCTCGGTCTATGGATGAATTTCTCATTCCTTTGACCATTGTATCCATGGTAGCTATCTGGATAGCTCCTCGAATCTGGTTGCATACTCAAGCACCATCATATCACCTTGCACCAACTTAGAAAACTTCCTCAATAGAGTTGACTTGGCAATCTGAGACATAAACCTCTCTTCAAACCTCCTTCTGCATTCAGCCCAAGTCAAAGTTTCCTTTACTACTCTAACAGTCACACTATTCCACTAGTACAACGTAGCTCCTTGTAGTTGCCTGGACGACAATCTCCTCTTATGTTAGTCATTCAAACCAAGATCAACAAAAATCCTGTCACAATAAAGCAAACAATTCTCCACTTCAATTGCATCCTTTGTTCCAATAAAGGATTTCACTCGAAGTCTTATATAATCTATACTCAAAACAACATAAGCGTTGACAGCTAGAACGTCTTAATTTGCTCCTCTAGCATTTATTCCGACTAATCCAATAGCAGCTCCTGCTTGCATCATGTTGACAAAGAACCGATATATTTCTCAACATCAACCGGTGGTGTTCCAGCACCAGCATTAGCAGTTGTTTGTCAATCCGGATTCCTTTTGTTATTAGGGCTTACAATTCCATTGGTTGTGATGCTTCCTCTACCGAGATTCACTCTTCCGTTTCCTACTTCCATATCTTATTTTCTATAAATCTACATTTTACTCTTAGCAAGATATGGAAGAACAGTCTAAGAGAGAGAGAATAGAGATACGGTGTATACTTATATATATATATATATATAGCAAATACAAGTACGTCTATAGCGTTATCATATACCCTAATCTTCTTCTCTGATTCATTTGGATTATGTTATCAAAACATTTTTTAAGTACAAAAATTCTTTTAGTTTTACGTAACCCTATACTCTGATACCAAGTTGCAACATCCACCATTTTGAGACCAGAAACTAACTACTACAGATTCTGCAGCCATCTATAGTATTAATTTCGGATGATAAAATACGATCATGTTAATGTATCATAAGATCAGAAGCATAAGAATAGAAAATAATTTTAAATATAATTTGAAAACAAAAGTTCACATTTCCTTTCAAAGACATAATTTCATATTCAGTAAATAATCCCAAACTTTGCCTAGGTTCAGATAAAATATGATTATTACAAAATACTCCAACAGCGACATATGAAGATGCCCCCTTGGTTGTTCAGAGTTACTAATAGAAAGTTATAACATATATATTTACATACACTTTAGAAAAATAACTTCAACATTACGGTTAATAATATAGATAGACTCCTACATAGCTAGCTTTTCCTCTGGATGTCTCTAGAAGCTTTATTCCCCAAAACCTACTTAACCAACAAACCCTTACTCCCAAACTAATCAAATCAAATTTTGAGAAACCGAGAGTTTAAGGGGAAAACATAAACTTCAAGTCGGATAAAAAGCCTGGTGTGAAAAAATTTATGTCATCTTGGTTTATAGACATCAAATGAGACCACATCACTGAGCGAAGTGGGTTTCCCCATCACTAATATCTCTTTTAAAATATACCTTCTGCAAAAAAAAAATCCTACAACCATAATGGTTAAATATATGATAAAACTGATCAATTGCATGCATGCTACATAGGTAATTATGATTATCCATCAAATCAGACTACTATCCGTCCTAATGTTTAGTTTTCACAGGCTAACTACCAACCTACATGGCTGACTTAGGCCTACCGGATATACCAAATTTGCTCACTGACTGTTAGAATAATACTGGATGGTTTGTCCAAATACACTTATCCTACTATTTACTCGACTATCTGTCAATATCATAGTTTTGATAGGCTTACTATGAATCTAAAGGTTCTAAAGGCCAACCTATAACCTATATTATCTTTATAAATTTCTTTCTGTTTATAAACCTACTTTTAGTCTTACCCTTGACAAAGCCCTACGCGTTGAAATTTTTGACTTATATTAACTAGGGGATAACAGTTGAAGTATAAAGTGCTAACTTACATTAGTATCTCGATTTCTAATCTTTGAGTCAAATTTATCTTATTACAATTTATCCAAAAGTGATAAGAGTAGTCATTCTTTAGTAAAACTCTAGGCTAAATACCGTTGTATATTTCCTTGAAATCAATTTCTTTATGAATAATATTACCCTTGAAATCATATTTTAAAAAAGGAAAATTATGACCCTTTACTTTTCCCAATATATTATGTCAAGATGTGTGTGTGTGTGTGTGATTTCAGTATTGATAAATCTCAAAATCACTTGGAAGTTATCTCCCTTCGAAACATAGGCTATATAACCAAAATAAATAGAACTATTAAATGGTTAAGGTTGGCATCAATCTTGCCAATAGGGTCAGACCCTCTTCAATACAAAAATATGTTAAAGTCTTTAATTTTCAAAATACAAGGTTATGTATTCGAAGCTAACTACTTTGTATAGCACATTATAAAATCTTAGAAGATACTTGGAGACATTGATAAGTTTCGAAATCAATGCCTTAAAGAAAATAGCGGCATCATTAGGGCCAAAGTTATGATAGGCAGCAACCTAGTCTTCTTCGAAAATAGGTTACAAAGATTAAAACTGGCAACCATTTGAAGTTGAAGTGGTACAACATGGCATCATTTGCCTTTCAGAGACGTTATCAAAATGCGTGGCTTCATTATCGCCGATATAAATTACTTCAAAAACAATAGGGTCGATGACGTCGAAGACATGTGCCACCATATAAAATGTGGTACTTAAGCCATGCGGTGATGCCAACATCAAAAACCATGGCGTTGAGAGTATCCTAGCCGACTTCGGCTCCAGCCCTCCTGAATCCATTCAATGCCATCTAGGGTAATATCCTATATATTCATTAAGTTTGGCAATGTATAATAGCGGATAAAAGGACTTCGACGACTATGACCTCAACATGACAATGTCGTAAATAACTAGAAAACTGCTATTTTGCTATTAAAAGTAAATTCTTTTCACCAATCCCTATTATTTGTCAAAATCCTATTGGATAACAACTTTCTTTGTCAAAATCTTTAATAAAAAACCGACCTAAAACAGGTTTATCGTTTCCAAAACATTTGCAACCCATTAGTCTTATATTAATACCTTAATATAATAATTAAGTTCTTTTAGCTTAATAATTTTATAACCCTTCGTAAACACTTAGGGAAAATACCTAAAAATAAATTCAATTTATTATATCTTTTAACATATAAAAATTTCGAGATCGAATACAGTGTTTAATTATTTTTAATATAAGATAAAAAAATTAATCCATTTTCCCCACTTAGAAAATTCATAATAAATTCTCACTTGCTTGGAAAATTATGAAATTTAAAACCCACTTCTAAAATAATGTTTCTAACATCATATTAAAATTTCAAGTCATTTGGATATTATATTCTAGGTTCTCTCACTTAAACCTATTAACAAATTTCATACATAAATCCAAATATTCATCAATAAGCATATAATTATTCAATCTTTTAAAACGTGGCATAATAACATCAAAACATTTACATTTATACTTAAAACTGAAAATAGCAATTAAAACAAGTGATGCATGACTATTACTCACCTTGCAAGGTTTAAGGAGGTTGAGAATTGTATTTGATTTCGATTCTGTAAGCTTCAATCTTGCTTTTCTAACATTTCTTCTCTTGAATCACCTTAGTGATGGTCGATCTTTGCCCGCTCTATTTTCATTTTTCTGTGAACGAAGTTTCAGAGCAAATGAGAATAGAGAATGTGCTTAAGGGAATATGCACTTTCTTATTTTTCCCTCCTCATATCCATTTTCTTATTAACGTTATAATTAATCTCATTAATTCATTAATTAAGGCCCGACCCATTTTAATTATCAAATCTCAGTCTTCTTAGCATTCCATATTATTTTATTTTATTTATCTAATTACATAACCTAAGTATTGTTAATCAATATTAGGGGCATTAAAGAATATATGATACTCGTATGACCTCATCGCATAGTTAAAGACTACTCAACATCTTGGTTTCTCAATAGCCAAATCCATGCCATTAAGTAGACTAGGAACAGGATTGACATCGCCCTTAGTCCAAGGTTAATGGATTAAAACATGTGTGATCCAAGGCACATCACACTCCCAAATAGCGTCCTCACATACCCCCTCTTATCGAATATACTTCAAAGCCAACGAATATTGATAATCCATTTGCATATATCATCTGCAGCAGAGGACATCTTAAAACTATTCTCACAACTCCCATCTAAAGTCATCATGATCGAAAACTACTCTAGAGACCCATTGTAACTCGTAGATCATTCATCCCGTAACCTACCTTCAACGGTTCCTTTAGTTTGACCCACAATCACCTACTTTGCATCTCGAAGTACAACTATCTATCGTTAATGCCATCACTTCCAACTATATAGTCATCATCAACAAGCTATCGTCATTAAAAAATGTCACCAAACACCATGGTTATGTACTGACTTGAGCATTTGCCCAAAATATTTTTAATTTGGCTCAAAGTATAAGAAAAGGTGAAAGCTCGAAGCATCTTGAGTCAAGTCTGGAGCAAGCACGTGAACGACTCGAAGTTGCCTTATAAGTCTCCATCATTGAACCATGCGATCCCAATCCAAGCGCTACCGACCCGATCCTACCGAAACAAAGTGCACCGATCCATACTCCAACGTGCTCACCGCTTAAAATACTCCCTCACCGAACCAAACAACCAATTGGATTGGTATCGATCCATAGGCCGTCGAACCAACATTTGGCAAAATTATTCCTCTTTGTGCAACTCTAGCAATGACATGTCCGACTCAAAGCTAACCCTGAAGCAATCCACCATCTAGCCCGAAGCAATGCTTACGACCGACCCTATACTTGTAATTTTCCCATCTTCTCATGCAATATAAACATACATATTAGTGTCGCAAAGCATTCCACCATATAATTCAAAGTGAACCATCCAAAAAGTAGAGCACTCCCCAAAGATAACCTCCACTGATCCATCAATATCGGACTATATCCTTTTACCCATAACTCGAGAAAACAAACTCCAAATGACTTAAAACTTGATACGTAGCTTTAGGGTGTCCTCCTTGACCTACCCAATGGATCACAAGTCATTTGTACGACTTGACCTTCATGGATAATCATCAGTCCAAGGCTTGTTCTTAAAACTAAATCGCCGTTCGATAGGCATTTTCAACCATTTAAACCCACACATTCTAACATATATTACATACAACATATCCTAACAAGCATACATCCATACATATCAAAGTGAAGCCTAAATCTAAGGATATAAACTATAAGAACAAGGGAGATGCATAAGAAAACGAAGTTCACACTTATTTTGCAAATCATTTGAAATTAACATATGTGATTGGTTAAAGTTTGAAACATGTTTTAAGATCCAAAAATAATTTTAAAACATCATTTTAAGGTGTATAATGACCCATTAATTAGTGAGAGGTCCTAACAACTCATCTAAATTCAAAGCAATCCTAAGTAGGCACAGAATCTGAGATAAACATCAACTCCAAGTGATCTCCAATAGCAAATCCTCAAATCCAAATGCTAATTGCGCTAATCTCTACTTAATGGTAAGATTTGGCTAAATAAAGTAGGCTTTAGGGCAACTTTTTGATTTAGAAATGGATGATGGAGGTTTTCACTCTATTTAGAGAAGTCTATAATAATGGTGAGAAGTCCCATCAACCTTATTATGATGCTAATCCATAATTAAGCTTTTGAATCTAGCTATTAAGTCACTAATTACCCATTAAGCTGCTCAAAATCAAATGAAACTTCAAATAGCCATAATTCCTAAACGGTAAGTCCATTTTCCTATTATATCCACATTACGGAAAGAGAAACCATCATTCTAATCTAATTAAATGGTTTCAAACCCTAGTTTGGTTCCTATTAAATGTTATAGGGCATACAAGATTTTTAGGGTCAAAAACATCCGATATAAATTCTAAGGATGGAAAATGTCTCCAGTAGTCATTTTCCATTGTTATAAAATCACAAAATCCTAAAAAAAATAGTATTAATATTTTACCATCCTCTGATACGTAAAATATAGGTCAATACAATAATTCATTTGCTTTATAGACCATCAATCCGCAGATGACAAACTATGACAAAATTAAGCATTGTTCCCAAAGCTTCTTAAAAACTCTTTCAGAATCTACAACTAAAAAAGGATCATAGTCACACACTATAGTTTTGAGACCCTATGAAGTCTAACAACTTCCTTCACATATAACATTGCCAAAATAGTGTAGTGTTGTTCGACTTCACCGATATAAAGTCAAATTAGTTAGACGATTTACTACTACCCATATGATGCTATGGCCATTCCTTGGTCGAGGTAATCCATCTATAAATTCCATTAACATCTGATCCCATTTCCACCGTGGGATTTCCAATGATTGAATAAACCACTGGGCTTTTGATGTTCAGCCTTTACTACCAAGCATACCATACACTCTAAAAAAATTCCATTATTATGCTTCATTCCTTCCTGATATTATAGACATCTCATATCCATATACATCTTACTACCATCTTGGTGAATAATATAAAGTGATCGATCGTAGTCATCTATTACCTTTTTATGGAGATCACCTATATCAGGGACTATTAATTTATTCCTCCTTAGTAAGCATCCATGTAATTTAGGAGAATAACTAATAAGATCTTCACCTTCTCTCCATATTCTAATCTTTAAATAAGCCCAACAATTACCAAACCACTCCTTTGTGCTTTAGCTATTCGATCAATCAACAATGGCCTTGCCATAAGACTAGCTTACATCAAACTAGCCACTAAACTTCTATCACGAATCATATACATAAAGAGCATCTCAAGATTCTTCCAATGGATAATCATCCTTGAGACTACAGATTGGTGCTTCCTGCTAAATGCATCCGCTACTCGATTGCCTTTCCTAGGTGTATACTAGATCTCAAATTCATAGGATAGTTACAATTCTTGCCACCATTAGTACTTCTAGATAAACAGATACTTCACTGGCTTATAATATGTGTATAACACAAATCACTCACCAAGTAAATAAAAATGTCAGATCTTTAGTGTGAAGACTATAGAAGCATGTTCCAAATCATAAGTAGCATATTAATCTCAATAATGCTCGATTACATTGATGCATAAGCAAAACTTTACCCTTCTACAATAGAACCGCACCCAATCCAGAACAACATGCATTAGTATAAACCTCCAGGTCATGGTTACCTTATGAAACAATAAGCACTTTTCATGAGCAAGAAATTCCTTCAACTTTTGATATGCTTCCTCACACATAGTCATCCACTAGAACTTGACTCCTTTTCACGTGAGGTTAATAGAAGTGTATGGAATTTTCTAGAATTCTTTGATACATCCCCGATAATACATGGATAATCCCAAGAAACATCGAATCTCTGAAACAAGTCTTAGGCTACTTCCAGTTTTGAATAGCTTCTACTTTAGTGGGGTCTATAGAGATACCAGCTTCTAATACAACATAGCCTACGAACTTAACTTACCTCTGCTAAAAGTGACATTTAGAGAATTTGGCTTTTAGCTTATTCTTCCTTAAAGTCTCTAATACAGTTCTGAGATGCTTCTCATGTTCTGCCTCAGATTTAGAACAGACTGGAATGTCATTTATGAAAACTAAGACAAACCTGTCCAAGTAATATCTGAATACTCTATTCATCAAATCAACGAAGTATGTTGAAGCATTCATCAATCTAAATGACATTACCAGCCATTCATTTGATTCGCACCTAGTCCTGAATGTTGTAAAAGGAATACTATCCTTAGCAATTCTAAGCTGATGAATCCCAGTTGTTAAATCAAGGTATGAATTGACTTTAGCTCCGCTCAGCTGATCGAACATATCATCGATCTTGGGAAGAGAATGCTTGTTCTTGATAGTCAGCTCATTTAATGGCAGTTAATCAATGCATAGCTTGAGGGATCCATCTGCTTTCTTTACAAATATACCCAAGGCATCCCAGGAAGAATTGCTTGACCTAGTAAAATACTTAGACACCATTTTCACCAATTTCTTCTTAAGCTACTCATTCTCCTTTGCTGACATTCTTGTTAGATGTCAACTCACAAGTTGAGGTCCATGAACTAAATCGATTTGGAACTCATAGCCCGCTTTGAAGGAAAATCTACAATCGGTTTGAATACATCTAGGTATTCTCTAGCAAAGAGATTCTCGTAATATCATTCACTTCTCTTGGCTTAAGAGGAAATAAAGATCCATCCAAGTCTTGAGTAACATCTCCAAGAACCAAACTAAGTCAATTAGTGGAATCTAGATGGATTAAGATAAGGACTCTCTTAGGGTAATAGAGATGAGCCTTATTGCCATTGAGCATATCCATTCCCAAAATAATATCAAACCATAGGTATTCGAATACATTTAAATCACAATAGAATATCAAGTTCATAAAATACTAATTCCACATTTTTGTACATCATCCCAAGGGTTGCATATCCTCCAATAGGATTAGAAATGCTTAAAGTTGTAACTAAACATGCAACATTCAAATCAATTTTATCAACTATTTCCTTTGATACAATATAATGAGATGCTCCCGCATAAAAACGATCTCTAATAGTAATTTCTTTGAACAGTATCATACCTTCCAAGATTGCATGAGTTTTCCTTTTAGCTTGTGAAATACTACAGTCGCCTTTATACATTCAGCTTTCCACCTTTTTGATCAATTGTTGGACAAGCATAGCTAAGGTGTCCCTCCTTGTTGCAGATCCATTACTTCTTCTGAAATGGTAAATGTCATGGCTTGGTACAATCTCTCAAGTATTATCCCATCTCTCTATAATTGAAACACTTTATAGCTTCTCTACCATGATTTGTATACTCTATATACTAGCTTTCACCTACCCCTTGCCTTGAAATTTGGACTTCTGCTTCCTAAATGGAAACTTTTTCTCTTGCTTGAGAATCACCTTACTCTTCGATTCTTCCTCACTGCTTTCCTCTTCCTCTAACCTTAGCGTTGTGTCCGCAAGCTTCTCAAAAGTAACTTCGAACTAAGGTAGAAGGGATTTTCTCAAAGCTTTATTAAGTCCATACATGAACCCCTTATTATTTTTTGATGGAGTGTTAATGGGATTAGTTCCATACTTTGACAATGCTTCAAAAGTCGTGACGTATTTAGCTATTAGCATATATCCTTGCTTCAGATTTATAAACTTCTTAAACATTGCTGCCTTCTTAGCTTCATGGAGGATTTTTGGTAAAAACGGTTCTAGAATTCATCCCATGTTAGTTCAGCTTTATCACACTCTACCACAAACAACTCATACCGGTCCAATACTCACTCCTATAGTTGGCTCGAAGCAATATGGACTTTCTGCTGGTTATTGATCCCTATACTTGTGAAGACATGCTCACACATCTTTAACCATGCTTACACTCCAATCACTCCTTCTATATCTTTGAAGATCTTCCCTCCCAGGAAAACATAGTCGTTACACAGTCTAGCAAAGTCAAGCTGAGGAGTGAGAGGATTGGGATTTGTAGAAGGAATAGACTGTTGGACGCTCCTCACAAGATCCATTGGTCGCTACGTAGTCATAAATACTCCACAGATCCACTAGACTGTCCGAGATCTACACGACGAGATCGAGGTCTAGCCATAAATCACTACTACTGAAAGTAATAATTATATGAATAGGAAAGAAATGTTAATATACATATAAAATGTACAAATAACAAATGTGCACCCAGGTGACTGCACCCAATAATCACCATGTATACCTAGTAAGAGTGTGTATGTGTGTATAGGTAATCCACTCAATCTCTACGGACATGAATTCGTAAGTCCATATGGGCAAATGACTCATGTCTTATTGTATCACGCTTTGTTCTAACATGATCTAATACCAAATGAAACACCAAATCTTTATACCCATAGTACTAAAGAGTACTACTAAATAATACTATCTTATAATATGAAGAATAATGTGATATTTGCGCTTACATTCGTATTCCCATGGGATGATGGATGCACATATCTCAAGTCATAAATACTAACAAATAGTACATGGTATCTGCACAAAGCAATAAATATGGATGCTTTAAGAACAGAATAATACATAACACAAAATATAAATATTAGAGTATGCAATGTTAGATTGCAGCAAATAAATATAGTATATCAAATATATAGAGTCCAGAAGGGATACAAAATGATAGTATCTAGGCCACCATATACATACATCATTACAACATATAATATACATAAATGAGGCTACAAAATACACAGGGAATGTATAATCCTATGGGAACCACAATCCTCTTAAAAAATACATATGAATCCAGCTATTTACTATGTACCGGTCTTGCAGTGTCTTTAGCAGACCTAAGTATAGCAATAACATATGGGTCAGACTATGTCTGAATATAATTCCAAAGTAGTGTAATGACAATAATAAAGATAATGATAATGTAACAAAATATATCACATAAGTGAGAATACAACATTTGATAGACGAATCAAGTCATCAACCATCAACAAAAGTATGAATGATGCAATCAAAGCTTATATGCATAACATCAACACACACACACACACACATATTCATAAAAATGGCTATCTCTCTAATAGGATGAAAATATAATAATAATAATAATAAAGCATGGATAATATGGGGATTATTACACTTTAGACATAAGATCTCTAGTATAGTCATACTCATAATCTCATAAAAATATAAATAGTATATGTTTGTCTACCATATAGACAATGGAACTAGACGATAAATTGACATCACGTCTTCTTGCTCTAGGTGCCACTTGTATGTCCATTTGACATGGCTCCCATGGTCTTGAGTTCACTTCACAGTTATTGTGACAATATCCATCGGTGAACTCATCAACACGAGGACTCAGTTGTAACCTGACACATGCCCTTATGGTAACAGATTATTAGCCTAGGTGACCTATGGGCGAACGTACGCATCCATAGCACCCCACTATAAATTTACACTTATATTTTTAAGTGTCATTATAATATAATAAAGCAACTTTTAGTATACAAATATTCCTAATACTTTTTAAATAATGTATATTACTTTTCTATAAATGTAATTACATTTATAAATTATTTATATACTTGTATTTTCTGTGTGATAAGAAATGTGAATAAATGGAGTGATAATACCATCTGGTATGGGACATTCGGTAATATTTCTCCAGCACTTGTTGCATAGAAATTTTGTATGGATTGAGTATATTTTACAAGCATTAAATAACTAAATAAATATCGCTATGGCATCCCATACCATCCTATGTTATTCGAACGTTTATTCAACGCTCATAAAATGCACTCAATTCGTACTAAATTTCTACCTAACAAGTACAACGAATAACCAGAGAAATATTACTGAATGTCCCACACCAGATGGTATTATAACTCTGTTTATTTAAATTTCTTATTACACAGAAAATACACGTATAAAAATCATTTATAGTACTTATATTTATAAAAAAATATTATTTTAAAAGTATTAGGAATATTTATATACCAAAAGATGCTTTATTATATCTAAACGACTCTTAGAAATATAAGCATAAATCTTTACATATTCTAATAAATATATAATAATATATCTAGATCAGCAGGTAATATTATGGAGACTTTAGTAAATCATAGATAGTCATATAGTATTTTTAAATAGTATGTTTAATTAAAAGATCAATTTATTGAATAATAGCCCCATTATAGAAATTAATAATTCCTTATAAATAACAATCGGTCATAATATTAGTTCAAATTTATGTTATATTATTTTGTATTTAATTTTTATTTGTTTAATTTAATTTAAAGTATGAATTTACTAAATTTCCTTAATAGTTTAATTAAATATTATTATAAGATTACTCCATATAATTATCAAACATTTGAATTATACTTCTAAATAAAATCTAAGATATATGACTATTGTTATTTTTTTATTCATATGTTATATAATTTATTTATATTTCATTTTTATTATCTATAATATATATAAGCTTCAAGGTATAGGAAACGTGCACACTAGTGGACCGATGGGTGCACACCGATGCAGCAGTGTTGCGTTTGTTGTGGCCCAAATTAGATCACAATTTTGATTGAATGTCGTCCAACTTCAATTTTACTTGTTTTTTCTTATTTTGATTGAGTTCATACACTAATATACATCCATATTTCTATCTAATCATACATATATATACCAATTCGTCACATACAATCCATGATCAAAGAAAAGAGGATTATATGATTTTTCAACTACGCACAAGTTAATTCATGATTCTAATCAATATAAAAATGATATTGACATAGATTATAGGATGACTCATATAAAAATGTAAAGCTTCAATTTCACTCTAGCTCCTTCTCCTTCTTCCTTTCTTACACTTCTTTGTAAATTTCCAACTTCACCAATTTTTGATTAAAACCTGAATTTCTTCTATGCTACAAGTGTAGATTATTGTTAAGAAGCACATAATTGAGTTTAGGTATTTATGGAAATTTATTGGATTTGATTTGTATCTGGGGAAGTGTAATTTTTGAGTTATCAAAGAAGAAACATCAAGATACCTGAATATGTGAATGTATCCTATTTTTATAAATTGGAAGGAGATGTCTTGATTTAGAAAAGTCTTGAAATAAGAACTAAAAGTGGGAAAATTAAGTTTGCTGGCTTGGGTTAAGTAAATTTGGGCTTAATTTACTTATCAAAGAAGAAACATCTGGATGCCTAAATACATGAACACGTCCTACTTTTATAAATTGGAAAGAGATATGTAGATTTAGAGAAGTCTTGAATTAGGAAATAAAAGTGGGCTAATTAAGTATTTTGGCTTGAGTTAACTAAATTTGGGATTAATTTATTTTCTAATCTCATCTTTCTATTTTCATTTATAAAATCACTTTTGTTTTCTTATTCAACCGACTATTAATCAAATAAAATCTTATTTAACTCTCTTGACTTTCAAGTAACACTATTTACATTTTAAAAATTATTTTCTACTGTTTTATCTACTTAATTTAATTATTTCTTATAATTCCTATATAAACTCATTCATATCAAGAATTATACTTAACAAAATTTATTTAATCATTTTATTCCAAATTATTAATTTATCTTCAAAATTTTCAAAATAACTAAATTAATAGCTAACTTAATATCTATCGCCTCTTTTAAAATTCTTTTCATTACATATAAAATAATTTTTATCCGATTTCAAAATCATTTCCATAATTTCAAACTTATTATATTAATATGCATTTAGTTTATTAATCTTTATTATCAAGCTTTTAATTTATTGCTTCTCAGTGATGAGTTGTTATCCATTCTTTGAAATTTTTTAGTTCGCATCGGAGGATATCCTAATCTTTACCATTGTTTTTGTAAACCAAAAAGTCTACCATCATTGCCCCCTCCACCACTAGCCTATCATGCATAGTGTCCATGCACTATCATGACTACCTCTATCACCACCACCATAACGTCTACTCCCATAGCTTTTCCCTCCAGCTCTGGCCCTAGGACTGGCTTAGAGAAAATAGGAGCGTTGGAAGAACAAGATGTAACAACCTATATTTTACGTATTAAAGTATCGTAAAATATTTTCATTTATTCATATGAGGTCGTATGACTCCAAAATTTTGAAAAATAACTCTTAGGGACATTTTCCACATCAATGATTTTTTTCAAATTTCTATATGACCATTTTAACCCTGAAAATCTTATTTGACCTACAAATTTGGATAGGAGTCGAGTTTGGATCTCACACTACTTCCATCGCTTCATAATGATGGTTTCGCATTTCGTAGACTGGTCATAATAGAAAACAGACTTACCACTTCAAAGTTGCAGCAATTTTAACTTTTGGCTTCCATTGGCTTGCATTAGTGGTTAATTAACTAAGCCCATGCTTAGTTCCACTAATAAATTCCAGAAATTGTGATAGGGAAAGGTTGTAGGAACTGATATAAGTCATTTCCATCTTCCCCAAAATAGCTCTATACCTCTATTTACCTTAATTTAATCAAAACCCTATATTTTCCTTATTAATCTTAGCTTAAATCATAATTAAAGGGGTAAACAATATAAAGAAACTTGACATTATTATTTTAAATAATTTACATTCCTCTCCTTTATTGTCTACTTTAGATCTAAGGGAGAAATCGATATTTAAATATTCAGTGAGTGGTTCCTGAAGTCTCATTATCCTATGCATGTGTATATAGTTAAAATTGACGTATTTAACATGATTTTGATTCTAAATTGATTTGAAACTTTAATTACATTTTTAACATATGCTTATGGTTGAAATTTAAAGGTTTTCAAGCGATTTAATAACCCTTTTTGTTCATATTCATATGCTAGTGTAAAAGTTAGACTTAAATAAGGATTTGCATGATTATCGTGTTCTTATGTATTGCATATATAAACGGATATATATATATATATATAATATTACATGTTTGTATGATGTGCTTTGATATGGTTGCTAGTGCTTTTAGGTAGTCGGGAAAGAGGTTTGCGAACTTGGCAACTAGAAGGTAAGGGTAATCTGAATTGGATGAAAATTGGAGAAGGGGCTTTGGAGCAGGAGGACCCCACGATTCAAGTCGCTCAAAAATTTTGATTTAAGTAGAGAACTTGGTACAAAGAGCTTTCACTCGGTACCGAGAGCTTTTTATTTAGGGAAAACACTCGATGCAAGTTTGGTTCTTCAAATAAAGAATAAGGGTGATAAGTAGAACTCAAAAACTGAAATTTGGCTATGTATCAAACCAAGAACCTAGAGCTTTTGGAGTTAGCACTTGGGGCTTGGGGTTGATGCTGGGCGCTTTTGGTGTAAAGTAGTCGAAGTCTAAACGCTTAGAAGATGGAGCTCTAAAAGAGAAGGATGAAACCTAGCAAAAATTTAGCTTAGAACACAACTCGGTACCGAGAGGGTAGGTCGTTACCAAGAGGTCGGTGTTTGTTGGAGCCAGTGTGAAACTTCTAAGAGAAGGAGCTTAGGCTCTACAGGTCATGCTGAGGGTGTTTGTTTGCTCGCTTGGGGTCTGATTGCGATGTGGTAGCACTATGATAATTTCGGCACTTCATTGATGGCAACTTAATGTTGAATGGAGTGAGGATCCGATGCTAGCAGCCGATGTTGAAACTTGAAAGGAGTCATGATAATGTTTGTCTATAAAAGGACAGGTTCTAGGAAGGGTGATCCATGGATAGAATGTTGAATGGTTCTATCGTGGATTGAAGGAACGTGTAATGGTTCCTTGAGAATAATGGAAGCTAGGTAGTGCGAGGAAAGGGCTAAGATACGTGTGCTAATGGATGTTGATACTCGAAGTGTTTTCTGATGTACTCAAAAGTATATATATTGTAGGGACGCTCATGGGTACTTTATTTGGCTACCCTAGGTCGGTTATTTGGATCTGTATACCCGTGACCAATGGATTTGAGCCTAAATATCGACTTCAAACTAGAGGAGAGTAAATTGAAAACTAGGATTTCCATTAGTCCCTGGCATGGGAAAGGTTATACAAGTTATCATATATCTAAAAAAACATTAAGTGATAGTAAGGATTTTTCGATGGATGCTATTGTTGCTTTGGTTGTTTTCTTCTGCATTCTATCAATCTAGGGATGTCACTGGAGATAGAGATACTTGGACACCCGCCATCATTGTTAATTCATAGTATACCTAAACTATATTCGTAGAGTAGCATATTATGTTCGTTATATGTTAACTCTTTGGTCGTAGTGACAGGTCTGGTATGGTTTGTATACCCTTGTTCCTTGCTGTATCAACTTGTACAGTATTTTCAGGTTCATTTATCTCTCACACCAGACTGCTGTCTAACCTGAGGTTTTATGCTTTGCTTTTTATTATCTTGGATACTCTTAAATAAGTATACTAGATAGTAGGCCTAGGTGCAACACAATAGCATGCAGAGGACGAGCTGGATGGAGCTGTCTCATATTATATGGATTTCTATGCTTATTCCGTTGTGCAACACTATGGAGTCTTGATAGTGTCTTCTTATTAATATTGTTATAAGACAGTTATTTGAGTTTTATTTGAGTTTTGTTTAAACTTTGCTACTTTATTATATACCATGGATCAATATTCTGATAATTTGTTTACTTGGTTACTACTATCTCCTATGTTTAATGTCTATGATGTATATTACATTTTATCCTATGCACCGTGAGATATACGACAGGTTCTGTGAGTTGTTTTCTATTCCTTCAATCCTTGATGATCATCCTACATCTGACGAGGATGTCAACAGCGCACTATATTGTTACATTAGGTCTCGGTGGTGTAGAGCGATCTTCATATTTAATATCAAAGCTTAGTTTACACGATTAACCTATATTGATACCATGATTCGGTAGAGATAGGGAAGGAGTTATCACCCTAGACTGAATTGATAGAGAGAGAGTGAGTGTGTGTGTGTGTATGAGAGAGTGCATATTTGTTATATATTTTGGTTTTTAAAACTACGTAGTAGTATATGCAGTATACAAGTCACATGCACATATGGACACCACCGACGCGGTTCTCTTTTTAAGAGGCTGATCATTCTTGTACAGATCAAAAATGAGCTAGCAAACAAGAAACGCTATGAGGATCTCCATCTTTGGAGTTGAGGAAGGTGCAGGCTCGGGGCTGCTAACCCTAACTTGCAGGCAATGTTTAATGCAATAATGACAAACATGCTACAAAATACCCAAACGGTTGCTCTAAATGTTGCTATTGGTGGTGGTGCTAAAGTGCAAGAATTGAGGACTGACTTTGACAAGCTATGATTACTCCACCTTGGGAAGCAAACGATTTCTGGGAATAGAGTCGGCCATCAAAGTGCAGGATTTGTTGGACAATTGCAAGTGTATCTTTAGTGACATAGAAGTTTAAGATGCCATGAAAAGGAAGCTAGCCTTTAGATAGCTTAAAGAGGGCCATGATCTGGTGGAATGCAATTACCATTGCTAATCCCGAGTTTCAGTCCACTTGAGACCAATTCAAGGCTAGGTTTGAGGAGAAGTTGATTTCGGCTGCCCAGAAGTCGGTGCTATTTAGTATATTTGCTTATTTAAAGCAGGGGAATATGTTTGTATTCGAGTATATTGCCAAGTTCAATGCTTTTTCCAAGTACAGGATATCTTCCATCGATACTCTATTGGGGAAAAATGAGAAATTTCTTTTGGGTTTGGATGACTATCTGGGGGAGAAGTTGGTAAGTCACATCGATCAGCGATTTGAGAGACTTTTGAGAATCGCCTAGAGAGTTTATACCCCAGGTCCAAATAAAGATATTGTCACTAAGGAAGAGCCAAAACTGTAATAAGGCAATGGAGGCAAAAAGCAGTGGAAAGTAAAGTGGAAGTGGTTCATGGAAAGGATGCTCGGAAGATGGCTACGTAAGAACATGTCTATCATGGTTGTGGAGACAAGGTTCATCTGATCACAGATTGCAAAGCTGATGGGAAAATGAAGTGTTACAACTGTGGAAAATTCAGACATATGTAGAAAAAACTTGTCCAAAACCAGCATAGCAGAAGCAGGTTGTGAACGCATATGCTTTGGACTATGTTCCGACTTCATCGAGTGCTTCCACGGCGAAAGAGAAAGGGAAGAGTGTTGTTATTCAGGATATACTTTCCATTTATGATGTTTCCATACATGTTTTATTCAATACCGAGGCTTCACATTCCTTATATCTAGTGACCTAGTAGGTAGATTAGGATTCAAATCCAAAATGTTTTATCGAACTTTAATTGTAATGAACACGGTTGGAGGCTCTACTAGCTTGTGTATGGTTTGTCATAGTTTGGTCCTATCAATTCATAGATGCTCTTTTGTTTGTGATTGCTTTATTTTGAGTTTCTTTGGATTTAGGATTATCTCAGGGATGAACTAGCTAAGGAAGTATGCAGTGGTAGTGGATTCCAAGAAGCTGTTGGTGACGATCGGGGCTATGGAGGGGCAGAAGGTAGTGATTGGCTGACGCAACGGATTAATCAAACAAAACTTCAATCGGTGAACTGTAACAATCGGTGAGTTGAAGATACCAAAATGCCCAAGTTCGTTGATCCAAAGATACCGAACTCTAGCTATCTCAAACACGTTGATAGCGCACTATACCGTGTTCTAAGATCTACGATTCTTCGCACGTTGATCTAGCGCACTAGATTCCGTGAATCGGCTTCTACGATCGTTGAATCGAGCGCACTCGATTAATCGAAAGAGGAGATAGGAGATTACACTCAACTACCAATTGGTATGAAAGCACAAAGCTAACAAAAAGGAATTTTATTCAAAAATCAACTACAACAAATGTACAACACACGCCCCTATTTATAGAGTTTACAACGCAACGCAACAAATCATCACCTGACTCTTAGGTCGGCCACGACTTACGACCTAACTTAGGTCGGCAGCGACCTAACATCAGCGACTCAACACATTTTAACGACACCTAGGTCGGCAGCGACCTATCAGCACAACATACTCTCCTGTATACAACACAGCACTCAACGACCTAAACAACTCACGCGACTCAACACGACCGACTCACCATAGGTCGTATGTGACCTAACACTTCCCATTCATGACCGAGTTAAGCAATACAACACACAACATATGTACACGACTTAACTCGTTACCGACTTAACATATAACGACTCAACGATTCACGACTTAACACCCAACACAACCCATAGGTCGGTAACGACCTAAAATACAACACTACCCAATCCCCTACGACCTAAAATAGAAGGCAGTTCAGCTTGCTTAGATCGGAACTCGGCGAAGTTATCTCGTTCAACATCACTAGCTCGTAACTCGGCATATTTATCTCGTTCAATATCACTAGGTCGTTCAATATCATTAGGTCGTTCAATATCACTAGGTCGGAGCTTGTTAGGTCGGAATGCTTCTTCCTGTGTTTTCTTAGGTCGGAGACGACCCAAAACTCCGTTGTTAGGTCGTGACCATGCTTTCTTAAGTCGGAGACAACTCAATCTAAATTCGTTAGGTCGCGCTGTATCATTGTTAGGTCTTGAGCGACCTATCTCTTCCTTTTTAGGTCGTGAGCGACCTAATACTTGCATTTCTTCTGTTTGCACTACATCATCCTCCCCGGGTTGACAGAAATTCGACCTCGAATTCTCAACATTTTCTTCCACAACAATTTCGTTCCCACGATACGGAATTAAATGTTTAATATTGAAAACATCAGAAGTGTATACATCCTCCGGCAGCTTCAACTTATAAGCATTCTCATTGATTTTCTTTAAAATTTCAATCGGACCAATTTTCCGTGCTTTCAACTTATTATACGTTCCAACCGGAAAACGGTCTTTAGTCAGTACTGCATAAACCAAATCACCTTCATTAAATTCAACACTTCGTCTCTTCAAATCAGCAGCTTGCTTATACTTCTCATTCGACTTTTCCAATCGTTCCCGAACGATCTTATGACACTCCGTCAATCCTTCAATAAAATCAACAGCTCGTTTAACCGTCCCCTTTGCTTGTGGTACCGCCGCTAAATCTAACGGTCCCCTGGGTAAAATTGAATAAACAATCTGAAATGGACTGAATCCTGTGCTACGATTCACTGCATGATTATGAGCAAATTCTGCCTGGCATAGCTTCATGTCCCAACTTCTCAAATTATCCTGTACAAGACAACGCAACAAATTTCCCAATGACCTGTTAACAACTTCCGTCTGTCCATCAGTTTGCGGATGATAAGCACTACTGAATTTCAGTTTCGTTCCCACCATCTTCCACAAACTCAACCAAAAATGACTCAGAAAACGAGTATCTCGATCAGAAACAATAGATTCTGGTAAACCATGCAATCGATATACCTCCTTAAAGAATAATTGTGCCACTCGAACTGCATCCGCTGTCTTCTTGCAGGCAATAAAATGCGCCATCTTCGAAAACCTGTCCACTACAACAAATATCGAATCATTTCCCCTTTGAGTTCGAGGCAAACCCAAAACGAAATCCATGCTAATATCAACCCATGGCTTAGATGGTACTGGTAATGGCATATACAACCCTGCATTCGTTGCTGTTCCCTTTGACACCTGACAAATATGGCATCTCTCCACGAATCTTTCAACCTCTTTTCTCATCGACGGCCAAAAGTAAGACTGTGAAATCAATTGCAAAGTACGATCGCGGCCCACATGCCCTTCCTCGTGTAACTCTTTGACAATTTTCAACCTCAAGCTACAGTCTGGAATACATAACTGATTTCCCTTAAACAGGAAACCATCAACGAACATAAATTCATCGGTACTCCCATCCTTCACTTTCTCAACATATTTCACAAAGTAAGGATCTTCATTAATCATTTCTGGCAGTAATTCAAACCCCGTCACTTCAACCTTCATTGTCGTTAATAAATGACTCCTCCTACTCAAAGCATCAGCTACTCGATTTGTCACCCCTGATTTGTGCTTAACGACAAAAGTAAACTGCTGTAAATAAGCAATCCATGATGCATGTCTCGCTGAAATTTTGTCCTGTCCCTGTAAATGCTTCAACGCCTCATGATCAGTGTACAGAACAAACTCCTTCTGAAATAGATAATGTCTCCAATGCTTAACAGCTTGTACAACAGCATAGAATTCAACGTCATATGTACTGTATCTCATCTTTGCCCCTGACAACTTTTCACTGAAATATGCAATAGGTCTTCCCTGCTGACTCAACACTCCTCCAATCCCAACCTTTGATGCATCAGTGTGTAGCTCAAACAACAACTGGAAATTAGGTAGAACAAGAATCGGTGCTGTGGTTAATAACTCCTTGATCTTCTCAAAAGCAACCCCCGCTTCTTCTGACCATACAAATTGTTTTCCCTTCATGCAATCAGTAACTGGTGCCATCACACTACTGAAGTGTGGAATGAACCTTCGGTAGAATGATGCCAATCCATGAAAACTTCTAACTTCAGTGATAGTTCTCGGCTGTGGCCAATTTCTAATAGCTTCAACTTTACTCTGGTCCACTTGGATTCCCTTCTCAGACACAACATATCCCAAAAATAACACACTTCTCGTCATGAACACACATTTCTTTGTGGCTGCATAAAATTGTTCCTCACGAAGAATAATCAACACTTCCCTCAAATGTAGAACATGCTCCTCCATACTCCTGCTATATATCAGAATATCATCGAAATAAACCACCACGAACTTCCCAATGAATGGTCTAAAGATTTGATTCATCACCCGCATGAATGTACTAGGTGCATTTGACAAACCAAATGGCATAACCAACCATTCGTATAACCCTTCTCTCGTCTTGAAGGCGGTCTTCCATTCGTCACCTGGTCTAATTCGAATCTGGTGATAACCACTCTTCAAATCAATCTTCGAAAAGATAGTTGCCCCACTCAACTGGTCTAACAAATCATCCAACCTCGGCATAGGAAATCTGTAACGAACAGTAATCTTGTTCAAAGCTCTACTATCTGTACACATTCTCCATGTTCCATCCTTCTTCGGCACCAACAAAGCTGGTATGGCACAAGGACTCAAGCTTTCCTGAACACGTCCCTGTTCTAATAACTCTTCCACCTGCCTTCGTAACTCTTCATGTTCCTTCGGACTCATTCGGTAATGTGGTCTATGTGGTAACACTGCTCCCGGAACAAGATCAATTTGATGTTGAATGTCTCTCAATGGTGGTAACTCCTTAGGTAACTCCTCTGGAAAGACATCTTCAAATTCTTTCAAAATTGGCTTTGCTGCTTCTGGAATTTCAACCTCTTCACTGCTCTCACGCCCAATCAACAAAAATACTTCAGGCTCCTCTTCAACTTCTTTCACAAACTCCTTCAAAGATAATAAAGTTTTCAATTCCTCAATCTCCTCCAGCTTGCTCTCCTTCTGTTGTTGCTTCTTGGGAACCAAAGTAATTTTAGTACCCTCGTACATGAAACTGTAGCTATTGGCACGACCATCATGTTGAACTGATCTATCAAACTGCCATGGTCTGCCCAGCAACAAATGACAAACATCCATATCCACAATATCACACCAAATTTCATCTTTGTACTTCTTCCCAATAGAAAAATTGTAACATCCCGCCTTTTTGCACACTTTAAACCGACACACGTGCCAATTCAAAGCATACGCAAGGGCGGATTGTTATGGGGTAAATAAGAAAACAGAGGAGAAATAAAACAAAACAGAATCTCACAGCGGAAGGATAAAATATAATAATCAAATATACAGTTCATGAAACTGTTTTACAAAATAATTCGTTTTTCTTGTGCAATAAATATCAGAGTTACACATACCAATACAACAATGCAGCGGAATTAAATGGTGTAGTGCACTAGTATAAATAATAATAATACAAATCTTCGTCTTCGTCCTCCAAAGCTAAATCTTCAAATCCTGAAACGCTCGGACTGACCCGAGCGAATTTGAAAAGACAAAAACACTCGAGTCAGACTAGAATATCTTATGTGAGTTAAATAAACAGAAATAAATATGAGTACAGTAACTCAAGAGATGCTCGGGATTTACATCTCCTAAGGATCCGTTAAACTATTTACTATGTAGTATATTGCGTTATTATAATAGTGTCTATTTATAAAATAAACTTACTTTTTAATAGCGTTAAGGGGTTACCCATATAGCCCTTAACACGTAATAGTCCCAGTAGTCCATCCAATATCATAGTCCCTCCTGATCGGGAAGCCACTAGAGGATACCACACGGGCTACGGGAGAAAACCAAACTCGTACAAGGCGCGATAGGGTAGGTGACACGGCACAACTAGGCAATGCCAGGGTAGATATACCAATTACGCTTCCGGGCCGATGGTAACGCGAAGCCGCAGCAACCGCCCACCTCGAAACAACTCCCCAAATCAAAAAAATAGAAGTGGCCACTGAATCAATCCAAAGTCATAGTATAATATCGAAGAGGAGTGTCCGATCAGAGGAATGACCTCATTAACCCGTCGATCGCTCCTGTTTTAGCCACCTTATGCCAACTCACGGGAGTCGGGTCCACGTATTTACCTTACAGGAATCGTCGCCACCAACCTACTTCATTCTGGAATCTCCACCGCGTACACGGTTAGTCAAAGTGGTTTTCGGTATCGACAGAGAGTATGTCCATATCCGATCCCGGTCTCTTTGCCAACCCATCGTTATTATAACACCGCGGTTATTTAAAACAGTTTATACTTTTAAAACCAGAATATAATCCATTTCAAAACCATAATATTACGATATCATTCCAAAACCCAAAACCATATTTTACCACTTATCCCAAATATAATTTCTTTCCAATAATAAAAAGGCTTTAACTTCATAATATCTGAAAATCGAATATTTTCAAAGCATAATATTTTTGGAAATCCATAATTTCAAACCATAACTTTTAAAAACTCAAATGGTTTGGATATTCAACGGTATATGAATTTCAAGGGCTTAACTTTACTGTCACTTTGTAAAGAAATAAGTTATATGGCTTTATGGAAATATTTCTTTATCTAAAGTTAAGACCATAATTTAGATATCACTCTTAAGTTCCAAAACCATTTCAATTTCCATATATATAAATCCATTGGAGTATTAATATTCAAAACTAAAATTGGAATATATTCTTTCAACAAATTAAATGTTTTATTATTTAGTTTGAATATTCACATAAATCCTTAAACAACTCCAATTTCTAGTAATAAAACATATGTATTTTTCGATTCCAATTTATATTAGAATATTTTTCCAATTCAAATTCATATTAGAATATTCATTTCAATTTTTTTCTTGGGAAAAATCCAATTATAAATATCATATCTTAAATTTCCAAACTTAACATTTAAACATATGATATAAATTTATCCAACTCCATTTTCTAAATTTTCTTCCATTTTACTAAGGGAATTTATACACCTTTTTATTTCAAAATTTCCAACTTTTCATGTACATAAATACGGAAGAAAAATATTTATACAGTATAAAATTTAAGATTATTATAAACCGTATTCCATCCAAACCATAGAAATCACATTAAAATAGTTATATATAGACCGCGGTGCCTGTATATAATTTTCTATCCTATGGTCAAGTGATACGGATATTTATCATTTCAATCCGCAATTTAAAAATAAAACTTTGCGGTTTTATCATTTCAAACCACAATCCCGAAAAATGAAATATGCATGATAAATTTGCAAATTTAATGATATGCAATAAACATTCATTCATCAACAACATCCATCATCCAATCGCAACCATCAACCAATTTCAATCAATAACAGTATATATCTATGAACATATACAACAGGTAATAACTGTCAGTTTTTTCCCAAATTAAATTTATCAACTATTTATCTAACAGTTTACTCAATAATAATTTACATAACTGTTAACTAGCAGTTCTTATGCAAACAATAATTTCTAACAGCCAATTAATATGCAATCAATCAATTTAAATTAACAGCTAAATTCAAAAAAAATGCAATTCAACAGATATGGATGAAATAACATGCCCAAAAGCTCATAAATAAATTTCTATTCATTTCTAAAATTTATTTAACAAACATAAAAGCTTCTAGTAATTGTGAGTGGGTTAAAACACTCACCTTTGGAATTTAAATTGAATTTAAACCCGATTTAAACCCAAAAATTCGCCCGTCTCAGAATTTGTCCAAACCAGCGTCATCAAGTCCGGAATTAAATTACGATCCTAACGCAAAAAAAATCGTGTGAAACGGATAACGTATGAAGAATCTATGGCCATAAAACGATTTGAAATTCAAAATAAATTAAAACAAAACTCACCCTCCCTCATGCCACGTCACCAGTGATATCACGCGTTCCCTCTCCCAGCTTTCAAACTCGCGCACGAACAACTGCAGGCCGAACCCATGAACACGCACCTTTGACCGTGAATTGCCGCCCCTACACGCCACCTTATGCCACAAAGCCACTGCCGTTGTGCTCGTGACCACGTCCTCTACCCCTGGCCAAGTTCCGGTCGCCTAACTCGCCGTGCGCCGCCACCTGAAAACTAGGGTTTTCGAACCCTAGTTCATCGATTACGGCCGCCTCGTCCCACCGTACCATCTCCAACTACCTTTGAACGAACCCTGTCGTCGAGTACTACAATACCCAGAACCAATTTCATCGATTATGGCTTAAATCGAGAAGCCCCAATTTCAAGCTTAGGTTTCGAATTTCTAGGTTTGACCGCGATTTTGCCGTTGATCGAAGCAAAATCTGGAAAAACAAATTGCAGCCGCTGATTCGTATCGTCGAGATGTTCGACATATAATTTTTTCGGATTTTTAGGAGGACTTTAAATTTTCAGCTTTTGATTTGCGATTTGAAATTTGGATCTGAAATGCATCCATTGAGGAAGAGAGAAGATGAAGAAATATGTACGTATATCCAACTGACAGTAGGAAGGAGGCTAGGGTTTATTATGGTATATTTATAGTTAGGGTTAGGTTAGAGCGTATAGGCTAGAAGAGTGAACGTACGCAACAAACTATGGCCCAAAAGCCCGCTATGCCTCCGGAACCGAATCTATTAAATCTATATATCCAGATAGGTATTTAAAAATATTCTGAACGCGATGGAAAAAGTCTCACGTCCAAATTTGATCGTATGAAGAAGTTATGCTAAAAACAAGATTTTCAAATTGATTTCAAATTGATTTTAATAAAATTGATTTCAAGGCGTTTCGCGTTCGTACGATCAAACGACAAGTCCGATCGATACGAAATTTGAAACCCTATAATAATTCACCGATACGGATCCGATGAAACTGGTTTCGTCGAAATCCGAGTCCGTGCCCAAAATGGCTATTTTTATATTAATTAAATAAATAAAAATTAGTAAATAAATCCAATTTTTATAATTTAGTTTAAGAATTGAAAATCTTTATCACTTTATAATTCTCAAATATCTAAAATGATTTAACAAATTTTCAAATGTCAATTTGTTAAAGATTAACCAATTTATCATTGAAAAATTTCCAAGTTACAATATTAAGTATAAATTTTAAATTTATCCAACAGTTAAACTTAATCGCCCATGAAATTCATTTATCACCAAGTATAAAATTTAGAATTTGTTCATGGTCTAATATTATTGTTATCCAAAATTTTGCAACTTAAACTCCACAATCGTAATGTCCAACATTAAATTCCCATTTAATTGCAATAACGCAATTTCAAAAATTTAACTCAATTAAATAAACAACTCTTTATATCCCTAATCAATTTGCAATGGTTTAAAAGTTTGCTAAATTTTAATTTTAGAAATTCCTTTACTTCCATTCAACATCAGCAATTATCTATTAAATGTCCCAAAATTCCTATTAAATAAATCTAACGAATCTTTATTATAAATTAGATGAATTTAATATTGCATTCAACTATTACGTTAAAATTTCCGTTTCACTTTAAAGTAACTAAATTTGCCCATTTATAATACTTATTTCAATTCCAAAAAAAAATCATTTTATTAATATCAAAAATTTACCATTTATTTACGTAACCTTTTATTACACTGATTGCAAAAATTTCACTTATTAAATTTCCAATTCCACTAAATCCGAGCAAACTGATTTCCACCCTTTTTATTCAAACCAAAGATCATGCTATGATAATATTTTACGTTGTTCACACTGAATATAATCAACCTTTTTATCGTTATCAATTAAACATACATTGATTGCACTAATTTAAGGAATTAATTGCCATTTATACCCGACTAGATTTAATAGACCATATAAATGGGTAATATATACCAATTAAATAAATTCAATATTTCCATTTCGTTTTTCCTGTACTAAATTTATTACTAAGTGTCTAAACTCCACTTTATCAATATACCTGAAATTTCTACCTAGAATAAGGTTACGTTTCCATTGGAATTTACATTTACACCTTACGTTACACATTAAATCAACTTGCTTAACGTTTTATATGATTTCTATCCTTTATTTCATAAATTAACCCATTCCACCTAAACTCTTATCTTCAAAATTATTTCAACATTAAATTTCATCACATACTAATTGACCTAATTATTTATTTACTAAGACATCTCATTTAAATAATTTATCAAATTGAAACGTCCATTCAAGGTATAGATTATTACTTGCGTTAGAGAATTCCTTAATTTATTCTAATTACCGTTTACATTCCTTTTTCTGCATTAACTCAATCTAATATTCCCATTTTATTTCTCATATTAAATCTATATACAGGTAAAGCCCTTTCACTACTTAAATTCATTTGAATTAGCTCCGAATTCTATAAGTAGGTTTAATACATATTATTTTCTACTAAATTCAATTACAACTTATTAAAGAAAAACGAATTAAAACCATGAAATAAATGAAATCTTCCCATTTTGTTTCCTTATATTAATTTCTTAGCCTATAAATAACAATTTTTCAGCACTTAAATTCTCTCGTCATTTTGTTCCAACTGGAAATTCTTATACTTAAATTCCCATGGTTTCATTTCATTCAGTCATTTGCTTCATTAAAAATCACAGATCTTAAATTTTTCTAAATTAAATTATTTAAACTCTGTTAAAATGAGTAAATTAAATTAACGAAAATTCCGGGTCGTTACACTCTCCCCCACTCAAAACTTTTCGTCCTCGAAAAGGAAAAGGAAGGGAGAAGGAATAATAAAACAGTATATCTAATTTCAACTATTAACTTATATTTTACTGGATTAATTTCCTTTAATGAAATATACTTGTTTTATAATCAATCATATCCTTTAATACTTGAATTATTAAAGTTGGAAAAATATTTTACCAAAATTCTAAGTCCAAAATTTACGAAAAATTTTGGCAGAGTCTCCTTTGTACGGAGGGACTCTGGAGAAAATATAATATCCAAATATACAAATATATTACATATATCCAAAATAAAATATCCCACACTGGAAAATATATAAATAGCGCTTTAATCGTAATCCGAAAACGTACCTATTTGTCGGGCAAAACGCTTATTATTTTGGAACCAAAAGCAGTAGCAGTTGCTTCCAACCCCTGTATTCACTTATATAATCTAAAAGGTTAAATATTTATTTTACAGTGAAAGGTTTAGGTGGATTCAATCATTCATATCCAATCAAATGCAACAACCACAATTTTTTTCTCAACAGCACACACCACATTCAACAAACAATCATTTAATCAAACAACAATTAGTTGTTCGGGTTCAAATTCTGAAGTTGTACGAATGAAGAATAACTATCAAGTACATCCGTTGCTCAACAGCCTAAGATGGAACAAAGATAGATTATTTGTAAATCTAACAACTCCATAATTCCTTACCCAACAACATACATCAACCAACAATTCAAATCAACACCAAAATATCTCATTATACATTTATTTCATAATTCAGTGTTTTGATTTTTCTTTCCTTCATTTATGAGGGATTTCTTTGTTTCTTACAAGTTTATTTTCCAATTATCACCAAATTCATTATATTTGTATTTCCTTTTTATTACTTAAGTTTCCTTTTATTACTTAAGTTTATAAAATAAATTCTCATTAATAACAGCAATTTATTGAATACCTTTATTGCTTCAAGCTTTACTTGCAAGATTTTCTTTTACATATTCTTACTAACATTTCAACTTTTATTTTATGGTAAGTTATATATATTTTAAGAATGTAAGTGACAATTTACATGTTTCTTCTTAATTCCTTTAATTAATATATATATATTTGTTACTTACCTTTAATCTCATTCATTTATTTAATGTGGAGGTTTCCATTATATTGGAATAGAGGAAATTAAAACATACTTAAGTTAATAATCCTACAATCAATTCTTATTTAGAATTTCATTTTATTTACTTTAAGTTCATATCACCTATTAGTAATTCTTAACTTAATTTTTTTTTTTTTTTTTTTTTTTTTTAGTAAAATTTCAATCATAACTTAAGTTTATACCATTAAATTCTTATTTATACAGTCGTTTATTGAATACTTCAATTTTTCCTAAATTCCTACTTGTAAAATATTCAATTCTAGTTTCTTATTTAACATTTCAACTTTTATATTTGGGTAAGTTATTTATGTTAAAGAAATTGCAATTGAACTTATACAAGTTAAATCTCCATTCTTTAATTCAATTCAATGTTAATCCTTATTACTATTCTCTCTCCTACGTATTCACTTTCTCTTTATATCCTTGCAATAATTCTCTTAATTAAATTAGAGGTTTTAATTTATTTATTACTTAACCCCTTTTTTTTTCACTAACATAATTTTAAACAATTTATTAATGGAAATTTAAGAATTTAATACCGGGTCAAATTTCAAAATTACTTTAAAATAATAGATAATATAATTTCTTACAACTCTTATATCTCCAATTATCTTTAAACAATTAAAATTTCAAATAAATTCAAAACAATTCTGTAGTAGTATTTACTACAGCGGCCTTTCCCCTTCGAAACTCGAAAATGGAAGTCGATGATGCGGCCGTCATCACCGAATTTATTTTCCAGCGACGGAGAGAAAAGTACATAATTTATTTCCCCAAAATCTTCTTTTAAAACAAATTTCCCGAATTTAAAACGGAATATTCATATCGGAAAACATATATATGACAATATTATTATACTTCCAAATTATACTTTTTATATAAGAAATTTCTTATAAACCAAATCATTATTTTTCATAAATTCTTTGAAAGCACATTTCAAAAATCCCGGACTTAAGTTCTAAAATCTCCCATTTGATTTATCATAATTTCAACTTAGCTTCAGTTATTATAAATATTTTTATTGCCTAACATCCAATCTATAGCAACCAAATATATATATCTTTATAAAATATTTTTATATATAGAAAATATGATAGGCAAAATTATTTCATTCACCTATATTAAAAACTAATATTATGTCGGCCTGTCCTATTAAGTGTTTAGAAATCCCTATTGATGGCATAGCGTCCCATGCATCAACCAGAATTTATAAATACAAAGCGGAACAGATTAACACAATATCAAAAATTTTTATTAATACTAACAAGTACGCTCTCTCATATATACACTCAGCGACTCCCATAGGATATTTTTACCCTATTAACAAAGAGTCAAACCCCACAAAGCCAAGGTTTATCGCTAAACCAAAGCTCTGATACCAACTGTAACATCCCGCCTTTTTGCACACTTTAAACCGACACACGTGCCAATTCAAAGCATACGCAAGGGCGGATTGTTATGGGGTAAATAAGAAAACAGAGGAGAAATAAAACAAAACAGAATCTCACAGCGGAAGGATAAAATATAATAATCAAATATACAGTTCATGAAACTGTTTTACAAAATAATTCGTTTTTCTTGTGCAATAAATATCAGAGTTACACATACCAATACAACAATGCAGCGGAATTAAATGGTGTAGTGCACTAGTATAAATAATAATAATACAAATCTTCGTCTTCGTCCTCCAAAGCTAAATCTTCAAATCCTGAAACGCTCGGACTGACCCGAGCGAATTTGAAAAGACAAAAACACTCGAGTCAGACTAGAATATCTTATGTGAGTTAAATAAACAGAAATAAATATGAGTACAGTAACTCAAGAGATGCTCGGGATTTACATCTCCTAAGGATCCGTTAAACTATTTACTATGTAGTATATTGCGTTATTATAATAGTGTCTATTTATAAAATAAACTTACTTTTTAATAGCGTTAAGGGGTTACCCATATAGCCCTTAACACGTAATAGTCCCAGTAGTCCATCCAATATCATAGTCCCTCCTGATCGGGAAGCCACTAGAGGATACCACACGGGCTACGGGAGAAAACCAAACTCGTACAAGGCGCGATAGGGTAGGTGACACGGCACAACTAGGCAATGCCAGGGTAGATATACCAATTACGCTTCCGGGCCGATGGTAACGCGAAGCCGCAGCAACCGCCCACCTCGAAACAACTCCCCAAATCTAAAAAATAGAAGTGGCCACTGAATCAATCCAAAGTCATAGTATAATATCGAAGAGGAGTGTCCGATCAGAGGAATGACCTCATTAACCCGTCGATCGCTCCTGTTTTAGCCACCTTATGCCAACTCACGGGAGTCGGGTCCACGTATTTACCTTACAGGAATCGTCGCCACCAACCTACTTCATTCTGGAATCTCCACCGCGTACACGGTTAGTCAAAGTGGTTTTCGGTATCGACAGAGAGTATGTCCATATCCGATCCCGGTCTCTTTGCCAACCCATCGTTATTATAACACCGCGGTTATTTAAAACAGTTTATACTTTTAAAACCAGAATATAATCCATTTCAAAACCATAATATTACGATATCATTCCAAAACCCAAAACCATATTTTACCACTTATCCCAAATATAATTTCTTTCCAATAATAAAAAGGCTTTAACTTCATAATATCTGAAAATCGAATATTTTCAAAGCATAATATTTTTGGAAATCCATAATTTCAAACCATAACTTTTAAAAACTCAAATGGTTTGGATATTCAACGGTATATGAATTTCAAGGGCTTAACTTTACTGTCACTTTGTAAAGAAATAAGTTATATGGCTTTATGGAAATATTTCTTTATCTAAAGTTAAGACCATAATTTAGATATCACTCTTAAGTTCCAAAACCATTTCAATTTCCATATATATAAATCCATTGGAGTATTAATATTCAAAACTAAAATTGGAATATATTCTTTCAACAAATTAAATGTTTTATTATTTAGTTTGAATATTCACATAAATCCTTAAACAACTCCAATTTCTAGTAATAAAACATATGTATTTTTCGATTCCAATTTATATTAGAATATTTTTCCAATTCAAATTCATATTAGAATATTCATTTCAATTTTTTTCTTGGGAAAAATCCAATTATAAATATCATATCTTAAATTTCCAAACTTAACATTTAAACATATGATATAAATTTATCCAACTCCATTTTCTAAATTTTCTTCCATTTTACTAAGGGAATTTATACACCTTTTTATTTCAAAATTTCCAACTTTTCATGTACATAAATACGGAAGAAAAATATTTATACAGTATAAAATTTAAGATTATTATAAACCGTATTCCATCCAAACCATAGAAATCACATTAAAATAGTTATATATAGACCGCGGTGCCTGTATATAATTTTCTATCCTATGGTCAAGTGATACGGATATTTATCATTTCAATCCGCAATTTAAAAATAAAACTTTGCGGTTTTATCATTTCAAACCACAATCCCGAAAAATGAAATATGCATGATAAATTTGCAAATTTAATGATATGCAATAAACATTCATTCATCAACAACATCCATCATCCAATCGCAACCATCAACCAATTTCAATCAATAACAGTATATATCTATGAACATATACAACAGGTAATAACTGTCAGTTTTTTCCCAAATTAAATTTATCAACTATTTATCTAACAGTTTACTCAATAATAATTTACATAACTGTTAACTAGCAGTTCTTATGCAAACAATAATTTCTAACAGCCAATTAATATGCAATCAATCAATTTAAATTAACAGCTAAATTCAAAAAAAATGCAATTCAACAGATATGGATGAAATAACATGCCCAAAAGCTCATAAATAAATTTCTATTCATTTCTAAAATTTATTTAACAAACATAAAAGCTTCTAGTAATTGTGAGTGGGTTAAAACACTCACCTTTGGAATTTAAATTGAATTTAAACCCGATTTAAACCCAAAAATTCGCCCGTCTCAGAATTTGTCCAAACCAGCGTCATCAAGTCCGGAATTAAATTACGATCCTAACGCAAAAAAAATCGTGTGAAACGGATAACGTATGAAGAATCTATGGCCATAAAACGATTTGAAATTCAAAATAAATTAAAACAAAACTCACCCTCCCTCATGCCACGTCACCAGTGATATCACGCGTTCCCTCTCCCAGCTTTCAAACTCGCGCACGAACAACTGCAGGCCGAACCCATGAACACGCACCTTTGACCGTGAATTGCCGCCCCTACACGCCACCTTATGCCACAAAGCCACTGCCGTTGTGCTCGTGACCACGTCCTCTACCCCTGGCCAAGTTCCGGTCGCCTAACTCGCCGTGCGCCGCCACCTGAAAACTAGGGTTTTCGAACCCTAGTTCATCGATTACGGCCGCCTCGTCCCACCGTACCATCTCCAACTACCTTTGAACGAACCCTGTCGTCGAGTACTACAATACCCAGAACCAATTTCATCGATTATGGCTTAAATCGAGAAGCCCCAATTTCAAGCTTAGGTTTCGAATTTCTAGGTTTGACCGCGATTTTGCCGTTGATCGAAGCAAAATCTGGAAAAACAAATTGCAGCCGCTGATTCGTATCGTCGAGATGTTCGACATATAATTTTTTCGGATTTTTAGGAGGACTTTAAATTTTCAGCTTTTGATTTGCGATTTGAAATTTGGATCTGAAATGCATCCATTGAGGAAGAGAGAAGATGAAGAAATATGTACGTATATCCAACTGACAGTAGGAAGGAGGCTAGGGTTTATTATGGTATATTTATAGTTAGGGTTAGGTTAGAGCGTATAGGCTAGAAGAGTGAACGTACGCAACAAACTATGGCCCAAAAGCCCGCTATGCCTCCGGAACCGAATCTATTAAATCTATATATCCAGATAGGTATTTAAAAATATTCTGAACGCGATGGAAAAAGTCTCACGTCCAAATTTGATCGTATGAAGAAGTTATGCTAAAAACAAGATTTCCAAATTGATTTCAAATTGATTTTAATAAAATTGATTTCAAGGCGTTTCGCGTTCGTACGATCAAACGACAAGTCCGATCGATACGAAATTTGAAACCCTATAATAATTCACCGATACGGATCCGATGAAACTGGTTTCGTCGAAATCCGAGTCCGTGCCCAAAATGGCTATTTTTATATTAATTAAATAAATAAAAATTAGTAAATAAATCCAATTTTTATAATTTAGTTTAAGAATTGAAAATCTTTATCACTTTATAATTCTCAAATATCTAAAATGATTTAACAAATTTTCAAATGTCAATTTGTTAAAGATTAACCAATTTATCATTGAAAAATTTCCAAGTTACAATATTAAGTATAAATTTTAAATTTATCCAACAGTTAAACTTAATCGCCCATGAAATTCATTTATCACCAAGTATAAAATTTAGAATTTGTTCATGGTCTAATATTATTGTTATCCAAAATTTTGCAACTTAAACTCCACAATCGTAATGTCCAACATTAAATTCCCATTTAATTGCAATAACGCAATTTCAAAAATTTAACTCAATTAAATAAACAACTCTTTATATCCCTAATCAATTTGCAATGGTTTAAAAGTTTGCTAAATTTTAATTTTAGAAATTCCTTTACTTCCATTCAACATCAGCAATTATCTATTAAATGTCCCAAAATTCCTATTAAATAAATCTAACGAATCTTTATTATAAATTAGATGAATTTAATATTGCATTCAACTATTACGTTAAAATTTCCGTTTCACTTTAAAGTAACTAAATTTGCCCATTTATAATACTTATTTCAATTCCTAAAAAAATCATTTTATTAATATCAAAAATTTACCATTTATTTACGTAACCTTTTATTACACTGATTGCAAAAATTTCACTTATTAAATTTCCAATTCCACTAAATCCGAGCAAACTGATTTCCACCCTTTTTATTCAAACCAAAGATCATGCTATGATAATATTTTACGTTGTTCACACTGAATATAATCAACCTTTTTATCGTTATCAATTAAACATACATTGATTGCACTAATTTAAGGAATTAATTGCCATTTATACCCGACTAGATTTAATAGACCATATAAATGGGTAATATATACCAATTAAATAAATTCAATATTTCCATTTCGTTTTTCCTGTACTAAATTTATTACTAAGTGTCTAAACTCCACTTTATCAATATACCTGAAATTTCTACCTAGAATAAGGTTACGTTTCCATTGGAATTTACATTTACACCTTACGTTACACATTAAATCAACTTGCTTAACGTTTTATATGATTTCTATCCTTTATTTCATAAATTAACCCATTCCACCTAAACTCTTATCTTCAAAATTATTTCAACATTAAATTTCATCACATACTAATTGACCTAATTATTTATTTACTAAGACATCTCATTTAAATAATTTATCAAATTGAAACGTCCATTCAAGGTATAGATTATTACTTGCGTTAGAGAATTCCTTAATTTATTCTAATTACCGTTTACATTCCTTTTTCTGCATTAACTCAATCTAATATTCCCATTTTATTTCTCATATTAAATCTATATACAGGTAAAGCCCTTTCACTACTTAAATTCATTTGAATTAGCTCCGAATTCTATAAGTAGGTTTAATACATATTATTTTCTACTAAATTCAATTACAACTTATTAAAGAAAAACGAATTAAAACCATGAAATAAATGAAATCTTCCCATTTTGTTTCCTTATATTAATTTCTTAGCCTATAAATAACAATTTTTCAGCACTTAAATTCTCTCGTCATTTTGTTCCAACTGGAAATTCTTATACTTAAATTCCCATGGTTTCATTTCATTCAGTCATTTGCTTCATTAAAAATCACAGATCTTAAATTTTTCTAAATTAAATTATTTAAACTCTGTTAAAATGAGTAAATTAAATTAACGAAAATTCCGGGTCGTTACAAAAATTGACACAAGCCCTTCGACACACCTTCACTTCAACACCCTTCCTTAACCATGCTAGCTTGTACGGTTTAGGATGTCTCTCAGTCTTCAAGTTCAATTTCCTCACTGCTTCTGTAGAAATAATATTATCACAACTTCCAGCATCAATAACGAACTTGCAAACTTTCCCCAGAATAGTGCATGTCGACTGAAAAATATTGCTTCTCAACCAACTACAATCCTCATCTTGCTTTGGTGTAAGACATGACCTCCTCATCATAAGATTACAACCTTCATCTCCACACAATTCTTCTTCCTCCTCAACATAAGGTGTATTTGAACATTCTGCCTCCTCACCATTATCCTCCTCAACTTCTGCAACCATGGTTCTCTTCTTCGGCTTCGGACATTCGTTGCTTTTGTGACCCAACTCCTGACAATTATAACACTTGAACTCACTGCTAACCTTCACCTTCTCAGCCTCCTTCACCACTGGCTTTGAAACAGGTTTAGGAACATTAGAACTTCCACCAACACCCCTTGCTTGATTATTGGAATTAGTAAACACACCACCTCCACGTCTTCCTTGTTTCTCCCAAGCTAACGCTTTCTGATGTGCCTCTGCAACTGATCTAGGATCGAACATATTAACCATATCCTGGATCTGCATTCTCAATCCCCCAATGAATCTAGCAGTTAGCTGTTCTTCCGTTTCCATAATATCATTCCTGGCAATGAGTTGGTAAAATTCATCAGCATAATCACTAACAGACTTTGTCCCTTGCGTCAGATTCTGCAACCTCTGGTACATAAGTGATTGATAGTTGTAAGGTAGGAAAGTAGATCTCATCAACTTCTTCATCTTATCCCACGATTCAATCTTTGACTTCCCCATTCTCTCCCTGGTAAGTTTAGTTTGCTGCCACCACGCCAAAGCTCTCCCCCTCAACCTAGTAGCAACTAACTTCACCCTTCGATTCTCCGGGACCTCCTTGAAATCAAAGATTTCCTCCACATTAGACAACCAATCTAAGAATTCTTCAACAACCATCCCGCCTTTAAACTCTGGAATCTCCATTTTCATACCCGATTCCCATCGTCGATCATCTTCAACATCCCGATAAGAATTTCGAACTTGATCTCGATCTCGATAATGAATACTAGCTCTATCACCTTCTTCAACAAAATCAAAAGTACGCCTACATCGATCTCGACCATTATCATCCCTTCGTTCATGCATGCTTCTTTGACGATGTCCCTCTTCATCCCTATATGCTTCATGGTCAAATTCACGTTGACTTCTTCTCTCTTCATGTGCATAGTCATGATGATCTCTTCGTGATGATATTGATGTTTCTCTTCTATCTCTACATGAATGTGGTGATACCCTCCTCGCTTCCGTAACCGATAGCGAAACTCGGTTTCCTCCATGGTTCGAGTTTGGTGATCTCCTCCTTTGATTCAAATCATTCATCAATCTCTCCAATTTTCCAATGCCTTCATCAAACTTTTCATTAATACGTTGTTCCATAAGCTCGGCTTCTTCTCTACGATACAAAGCTTCAACGTTTTGATGACGATTAGCTCTCCTTGGTGGCATGATTGAAAACTTCACAAACTTCTACAATTCAAACACAAAACTCCAAAGCTTTCAACAAAATAACAAGTCTCGGCTCAACAATGTACGGCTTAGCTTGACTCGGCTTAACCCTTGACTCGACAACAAGTCGCGACTTAGGTTAAGTCGGCTCCAAATTCAAACACTCCACAAGGCTCGGCTACTCCCCGCTAGTATACACGGCCTTCTTCAATTTCAAACTCCTTTGCTCACTTTGATCCAAAATGTAATGGATCAAACAATTCAAACTTGTTGCAACTTCAATATGAACACAATGAACAACTTCAAACTTCAAAAACTTCAAAAACTTGGCTCCAAGAATCAACTTAGCTATGATTGGCTAAGTATGGCTCTGATACCAATAATGACGCAGCGGATTAATCAAACAAAACTTCAATCGGTGAACTGTAACAATCGGTGAGTTGAAGATACCAAAATGCCCAAGTTCGTTGATCCAAAGATACCGAACTCTAGCTATCTCAAACACGTTGATAGCGCACTATACCGTGTTCTAAGATCTACGATTCTTCGCACGTTGATCTAGCGCACTAGATTCCGTGAATCGGCTTCTACGATCGTTGAATCGAGCGCACTCGATTAACCGAAAGAGGAGATAGGAGATTACACTCAACTACCAATTGGTATGAAAGCACAAAGCTAACAAAAAGGAATTTTATTCAAAAATCAACTACAACAAATGTACAACACACGCCCCTATTTATAGAGTTTACAACGCAACGCAACAAATCATCACCTGACTCTTAGGTCGGCCACGACTTACGACCTAACTTAGGTCGGCAGCGACCTAACATCAGCGACTCAACACATTTTAACAACACCTAGGTCGGCAGCGACCTATCAGCACAACATACTCTCCTGTATACAACACAGCACTCAACGACCTAAACAACTCACGCGACTCAACACGACCGACTCACCATAGGTCGTACGCGACCTAACACTTCCCATTCATGACCGAGTTAAGCAATACAACACACAACATATGTACACGACTTAACTCGTTACCGACTTAACATATAACGACTCAACGATTCACGACTTAACACCCAACACAACCCATAGGTCGGTAACGACCTAAAATACAACACTACCCAATCCCCTACGACCTAAAATAGAAGGCAGTTCAGCTTGCTTAGATCAGAACTCGGCGAAGTTATCTCGTTCAACATCACTAGCTCGTAACTCGGCATATTTATCTCGTTCAATATCACTAGGTCGTTCAATATCATTAGGTCGTTCAATATCACTAGGTCGGAGCTTGTTAGGTCGGAATGCTTCTTCCTGTGTTTTCTTAGGTCGGAGACGACCCAAAACTCCGTTGTTAGGTCGTGACCATGCTTTCTTAAGTCGGAGACAACTCAATCTCAATTCGTTAGGTCGCGCTGTATCATTGTTAGGTCTTGAGCGACCTATCTCTTCCTTTTTAGGTCGTGAGCGACCTAATACTTGCATTTCTTCTGTTTGCACTGCATCATTGGCTACCTACCGGAGGATGGGATTATGGTTAGCTTTCTATATTCATTTGAGATTTCATAGGATGGGTTGTCATCTATGCATGTTATTAGAGAGTTTTCGAATGTGTTTGAAGTGGTGACTTTATTACCGTAACACCAAGAACTTGAGTTTTATATAGACTTAGCGAAAGATGATAGACCGATAGTTATGCCTTTGAGACGTATGGTGTAAAGAGAGAAAAAGGAGGTGGAGTTGTAGGTAAATAACCTATTAAAGAGAAGGTTCATTTGTAGGAGTATATCTACGTGGGGTGAACCTGTAATATTGTCACTAAGGTGAATGACACTAATGTTTTGTGTATATTATAGTGAGCTGAATAAGGTGAGGAAAAAGAACAAGCATCCACTCCCTTGTACTGATGACTTGTTTAGTCATCTCCACAGTGTGAAGGCATTCTCCCAATTGGATTTAGCGACATGATTTAACTAGTTGAGAGTAGCGAAGGAGAGTGTGTCGATCACCGTGTTTCCTATGCAGTCGGGTTTCTACGAGTGGTTGGTTATGCCATTCAGGCTAATCAATGCTCCGGCATACTTTATTGACCTCATGAACCGCATCTTCAGGGATAAGCTAAACAAATTTGTATTTGTGTTCGTGGATGATAGTCCGATCAATTATAGGACAAAGGAGGAACATGAGACACACTTGAGGGTTATGCTTGAAGTGTTAAGGAGGCACAAGTTGAAAGTGAAGTTTTTGAAATGTCACTTCTAGAGAAGGGAAATGAGATTCTTGGGGCACGTCATCTCTGAGTAGGGCATCATAGTAGACCCTTCCAAGTTGGCAACAGTTCAGATTGGAGCCAACCCAAGAATGCTACAGATGTGAGGAGTTTCCTAGGATTAGTGGGATATTATAGACGTATTATCAAGGATATCTCGAAGGTAGCAACACTATTGACCAATTTAATGAAGAATAATCAAACTTTTATTTGGGATGTTAAGTGCAATCATGCATTTGTGGGTCTGAAGTCGAGGTTAATGAGTGCACCAGTATTGACCGTTCTGAGCAGGAGTAAGGAGCAGACTATATACACAGATGCATGTGGTACTAGATTAGATATGGTATTGATGTAAAAGGGGAAAGTTGTCGCCTACACTAGTCCACAGCAGAAACCACACAAGAGGAAGTATCTAAATCATGATTTGGAGTTCGTAGCAATAGTGCTTGCTTTGAAGGTTTGGAGGCACTACTTATTAGAAGAAAGGTTCGAGTTGTTCATGGACCACAAACCCTTGAGGTACCATTTCTCCCAGAAGGATCTCAACCTTTGCCAGCAATGATGGTTGGAATTCTTGGCCTCCTATGATTTTGACACTTCCTATATGCCCGGTAAGGGAAATGCAGTTGTAGATGAAATGAGTAGAAGAATGCCAGTTTAGGAAGTGGAAGCAGTTGGAGTATATTATTGGCTATGACTTCGGACCTCATTATGAGTTAAAGCTAGAGATGTTGAACAATTTGATGGTCAAACCTACTTTGATTGAGCCAATCGGTACTATTTAGAGGCGGGATGCTAGGCTAGTGGAGATCATGGAGAAAATAGAAGAAGGGGTAGAGTCTGAGGATATAAAGCAATACGGGCTCGACCAAGAAGGTTGTCTCCATAAGGATGGGAGATTGTTTGTTCTGGATGTTGATGGATCACATGATGAGGTGCTATAAGGGTGATATCATTCTAGGATAACTATATATCTAGGTGGTAATAAGATGTAATGTGAGATTAAGCAGACCTATTATTGTAAGGCGATGAAAAAGGATGTCGGGACATTCATCCCGAAGTGCATGAACTTCCAATTGGTAAAGGCATAGCAAAAGAAGCCAAGGGGGTTATTGCTGCCGCTTGAAGTTCCCAAACGGAGGAGGGAGCAACTATCGAAGGATTTTATTAATGGACTGCTTTGGACTCAAGCAGGGTATGACAACATTTGTTTCATAGTCGATCGATTGACCAAGAGCACTAGAATCATACTCGTCAAGTAAAGTCAAGTAGAACGATAGCCAAACTGGCCGAGTTGTATGTGAAATGGGTTGTACGATTCCATGGTATATCGAAGGCATTGCGAGTAATTGAGACTTTTGTTACTAGTAGGTTTTGGAAGAGCTTACAAGAGGCATTAGGGACCGAGCTGCATCTCAGTACAGCTTATCACCCACAAACTAATGGGAATACCATGAGAGGGAACCGTATATTAGAGGATCTTCTATGAGCTTGCGTTCTCAATTTCGAAGACTCGTGGGATGATCATTTGTATTTGGTAGAGTTCGCATACAACCATACTTATTAGTCCAGTATCGGTATTGCACCGTACGAAGTACTGTATGATCTACCGTGTAACGCTCCTTCATGTTGGGGGACACGGACGGGAAACTAGTACTTGGGAAAAATATAATTAGGTAAACCTCGAAGAAGATCGAGATCATTCGACAAAGAATGAAAGCTGCTAAGGAAAGGCAGAAGTGCAACGGTGATAGTAGATGTAGAGATTTGGAGTTCTCCATGGTGATGTGGTGTTTGTGAATATTTATCCCTTGAAGAATATTATTCGACTCAGTAGTAAGGGGAAGTTGGAGCCAAATTTCATAGGTCCTTTTCCGATAGTAGAGAGGTTTGGGAACCTAGCATATAGGGTCGACTTACCTAGAAGATGGTGGGCATGCATAATGTCTTTCATGTTTCCCATATGTGAAGTTTGTGCATAACTCAGGCACGATGATTGCACCGGATCAACTAGATGATACCAAGATTGAACCAGAAGCTATAAGACCTCGTATGCTAATTTGCATTGGCAGACACGATACAAAACAACTTAGGAGGAAGATAGTGGAGTTAGTATAGGTTCAATGAGGCGAAAATAAACATGATTACAAGTGGGAAACCAAGGGGAGTATGGGCCACAAATCCAGAGCTCTTTGCATGGTAAAGCCTGTTGTTTGTCCTATTTACTTTCACCTTTGATATCATATAGGGTAATTTAGTACCTCACATGCTATGATAGGTTTACCTACACTATTAGCTGTATGGCTACTTGTTTGATATGTATGAGGGTTGCATATGATTATTAGGCATATGGGGTAACTATATTGACTTATTTGGGTATTTCAAGGGAAAAATTCCTCAAGGGGAGAGAGTGTAATGACCCGTATTTTGCATATCGAAGGATCGTAAAATATTTCTATTTTATTCATATGAGGTCTTACAACACTTTAATTTTGGGAAATGACTCTTAGTGATATTTTCCACATCTATAATCTTTGCCGAATTTTTATGTGACAATTTTGACTTTGAAATTCTTGTTTGGACTATAATTTCTAATGTGAGCCGTGTTAGGGTCTCAAACCACTTTGATTGTTTCAAGAAGATTGTTTCATGTTACATAGATTGGTCATTATAGAAAGAAGAACTTACCATTTGAAAGTTATAGTTTTTTAAATTTTGGCTACTGTTGGCCTGCCTTAGTGAGTAATTAACTAAGTCCATACTTAGGCCCACTAATGAATATCAGGAATTATGTTAAGGGGAGGCTGTCGGAATGATCTAAGTCATTTCCATTTTCCCCAAAATAGAACTAAACCTCCATTAACCCTAATTTCGTCAAAAAGCCTACATTTTCCTTACTATTCTTAGCCTAAATCATAATTAGAGGGGTAATTAGCATAGAGGAACTTGAGATTATCATTTGACTGATTTGCATTCTCTTCTTTGCCATCCGCTTCAGTTCTTAAGAAGAAATCAATATTTTGAGTATTTGGTGAGTTGTTCTTAACTTCTCATTATCCTATCCATGTGTATATAGTTAAAATTGGAGTTTTTAACATAATTTTGATCCTAAGTTGATTTCTAGCTTTAGTCACATTTTAACTTATGCTTTTGGTCGAAAATTAAAGGTTTTAGAAGTGGTTTTTAAATGGTTTTGTAGTCCCTTTTGTTCATATTCATATGCTAGTGTAACGTTTAGATTTTGAATATGATTTGCTTAATTATCATGTTCTTATTTATTACAAGTATGAATTGATGTATATGTATGATATTCCATGTTTATGTGTTATGCTTTGAAATGATTTGCTAGTGCTTCTAGGTGATTAGGAAAGAGGGTGGTGAATTTGCCAAATTGACTGTCAAATTGACTGTGCTATTGGATAGTGTAATATGGAGTATAATAAATAATTAGCGCAGAAAATAACTATAAAATAATTAATAGCAGTAAAATGACACCAGAGATTTTTATACTGGTTCGAACTCCCATTCTAACTCCAATCCCAGACTCCTTCTAGAATTATAGCTAGCAACCCTCACTTAACCCGGAGGAACATGTATTACACTGCCTGAGCAACTGAACAGGACTTTGAGCGCCTAAGCAACAGAATAGGACTTGACCGCCTGAACAACCGAACATGATTTTCTTACAAACTGGATTTAACTTGACTTTGTGTGTTTTGAATAACATGAATTTTCACATGTAGTATACCATTTCTATAATCATTTCCTCAAGATAGATGTGTATATTTATGTGTGTATGAAGAATAGGAAGTCTAATATTGCTTTGAAGAATATGGAAGTGGATATGAAAGCAATGATTGTATGAAAGCATGTAGATAATGAAATCAAGAATGCTAAGTGCCGTAAATCAAAGAAATTAGAGAATTAAGGTACTTTGATCTATAAATCTTCAGTGTATATATAGTATGGGATAAGATATGTCTTCTGGAATCCAAGAGTTGTAACCATCCAGGAAGTATCTATTGATGAAGAGAAGTGTTTATTGGAAACTATGACACTTGTAGTTTTCAGTCGACTGAACTTGCTCGGATAGTCGACTGAATTCAAACATGCATAAAAAGTTGCACAGAATCAGTTGACTTACCTAGGCAGTTCTGTCGATTGACTTAGGGTATTCAGTCGACTAGCTGTCTTATTTAAAGAATTATATATACAGCATCAGTCGATTGACTTAGGGTATTCAATTGACAGTATACTGCTTATTCAGTGCATTTAAACTTTTATGTATGAATGAGAATTTATAAAAACAAATTCTAATTTGTAAACGAATTTGTGAGCATTGAACCTTGAGGATAGATTTGAACAAATCATTATACTAGACTTTATATAATTATTAACTATAGTTAACACCAATATTAATACGAACCATATTTGAGTCGATGAGTCCGGATTTTTCATAGTCATGGATTTGTGAACTTTCATATCTTGTCAGCATTCAAAATCTTATGGTCCAACAGAATGCAAAGATAGTCGAAATTAGATGAAACCTGAAGGAGGAGCTCGAAAGCATAGGTGGAGCCCAGGATTCAAGTCGTGACACGGTACCAAGATCTTTGACTCGGTATTGGGAGCTTTTGGTTAGGGGAAGACACTCAGTGGAATTTTGGTTCTTCAAGTAAAGGCTAGGGGTGATGAGTAGAAGTCAAATACTGAAATTTGTCCAAGCATTGGACCAAGCACCGAGAGCTTCTTGTGTCAATAATGAGAGCTTATGTAGTTAGCATTTTGGCTTGGGGTTGATGCCATAAGCTTTCGGTGGAAAGTAGTTGGAGTCCAAGCTCTTAAAAGATGGAGCCCTGGAAGAGAAGGAAGAAACTTAGACAAAATTTGGCAAAGTACACCACTTGGTATCGAGAGATATCGAGAGGTCGGCGTTCGTTGTAGCTAGAGTGAAAATTCTAGGTGGAGGAGCTTAGGCTCTATAGGTCGTGCTGAGGGTTTTAATTTTCTCACTTGGGATTTGATGGTGATGTGGTAGCACATGATAGTTATAGGACTTCTGTGATGACAACTCAATAGCGAGCAGAGTTAGATTTCAACGACGGTGGCTCAATGCTGAAAGGATCATGAGAATGTTCATTCATAAAGGACCGGATCTAGGAAGGGTGACCTATCGATAGAATATTAAATGGTTCCATCATGGATTGTAGGAACGTGAAATGGTATCTTAAGGGTAATGGAAGTTTGGAGGAGCGACGAAAGGGCTTGGATATGCATGCTAAGGGATTTTTAATACTCGTTGCTTTTTTTATGTACATGAAAGTAGGAGTACTGTAGGGACGCTCATGGGTACTTTATTTCGCTACCTCGGGTCAGTTGCTTGGATTAGTATACCCTAAACCTGTGGATTTGGGTCTAGTATCATCTTTAGACTAGAGGCAAGTATATTGAAAAACTGGTACTTCTAGTAGTCCCTGGTGTAGGAAAGGCCATACAAGTTATCATATATCTAGAGCACATTGAGTAACAGTGAGGATTGTTTGATGGATGATGTGGTTGCTTTGATTGTTTTCTTCCATAGTCTACCATTCTAGAATGTCTTTGGAGATATGTATTAGGAGTAGGGATACCTGAACACCAACAGACATTGATAGATTGCGGTATACCTTTACTATATTAGTAAAGTAGCAAATGCGTTCGTCTTGTGCTAACTCTTTGGTTACAGGGATAGGTTAGATATGGTTTGTATGCACTTTTTCCTTAATATATCAACTTGTATAGTATTTGGAGATTCGTTTACCGATAACACCAAACTAGTGTCTGATTCAAGGCTTTATGCTTTACTGCTTATTATCTTAGGTACTCTTAAATGAGGAGACTACATAGCAGGTCTAGGTGCAATGCAGTAATTATGGAGAGGACAAGTTGGATGGAGCTACCTCGTATTATATATGGATTTCTATGCTTATTCCGCTGTGCAACATTATGAAGCCTTGATAGTGTCTACTTTTTACTATTGCTATAAGGCAGTTATTTGAGTTTATTTCAGTTTTGTATAAACTCTACTACTCTGTTGTATAAATCTTTGGATCTGTACTATAATGTTTGGTTCACTTTGTTATTACTGCCTCTCATGTTTTATATATGTGATGTACATTATATTTTCTCCCATTCTTTACGAGATACATGACGGGTTCTGGTGTTGTCTTATTTTTTTTCAACCCTTAATGATTTTCCTAGATTGGTCGGGCATGTCGGCAATGCCTCATACAATTATATTAGGTCTCGGTGATGTAGGGCGGACTTTACACTCAAGGATATTGATGCATCTTTCGATGAGGAGGTGATGATAGTCAATGAAAAGGAACCTAACTCCAAACTTATGGTGGAGCCTAGCTTTTGACTTCTTAGAAATCAAAGTTAAATTGGAACCGAGCACGGTGAAGCCTCTCATGGGTTTAGGAAAATCATTTTCTACCCCCAAGATCACCCCTCTATAGATCAAGCCACCCTCAGGCCATGTCGTTGATGTTTCCAAAGATTCTTCCCATGCCCCTAACAAGTCTGATGATCCCCTTTTCTGGATAACTAAGGAAGAACTTTTTTTTAAAGGAAATCTCCATGGAGAAAGAGAAGGAAGAGAACGAAGAGCACGCAAAGGCAATTGAGAAGAAGCATCCCGTTAAGTAACTTAAAAAGGGTGTAATCGACGAAAGAAGTGGAAGATGACTGCCACAGCCCCGAAGACACTTTGTTTTTGCCTTTTGTACTTTTCTCTATTTCGCATTTCATGTATATGGGCCATCATTGTGCGGTAGCGGCCATTGCAACCTTTGTACAAAAGACATGTTAATAAAAGATTATTTGCTGGTCAGCCTTTCTCATAGTTAGATTACTGCACCTTTTGTTTCACCTACCTCTATACTTTCTTAGATACATAATATAATCATCTGCAATTCAATTATTTATATATTATTCCTGCATAAGTTGGTGATTTGTGCAATGCCATCATTTATTATAACTCCATAGATATAAATAGATTTCTGCCAATGGCCCAGTAATATTTCACTACTTAGCTTTATTTATCATCATTGGTGTATTTCTTAAAAAAATACTTCATTTCTTCAGCTAACTCCATTTATCATTGGGTGGATGCGCTCGTTTAGCCATAATGGATTCACGAAAGACTTAATTCTACATTGATTCCTATCTCTTGAAAGTAGTGTTTCAGATGTTCGACTTTGGTAATCCCTTTTTGACCCTCTTATCTCTGTAATTGATCAAAGATGCTCTATTGGCCATCTTTGCATATCACCGGTTGAGCATATATCATCCGATGTAAGCGAGGTTGTGCCTACAAAATGATACAATTCCATATTGACTCTTATCTCTAGGAATTGTTATCTCGAACACCTTTCTCTGGGTATCCATCTTTTATTTTTCCTATATTCGAGCGATGATCAAGGACATTTCTTCAAACAAAACCTTCTTATCATTGGCGAAAAATACTACATTAGGCCATAAACAAGGTTGTACCTACAAATAGATTCAATTATACAATAGTTCCTACCTTATGGATCTGGTATATTAGATGCTTATCTCTGAGCATCAATCCTTGACCTTGCCTATATTTGGGCACTATTCAAAGGTTAGATGTATAAGGGCAATCATCCGATCGACCCTAGTAAAATTATACTCTAATGACCCAATCATGCATCGAAGGAGTTCACCGACGCCTTTCATCGAGTACCTAGATATCCGGTTTTCTAAATCACAGAATGCCTGATCATGCTGCTGATCATGAAGCATAAAATCAGACTTTAAAGAATATGGTTACATTAATTATAAAAGCCAAGTTTATTTGAAATTAAAAGAATGGCCGACCCTAGATTATTGCATTTCATCCCATCAGTCAGGATGTCTATTTGAAAAAAGTAACCGTACGTACAATAGCATCATAGATGCTCACTGTTCCATGCCCATGGAATTAAGGTCTTATTAACAATCGATATATTGAAAGTTCTATCTCCAAGATTTTTTTTCAACAACATAACATCCTTCTGAATTCAGATCAATATTAAGAAAGACCCATTTCAAATCAAGGTCATATATCTATGATTTTTGACCTTGGCATTCAACTGTTTCTCTACTCTTATTTAGTAAGCAGCTACCCTCCAATCAGCCTTTTCTCTTTTCTCTTCGACCAAGTTAAGGGACTCAAGCAAGAGTTACTCATTCATTTTGGGATCATAGTGTAGTCTTTGGTGAGAACGTACTTCTAATCTGATTATTATCATGGCCTCAACTTCGTAAGCCAGGGTGAATGGAGTATGGCCAATGGCAGATTTATGGGTCAACCTGTGAGCCCACAATGCAAGTGGTAGCTTATCAACGCAATTTCCTTTGGATTTCTTTAACCTCTTTTGACGACCTTGTTCGTTGTCATCATTTGTCCATTCGCCTATGGGTAAGCTAGCCTATAAGATTTTCACAATTCGGTACCAGGCACATGAATTTTTGAACCTGGCACTCTCAAATTGAGTTCTGTTATCAGTGATGATCTTTTATGGAAAACTTTATCTACATAAAATGTTTCTCACTACGACATTGATCTCCTTCTTTGAGGTAATAGTTGTTAGCATTTTTTCTTCAGCCCTTTTTGCGAAGTATTCCAACCATTATAGCATCTTTGCTCTATGACTCGGCACGACACCACACTAATAATATCAATTGCCTATACCACAAACCACTATGGACTAACCATTTTTATAAGCTCCGTGGATAGGGCTTTTGGTATCTTCGTAAACATATGGCACTTATCACATCATTTGTAATATTTGTCAGTATCCAGGCTGACCATTGGCTAGAAGTATCTATAGTGAAAAACCTACTTTGTTAATGTCTTCCCTCGAAGTGATCATGACAACTACCTTCATGCACATCTGCATGATTTTTCTTAGCTTCAATTTTAGTAATTTACCTTAGAAAGGGAACCAATAATCCTCTTTTATACAACACTCCTTTTAGCAAATATTCTTTAGTTTGAGTTATCCATAACTCCTCTTCATTAACATACAAGATTCAATCAACAGTTATCTCATCTTTGCTTGGAGTCAACAAAGTCTCTACTGGAATAATACCCAAAAGCTGCGTAAACTTAGAGCTGGCCAATGAAATGGCTATCATATTTTCCTCCCTATTGATGTGCATTATCATGTAATGTTCGATATCATTCGTTAATTCCAACAATTTCATCAGGTATAGGGATAGTCTCACTCCTTTAGCCGAAAATTCCCTTTCCACTTAGCAGACCACCAACAAAGAGTTGGTGAATATATGCAATGCCTTGAATCTTGATACCTTTGCTATCTTGAGTACTGCAATCAATGCTTCATATTCTGCTTCTTTGTTTGTCGATGGGAACTCTAGCTTTAAGGAATAACAGATTCCCCACCTTTTGGGGTCACCTAAACAACTCTTTCCCCAAAATTATGTTCATTACCATCTACATATAACTTCTATTGAGATAGTTGAACACACTCTTTTTCCATGTCATCGTCCCGGATGACGAATTTAGCAATGAAGTCCACCAATGCCCATCCTCAAATTTCCTTTCTTGGATGGTAAGATATGTCGTATTGGATCAAGTCGATATTCCATTTTTTAAATCTTTTCAAAGTCTTAGGTCGATGTAATACTTGTCTCAATGATTGATCAGTTAGCATCTAAATCGGACGAGCCTGTAAATATGGCCTCAACTTCCTTGCAATTATCAATAAATAGTATGATAGTTTTTCTAGCTTCGTATAATTCTTAAGCCATTTGTTGATGTAATATACGGGCCTTTGGATTCTACTCTCTTCACGCACCAGGATGCCTCAGTGCGTGAGCAAAGACTGCTAAGCAAATGAACAAATCTTCTTCTTCTAAAGGCTTTGACAACATTGGTGGTCTCTCCAAGTGTTCTAGTAAATTCTAGAAAGCATCGTGAAATTCCTTTATCTAGACAAACAATCCTTTCTCTTTCTTAAGGGCTTCAAAGAATAGTATGCACTTTATCGATCGCCTTTGAGAAGAATTTGTTCAGTGCTACGACCTTCCCATTCAAGCTCTACATCTCCCTCCTTATTTTCAGGACAGTAACCTCTCTTAACACTTAAATCTATTCTGGGTTAGCTTGAATTCCCCTTAAGTTTACCACAAAACCTAAAACTTGCTTAATGCGACTCCGAAAGAGCACTTTAGTGGATTAGGCTTCATCCTATGCTTCTGAAGAAATTTAAATATTTTAGAGAGATTAACCATATGATTCATCGATTGTTGTGACTTTACAAAAATATTGTCCACATAGACCTTCATAGTTCGTCCGACCAAATCTTTAAACATTATGTTGACTAGTCGTTAGTAAGAATTCTAGAATTCTTTGGGCCAAACGGCATAACTCGATAATAATACAATCCTAAATTAATGATGAAGATTGTATGATTTTAGTCAAGGACGTGCATCTTATCTGATTATAACCGAAGTGCACATCCATAAAGGATAGCAGTTCGTGTCCGGCGGTTCCATCTACAAGTTGGTCAATCCGTGGCATGGGAAGCAGCCCTTCGGGCATACTATATTCAAGTCAGAATAATCAACACATGTTCGCCATTTCCAGTTCACCTTTTTGACCAACATAGGATTCGATACCCATTCTAGGTATAGTGCATCGTGGATGAAGCCATTTGCTTCCAACTTATCTGCTTCTTATTTCAACACAACCGATCACTACGGTTCCATATTGCACCCCTTAATTTGTTTGATAGAAGGGTATTTTAGGCCCATATTTAATGCATAACATGTTATATTCGATGAAATTCCACAAATATTAGTATACATCTAGGCAAATACATCCACATTTTCCTAGAGAAACCTTACCAACTTCTACCTCACTCTAAGGCTAAATTGAGACCAGATCTTGAGAACTATCATCGGATCCTCATTATTAATCAGAATATTGATCATCCGCTCTGTAGGGGCCACCTTCACATCCTTTGACTCTTTTCATGTGTCTATAGGCTAGTAAAACATGCTATGGGGTCCGAGCCAAGCCTTAGATGGTAGTTTCTATGCATCAACGGTCTTGATGCAGGCAGACTTCTCTACGTCCTTCCCTTTCTCTTGTCGCTTTATCTCTTTGAGCTATGCAACGTAACATTCTCGACCATTGCTCTGGTTTCCTTGTATTTCTCCTTGTCCATTCTTGTAGGGAACTTCATCATCAAACATCATGGAATAAGGGAAATTCTAAAATTGACTAGGGAAGGTTGGCCTAAGAAATCATTATAGATCGAGAATCCATTGATCACAACAAACATCTATAACCGCACTATTCTGTGGTCTCCCTCACCCAACTAAACTGGAAACTCTATGCAGCCAATGGGTTCCTTGGCCTCCACGGTAAATCTCTAAATATAAGATTTGCAATGCTACATATCCTTCTCACTGAGCTCCCATAATCAATAAGGGCTCGATGCACTATTGATGGCCCAACCACTATTGTGATCACCATGGGGTCAAGTATCTACGCCTGCACCCATCAGCATCTATTGAATATAATATCGTCGTTAATTATACTTTGTTGTTTCATTGAAATCCTGTCCTCTATGGAGAAACACATTTCTTGAGGCACATGCCTCAACGAGCTACCATAGCACTCCATTTCGTTCTAGCTTTTTCTCAACATGATAAGGCCCTCTAGAGATGGTATTAATCATTATTCCTATCAGTAGCTGTCTTTGTCCCTCTACACCAAAACCTAGCCTAATTCCCTTAGTCAGGCTATCCTTAGGGTCTATTATTTATCTACCTTCCAGCTTATGGGTTTTTGACATATTGCTGCAGATTTTTCTTCCTTATCAGATCCTCAATCACATCTCTCAAATTTTGACATTCATTAGTATTGACTAATGTGTTTCACGAAAGTTGAAAATACTTCCTCGAATTCTCTTCCTCATCGCCTCCCTCGAAGGCGGTTTCTTACAATCTTTAGTACCTTGCATGGTGCGGTATATGTTTGCAATAGAATCATTCTATGAAGTGTGATCTCTTGGTCTAGCATACTTCATTCGTTTCTTGGTGTTTTGCTTCTTCCTACTAGCACCTTGTTTCTTTCTTTCAGTATTATTACCATTCTCAATGTTCATGACAACATTTCCTGCATTATCACTACTTTGTTTGATAGCATTGTTGCTTTGAACTATCATACTTAATCCCTCACGACTATCACTGCCAATCCAACAGCCAAATTTATCTCTTCCAAGCGCAGAAATTGGGATTCCATTTGATGAAACTTCTCCATGGTGGATGGGTTTTTTCTCTTCAACCATCTATCGATGTCAATCTTTGGGTTAACCCCATTAACTACCGCCATCAGAGCAATCTCCTCTTTGGGGTTCTTACTTCAATTACTACAACATAAAATATTTTCCAAAAAACTTTTAGTATCTCTTTGGAACTCTAATGAAATTCAAAAAAGACATTATGTCCTTTGGTTGACTAGCATAGAGCCAGAATTGCTCCACAAACTTCTTTGCTAGCTTCTCAAATATGGATATCGATCTTGGCACCAGTCAAGTGAACAACATCGTGGCTCTAAAAATATGGGAAAGCACCTACATTTTACACCATTTATAGCACGAGTACTATCCATGTGCCATTAGTACTTCAACAGGTGCTGTCTTGGATTAATAGTTCCATTATAAGATGATAAGGTGAACATCACGAACTTCTTTAGGTACCTCTCTACCAAAAAGTTTTTGGTGAATGAGATATGGCTTAGCGATGAGCCCCACTCATTGTTGTTTCTATTTTGTTCTTGTCTAATAACCTCTTAACCATATCAGTTATGTACTTCTTACTACTTTAGGCGACTGGACGGTGAATGTTAGGCATAGCCCCAATGTTTGACTCTACAAACCCTCTAGATTCTTTTCTTTAGATCTAGGCTCCCTATCTCTGGGAAAGCCATTCGTTTAGACTTTCTCTGTCGATGCCTTACCGGTTCTATATTGTTAATCCGACCATCACCGATTTGTACTTATCGGTACTGACTTGATTTTGGTTAGCGCCGGATTGATTGAAATTTAACCGACGATCTCCATTTTGTACTTTGCCTCCTTGATGTTCCAACACCCTTCCCCGTCATTTTCTGCTTGCTATCTCTCTGATTCTGATATGTGAAGGTGAACTTTCTTCCTTAAAATATGATTATAATGGATCCCTGGGCTTCTTCAACGCCTTTGAGGTAGCTGGGTTATTATGGCAAAAATATTCCTCATCTCTTACATGATAGCATTCTGCCTCTATAACTTCTTCTTATTCATCTTAACCATCATTTTATCTAGCATAGCCTTTGTTTCCCTTTCTTGTTGAGATGAAGGTCCTAGTAAAGTATTCAAAGGTTGAGTAGTCTCTTCATTATGCTAAGAGCCCTCTTCATCACAATCAGCAGCAACTCCAGACATAGAAGCAATGTTCATTAGGGCCATTTCCTATTAGATCTACATGTAGACTCTTCTTCAAAATTCAGATAATTTTAGATCTACAAAAAACAATCTCTAGATCGACCTTTTAGATTCTTCAAATCCCAAGCTAAAGCTAGTTCTGTGCCTGAGAGTCTTCGTTCTCAATGAAATCACTTAAAATATCGGATCAAAAAATTACATAACACCCCAGATCTGTTAAAAACTGAATAGCAGATTCAAAAATGAGAACAAAAGCTTAAACATATAGAATTTTATAGTGGTTCGGCCTCATATCACTGCTTATATCCACATTAGTCTTGTTTTAGAAGATTTTGCCCAAGTACAATTGGATTTAAAACTTTCCGATCCACAAAGCTAAGTAAACCTGAGCTCGATTGCACTTTATGAAAAAATAGAGTTAAATAGGAGAAAAGACCTAATTGTCATTGCTCTTGAATTGATATTTATTGGAAAATTCGTCTACCAAAGTCACTAACATATAGAAGACCGGATATGAAATTAGATACACGCTTTCATGCATGAAAAATGAGTAAAACTCACAATTCAAATCATGTCGATATCGAAATCATCATGTCCGTGCCTACACGAATTTGCAATAGGTGGCTTAGAGTTTTCTATTTATTTATCAAAGCCTTCAAGTTTCTAAGATTTGTTGTAAAAATTGATCCAACAAATCATGACGGTACCGACATGATTTGACTTATTTGAATCTAGTTTTTTTGCCAAGTACACCTCATCTTCACAACTACTCTGAAGTGGACCGTACATTAAAAATCAATTTCATGCTGACATGATTGATCATGTTGGTACCACATGATTTGGCATACGGAAATTCTTGTCAAACTTCTTGTACTTCTTCTTACCACAATTGTTGGCATCTCTTGTCCTTCTTGATCCATTTCTTCATTATCTTGAAGCCCAAATTCATTAATAATTCTTTTGTTCAAATGCTAGATAACACTTGTCAAATCCATCTTCATATGGAAGGTTTACAATATGCCTTTTTCTATTCCAAAAGGCATTTGGATCATCGTTACAAATTTTTATAGAGAATTTATTAAAAATTAATTTATTTTTTCTTGCAGTTTAGGATGTTTATGTTTTCTTCTAGAGTTTAAAAATTTCTTTCTTCTTTCAAGACGGTTAAATGAAATGTCTTTTATATTAAAAGTTCTTTCATTCCATTAAACATTTTTCTAAAAACTTAGTTATAAATTGAAAAGTACTAGGTTTACCATTGTAGGTACCTGTAATTTGCTTTTTATTGACATTTGTTAAGGGAGAAAATTTATCAGTAAAATGAGTCCCAAATATAACTTGGTTAGTAATATTTTTTACAAGTGAAAAACTTATTAGAATAAAATTATTAATTTTTACAAATATAATCATGTGAAAGTTTTCAAACAAGCATCAAATTTTTCACCCCCTACATGGCTTAATGAGTGCGTAGTCTTATGAAAATACTTAGTAGGACTTATTATATCTTGTATAACATTCATGTCTACACCACCATTTAGTAATGCAAAATATTCTTTTTGAAAATCATTATCAATTAGAAAACTAATTTTTGTAAACATTTATGAGAGGTAATAATATCTAATTTAGATAAAAAAATCTTCTTGTGCTGGCTAATTAGTTTGATTTTCTTCAAATAAAATAATTTCTTTTAATGCCTCAAAACATAAATTATTTCATGACATTTATTTTCTTATTTTACAATTTGAATTTATTTTTTAAGATTTTTGATTTCTTTTAAAAGATTTCGAATTGTAGTAGGACATTTAATTCTTTGTCTTTCTTTTAAAAGCTTATAAACTTTATTCAGGAAGTATGGATCTTGAGAAATACTTGTATTATTAATACCTTGGATATCTTGACTATTGGTGGATTATTTTCCATTTAATCTATAAGTTCGGACCTTAAATTTGGATCCCGAATCATCTTAAAAAATTCAATAATATTACTGTTCAAACATTAATATTTAAATCTTGGAATTATAAAATAATTTTATAATATTCCTTTCATTCACTTTCATTAGCGATAGGATTTGAACAAGATTTTCCTTTACTGCAGGGTTCACAAATTATTTGAGCTTAATGATTGTTTATCGAACGCTCTAGGATTCTCAAAATCACTTAAATCATCTGAACCATTATAAGATTTTTAAATAAATTTCAAAATTAGAATTTAGTGAAAGGTTTTATAATGTTTCCACTAGTTCATTATCAATTTGTAAATTATTAATTTTTCTTTTTAACTTACACTTGGGCATAATAACTAGTTTTTCCACATTTGCGACGAAAAATAGTTTATTTTGTTTATTAAATTCTTTCTCTTCTTTTCTTTGAGCATTTTGCTCTAATTTTTTATGAGAATATATTTTCTTTTTCCTTTTATAAAAGGATTCAATAAGTCCAATCTTTTTATTTTGCTTATGAAGTTTTTTTATCTTTTGAAATGTCTGTTCCAAATTGACTACAAAATTGGCCTAGTTGGGCTCTTCTTTTAACTTATTGAATTAATTTGATTTCATTACATAATGCTAAACCGTCTTGGATACATGTTCTTGTGAGTTACCATTGTTATCCCATTTTTTGGTCAAAACGGGAATAACAACAAATTGGCAAGGAATTATGGATATCAGGACTGGATATAAGGCTGCGATGGATATCGTCAAAATTTTGTTGAACTCCGATCGGGGCGAAATTGATTGGAGACGATGATAAGGGCTAGAAAAGGCTATGTTTCAAATTTCAGGTTAATCGGAGTTCGTATGAAGGAAATATGATGGATTCAAGGTAGGAATAGTACGTAGTTCGAATCCATCAAAAAAGGGATAGAGTGACGCTCGGTTCGAACCCATCAGGTTCGAACCCATCAGGTTCGAACCCATCAGGTTCGAACCCATCAGGTTCGCATCGATGACGCTTCGAATCGATGGGAACTAGATGGGTTCAAAAGGAGTAGCTTCAATGCATTGGACATGGATTCGAACGATGGACATGGACTCGAAGATAGTGGATTCGAACAATAGATATGGATTCGAAGATGATGGATACGAAGCAATGAAGATGGAATCGAAGAAGGAAATGGATTCGAAGTATGCATGGATTCGAAGATGAAAATGGAGTCGAAGAAGAACATGGATTCGAAGATGACATGGATTCGAAGATGACATGGATTCGAAGAAGAAGGAGTTGAAGAAAAACATGGGTTCGAGGATGACATGGATTCGAAGATGGTGGTTTCCAAGCGATGGACATGGATTCGAAGAGGACATGGATTCGAAGATGATGGATTCCAAAGAGATGGATTCGAATAGAATGGTTTCGAAGGGATGGGTTCGAAGGAAGTGGTTTCGAAGCATGGGTTCGAACCATTCAGGACGCATGGATTCTTGAACTTGGATCGATCATATCTTCCAAACCGTTGATCCAAATGCAATGAAATTTTTACAGGAGCTTACATACATGTTGAAGAATGTTCACACCAAATTTCAGCTCAATTGGATGGGTTCTTGATCGATTCGAACGTCACTTCGAATCGATCCCAAACTGAGCACGGATTCCGAGAACACGGGCCTGTGGGCCCCCCTCACGTGCCAAGCAGCCTCCCCAGGTTTTAGGCGGGATTTCAGCCTTCCACGCCTATAAATAGAGCCCCTGGTCATTCAGAAAAGAGGTCGGAAAATTTGGAGAGGAAAGGCAAGCCCAGACGCTGCTAGAATCATGCCATAGCATCATTACTGCTATTTTCTCCAGATTTGGTCACTACAACTGTTGTAATCATTTGTAATCTTCAAGGATAATCAAAAAAAAGGAAAAATTGGAGTGGACGTAGGCCGGAGATAGCCGAACCACTATAAAATTTGTGTCTCTGTTCTTCACTTTTGGATTGCTGTCTATTATTTGTTGAGATTTGTTATTTGCGTTTGAATATCACTAATTTATATTCATACACTGGTGCTTTCACGGTATTGGGTGTTTGTGACCAATTTTGGCGCAAACAACCATAAATATAGATTTCATATAATTTTTATTCTATACTTTCTTAGGGTTTACGAACTCTTTCGGCAAATAAACTAGGAATTCCATCAGTAAATTTGGATTCCTGGTAGGAAGTACTACTATTTGGGAGTTCCAATAATATATTTAGAAAGATAAAAATTTACCTTCTAAAATCTATTAAAGTTTTACATTTAAAAATTTGCAAAGTAGTTCGTATATTTTCACATTTATCTAATATCCTCCCAGTAAGATGTTCAAGTATTGTAACTACTGAAGTGTAAACAATATTTTCTTTATTTTAATTATCTTACTATTCAACAATATACAAAATTTCAATCTTATCATAATCAGAAAGACAATTGTCCCACTAACCTTTAAGTTGACTAGTAAATCTAGAAATTATCATTTTTGCCACATTTTGATCAAAGTTGCCGCTACTTTTCAAATAGTGCAATATATTAGCATACGATGGGCATATTATAATCTGTCTTTCAGGGAGACTATCTATTTTCCATTCATAAATTTGTTTACCACTATAACTATTATTTTAAATAATTTAAGTTCTTGGGGGTAAAGTATCGACAATGGAATTCTTTTCAAGTTTATTAATTTCATTTTGAATTATTTGCTTACAATTGTCAGTTTCTTGTATACCTTGGGAAAATTACTTTATTAAGAGTATTAAGGTTTTGATTTTTAAATTTATTTTCATTAAGCTTTTCTAGTTCAATTATTCATTTTAATTTGAAAATTTTAATTTCAAAGGAACCGGAAGATTGAACGATGCCATAACTTCGGAAAATTCTTCGTTCTTGATAATAATACCGAGTTATGTTTTGTTTGTAGTAGAAAATACAAATTTTATTCTATTATGCAGGAAAGTGATTTGTTCATCTAGAATATATATAAATATAGATTAGTATAATTTTATTGTTCTAAAAATTTGATTTATTTATTTTATTTTTACTTGTAACATTTCATTTTCAAAAGAAAATGCAATAAACTTAATTGTTTTCAGTTATTTTCAATTTGAAAAGATGTTAAAGGAGGATATATTCCCTTTAGAATATTTCCATTCAAAAATTTCTTCCTATTACATAAATACAATGTTCAACATAAGTTAATTCAAAGCAAGGAACAATGTGTGTGTGTGTGTGTATTAATTTTAGATGCAAATTTATAAAACTCATTTATATAATAACTATTTTCTTCGTTCTAAAATTTCAGAAAACCATTGCTAAACGACTCCCATTTTGGAATACTAAATTCAATTTTTTCCTAAACTTAGAACCAAGGGTAAAATTTATTTTTGATGTACAATCCATTAAATACAGAAACCCATTTCTAATTCGATTATATTTGCTTCTTGGGTATTATAAATGTCCTTTACAAAATTATCTTTATTGAATATAATTTGCCAGTAGGAGTAGTATTCCCCTAGAATCATCATAAGAAAATCCTTTTTCAAGTCCCTCATTTGAGAAGTTGAAACTCTAGATGGAGACTCAATTATATGATCAACGGGCGATATGCGAAAATAAAAAGATCATTTTTATATGTATTTGTCTATCTAAATAAAACCGAAGAAGATTTTTTATCCATTTGTACTGAACAATTAATTATGGAGTTTGCATTATGTTAGTAATATTATTAATTATTTTAAGTTATAGAGGAGCAGCCCTCATAATTAACCAATTGTCCAAAAAAGGATTTCTTCCCATTTAGTGGATCTTCTCGTGGTAAGTGCGAATTTACTAAAAAAAATTGCTATCGAAATTGTTTCATTTAAAGGCTACTCAACTAGTTTACATTAAGGATTTAATGTATGAAGTGGTTTATAATAGATTCGATAGTATATACATATAAATTTTGATCCTCGTGCATAATTATAACATGTATTTTTACATTCAATGTAATAACATCAAGTATACTAACATCAGATAAAGATAATTGTAAATGAAGATAAATATCAAAATAAACCAGACTATGGGCCTGACTAGACTGTATTTTGCTCAAAAATGATTTTTTTTTCCAATCTAAATTTCAGCCATCTCTTGAAGTTGCTTTATAGGTTTATGGTAAACCTTCCAAAGTATAGGTTTTAAGGGAACTTACAAGGGTTAAATATGCATAAATTTGTGAGATTCTCTATAATGATGTATGTCCTTTTAGTTTAGTAATATTATAATCATTTCTTTATTGTAAAGAGAAGTAGATTCTTTCATGGTTTTTACCATTTGTTTTAACCCAAGCTTTTCAAAAAGACCTAATTGGTAAATAACCTTAGGTTCAATTTTAGGGATTTTCCACTTATTAAGTAAATTCTAATTCTATGGTAAATCATATTCTTGTTTCATCTTCTTTTAACAGTGTCTTTCCTTCTTATCATATTCATCTTGATGTATTGGTGCTAAACTGTACCCTACAAATATACACGATATAATGGATCTAATACCATTAATAAGTGCATGTGATAGCTCCCATTTTTTTTTTTATTATTATAATAATGCATGAAATACGAAGCTCATTCAACCACTTAAAATGAGATATTTATTCATTTGCTCTAAGTAGTTTATAGTCATGAGTTTTAGATCAAATATCTTGAACTCGAAGAAATAATTCTTTTAGAAAACATTTTTTTGTATTAAAACACAATTGGAATAGAAATTATATTTCTCATTCTATATTAAGCATCCATTAGTATTTCACACAATTCTCATTTTCGATGTCTCTTATTGAAGCATAGATGACCATCACTCTCTTAATCCCAATGGTGTATAAGTTGCATCTAATCTCTTGGATTATGTTAATACCCTAAGTGTTAATTTTGATAACATCAGCCATATAAATATTACAACTAACAACTCTCCTAGTTATGCAGTATTTTGATATATTTTGGAGACACTATACTAATATAAACAGAATTTAGTAAAAGCAAATATATGTGTAGAGATGAACTAAAGAAAATGAAAGAACTAAAGTGACTCAAGGTGGAGGAACATATGTCCTTCAATGACACAAGATATTTGAAAAGTTAATTGAGTTAGTTTGAGTCTTAGAATTTTGTTATAGGCCATATAGCAAATATCCTTAAAATTATTCTTTCATTTGACTCTATTTTAATTCATACCGTCTTCGTATAAATATATAATTTGAGTTTTAAAAAGTGGAAACTTCTATTTGAACTTTAAAAACAGAAAGACAGAATTTACAGAATATGTTGCCATACTCTTATGGATTACGTTGACATATAAATAGATATGTCGACATTCCTAAAATTATATATCGATATATAAATGGGTATGCCAACATATCTGAATGGGTATGTCAACATCCTAGCCGTTGATTTGATTTTAAAATTTAAATAAACGAATTCTTTTATAAAAAAACTCAACTCCAAAGAGTTGGGTTGGGGGATACAGTTGTCCGCCACATCGACCTCCCTTTTTAAGCTAGCCTAGCCAAGAGCATGAATCCTCTACCATTTTTAATTTTGTTTGATTAGGGATAACCGCTCAAAGCCTTAAGGGAAACATTTCTTATCGTGGTAGGACTCGAACCCCCCACCTCCACGAACTTTGTTCCATGGTTACAAGGTAGTCGCAACCAGCTGAGTTACGCTCGCGGACAACAAACGGATTTTTCTCTTCATCTTTCATGAAAAGTTTGTCTCTCCATTCTCTACATAAAGGCTTTGGGAAATGAGTTTTCATATACAATTCTCTGACTTTATGTTAATCTTTAAATTCTATATTTGGTGAGAATAGTTCCATTTACCACTCTCTTTTAAAATCCATACTCTTTCACACTGAATCTTCAAGGACTTGCAAACCACATAATATCAAAGAGTTTGTCTTCATTTCTCAAACATCCTCTCTTTGGTCTCATCCTATTCCTCAAAGAATACAAATTCATATTTCTATTGGAAGTCTATATTATCATTGTACGGAATCTATAAGAATTCATATTGAAGATACAACTACTTGTCATAATCTACTGTTGATTGTAAAGAGGAATGTGTTCTTTCCACCAAAGGAAAGTAAGAGGTCGGATGTATCTTTCCATCCATGGAATAAAAAGATTATAAAGGTGTACTAGACACCATTGGAAAGTATGTTGTTATAGTGAAAATTCTATATGGAAAGTATAGGACTAAATGTAGAATTGAGAATCCAAACCGATAGAAAGATTCCTAGTGTCATTTACTTTGCACCTTTTACTTTACATTTATTCTCTGATTATATGCATTTTCTTCTGATTTAAATAATGATATGAGTAGATAAACTTTGAATTCACAATTTAACTTTTTGACATACATTACTCACTTTAAGTGTATTAATAACCTAAATATCCATTTTGCATAAGTGTGTTATTGACTCACATTTGGTATCAAAGCATAGTTACTTCATCTATAAGGGTCAAACCATTCAAAAGGAAACACTAATAATAAGATCGCCTTGAATTCTTTAAAAAAATCCATTCGGTCATCCTTAACATTAAGGATATTGAATATGTCGCACTTTATGTAAACTAATCAAAACGACATTTTACCGATCGAATTCTTAAGTCAATCTTATACCTCTAGGTCTAATGCTACATCTAATACAATAAGATCCTGATTATAATCACTCATATTGATTGTGTGATCTTGCATCATGGTTTACTAGCTTATTTCAAGTGAACTAATTTCATACACTACGAATCGTGACTTTTCACAATAAAACTATTGTATATGATTGTCATACTGCCTTTTGACCAGGTAGTATATCATAAAAGTTGGCAAAATGGCTTTTATGATCATCAAGGAAGGAGGCTCGGAGAGATGGTTATCAAGCTTAGGGATTGGCTATAAACAAGACTATGGACGACGGTCAAGCAAATTCGGATCGGGTCCCCAATTTTTGTCCTAATCAAGGTTCAATCGGAATGAAGTGATAAAGAAGGTGCCATTAGGCTACATTTCAAATTTCAATTCGATTGGAGTTCGTATGCTCGAGTTATGGATAGAAGAAGATGGATCAGTACCGATGGATCAGTCGTAATTGGCTTGGAGTAGGACATGAGAAAATTTATTACTTGCTTGGAGTCGACACATGGTCCGCTTGGAGTCATAGGAATTTGAAGTGTTGGATCATGCATGTTGTCAAACACGTGATTGCTTTGAAACAAATCGATCGCAGCTTAGAGAAAAACGATCGGCGCCGATCATTTTTCATGTTTCGAGTCAGAAGGGTAATAACTTGGGTCTCGCTTCATGTCAACCCTGAAGTGGGTTTTCTGACGACAATTTTAGCAATTTTCGACGATGATCGATCTATAACTCAAAATTTACAAAGGCAATTGACATGAAATTAAGACAACAACATTATACCATGAGGAACCCAGCCATCAATCACTGGGCCCCATGATGAAGTTGGATCGACTGGTCATGATCTATATGGATCAATTCATAAAATGATTCAAATCAATGACATTCGATCAATATCTCACAAATGTAAAGTCGAAATGACATTGTTATCCCGCCTTTTGGTAAGGCCGTGACACGAGGAAATTGACCAAGAACCAAAGACAGTTCGTCCCGAATAACGGTATGCACAGGTTCGCTATGGATACTGGTAAATTTTTCCTAAGTCCAGATCAAGCTACAATTGATATGACAAGGCAAAAAAGCCATAAAAGCCAACATTCCAAATTTCAAGTCAATCCGAGTTCATATGCTCAAGATATAATCGACGCAAGCCAAAGGAATAAACTTGTTCGATCCATCGGTCAACCTCTTTCCCATCGACCTAGTTCAAATCCATCAGTAGCGGCCTCCTTCGTATCCATCAGTAGAAGCACGATAGCCTATTTTGTATCGGTTCAGTCTCAAGCTTGCTTCGTATCAGTCGTAGAGCATCATTTTGTATCGATACAAAATCTCTTACTTCCTATATATCATCAGCGGCGCTTTCGTATCGATCATCATACCCCTAGATTTCATATTAGTTTGTCGATACGAAAGTCCATCAGCCATCGATATGAAACAACACTTCCTATCGATACGAAGTGGAATACCAGACATCGATTCGAATTGGAATGCAAAAGATCGATACGAAGTGGAACACGTAGCATCGATACGAAGTGAAACACAGCCGAGCGTTACGAACAAGGCCAGGTCAGGTGGATACGAACGAGGCGTATACATAGGAAAGACTGGATAGTTTGGCATGAAGAGTGGAGCGATCCAAAAAGTTAGCACCACATCAACTAGTAGGCACGTACTTGGAGCAATATGAATAGAGCGATGCGAAGAAGGAACGATGCGAACTCAACAACCATCAAAACAAAATCCAAACTTGCATCGATCATAGCTCAAAATCTACAAGTCCAAATGCCACCAAATTTTCACAGTAGCTTGCGTACAACCTAAAGAATGTTCATGATCGATCTCGACCCGATTGGACAAAATATTGATCGATATGAAATTCATTCGTATCGATCATGGACCGAGTGCAAATGACATAGGATCAATCGTGTGGGCCTATCCACGTGAGAGAAGAGGTCTTTCGAGATCTGAGTGAGCTATTTGCATCCTATGCCTATAAATAGCAGCCTAGGACCTACAGAAAAGGGACCTTTGGCTCTTCTATGTCTAGACTCTACCGAAATCACTATTGTGCTCGAGTTTTACTGTTGTACTTCGTTGTAACCAGCAAGCTAAAGTTAATAAAATTCAATCATTTCATAGTGGACGTAGGCCATATGCCGAACCACTCTAAATCTGTGTGTTTCTCTACATTTTCTTATTCGTTTATTGGTGTGATCGCTAGATTTTCCTCATTTTCAATTTATATTCTTCATTTTATCTCTTCAAACACATCTAAAGAGTGTTGTGCCCAATTTTGGTGCAAGCATTTTGGTGCTTTCACTGAGAAAACCCTATTTTTCTCCTGCTTGTTGGATCTACTATCGATATCGAATTGCATAAATAAAAGAAGAAGATCCAGTTCAAGTTTAAAGTTTTTCCATCCTATTCAGATTTGCATCAAGTCTTGGAAAGAGCTTTGTTGTCCATCATGGTTAATACTAGGTCCACTTTTACTGTCGCAGTTCCAGAAGGACGGGGCAGACAGAACCCCGTATAGCTACCTCCTGCCGATCAGAAGGCTGTCGGACCATCAGATCCACAAGGCCCTGTCACAAGGGAAGAATTTCAAATGCTAATGCAAGAGTTGACGCAGAGTCGACAGCAACATACTCAACAACTATGTGCCAATGTAGAATTGACCAATCAACTGAATCGTCAAAGATGAAGGAGATCCAGGAAGGATCAGGCTTCTTATTAATCCACCGAGAGTCCAGCCTCTTCAGACTACCATCATAGATCCACGCGTCCACGACTGGATGGAAGTTATACTCAAACTACTGGACACCAGCATTCAATGAATCCTGGGCAACCGAGAGTTGGCCCGTCAACCAGCTATTAGACTGGACCCTCCTCCCGAGGAGGTATTGTTCCTTATTACGTTATAGACAACCGCACTGCCACTGTTGCTACTGAATTGGGAGTTGATGCCCAAAATCGGACAGATCCGAGCCGTCGCTAGTATGAATACACCCTGATCCCTATGCTCCAGAGAACTTAGAACCAAGGAGGTGAGATATGGAATGTCAACTACGATTGGTCCATCCTCGCATTATGGAACCTGACCGCACCTTGGCTCAACATGCTCAAAATGTCCAGATGTCGGATATTTCGAAGATGATCTGTCAGATGATCCGAGAGAGTTAAGGCCTTACCGATAATAATTGGGAATCTCCTGGAGTCATACTCCTTTTACTAATGATATACTCTATGCTGAACCACCTCGACATTTCAGAATGCCACCCTTGCCCACGTATGAAGGGGGCTCTGATCCCAACCAGCATATTTTAAAGTACGAATGGTTAATGAATGCTTCACAAGCCGATAATGCTGTCAAGTGCCGAAGTTTCCCAATTTCTCTAGGGGCATAGCAACTATGTGGTTCACCTGTCTATTACCTCAATCTATCCCGTGTTTTGATCCCGATTCCAAATTCAAGAATTGATTGGCCAAAAATCCCCTACATCATTGGACCATTTCTATTCCAAGGAGCCCAATTCTTGAGAAGGGACGATGCGAAATATTCTATGAAAATGGATGACGCAGGGCCCAGTATGGGAGGAATCCAGAGCAATGTAACTATTAAACAAACCAGGGAGAGTTTCAGAAAAGTGCAATTGAATATACAAAATAAGCAGAATCAACAGAAAGGCAATGGAAATCAACGCAGGAAACGGGATCAGAATCATGGTCCACGACATAGAGCTCCTATGTTTGATAATTATACCCCTTTGAATACATCGTTGGAGAATGTATATTTACAGACCTGTAATACTATTCAGTACAAGAAACCTGCTTTGAAACAATCATTTGAGAAATAGATTCAAACGAGGAAGTTTTGTAGGTTTCATGAAAGCTATGGCCATAACACAAACGAGTGCCGACATTTGCAGGATATCATTGAGAAATTGATATGTGAAAGAAAGTAGGAGCAATTTTTATGGGCGTCACAATCTGGAGGTGTAGGCCCATCAAATCAAAATCATGTACTGAATCAGGCAAGACAGGAGGAACCCTCCCACCGGTGGGAGGTTACTGATCAATACTCTTAGTGGTGGTCCTCATCCAGCAGACCGAAGTTGGAAGGAAATGGAGTCGTATGCCCGCTCCATTAGGCATGCGAGCTTCGAGTGTTGTAGTATTTTAAAAGATGGGGCTCCAGGAAAATAACAAAATACAATGACTAATTACATCGTATTTTGAGACAGAGACGCAGACAGGGTCAAAACCCTAACCATCGATCCACTTGTCGTATCAGCTCAAGTAGGTCCAACTTGGATGAAAAGGAACTTGGTAGACAGTGAAAGTTTAATGAACATATTGTTTAAGCGAGCATGTGATCAAATGAAAGTGGAAGCAAAAGATTTGAAGCCTTGTTAGTTTCTTATTCACGGCTTTAATGAAAGCGCGATTTTACCCACTGGGATGGTGGAACTGCCGGTGGAATTGGGAATTAGAGAACGTCGGAGAGTCTAGATATTAAAATTCGTTGCATTGAACATAGATTCTCCATACAATGCTTTCTTAGGCCGACCAAACCTAGCTAAATTCAGGGCTTCCATAACCCCTTGATGTCTGACTTCAAAATTTCCTACCCATAATGGAATTGGAGTCGTTCAGGGAAACTAGGTTGCTGGACGAGCCTGTTATGTTGCGAGCTGCGAGAGGCGCAGTGAAGAGAAAAAGGAAAAGGCATAGAGGAATCTCTCTGCGTATGCTTTGAAAAGAATTGACAGCTAATGCCTGGGCTTAGGCCCGGGAATCCCAACCAATTCCCAAGGGATCTTGACCAAAGAGATACTAAAAGTGAAGATAAAAGTAAAGACAGTCAACCCTCCTCGGCTATACTGACGATCGATGTTCTGATCGACAATAATGATGATTCTAAAATGATGAAGATTGGATCCCAGTTATGCCAACAAATGTAAGAGGAATTGGTTGAATTTCTCCGGGAAAACCTCGACGTGTTTGCTTGGACACTTCTGACATGTGTGGAATCTCCCTGGACATCGCGAGCCACACATTGAATATTGACCTGCGGTACATCTCGATCAAGCAAAAAAGGCGTGGTATGAATCCAAAGAAATCTGCCGCCCTTAAGGAAGAGGTAGATAAGCATAAATCGAATGGATTTATTCAAGATGCATTATACCTGGAATGGGTATCTAATCATGTACTTGTCCATAAGCCAAACCGAAAATGGAGAACATGTGTTGATTGCTCAGACTTGAATAAAGCGAACCCCAAAGGCAGTTTTCCACTTCCCTAAATCGGTCAGCTCATGGATTCAACGGCTGGACATGAACTCTTATCCTTCATGGACGCATATTCTGGCTACAATCAAACACCCATGCACTTACCTGACCAGGATCATACCAGCTTCGTGACCAATCTAGGACTTTACTGCTACAAATTTATGCCTTTCGGACTCAAGGACACCGGAGCAACTTACCAAGGTTAGTTAAACGAATGTTAGCTAACCAGATCGAAAAAGCAGTGGATGTATATGTGGATGACATGCTAGTAAAGTCACGGTTCTCACTGATCATATCAAAGACCTAGAATCAATGTTTAATATCCTCTGAGAATATAGAATGAAGCTCAACCCATTGAAATGCCAATTTGGGGTCGCATCCAAAAATTCCTTGGGTTTATCGTCAATGCTCAAGGAGTCGAAGCCAATCCCGAAAAGATATGGGCGATTAGAAATCTTTAGACTCCAAGAACTATAAAGCAAGCTCAGAGCCTCAACGGGAAAGTAGCAGCACCGAGCATGTTCATTTCAAAATCAACTGACAAATGCATTCCCTTCTTCGATCTAACCAGAAAAAGGAAAAGAAACTTTAAATGGACTACAGAATGTGAGGGCGCATTCCGAGCAATGGTCCAACATCTCTTCATACGACCCATTCTATCGAAGCCTGTTGATCACGAGAGATTGTACATCCATTTGGTGGTTTCGGAAAATGCAATCAATGCCACCCTAATTTGGGAGGAAGATCGGATACAACCCCCAGTATATTACATTAGCAAACAACTGACCGGAGCTGAGTGAAACTATCCAAAGATAGAAAAGCCGGCTTATTTTCTTGTTGTTGCCACAAGGAAGCTTTGTCTGTATTTCTAGGCCCATCCTATCACCGTTTACACCAACCAGTTGTTATGACAGGTCCTCACGCGGCCTGATACGTCTGGTAGGCTACTCAAGTGGAATATCGAACTAAATCAGTTTGGCATTACTTACACTCTGAGACGAGCCATTCAAGGACAAGTCCTAGCAGATTTCATAGTTGAATTCACTGTCCCGAAGGACTTGCTCGAGACCAGTAAATCTCCCAAGTCTATTTAGAAGCAACATACCGGTGGTGCTTCAAACGACCGTTGCTCAGGTGTCGGGGTTGTACTTGAAACTCCTGAAGGTCGATCTATATACTATGCTTTAAAGTTTGATTTTCGTGCGACCAACGACGAAGCTGAATATGAAGACCTACTTGCCGGAATTAGACTTGCCAAAGATTTAAAAATCATTGCCGTGGAAATTTATTGTGATTCGCAATTGGTCGTGCACCAGGTTTAGGGGGAATACCAGGCCAAAGACCGAAGACTGGCTGCTTACTTAGCTCGGGTCCAAAAGATACTAAATCAGTTCGATCGTTATGCCATCTACTACATCCCTCGAGAGTGCAATTAGAAAGCCAATTCATTTGCGAAGTTAGCCAGTACTAGCGAAGCAAAACGTTCTCGTGGATATGTTATCTTCCCCGAGCAAATACCAAATGGAGACAGATTGGGTATTTGAGGTCATTCCCGATAAGGAGTCATGGATGACTCCATTCAGAAATTACCTCGAGCACGGAACCCTGCCAGAGCATGGGAGTGAATAAAGACAAGTTCTTCACAAAGCTTCGCGGCTCACTATTCAGAATGGAGTCATGTATAAAAGAGGCTACTCTGTTCACTTACTCCGTTGTATTGCTCACGATGAAATTAATGGAGTATTACATGATGTACACGAAGAAGAATGTGGAGATCACATCGAGGGACAAGCTTTAGCCAAGAAAGTGCTCCGATATGGGTACTGTTGGCTAACCATAAATCACGATGCATCAGATTATGCTAGAAAATATGACATATGTCAAAAACACGCTTGGATTCCTAGAGTCCCTCCTACCAAGATAACTCAAATGGTCAGTCCATGGCCGTTTGCAGTATGGGGCATTATATTATTGGTTCTCTACCTCTGGCCAAAGGTGGTGCGAAGTACGCCATCATCGCAGTATCTTACTTTACTAAGTGGACGGAAGCTGAACCCCTTGCTACAATCACAATAAAGAAAGTGATCAACTTCGTAGTACGCAAAAACCATCATCACCGATAATGGAACCCAATTCGACAGCGTTGAATTCAAGGATTTATGTCAACGATTCCACATCCAGAAGAAATTCTTTGCAGTCGCACACCCTCAAGCGAATGGAGAGGTTGAAGCTGTTAATAAAGTTATAAAATCTATTCTAGAGAAATAACTACAAAAGGCCGGGGGTAAATGGGTCGATGAACTTCCTATGGCTTTATGGGCTTACCGGATAACCCACAAATCCACGGCAGGCCACACTCCGTTCTCTCTTTCTTGTGGTTCAGAAGTCATTATTCCAGTCGAATTAGAAGTGCCTTCTCATCGCGTAACATATTATGCTCCCAAGACAAATGCTATATTACTTGCCAAATCCCTGGATATATTAGATGAGAAGCAAGAAGAGGCTGACCTAAAGGCGGCCGCATACCGAAGTCGAGTCGTCCAATTGTACAATGCCAAGGTCCAACCCCGAATCTTTGAACTCGGCGATCTCGTCCTCAAAAGAATCTACCCGGTTCCTTCGCACATGAAACCAACGTGTGTAGGGCAGTATGTAATCAAACAAAAGATCGGAGATGGAACATTTAAATTATCGATCGTTGATGGTTTTACTCTACCAAGAGCCTTGAACAGCGAGAGTCTTCGTCGCTACTACACATGACAAACTTTATTTATTCAGTCTACTTTTCATTTGCAATTTTTTTCTGCATTTCGATATTTGAATTTGTAATAAGGCAACTGACTTTGCCGTATTTTCTTATTTCAGCAATAAAATACAATTTCTTCGAGCCAGAGCTGTGATTTTTTGAATATGTCATATAACCATCACGATGCATGAAGACTAAGTTCCATCATATGATGGGTTTATTCAAATAGGGAGTGACTATGATACGATCGGTCACTTGCTAAGTGAAATCCGAGCTCGGGGGAAAGCCATCACACTAAAGACAAGAAAGAATTGATACAGGACAATCCTCTAACTAACTCCAGATTCCCAAAGTGCGAACTGGAGTACATATTCACAAATGTTGTTTCGAGGAGGTGGATCCGTCCACCTAACGACCTCGCCCATATTCGAACCGAGTTCGAGGAGGATGGATCCATCCATCTAGCGGCTTCACTTGTTAACTTAGGGTGGATGTGAGTCGATCGTCCACGATCCAGATAGATTCATTGTTCTCGGAGTGCGAACGAAATCATAAAGCCTAAACAGATGTGACTGACCGTCTGTCGGCCAAATCCAAATTCCCAAAGCGAATTGGAGTATAAGCATCTATTAACTCCAAATTCCCAAAGTGCGAATTAGAGTATAAACATCGATTAACTCCAAATTCCCAGAGTGAAAATTGGAGTATAAATATCTACTAACTCTAAGTCCCCAGAGCGTGGATTGGAGTATAAATATCGACTAACTTTAAATCCCCAAAGAGCGGATTAGTGTTTAAACACCAAACGGATAAGAACCGACTATCCATAAGACCACTCTGTGTCCTCGAAGTGCGGTCAGAGTATAAATACAAATCAAATGTGACTAACTACCCACGAATTAATCTAAAGTCCCTAGATTGTGGATGTAGTTCTAAATATCGATCGAGTGTGATTGACCACCCGTGAGAATAAAATAAGTCCTCGAAGCATGGACATATCACTAAAACTTAAACGGGCATAATCAACCGAGAACGAATAGGTGCAATCCCCAGAGTGTAGATACAATCGCCAATTGATAAGCAAGTATGGTTCGACTACTCGATTTCATCATGTTTCTGCTTCATTTCATAAAGATCGAGATCGAGATCGATGTGTTAAAGGCAAGCAACAACCGCTGACTGGTCTTCTCGGTGTATCCCTGAATCTAGGGGAAAAACTTAAGTATCGACCCCTGATTGAGAGAATGTGATATCGGAATTTGACTCAACACTCGATTGCGACCCGAGACTGTAACTCTGAAACTTAGCACCTGAATCTGGGTCCGAATTAAGGCACTAAAGTGTCACAAGTCTATCGAATAGAAGTTCGAATGCTGAAACATTTAAGTAGATTGACACAAGGCATACTGAAGACAAAATGAAATTTTATTTTAAATCATTCTTTGGAAGAAAAAGGCTAAGTACAAAACTATACCAAAAGTCCTACTAGCAGGGGCCGAACCTGCATCTATACATGGCCTATAAAAGGAAAGCAAAAGTAGATTCCTATCGATCTACCAAAAATGAGCCGAAGAGACATGTCTACTATTACTTTCTTCTCGGTTTCTTCTTTGGCATGGACCCACTGGAGCTGCCACTTGGTTTTCTCTTTGAGCCCTTGCCTTTCGGCGGCCGATCTCCAATCGGGGGCATTATTTCAATTTCCTCCTCTGAACTCACGTATATGGGAATGCTTCCTGAAGGCAGAGTCAGAGGGATCGGATCAACTACATGAGGCGGGATAGGTGCGTTGCTGTCAACAACCGTACCACCAGGAGATATCATTCGTAATGAGGCTGGACCGGGACCCTCCATTCCACCTCCAAAGTCGCTGGCCCGGGCAGCTGCTTCCATTTCAGCATTAATCTCGCCTATAATCTCCTCTTCGTGAAGTATTTGCGCATTATTGAGAACACCCACGATTGGGCCCAAAGAGCTTGTCATAGGTGCGTCTCTACTCATGAAAAACGGCAGGTCAGAAAAAGGGTCACTGTGATGACTAAGACGTTCCTCCATCATCTGTTCATCGAATATAAGTGTGCTCCCTTATACCCCATCCACAGGTGCAGTAGCCATTGTCGTGGTCACATCCGTTATGATAGCCTCCTGCTCATGATGTAACTTTTGGGCTGCAGGAGGCACGGCAGATGAGGCTCCAATCACTGGATAGAGACAAAAGAAAAGCTGTTAATTATTACTTCAAGTAACGCTTTCGATTTTTGACGAGCATAAGAAATTTTCATAGTACCTTCCTTAGTTTGGCTCGCGGGTGGCAGTGCAGCTTCATAGACTTGTTTGCTAGCTGGAGATAACTGCGGTTGGTCCGGGTTGTAAGTAGGAACGGGCTGAGGATCAACCGTAGATATGGATTGAGGCTGAGTTGGTGCAAGAGTTTCAGAACTTATATCATGGTGCTCGACACCAAAGCCTTCTTCAACCTCCAAGTGTTGAGCGTCAAGTCTCTGCTTTTCATATAAGGTCATTGTATCATGGATGACTTTTCATTCATCTTCTCTCAATACACGGTTCTCAAGCTCGAACTCATCAATTGATTCACCCTTATGCACAGCCTTTTCGTCTTCAACTAATCGGCCCCAAGCGTTATACATGTTTGTTGGATAACTGTCGAGCCATGCTAGATTTCTATGCTTCAAGACATTAGCATTGTAAGTGATGAGGAGATCATCAATATCAGCCTCTAGCTTGGATTCCTCCATTTTAACTTCATCCTCAACTTTGGACTCAACCTCCCGGATTTTAAGTGATGCCGCATCTCGTTGGCCCCGAAGTACCCTAGCTTGCTCGCATGCCTCCTGGGTTGCTATTTTCGCGTCATCCTTTTCTTTAGTGATTTTAGAAAGTTTAGCTTTGAGCTCATTAAGCTCCTTCAACGCGGCATCCCTTCAGTTGTGACTGTGGTGTTTCGGTAGCCCATCTCTTCGATCAAAGCATATTGCGTTTGCCGCATCCTCTCCGTAGCCCAGTTCGCCTCATCAGCCTTTTGGGTTGCATCTATTTCAAATTTCCGAGAAGATTTGGCTTCATCATTGAGAACTTGGATAATGTTGTCCCTCTGAGCGAGTTCAATTTTTAACTTCTCGATTGTTTTCGCTCACTCAAGCTACCGTCGACGCTTTATTTGTGGCTTTCATCCACTCCTTGTATTGGGTATAAATATCATGGTTGTAGTCATGCATCGTGTTTTCTGCCTCCGATGGAATTTTCTTTAAATGAGCAGGGAAGGTAAAACCGTCGAAGAATCTTTTGAAAATTCTTTTCTCAACCGGGAAATTCTGATAGTCCATTCCCTAATGGGCTTAGTGACCGCTTGTTCAATGGGTGGGAGGTTCGGCCTCAGTTCTACCGCATTGTGAGTCGGGCCTAAAATTTTGGGAGGATGGTTTTTGTCGAGGTGGCTCGAATGGTTGTTTTCCATGGCTTGAGGGTTGTGTTGGAGCTCGGGGAGGCGGAGAACGTGATCGGGAGCGATAGCTATGTTCTCTATCTCTATCCCTCTCCCTTTCATACTGCTCTTGGCTTGAATAACCATGATCGCAGTCTCTTTCAGATTCTCTCCTACAAGACTCATAATATGAGATGGATGACTGGTATGCAAAGCGGAGGCTTTCCAACATAGACTCTCGCCTAGTCATTTTATCTTTAAAAATAAAAACGAAGTTAGTAATCTTCAGAAGTGGACAACTCAAGATTGGAAATCGTGTAGTGTCATGAGATGTGTGTGCATGTGTTAAACCCCCCGACCAACTGGATATGTCAGACACACTTGTAGGAAGTGGCTCGCTTAAATCTAAGGAACTTTGAAGCCCTTCCAATCCGGTGTCATGTTAGAGCGACGTATAGTCCGGAAATGGGATGTCGGCGAGCCCTTCGAAAAGATTCTCCACTTGTAAGGGAGGAGCCTAAAAAATTCTAACACTGGAGGCTGGCAAGGACAATCAAAGATTTCCATCTCGAAGACTTAGGGCGCTTGTGTGCTATTGCCTTGCCTTTCCTCCTTCCCTCAAGATCCTGAAAACTGTTTGGAGTCCCGGCTATAGGTTAATCATCGATGGGCATATCCTCCATGTCACCCTCCTCAACTATTACAATTCCAGGCGCTCTACGCCTGGCTCGTTTGGCCGGAACTGTCCTGAGCGTTCCCTCAAGTCTTATGCCTTGGTTTTGTTCGATTAGCCCCATAATCCTCAAGTTTCTATCTGTAAGCACTAACTCGATTTCTCTCATTTCACTTGGCACTTCTTGGAGAACCCATACTATTTCTTTAAAATGAGCGCCTTTGGCTCGTGGAATTGCGGCTGCAAAGGAAAGAATATATTAGTTTTAGTGTCAGTTACGACTATCGTCCTAGTTACTAGAAAGATTGCAGCACCAACGTCTGACTAACCACCAACTGGCAAACTCTGGAGGGCATCGGACATAGAACCACTCTATCTTAAAATAACTATGTGTTGTCCAGGATCCCTCCACTGCTTGGCAATTCCTAACCTCCTCTATAAATGTGAATGAAGGATTATCACCCCGAATCTTGACATTAAACAAGTATCGGATTTCTTTCGGGGTCGGCGGTCAAAAGAGATGCTTCATGAAAATAATGAACAAACTATTCAGCAGTGCGTATCCATTCGGATGTAATTACGATGGGACGATTCCAAAGAAAGCCAACACTTCTCGAATATACTGGTTAAATGGAGGACGTGTTCTTGCTGTACACGAGTGGCGACTAAAGGCTGTAAATCCTTCTAGGAGAGTGTGTAGCCTATCATTTGGGCTGGGTAGAAGAATGTCGTCTAATGATAAGTCGTGTATTAAGCATATCCGCCCCAACATATCTTTGAAGACGTTGGACGGCATAGAATCTGGCGGATTTTTGATAAAGCTAGCTCCTGGTAGCTCGTCCGGAGCTGGACCTATAACTTCGACCGTGATGACAGGTATCTCTATTACTAAGGGAGGTGAACTTTGAAGCTCCTATTGCTGCTGTGAACTTGTAGATTCCATAAATAATCAACTCATCAAAAACTATCATTAGATGATAATAATCCCATGTGTTCCTCAGTGTGAAGTGCACGAATGTGTTGTGCAGTGCAGCGCTACATGATACATAAGAAATTCCATAAAATTTAAGGAATGTTCGAACGATAAGACTTAGAATTCAATTAGAATGATCGTCATCTCTGATAGTCACAAGCATGCCATCCAGACTTAAGAGACTGATTTGAGTTAAGGTTTATCAAGTCCAATCAAGTTACAATTCTATCAACGAGCTTCGGAGGCCATCAAATATGCAATGAAAAGGTTAAGTCCGGTTATGCAAGATGGAAGCTCGTCAGTATCGAATCTTCGAGTGTGGAAAAATTGCTTATCCACCAAGGTCAAGACTCGGACCGATCATAAGAAACTTCATCCACATTGATCACTAGAAGCTCAGTTCGTATTGATCATGGGATGCAACAACTCGTATCGATCATGGAACAACGCTTCGTATCAATTAGCCGAAGGTCATTTCGTATCAATGCAAAATCTTCTGCCTTGTATCGATCGACAAGCCATCGATACGAAACAGTTCCTTCATTCGACACAAGAATCCATTATGCCCAGATCGATGTGAACATGTTCTTCATACCCGATCGATACGGATGTGTCCTTCGTATCCCTCCATACTTCTTCTCCAAGCAACATAAATGCTATTACAACCTCCTTCGACCATACTCCGACATGATTGATGCAACAACGTCACCAGAATCGGCCATGACTTTGGACAAATTGGCGTTGGATTCAAATCTTGTCATTCAGAGTTGATTTTAACTGATTAATTACTTAATTAGAGTAGTTAGTTCAAGGGATTAACGAATTAAATGACTCAAAGACGAAGGCAAGTTCTATTTTTCTTTTTCTCTGATCGATACAAAGGCAGTGTGTAGCAATGAAAGCAAGTGGAATTTTTTCTAAGTCCAAAATGTATTTATATGGACTTGAACTCAAGGGAAAAAAGGCGACTCGTCTCCCAGTTAAATGGACCGGTTGGAACGGTTGAGGCCAGAGTGATACATAAGGCTTTCTTTGTACCTATTCAACCGTATCGGTCAGGGGCCAGCTATTCATAACCATTAATTCGAATTGATCCAGAGCATGCTTTTTCGTATCCATCAGTAATCGATCTTTAAGCCCATCGATACAAGATGCCATGTATCGATAACTCAGTTCCATCGATACAACACACCATCCATTTAAGGAATACAATTACTCATATCCATCGATACGAATCATCTTACCAAACCATCTACTTTGTATCGATAGCCATCAATATGAAACGCGTACCCCAACATCTCAAATCGATCCAAGAGAGGATCGATACGAAGCGCTAACCTAAAACAACCACCAATCATTTGTACAATTCAAATTTCACACTGATTTAGGAGAGGATCGGTAAGGAATTCGATGCAAGAAAACTGAAAACGACTCGCCAATGTGCGAACGTTAGCGAGTGTCAGACCAACATACATGCATGAATGACGGACTAACATTCAATTTTTAAAATTCACAGGAAATGAATGCTCACCTAATGACAATTACAACAATAAACAACAGTTTGCTATCGTTCAATACTCAGTTACAGCGGTGCATAGTACAACAACTGGCAGTCAAGAATTCATCTTACTGAAGATCAGTCGAAGGTTACATCTTTCAATGAAAAGACAACAACCGTTCAACAGGTCAGATAGGACTGTTCAGAATGAAGATTGCAATTTTTTTAAAGCATATCATGTTCTCACAAGATGTACTTTGGGGGGCAAATATTATCCCGCCTTTTGCCAAGACCATGACACCAAGAAATTGACTGAGAACAAAAGACAATTCGTCTCGAAAAATGGTATACATAGGTTCTCTATGGATACTGGTAAATTTTTCTTAAGTCTGGATCAAGTTACAATTGATATGACATGATAGGAAAAGCTACGAAAGCTAACGTTCCAAATTTCAAGAAAATCCGAGTTCATATGCTCATGATATGATCGACGCACGCTAAGGGAATAAACGTTTTCGTATCCATCTGTCAACCTCTTTTGGATCGGCCTTGTTCGAATCCATCAGCGGCGACCTCCTTCATATCCATCGGTAGTAGCACGGTAGCCCATTTCATATCGGTACAGTCTTAAGCATGCTTCACATCGGTCATAGAGCATCATTTTGTATCGATACAAAATCTCTTACTACGTATCGATCATCGGTAGTGCTTTTGTACCGATAATTATACCCCAGATTTCATATCAGTCGATATATGAAAGTCCACAAGCCATCAGTACGAAACAACACTTCCTATTAATACGAAGTGGAACATAGGACATCGATACGAATTGGAATGCAAAAGATCGATACGAAGTGAAGCACACAACATCGATACGAAGTGAAACACAACTGAGCGATACAAACAAGGCCAAGTCAGGTCGATACGAACGAGGCATATACATAGGAAAGACTCGATCATTCGACGTAAAGAGTGAAGCGATCCAAAAAGTTAGTGCCATGTCAACTAGTAGGCACATGCTCAGAGCGATACGAACAGAGTGATGCGAAGAAGGATCGATGCGAACTTAACAGCCATCGAAAAATCCAAACTGGCGTTGAACATAGCTCAAAATCTACAAGTCCAAATGCCACCAAATTTTCACAGGAGCTTGCGTACAACCTAAAGAACGTTCATGATCGATCTCAACTCGATTGGACAAAATATTGATTAATACGAAATTTGTCTACATCGATCATGGATCGAATGCAAATGAAATAGGATTGATCGTGTGGGCCCACCCATGTGAGGGAAGAGGTCTTCCGAGATCCGAGTGAGATATTAGCTACCTACTCCTATAAATAGCAGCCTGGGACCTATAGACAAGGGACCTTAGGCTCTTTTACGTCCATATTCTGCCGAAATCACTATTGTACTTGAGTTTCACTATTGTAATTCGTTGTAACCAGGAAGCTAAGGTTAATAAAAGTCAATCATTTCATAATGGACGTAGGTCATATGCCGAACCACTCTAAATTTATGTGTTTCCGTACATTTTCTTGTTCATTTGTTGGTGTGTTTGTTAGATTTTCCTCATTTTCAAAGATTTTCCTCATTTTCAAACTGTGTTCTTCATTTTATCTCTTCGGACACATCCAAAGAGTGTTGTGGTACAAACGGACACGAAACTTTAGGGATAGTAAAAAATTATATAGAGGAACTTACCATATCGACCGCACATCATTTGGAGAAACTTGAACGATCGGCCTACATTGTTCTTAAATGATCATATCATTTCACCCATAATAATCCCAACTTCACGAAAAACGCGATATCTCACAAATGGTAGGTCGTGCATGAAATTTGGAGAGCAAATAGATAACATCATGGAGGAGCCACAATATTGATCGCATCCCTGTTGGAGCTAGTATGGAACAATCGTGATAGATGATTTTTTTTGGTGTGCGATCGGTTCCAAAATTCTATGGGTCGGGTCGTATGGGCCTAAAGATTCTTTTGTTGAAATTTCAGCCCAATCCATGCACATCTTCACCTATAAATACAGCGAACTTAGGTCATTGCAAAGGATTTTTTTGGCTGGCTCTCTTTCATCACTTATTATCTCTTCCTCCATTATTTTTCAAAGGCAAAATCAACAGTACTTGTAATCCTATCGTATAAATAAAAGATTATTAGAATGGACGTAGGCCGGAGTTTGCCGAACCACTATATAACTTGCTTGTTAATTTAGTTCTACAACCTATTCTATGGTATGTGAATCTATATTTCTTTATTTGGATCTAAATATTGGATACTGGTGCTTTCACATACAACAAGGTGTTTGTGACCAAGTTTGACACATACATTTTGGTGCTTTCATTGAGAGAGCTTGCCCTCGTGGATTTGAAGTTCATATTTGGAATCAACTAGAGAGCTAGGATTTAGGGCAATGGTAAAGCCATCAACAAGGAGATAGATAGCGCATAGAAGCCATCATGAAGGGAGTCAAAAGGCTTCCACATAGTCTAATCAAACCTCAGTCTTCATTACCAGATACGAGATGGAAATGACGATCGAAGACCACTTACAGATGTTGGAATAACTAGAAATTTGAATCCAAGACTTGGAGCGGAAACTAGAAGAATAGGATATGGGTTGGAGCAACCGGGGGCAAACCTTAGCCAAGGAGAATGGATCAGCAACCATATATTTACACGGATCAGCACTACTCCCCATGGAGCCGATGATACAAATTTGGATGGCTTTATAAGGAAATGGACAGTAGTGATGGAATCGGAACAACCATAGCCATCACAAATCGGAGCGAGCCCGACTTAAGGGCAGAGGTCATCATCTCTTAATTGGGATGGTATGAACTAAATAACTGATAAACTCTATATTAAAATGGCTAAGTTACTTACATACGTATGAGATTGAGGACGGTCCCTAGGCATGCTCTGAGATGGCAATAAACCCCATAACAAATGATTTCGGAACTCACTTAAATGTGAAAAACAAGTATTTTTCCCCGAACGAAAATTGATCTTGAATGGTCACATTTCGCCTTTAATGACAATCGATCTCGAAGTTTCACATTTTGCCTCAAATGGCACTTGATCTCGAACGATCAAATTTTGCCTTGAACGGCACTCGATCTCGAACGATCATATTTTGCCTCGAACAGCACTTGATCTTAAACGATCACATTTCGCCTCGAACATGCACTCGATCTTGAGAGATCATATTACGCCTCGAATAGGCGCTTGATCTCAAATGATCACATTTCTCCTCGAATAGGAATTCGATCTCAAATGATCAAATTACGCCTCGAGCAGGCACTCGATCTCGAACGATCGCATTTTGCCTCAAATAGGCATTCGATCTCAAATGATCACATTACGCCTTTAATAGACACTCAATTTCATGTGATGATCATCAGCCTAGGATGGCTACGAATTTGATTAACGGTCCTTAATGGCCGTAACTAACGATCATGCAAGATTATAGATTTGTTCACAAGTCATCAACGGGTTTCGAAAATTGGACTTAAGGCAATTCAAAACAAGCCTTCCTACCGCAAGGCGTGTTTTGGAGGGCAAATGTTATACCGCCATTTGACTAGGAAATATGTCATAAAATTTGGTTAAATGGTTTCTATGATCATCAAGGCAGGAGGCTCAAAGAGACACTTATCAGGCTCGGAGCTTGACTATAAACAAGACTATGGATGGTGGTCAAGCGAATTCAGATCGTGCCTATACTTTTTGTCCTAATCAAGGTGCAATCTTAATGAAGTGACAAGGAAGGCCCCATGAGGCTACATTTTGAATTTCAAGTCATTTGGAGTCCGTACACTAAAGTTATTGACAAAAGAAGATGGATTGGTATCGACGGATCAATCGTAATTTACTTGGAGTCAGACCCAGGAAAATTTATTACTTGCTTGGAGTTAGCGCGTGATTCGCTTGGACTCGTAGGAATTTAAAATGTTGGATTGTGCTTGGTTTTGGACACATGACTGCATGGAGTCAGATTGCTCGCTGCTTGGAGAAAAATGATCGGCACCGATCATTTTTCATGCTTTGAGTTAGAAGGGTGATTACTTGAGTCTCACTTTGAGTCAACCCTGAAGTGGGGTTTTTGACGACCGTTTTGATGATTTTTGACGATAATCGATCTATTACTCAAAATTTATTAAGGTAATTGACATAAAATTTGGAGGATAACTACATTATGCATGAGGGACCCATACCATCTATCAGTGGGCCTCACGATGAAGTTGGATCCACTGCTCATTATATATATGGATCGATCCATAAAATAATTCAAATCGATGATGGTCGATCAATATCTCACAAATGCAAAGTTGGAATGTTATGAAACTTTGGGAGTTGTAAAATATTGTATAGAGGAACCTACCATATAGATCACACATCATTTGGAGAAACTTTAATGATCGGCCTACATCATTCTTGAACGAATGTATTATTTTAGCCAAAACGATCCCAACTTTACGAGAAACGCGATATCTCACAAACCGAAGTCAGAATTGCATGAAATTTGGAGAGAAAGTAGATAACATCATGGAGGATATACAAAAAAATTGTACCCACGTTGGAGTAGTGTGGAATGATGGGCATAAATGATTATTTGGTGTGCAATCGATCTCAAATTTTTTAGGTCTAATCGTATGAGCCTGGAGATTCTTCTAGTGAAATTTCAGCCCAATCCATGCACAACTTCATCTATAAATATAGCAGACTTGGCTCATTGCAAGGGTATTTTTTTCGACTGTCTCTCCTCCATCACTTCATATCTCTTTCTCTATTATTTTGCAAAGGCAAAAACAACTGTACCTATAATCCTACAATATAAATAAAAGATTATTAGAGTGGACGTAGGCCGGAGTTTGCCTAACCAGTATAAAACTTGCATGTTCATTTACTTTTCTATGATCTATTTTGTGATCTATGAATCTATATTTCTCTATCTGGATCTAAATATTGGATATTGGTGCTTTCACATACAACAGGGTGTTTGTGGCCAAATTTTGCGCAAACAATGAACGAATATGAATCATGTATCCATATTCAGGTATTGTGTTAGAGTTCAAAACTTATAAAAGACAATGCATAGTCTCATGCAAATAAACATCTAAGTAACCAATTAATGAATGATTTTAGCAATTGTATAATTTGTCCCTTGCATGGGTTTAGAAGTCATAACACGCCGAAGATTTATTGGTTAGTATGTTTCACATATCTATGTTAATCATTACTTTAGTTTCTTTGTATACCTTACTTGAAAATATTTTATCAGTTTTATTAATTGCATAAATTTATCAATATAGATTATTTTAACTTTATATAGCAAATGTTCTTACAATATTAGAAAAGTTAAATATTATAATTTCTTTTTTCTAATAAAGCTCCCACTAGTACTTTATGTTTCTCAAAACCCTAAGAGAAAACTTAGAAATATTTTGATTTCTCTAGTGCACATCAGGATTGCTTCCCTTCGGATTTTGAATTTGAGTATGGTCAACAAATCATAGGCTTGCGAGCTATGGATAAGATTCTATCAATTTTATCATATATAATACCTAACCTACGGTCTTTGACCTAATCTCATCGCAACCTTGAGGATGATTAATAAATCAAGAGAGATTATTCAATCGTATGCACCATTTGCAATGGCCTAAATATAATACACGTATCATAAGGAAGATCAATAAATACATGTGTAATGAATTACCTTTTCGATCCTCGAATGTCGACACTAATGCATCCACGCTACTCATGTATCAAGCACTCAAGTGGGGGAAATACAGCATATTAGGGTAAAAGAAAAGGAAAAAAAGAAAGAGAATAAGAACCATAAAAACAATATAAAAATATCACATGCAGAACAATAATATATAATATCTCAAAAGATCTTTACTAGAATGAAAACTTAAATATACATAAAATAATCAGAGTAAACTAACCTATCATCAGCCTGGATGGTTATAACAGCATGTCCTCGCAAATGCTGATAGAAACAAAACAAGTAATGCCATGGAGAATAGATACTTGAATATGAAATCATCTAACTCCTCTCCAAGAGCTCCATTGAACCATATCTAAATCTGGAAATATACGCGGAGCTGGTCCAAGCCAAGCGTTATAAGGAAATAACACTCGGAATAGTTTGGTAAACTAGCGTGAGAAACTCAAATCATATGGATATTTATACTTCTAAAATCCTTTAAAAATAAAGGTATCTTGAAAGACCATATCGCAAATGTAACACATTAAAATTTACGAGAAATTTAAAAGGAATATAATAGGAATTTAAATATAAACAAGGACTTAAAAGCAAATTTTTATAAATGTTCGAATTCGGCTATAGGACTAATACCGTTGTCTATAGCAATTTTCAAAATAATTTTCATATATGTCACTTCGAAATCCGAGTTAGTAAGAGAGAGGTACGAGCGTTGGAATAATTTAAATTTTAAATACAAAAATTTAAAGTTTTATAAGGCTGCAATCGACCCTAAGATGGTCTAGGTTGGCGGGTAGCGGTTGATCCAGGCTCCTGGGTGGTAGACTGGTGCATATGAAAATTTGGTTATTATCGATTGGGTGATGACATGTTGGAGCAGCTACTATCATGTGTGTGCGAGAAAAGTAAACCATGACCAGTTCAGATGATTGCTGAGTTAATCTAACAGCCTTAATTAGCTAATCACCTTTGTAATTAGAGGTTACCGTAAACCTTAATCTCTAGTTTGAGAAAATAGTAACTAAATTCTGTCAAATTATCTATTGAAACACTAATTTCTTCCCCAATTTTCCAATCAAAATTAACTCCAAAATAAACCCAAAAGTAAATCAAATCAAGAGCAAGATAAAGAGGAGAGAAAGAAATTATGAGATCTAGAGGAACGCTATTGTTTAAAGGCCACTTTTGTAGATCTAATGATAAGGCTATACGATGAGTGGACACAGATCTAATGATTTGATTATTTGAATTAAGGTTGTATCTATTTTAATTGATTAGTTTGCCTAAAAACCCTAATTAATTTTTTGAATTGAAAATTAATTGGCAAACTATAAACCTATAACCTACACTTGAATTAGGTTATTTCTAATTCGAAAATCCTAGAATTGCTAGAAATTGGATAATTAATTAAACCGAAAACTTGGATTAAAATGAAAAATTAGTTTAACTGGAATTTAGGGTCAACTGCTTAGAGTAATCGACGTGAATTGACAATGCAAATTAACAATCAAGCATGCAGAAAAAAATTACCGAAACATTGAATTTTTAAAGTGAATGGTCGAACCTTGAAAAAGCCCAGGTTGACCAATAGCGGCCGATTCGGGGAAGGTCTGGATCGATTATACGAATTGAAAATTGGCGATATGAACCACGACCTTAGGCCCAAATAAATGAATGCAAGTTGGATAGTTAATGAACTGGAAATTGAACTGTTTTAGGTTGTGTAGCATGCGTGAGGACATAGGGCAATTAGTTCCCTATTAGAATAGTTGGATGGATTTAGTTCACGACGACGGTAGGACAGTGATGATCTAGAAGTTCCGTAAATGGTAGAATAACTATTAGGCGGATATCAAGTGTGGACAATAAGTACCAATATGAAGACGATTATTAAATAAGGAGCCCGGTCCTAACGGGTGTTCACATACAGTAGGCACTTGCACTGGACATTAAGTGGCTTCAGGAAATCAATTATTAGATGAGGCCAAGCACTAACAAGAGTTCACATACGGTGACACGAAGTGGTACAATAAAAGGCATTTTACCACTACAATCGGGAGATGAACATAGGTGCATACGATGAGTCACTTTGCGAGTTTGTATTACGGTGTTCTCCCTCTCCAGGCGTAGTGTGAGTAGAAAGGGGAGTAGATCTCGATGTGGTCGATTATTTATGCGAATTCGATTTGTAGATTGATACCCAGTGTGCTAAACAAGTATTCTTAGGTACATGACCTTAGGATTGCATGGATACTGTGTATGCACTCTATATCACTTAAACTAGATTTAGATTTAATTACACTTAATCATCTTATTAGTCTTGTTCTCATTCACCGGACTTTTATCTGACCCGTTCCATTTTTCCTTTTTTCCCACCTTATTTGGACAAGGTAGTGGGTTACTGGCCCATTCTTTTATTTAGGTAGTCGTGCTTAGCTTGGAGCTTAATTACAACTCTTATCCTTTATCTTGTATTGCTTATCAATATAATTATCTCTATGTTTCAGTTTTTGTGGGATATTTTTATGATGTACCTTGATTTTGACTTATGTGCTAATATTTTGTAAGATTATGATATGATGTTTCTAAGACTAGTTATGATATTTTATATACCTATTATATTGCTTCTGTTATGATATGTTTGGATAAGATAGTTTCTTCTACATATTGTTATCTTTGACTCTATGATGCTAGTTTATTTAAGCTAGTCAATCCACATCTCTCGATGCGATGGTTTTTAGGCGTATCAAAAGGTGCGGCTTGTCACTGTTGGCATCAGAGTTTAGGTTTAATATTCCTTGGATACCATATGGGATATGTATGGGAAAATATATATATTTATGTATATGATTTTTTATAAAAGAAATAATTTTTAGAAAAATTTGTCTTCGAAAACGGATTTGTTAAAGTATATATGTGTGTGCATATATCTATATATATATATATATATATATATATATTTTCAAAAATATTTTTCAAAAATTTGTCAAAATCCCTCATATTCATATCTATGCTTAATCAAATGACTGCTTGTACTATCTCTCATATCTCTTACCCTCATTTTGGGTTATCAGTGGAAGTTATAGTTAAATCTTTACCATTCATGGATAGAAATGGACGACCCCATAGGATTAGGCTCTGTTGATGTTCCTGAAATCCTAAGTGTGAACATGCCAATATGGTTCCGTCGGTACTTACGAGCTAGGGGATAGGCTGAGCAACTAACATTTACAAAACCAGTGAACGTATCGACAGGTGAGCCCCCTACTCGTCCACCCATCTCTCTTGACTTTGCAAAGCTATATAAGGACTTTTCTAGCTTGAGAGGCAAGCCTTACTTGTAGACGGAGTCTTACTGGATTTGAGAGCATGGATCTGCAATTGTTGGAGGATATATGGTCTTATGGGATTGGCTGTGGAGCTAGGAGGCAGCTTGCTACCTAGCAGCTGCATGTGGAGGCTTTGAACTAGTGGGAAGTTTTAGAGACAGGGACAAATGATGGTGATATGACTTAGGGAAAGTTCCGTAGAAGGTTTGAGGTGAAGTTTCTATCACAGGCTGAGGAGGGTTTTTAATCGGAGAGGTTTAGCAATCTCATGCAGAATGATATGTTAATTAAGGATTATATGAACCTATTTAATGAGCTTGTAAGGTTTGATATGGGGATGATCAATACAACGCATAAGAACTCAAGTTTGCTAAGGGTCTGAGTCAACCGCTTTAGGATTTAGTGGTGAGTCATATTCCGATGGAAGCTAAATTTGAGGGACTTGTTGAGATGGCTATGCTTACTTCTGTTGATAAGAAAGAGGTGGAGGAAGAGGCTTCAAAGATTGCAAGGAAAGGATTCCAAAAGGGTAAGAAAATGGGAGATTTGGGCAGAAGGGGAAGATTCAGAAGAACGATTTGAAGTGCCATAAGTGTGGAAAGCATAGACATTCTACTAAAGAGTGTGGTAGAGGTCTTTTTAAGATGAAGTGTTATAACTATGATCAGTTTAACCATGTAAAGTGAGCTTGTCCAGCACCATCTAGAGTTTCTTCTTAGGCTACGACTCAGTTGGCTTGGACTTATGCTCCAGAGGCAGTCCCTAGTTCCAATGTGCAGCCAATACTGGATAAAGGGGAAAAGGTGTTAATTGAAGGTGTGTTATCTTATTTTGGTCTTTCTATTCATATTTTTTCTGATACTAGGGCTTCTCATTCCTATATCACTAGTAGACTTGTTGATGATTTGTACCTAGACAGTAATATTGTGAGAGACCCTATAGTTATGTCAAATCCCGTAGGTGGATCGACCATTTTCCTATGATATGTCGAGGTTTGAGGTTGATGATATTAAGGGTCTAGTTTGATTATGATGTTTGTGTATTAGGATTTTCTGGGTTTGATTTGATTTTAGACATGGATTGAATGCCCATTATGGGGCTATTTTGGACCATGATAGGAAGGTTATTAAGTTGGGCACTTGTAATTGGTGTAGCTAAGAGATTTTCTATGATCCATGAGGATCGGTTACGTTGAACTATCTTTATTCCCTAAAGTTATCACATGATGATCTTAGTAGAGTGTCTATCGCTAGAGATTTCCTTGATGTTTTACTGAGGTTACCGGTCTCCCGCTCTAGAGAGAGATCGAGTTTAGAATTTATCTAATAGAGAATGCTAGACTTGTTGCCTTACTATTAAGGCATATGGCTTTAAGGGAAAGATGCAAGTTGAATAAGCAGGTTAACGAGTTGTTGGAGAAGAGCTTTATTAAGAGGAGCATTTCTGAGTGGGGAGCGCCAATCATCTTTGCCACCAAGGTGGATGGTTCTCTCAGACTCTACGTCAATTATATGGAGCTTAATAAACTAACAAAGAAGAATCGCTATCCTTCGCCCCATGTAGATGATCTCTTAGATCAGTTAGTTTGAGCTAGAGTATTTTCTCAGTTAGATTTGGCTATTGGATTTCATCAGTTATGAGTTGCTAAGGATGGTGTTCAGATGACAACTTTCCGTACTCCAAATAGATTATATGAGTGGTTAGCCATACCTTTCGAACTAACCAATGCACCCGCCTACTTTGTGGATTTAACGAGTCAAGTTTTTAGGGGGTTGCTGAATAAGTTTGTAGTATTATTTATGGATAATATGTAGGTATACTCGAGGAGTAGGGAGAAGCATGCTTTGCATTTGGAAGAGGTGCATAGGACACTCCATGCATATAAGCTTAAAGTTAAGTTTTCATAGTACCATCTTTGCAGGGAGGAGGTACGCTTTTTGGGGCACATTGTCTCAAAGAGTGGTTTAGCTATGGATTTGAGTAAGGTGACAGCAGTTCAGGATTGGTAGGTGTTGTAGAATGCCATGGGGATGTGAAGATTTTTTGGTCTCTCGAGTTATTATTGGAAGTTCATTAAGGACTTCACAAGGATTTTTGCTCCACTGACCTGGCTTTCCAAGAAGAATCTTGTCTTTGCATGGGATGCTAGGTGTGAGGAGGCTTTTGTTAGGTTAAAGAAGGCTTTGACTAATGCACCGGTGTTAGTGTTGCCAGATGGGAATAAGCCATGCATTGTTTATAAAAACACGTGGTAGGGGGTTAGGCGCAGTTTTGATGTAGGAAGGGAGGATGGTGTGTTATGTTAGTAGGCAGTTAAAGACCCATGAAAGGAACTACTCGACACATGACCTTGAGTTGGCAGCTATTGTTTTTGCACTCAAGTCTGGAGGTATTATCTTTTGGTGGAAAGGTTTGAGCTTTTCATTGATCACAAGTCCTTGAGATACATGTTTTCTCAAAAGGACTCGAACTTGAGATAGCGGAGATGGATGGAGTTCTTAACATCTTATGACCTTGAGATTTCTTATACCTCGGGCAAGGGAAATGTGTAGCAGATGCTTTGAGTAGGCAGAGAGCAGTATTAATTCCTCTATTCTTTTATTAGAGACATTTGGAGTATATTTCTATCTTTAACTTCAGCCTATCATCAAATATTACCCCTGGATTATTATCAGCTTTGGATGTTCAACCTACTTTGTTGGAGCTTATTGGATCCCAACAGAGCGAGGATGAGAAGCTAATGGATTTTTTGGATAGGATTGATAGAGGAGAGACATTGGGTCACTTGAAGCGTTATGCCATAGACCCAAGAGGATGGTTGCGAAGGGATGGTAGGATTTGTGTTCCTTGTAATGTAGATTTGATAGATGAGGTGTCAGTCGAGTCTTAACATTCTAGGTTGACAATTCATCCCGGTGGTGATAAGATGTATAGGGATATGGAGCGAGTTTTCTTTTGGTCGGGTATGAAGAGGAAAGTAGTTGAGTATGTAGCAAGATGTATAACTTGCCCAAGGGTGAGGCAGAATAGAAGAAACCTAGAGGATTGTTACAGCCACTGGATATTCCTCGGTGGAAATGAGAGAGTATTTCTATGGACTTTTATTGATAGATTACATGGGGACTAGGAGTGCAAATGAGAGTATTGTGCTTATAATAGACATATTTACTATGTGCTCTCATTTTATACCAGTAAGGAGTAAAAGGACAGTGGAATCATTCGCAGCTTTGTATGAGAGACAGGTCATTAGGTTTCATGAAGTTCCTACTAGTACAGTTAGCAACCGAGACCCACTTTTCACAAGTAAATTTTGAAGGAGTCTACAGGAGTCATTGGGGACTGAGCTGAGCTTGAGTATATCATACCATCCACAGACAGATGGAAAGACTGAGAGAGTAAATTGAGTTTTGGAGGATTTTCTATAGATTTGTACCATTGACTTTGGAGGTTCATCGAAGGATCATTTTCCATTGGTTGAGTTCACCTATAATAACAGTAATCAGGCTAGCATTAGGATGACACCATTTAAAGCTTTATATGGCAGACTATGTAGGTCACCATCGTATTGGTGGGACACGGTGAATAGGATCATTCTTGGGCCAGAGATGGATAGGGAGACATCAGAGAAAGTGGATTTGATTCGAAAAAGAAAGAAGACTGCCCAAGGTAAGCATAAATTGTATGCAGATAGAAGGCTCTCAGAGTTAGAATTTGCACTGGGGGACATGCATTCGTGAAGGTTTTACCACTGAGGTATGTGATGAGATTTGGTAGGTCGGGGAAGTTAGCATCGTGATTTGTTGGACCTCTCTCGATTGCGGCTAGGATTAGGAAGTTGGCATATAGATTTGAGCTTCCAGAGAAGTTGGTTAGAGTGCATGATGTTTTCCATGTTTGCACTTACTAAAGTGCTTATATGATTCTACTGTTGTTGTTGAGCCTAGTAAGTCGGAGGTGGTAGAAATTAAGCATGAGTCACTCATTCATCGTGCACCTACCCATATTTTAGAGCATGGCACAAAGCAGCTCTGCAATAAAGAGATTAGGTTAGTAAAGGTTTAGTGAGGAGACAATATAGTAGAGAGTACATGGGGAGAGTACATGGGACCCCGAGGAGAAGATCCGAGCTTCCCATCCACAGTTCTTTTCTACTACGTCTCAAGTTTCAATCTTTCTTTAGTTGGAATCCTTATGATAGGGTTTAGGAGGATGAACCATCTTAGGTAGATGCCTTCGGATGATAGGGATGTTTGCAAATGTGTCAATAGGACATGTTATGGGTAATGAACGCTAATGGATGTACGTGGATGCTTATGGATGTATTAATTACATTTATATTTCTACACTTTAGGGTAATAGGTCCTAGGCACACAACACTCATTGCATATGCATATTTCCTTTGATTTGTTGATTATCTATAGATGTTATGCATATGGATGTTGCATATGGTCATATGGTTGTGCATACATATAAAATTATCAGTATATCATTAGGATCTTGCATATATTTGATGTATAGCATGAGCATTCTTGCATAGGCATGAGGTCGACCGAATCAGTAGTCCGACTACTCTTTTTCATTAGCTTAGATTCATATGCATTCTATGTTGCATAAATACATAATTACATTAGAAAATGTAAGGACTATTGTTCCCATGGATGATGGATGAGTAGATGGATGTAGATTTTGATTGTTGTGTGTGAGTTGCATTTTTTCGACCTTTGAGAATTCGAGGATGAAATCTCTTAAAGGGGAAAAATGAAACACCATGAAATTCATGAGAAATTTAAAAAGAATATGACAGGAATTTAAATGAAAATTAAATAAGGAAATGAATTAAAATAAAATTAGGACTTAATAGTAAATTTTCACAAACAGCCGAATTTGGCTACGGACTGGCATCATTGTGTCTGAGTTAGTATGAGAGAGGTACGAGCATGGAAACAATTAAAAGTTTTAAAAAAATATAGAATTTTATCAGGCTTGGGTCGACTTCAAAATGGAATGGGTCGACCGGTAGCGGTTAACCTAGGTTCTTGGGCGGTCGACTAGTAAATACGAAAATTTGGACGTTGTCGATTGGGCGATGATGTGTTTGAGTGGCTATGATCATATACATATGAGAAAAGTAAACAATAATAGGTTCAGATGATTGCTGAGTTAATTTAATGGCGTTAATTAGCTAATAACCTCTATAATAGACGTTAACCTAAACCCTAATCTTTAATTTGAGAGAAATAACTAGATGCTGCCAAAATCTCTACTGGAACCCTAATTTCTTCCCAAATTCTCAAATCAAAATTAAACACCAAATAAACCCAAAAGTAAATCAATTCAAATGCAAGATAAAGAGGAGAGACAAGCAATTAGGAGATCTAAAGGAGCGCTATTGTTTGGAGGCTACTTTTGTACATCTAGAGCTAAGGCTATAAGGTGAATGGGCACAGATTAATGATTTGATTATTTCAATTAAGTTTAAATCTATTTTAATTGATAAGGTTGCTCTAAAACCCTAATTAACTGTTGAATTAATATTGAATTGGAAAACCATAAACCTTGTAATCTACATTTGAATTAGATCTTGTAACTATTAAACTGACGCCTATTATTTCTTTTCTACAAACCTAGAATTATGAGAAACTAGATAATTAACTAAACCGAAAATTTGGATTAAAATGACAAATTGACTAAACCGAAATTTAGGGTTAATTGCTTAGAGTAATCAATAGTAAATTAACAACGCAAAAAAACAATTAATTGTGCAAAAAAATTTACCGAAACCCTGAATTTTTAAAGTGAACAATCGACCCTGGAATAGCCTAAGTTGACCGATAGCGGTCAACCGTACATATTGAAAATTGGCAGTATGAAACTCAGCCTTGGGCCTAATTAAATGAATTCAAGTTGGATAGTTAATGAACTGGAAATTGAATTGTTATGGGTCATGTTGTATGCACGAGGAAATTGGAAGTTAGTCCCGTATTAGAATAGTTGGGCGGATTTAGTTTGCAACAATGATAGATAGGGACGATCTAGAAGTTCCTTAAACAGTACGATGAATCATTAGGAGGATATCAAGGTGGAACAATAAGTGGCACCAGGAAGATGATTATTAAACAAGGAGTCGGATCCTAACAGGGTTCATATATAATGGGCACCAGCGTTGGACAATACGTGGATACCGGAATCGATTATTAGATGGGGCTCGGTACTAATAAGAGTTCACATACGATGACATCGGTGCATTATAGTGTTCTCCCTCTCCAGGCGTAATGTGAGTAGAAAAGGGAGTAGGTCCTGATTTGGCCAATCATTTGTGTGAGATTCGATTTGTAGATTGAACCAGTATGTTAGGCAGGTATCCTTAGGTATATGACCTTAGGGTTGCATAGACACAGTGTATGCAATCTATATCACTCAGACTATATTCAGATTTAATTGCAATTAATCATCTTATTAGTCTTGTTCTTATTCACTTTACTTTTGCCTAATCCATTCCATTTTTCCTTTTCCCCGACATCAAGTGGACGGGCAACGGATGACTGGCCTATTCTAGCTTTCAGACAGTTATGCTTAGCTTGGCGCTTAGCTTACTATCTTATCCTTTATCATGTATTACTTATCAGTACAGTTATCTCTATGTTTCAGTTTTTGAGGGATATTTTTATGATGTACTTTGATTTTGACTTATGTACTGATATTTTTTGAGACTACGATATGATATGATATTTCTGAGACTATTTATATTTTACTGAGAGTATTTACATTTTCATGAGATTTTATAGATATCTGTTATATTGCTTTCATTGTGGTAGACTTGGATTAGATGGTTTATTCTTTATATTGTTATCTTAGTCTCCGTGATTCTAGTTTATTTAAACCAGATAATCTGCATTTCTCGATGCTATGGTTTTTAAACATATCGATAGGTGCGGCTTGTCACAACAATTAAACACGGATGGGTTTTAACCTTACGACAACCAAACCAATTATATTATAAAATCTAGTGATATTATAATAATGTCTAAGGTGTGAAATATAAGCAGTCAAGTAGCTGTGATGCATGAGAGTATACATCACAATAATACTAAGTGTACAATCAAAACCACCAAGGCATATTGGCTAATTGTGTAGGATTCCATAATGGTACCCTCAGTACCTCGGGAATGATCCTCCCGCATAAGGATCAGAGATAACCTACCGAAGTACCGTACACCCCTAGCTGATGTACCATAGGAAATACGTAGCTAGCCACAACATGAGGCCAAGTGCACCACTCACGCATACATAACTACAGGAATCTCTAAAATAGAGTCGCCTACACCCTAATAGGTTAGCTAAACCCCCTGACTATGCATCCTATCTTTGGTTTCAGTCATCTCCACTGGTGAGGCTACATCCGACATTCTAGCATATGAGTCACAACTTGATACGATCGACATATGAGTCCCTAACTCGAACCGATCTTGAAACCATACATGGATCCCTATATCTCAATAGATCTTGAAATCACATGTGGAATCCCATACGGATAGATCACGAAAAAAACATGTGTTTAGGCAGCTCAAACAGATCTCAAATCTCCACATAGATTCCAGCATCTCGAACCAATCATGAACCTATTCCAAAGCATGCAACACGTGTATGGTCTTGGAGTGGTTACCCTGCTTACCAGGCACTCCAAAACTAATCGATGGATTTTCGATAAAATCAAATCATGTTCTTTTGGAAATAAACAGACAATACATAAGAGCAAAGATCACGTCCTAACCATTTAAGCAGATAGATTATCTTATCATTTGTCTTAGAAGAACACAATAAGTTTATGCATGCAGTATAGCATCATCGAAGAGAAATGTGTCATATAATTCTCGTGTTTCTTCTAGATATTTCCAGAGATATATTTGGTCAATTTCAACAATAATGAGAATGATCACATAAGGAAAAACTAAGTTCCGTATAATATCCATAAGCAAGTAACATGAAAAGCATGATCAAAACACAAGCACGATCAAGTCATATAAACGAGTTCTAATCTCCTTCCATGTAATTAAACCTTTATTAATTAAAATCTCTTCTATTAGTACAACTCCTTTTTACTAAAAAAACTTCCTTTATTAATTAAGACTTCACTATTTTATTTTATATATTTGAATACTCTCAAAAGTATTCATATACTTATCTCAACGTTATAAGTATATTCACAAATCAACAACAAGTTTTACTTACTTTAAAACATAGTCAAAAGGGTTAAAAACAAATGTTGTTCCAACATTATTACCACAAATCCTTTCTTGTTTTCTTTTACTTTAAAACTTTTACTTTTCTATCTTTTCTTCAAAAGATTCCATACTTGTTATTATCTTTTAAATTCTATCTTTAAAGATCTAAGTATTTTCCAAAATCATTTAACTATATTTTTCCACTTTAAAACATAATTCAAGGGTTTAAAAACAAATATTACAAAAACACTGTTTACTTCAAATCCAAACACTTCACATAATCATTATCTTTAAAACTCTCTTTGAAGATTAAATTAAATTTATACGGGTTAAGATAGTGTTAATCTAACATTGTCATGACAACCCAAACATACCTTCTGCAATTATCTCTTAAAGCACTCTTTTTCTAAAAGACCCAATTATATTCCAAAAGTCAACAAGTATATATACTTTTACTATAACAGCCCCATATTTTCAGCCATTCGCATCCTCAAATGCCGGACTTGAATTGCTTAAATTACCGCATTGTAAATAAATTTGGAGCAAATGAAATACAATGACAGAATCACAGACACAGAAATATCAGAATAACTTACAGCGGAAATTAAAATACCATAGTAGTTCATGAAGCTACCATAACAAACTCTCAAAACATAATACATAATACCAGTCTGAAAACATATACAATAGAAATCCCAAATATATAGAAGTTTATAAATACCAGAACTGAAATATAACAACTTAAACTGAAAGGGAACAGATAACTAGACAAGCAGAATCTCCATTGATTCCTAGCTCGAGGAAAGAAAACCAAAGCTAAGCTGTAAATACTCAGGCTGACCCGAGCGTAAACTTATATAATATAACAAGTAAATACTCAGGACATATATACTTATATAATGTAAACCAACTCAAGTGAACAGTAGTAGTAATGTACAATAACTTAAAGGATGCTTGGGATCGCCCATCCTCTGAGGATCAGTCAAACTATAAATTTAAATACATCCCGTGGTTAAAATTTCAAAATAGTAATTTATACTTCGAAATCAAAAATTATTTCAAAATTCAATATCATTCAAAAATACATTTCAAAATATCGAAATAACATATCCTTTCAAAACCACATTCATTTTTATTTAAAATACCATTTCAACACACATTTCAAAATAGTTTATATTTCAAAACAAATTACTTCATTTTAAATCATTAAAATGAAGTTATTATATTTAATAATTAAATTATTAAATTTCCAAATTTAAATCTTTCAAAGTTCATTTATTCAGTTAAATTTATTAAAATAATGAAAATTCAACTTTCGCAGCATTTAGAAAATGATACGGAAAGTTACTTTTAAAACAATTCAATTTAACAAAAGACAGCATTTAAAAGCTACTGTAATAGGGTTTCTTTAGTTCAAATAAAACTATAGTTAATTTCAGCAACTACAACACTTACAAAGTGCTATAATAGCCCTTAATTCAATTTAGTCATTTAGTTCATTTCTATCAATTACAGCATTTATAAATGCTGTAATATTCTTTACACTAGAAATAATAACATTTCAAAAAATGATGTTAATTAAATTCCAAATATTAAATATTTTTTCACAAACAATTAAATTTTTATTTAAATCATTTTAAACTTATAAAATCATATATTTTCACTTTTAAAACAATCATTTAAATACCCTTATATTTATGATTTTATAAAGTTAAATTTTCATTCAAAAATCAATTTAATAATAATTTACTTATATAATTCAACATTCTATTTCAATTCTTTATAATTAAACTTTTAACTTAATACTTAAGTTTAAATTTCCAAATATAACTTATTTTTTATTTTATTTACTTAACTTAAAATTCACTTTTGAACAAAAATTCACAAATTTCCAATTTAAGTAATATTTCAAAAATCAACTTAAATATTCATTTATTTCACATCTTAATTGATTCAAAAATCATTAATATATTATAAAAATCATTTCAAATTCATTTTAAGTCAAAATATCATAAATTTATCATATTTCATATTTAATTTAAATTCCATTTATCACCAAATTATAATTTCCAAAATAACTTACATTTCAGATTTTCTAACTTTACATTTAATTTATTTCACTTATAAAATTTCAAAAAATCAATAATACTTTTCAAAAATCATTTTTAATTATGTTTAAATCAAAATATTATAATATTTACGTTTTTAAAATATTTTAAAATTTTCAGACAAACATATTTTAACTACGGGTCTGTATATAATTTTCTAGCCTTGGTAAAGTGAATACGGATAATATATCATTTCAATCCGTAATTTACAAAGAAAATCCGGGTTTTATCATCTCCAACCCGCAGTCCCAAGTAAAATGAAATAATTGAAAATTCGTTCAGGCCAATCATTTCAGCGCATAACGATTTTCTCCTATTCTAAAGTCCGTTCGGGTATGTATCATTTCAAACCATAGTGGTTCTAATCTAAAGGGAACTTGCAGTGCGATAAACTGATATAAATAATAGAATAGAATTATATAACAGTAACAGATGATATAACAGGTAAATAAGCATGGGTGAACATAATATGATCATAACATAGAAGGTGTAACATGGTGATGCATTTCACATATTCAAATGTGATCGGTTTACTTGTCATATAAATATAAAACTGTCTGGTGAGAATAACTCACTTGTATAAGCTGGAGATGACAACCAAAATACACAAACTGAGATCCACAAAGGCATGCTAGCACGACAATGATTCGAGTGTGGGAGAGTCAAAGCTAATAGCCGTGTTACATAATAAACAAAACAAGGTACAATACGTAAATTTCAAACCAAACTATTATAACAAAGTTAGAAATAACCGCACAATTCAAAGCTAGAACTTTTGCACTTGCATTCAACATCGTATGCCTCAGCTATGGACTGGAAAGGCACTGTTATGGGATGGTTTTGGATTAGGTTTGGATCAGGTTCAGGTCATATAGGGTTCGGCCATAACAACATATAGAAGAGATGAAGGATATGTGCTTGAATTTCAAAACAAGGCAACTACAAGTGGGGTTTCAAGGCAAAATGACTTCGGCCAAGCATGGATTGGGCATGGCCTGATCTAAGGTCAACTACAAGTGTGGTAGGGTCTGAAGCTCAGGTTTGTGGTGGTGGTGATGGTGGATGGTCGGCCAAAATATGATGATGAAGTGGTGACAACAAGGGAAGGCTCGGTTATGAAGTTTAAAGTGAAGTTTTCATAAATTTTTGATGGATCATCATCCTATAGGGCTTCGGCCATGGATGGTCAGAGGAGCGGAGGGTATAGTGGCTGGATTAGGTGGTGGTGGCGGCAGCCAAGGGGCTGGAGGTGGCAGGGCCAAACACAAAGAGGATGAGGCATATGCAAAAATCACATAATTCAAGTTTAAAAAGTGAAAAAGAGAAGAAATTTTTACCAAACTTTTGCTTGGATGATGGCCGAATTTTATTTCAGGTTGAGAACCTTTCTAAGTGAAAATGAAGTGGGTATGCGGCTGAAGCAATGAGATATGGCCAGCAATTGAATGCATGTGATGTTTGGTGTGAAAAGGTAAGTTGAAATGTGAAAAGGCAAGGTATACAGAAGGTCAAAACTCTTTATATTTCCAAAATTCTTTTACAATTTTAAATACATATAAAATGATTATAAATAAAATAATACACACCAAAATAATGAATGAAAAAAATAAATAGATAAAATTTTAAATAAATATAATTAAATTAAGAAAATAGCTTAAAAATAGAAATTAGGTTATAAAAATGTAAAATAAATACGCTAAGCATTGGAAAAAATTATAACATCACTTTAAAAATGTTTTAAAATAAAATATACACCTAACATGTCATACAACACATATTAGAACATGATTTGACACATAAAAATATTATTTATATAAATTATATCTATTTTATTAAATAAATCAATTTACACCCAATATTGTAAAAAGCATAACTTTCACAATATAAATCGGATTTCGACGAAACAAAAAGTGGTATTCTTAAAATTTAATCTATTTTCATAATAAAAGATAAAATTCAAAAATTAAAATATTTAAATTTTGAATTTAAAAGTCAAAGTTTGACCAGATTGACCAAAAATCCATTTTTTGAAATATCCTATTTATTCAGGTTTGAAATTATAATTCACACAAAATCAAAATATACTCTTAAAATAACAAAATTTATTCATTTTAATAAATATAATAAAGTTTTTAAATCAGGAGTTTCAATTTAAATAATTTAAATAAACAATTAAAATATTCATAAAATACTGGGTTGTTACACTCTCCCCCACTCAAATCTTTTCGTCCTCGAAAAGAACGAGCAAGGAAAATAAGGAAAAGCAAGATAGACAATGAATAGTACCTGAAAAAACAAGTCCGGATTCGAAGCACGAGTGCTCTCCTCCGCCACCCAGGTGCAATCCCGATCATCAGTACTTCACAGTACTTTGACCAGACAAACAGATTTCCTTCTTAGCTACTTCGTACCTCTGTGGACAATACGAAGTAGCTTACTCTCGACAGTCAGATTAGGCTCAATACCCAACTATCAAGAGCAAAAGGCTGAACAAAAGAGATAGGTCAAGAAGATACCAGAGAAGATGTGAGACGTGGAATACATTATGCACTCCAAAAAGCTTCTCGAGCAAATCCAAACGATAAGCCAAAGAACCAACTCTTTCCACAATGTGGAAGGACCCTCGAAGAGTAAGAAGAAGGTAAGAATAGCTAGAAGGGCAAATAGGTTGAAAGACAAGGATAAACCATTATTTTATAACCATCTAAATTTCAATTTTAAAATTTTATATTTAACATTTTGAACATTTTATAGTATGATGAATAGTCATTTTAAATTATTTAGACAAGTAAAATAAATGATCAAAATATCCTTTATATAATAATTTATCAAAATACTTTTATAACTCGATGTCTTAACAAGTTTACTTTCGTTCTTGCAGACTCTGGCTATGCGTTGATCGGCACAAAGCTAAAATTCTGCAAGTACTTAGTAGACTTGTTTCAACACCTAGTGAAAATACTTGAAAAACTAAAAAAACAGATATAGGAAGTACAATCCAAACAAAACAACCAAACCAAAACATGGCGATCATGGATCGTGGATACACAATGGTTACGCTTGGATCCCCCAGGAAACATCCGTACCCGTAGGCTGACTACTGCAGTCCTGCAATTACGCCATGAAGACTGGTAGTACCGCAGATACAAAATGGTTATGCCTGGATCCCCCAGGAAACATCTATACCCTTAGGCTCTCGCAGCCCCTGCGGATTACGCTACCAAGCGACCCAATAGATCACAGATACACAATGGTTACGCCTGGATCCCACAGGAAACATATGTACCCTTAGGCTCTCGCAGCCCCTGTGAATTACGCTATGCAGCCACGCTCGTAAGACCATGGAGATCTCCATGGAATTGGATGGACACTCGAGTATCATATTCGGAAAACCCAAATCAGAGAGAATACTATCGATAGAATGAATCCACAATGTGGCCACAAAGCGGATATCAAGCAGAAGGCACTTTCCATATCTTTACTTTGAAAATATGTATCATATAGTACCTTTCAAATCACTTTCAAATATCATACTTATATAAAGTCCATTATATATAATATTTCATTTCAAATCAAATACTTTCCAAAATCAATAGTATATTAAATCACATTGATATAGACTTTGATTATATAAGATTTCTCTTTCCAAATTGTGTACCTTACCAAATCAATAGTTTTCAAATCAACTTCATACTTATACAAATCCATTTTATATAAGTTCGATAACTCCCAAATCATGGTATTTTGTAAAACAAGGTTCTCAATTTCAATTCCTTTCAATGACATTTCAGTTTCAAAATCATATATGATTTCGCCAAATCATTTCTTCCAAATTACATATATTCAATTTCAAAGTTCCTTAAAACAATAGATTTTGAAAATAATCCTGGTTTCCAAGTCAACAAAATTTAAGTCGAACAAATTCATTTCCAAAACCATCATATAAATACTGGGTTTAACTATCCAATCTATTTTCAAAACCAAATATTTACCTCAAAATCAATTATTCCCAAAATGATTTCCAAGTTTAATCCCTTTAAAACCTTTAAATTATTTATTTCTGTATATGGAAAATCCAATTTACCTTTTCAAACTTTTTAAAACTAAATTTTATTCAAAACATTCCAAAACTAAATTCCATGTCAGTATAATTCAAAATAGTCTTATTCATTTACTTGATAAAACAGTTTCAACTCATTTTCCTGATTGAATGATTTATATTTTTTTCCGGGATTACATAGCTTTGAAAATTAAACCTTGATTTGGAAGTGTCCGAACTTTTAAAAATAGCCGAAGAAACCAAATTTTCAAATCCAAGACTTGGAAATCAATAACAAATCAGTAAATCAATTACAATATATAAAGTTATACCAAAACAATCTGAAACATGAGGACCGAACACCGGCTTACTTTAAATCATTTCAAATATACATACACGTATCTTTCGAAAATCAAATCATACTTCAAAATCTAAAATCAAAATTGGTTTCACAAAATCACTCGCATAGCAAAGCTACTAGAGTGGTCTCTCCCCTACTCAGAAACTCAAAAATCAATGTCGATGATGCATGCATTCATCACCGAAATCATTTTCCATCGACATAAGTGGGTTTTGGACTTTTATTTTCTTGAAACTTCTTTGAAATCTCTTTTGAAATCATTGGAACTCGTTCGAATACATTTGAAACATTTATTTTTCGAAAAATATCTTAAAATCATATTATTATTATATATTTTCCAAAATCCTAAAACCGATTTCAAAACATCATAGTTCAATTCCTCGAAATTCAAATTCAAAACCCTTCAGTTATGAATCATTTTTATATAAGTCCAATTTCTTATAAGTTTTCAAAATTTCAAATCCTTTCGAAATTTCAAATTTTCAAAGAACAAAAATATAATCTTTTCAAAGCTTTAATTTTTCAATTTCAAAAGATATAACCCTTGTTGAAAACATTTCACTTTTATATACAAAATAGGGTCAACGTTATCAAAATAATAATTTCGATGTATGCACAATTTCAACATACAACCAAACACAAATTTCCAAGGAATGATTCAAGGATGGATTTCAGAATAAATAGAGATTCGAATTAGAGAAACTCTAATCAAATAGAATTCTAGTTCGAGGATATGCTCGAACAAAGATGAGATGATTTAATTACCTAATAAAATATAGATAAGCCTATATAAATCACGGGTGACCTTAACCGGTCAACCGTGACTTCAGGAATATAACCAATGCGAAAATCTAAGGCAAATCGATATTCGATCGCCAGAGATAGAATCCGGGTAGAGCAAGAGATAGATAGCACCGTAAATCGAGGATATAGAAATCTTCGGTGCATCAATGTCAATTATAAAGGAGTTTCACTACTTTACAAATCATTCAAAGATTTACAGAATCACTGATCTTTAAAGAGGTCATTCCAAAGTGGAGTTACAGAATGCTCCAAAATCAAAAGGATAAAATATGAAAAACAAGACTAGATTCCAGAACAAGTGGGAGCGTTCCAAAGTTCAGGGAATCCTAATCGATAAGAATCCTAACCAAGAGATTAGTAACAAGGTGGATACAGAAGGGATGAAGCTAAGAAAATCTTGGTTTCAAAATAAGGAAAATTTGATACCAATATAATCTTTGAAAATCCTTTAAAAATCATTTGGAAATCATTTTATACTTCGAAAATACGTTCTCTCACAAAGAATGGATTTCTGAGATTGATTTCACTCATTCTAGTGTATTTCTACCTTATCTTTAATGAGTTTTTGCTCCGCGGGCTATGGTTTGCCTAAAACCAAAGCTCTGATACCAACTATAACAGCCCCATATTTTCAACCATTCGCATCCACACATGCCGGACTTGAATTGCTCAAAATACCGCATTGTAAATAAATTTAGAGAAAATGAAATACAATGACAGAATCACAGACACAGAAATATCAGAATAACTCGCAGCGAAAATTAAAATACCATAGTAGTTCATGAAGCTACTATAACAAACTCTCAAAACATAATACATAATATCAGTCTGAAAACATATACAATAGAAATCCCAAATATATAGAAGTTTATAAATACCAGAATTGAAATAGAACAACTGAAACTGAAAGGGAACAGATAACTAGACAGGCAAAATCTCCAGCGATTCCTCGCTCGAGGAAAAAATTCCAAAGCTAAGCTGTAAATACTCAGGCTGATCCGAGCGTAAAGTAAAACACAAAACACTCGAGCCAGGACATATATATTTATATAATGTAAACCAACTCAAGTGAGCTATCGTAGTAATTTACAATAACTTAAAGGATGCTTGGGATCGCCCATCCTCTAAGGATCAGTCAAACTATAAATTTAAATACATCCCGTGGTTAAAATTTCAAAATAATAATTTATACTTCGAATCAAATATCATTTCAAAATTCAATATCATTCAAAAATCCATTTCAAAATATCAAAATAACATATCCTTCAAAACCACATTCATTTTTATTTAAAATACCATTTCAACACACATTTCAAAATAGTTTATATTTCAAAACAAATTACTTCATTTTAAATCATTAAAATGAAGTTATTATATTTAATAATTAAATTATTAAATTTCCAAAATTTAAATCTTTTAAAGTTCATTTATTCACTTAAATTTATTAAAACAATGAAAATTCAACTTTCGCAGCATTTAGAAAATGCTACGGAAAGTTACTTTTAAAACAATTCAATTTAATAAAAGACAGCATTTAAAAAATGTTGTAATAGGGTTTCTTTAGTTCAAATAAAACCTTAGTTAATTTCAGCAACTACAGCACTTACAAAGTGCTATAATAGCCCTTAATTCAATTTAGCCATTTAGTTCATTTCTATCAATTACAGCATTTACAAATGCTGTAATATTCTTTACATTAGTGTTTGCGCCAAAATTGGTCACAAACCCCAAGTATCTTGATAGCACCAGTGTATGAATGTAGATCAGCAATATTCAAACACAAATCTCAGATCTAAGCAAACAACTAACAGTAATCCAGAAATAACAGACAGGAACACGAGATTTATAGTGGTTCGGCTATCTCTGGCCTACATCCACTTCAAAGTTTTTTCTTTTATTGGTTATCCTTGCTGGTTACGGATGATTACAACGATTACAATGAAGTAATTTGAGTACAACAGCGATAGTAAGGTGTAGAACTGAATCCGGCGGAGTCTGGACGTTCAATAGCCAAAAAAAACCCTTTTCTGTAGGCTTCACGGGGCATTTATAGGCATAGGAGGCTGATATCGCACTCAAACTTCGAAAGACTCCTTCTGGCATGTGAGTGGGCCCAAGCGACCGATCCCACCAAGTTTCGACTCGATCTGTGATCGATACGAATCGATTTCGTGTCGATCAAGAAGTGGTCCAATCAAGCTGAAACTTGGCAGGCACATTCCTTGGCTTGCACATAAGCTTCTATGAAAATTTCATTGCATTTGGATCTATGGTTTAGGAGATATAATCGATGCAATCTGGTGTTCTTCAAAGGCTACCGAGTTCATGTCCATGGTTTCGTATCCATCTGCTTCGCATCGATCAAAAGCACGTGTTTGCTCGTGACGTGGAGCGATAAACTGGGGGAGATCCATATCGTTCACCGTGTTGACCGAGGCTTCATCCCTTCTTTCACACCCAACGGTAACCTTCTATTCATACCCATTTGACCCAGCCCATGTTCGCCTTGATGAGATGTCTTCCGTATCGATCGCTGCAATACGATCGATACGAAGCGATTTGTTTTGAGGTGGATACGAACAAGGGCCATATGCATATGGATACGAATAGCATTCATCCTATGATCGTTTGCGATTGCAATCGATTCGAACATCCATGAACCGCTTTGAATACTAAGGAGGGCTTTAGAGTGGATGGATACGAAGCAAACTTACCTACACTCGATACGAGAGCATGGATTCGAAATATGCCGCTTGTCTCCGACCTGATCGATTCGAACTTCATCGAGTCGAACCAATGTCGATCGATTCGAACTTCATCGAGTCGAACCAATGTCGATCGATTCGAACTTCATCGAGTCGAACCACTGTTGATCGATACGAACTTCATTGATACAAAATGCTGCCTGCCTATGGATATGAATGCAATCGATACAAACCACCATTTACGCACTTTGATCCATCCATATCTTGAGCATACGAACTTCGATTGACCTGAAAATTGAAACATAGATTCTCCTAGCCCTGTTCATCATTCCCAGTTGGTTCCGTCCTAATAGGAGCTCGGCCAAATTTTTACGACATCGATCGTAGCCTTGTTTCCAATCGATCTCCAATCTTGATATCCATTCTTCCTTGCCAATTTGTTGATATTCCATCCTTGACCAAAAGGTAGGATAGCATTTTCCCCCCAAAACATGCCTTATGATAATAAGGCGTGTTTTGAATAGTTACGAATCCGATATCCGAAGTCCATAGCCATATCATCAGAGTACATCATCCTTGACTGCTCCGAGTCGACGCCCAATTCCAAATCCAATAACCAAAGCCTTAGCCAATTCCATATCCACTTAAACTCGACAACCGAGTCCTAATCCATCCTTACCCAATAGCCAATAACCGAATCCAGGACCTCGCCGGGTCGATATCCAAATCCATAACCTCTTCGGGTTCTTGCCAAGCGCAATCCACACTTGACGACCGTGGTCCAGTGTCCCTGGACATTGTGCTAACCTCTTCGGGTTCTTGTCAAGGGCAATCCACAGTTGACGACCATGGTCCAGTGTCCCTGGACGTTGAATTAACCTCTCCGGGTTCTTGTCTAGTGCAATCCACACTTGACAATCATGGTCCAGTGTCCCTGGACGTTGAGCTAACCTCTCCATGTTCTTGTCAAGCGCAATCCACACTTGACGATCGTGGTCCAGTGTCCCTGGTCGTTGTACAATGCCATGGCTTAAGTCCTAAGCCGAATCCTGGTCTCTCCGGACGCTTGCTGAGCATAGTCCATACTCAGCAACCTGAAACAATAATCAATAATATGGGGCCTAAGTCCTAGCCAAATCCTGGTCATTCTGGACCCTTGTTGAGCATAGTCCATACTCAACGACCTGAATAAGCCAATTCGCCACATGCGGACGAAGAGACTTACCCCTTGCCAGATATAATCCATACCTGACGACCATTTACTAAAAAACTAGATAAAATCCAATCGAAATCCAATCCGAAATCCAAATCAAATCAGAAAATCAAAAATTCGAATCAACATCCAAAACAGAAAGCAATCATCCAAACGAGAACCCAAGCCAGAAAGCAGACAAAACCAGGAGTTCAAACCAAACTCCAAAACCAAACCAGAAAAACAAGTGTCCAATCCGAAAACAAAAGATAGATTTCACAAACCATGGCATCATGGTCTATCATCATTCAGAGCATGCCTAGGTGCTATCTCCGTCCCCATATATGTGTAAATGACTTTGTCGTTTGCCAGTAGCTTGTTACTTATTTCATATTATCCCAGTCAATTGATAACCAATCGACCATCATTCTTGGGCCACACACCACCATGGTTTGAGGTAGACGGCGGTTGCTCCTGCTCCACCGCCGCATTCCAAGTCTCGACATATTGTCGCAACTGTCCATTCCTTACATGCTCCTCGATTATATCCTTCAGGTGCCTGCAGCTATTGGTATCGTGCCCATCCAAATCGTGGAAGAGACAGTGCCTTCCCGAGGCCCTCTCCCTTCAAAAGGTTCTCCCCTAGCTAGCCTTCGGTAGGGAAGGCGATTTTGGGTTTCCATGTATATCCACTCCAGCGTCTCATTTAGTCCTGTGTATGTAGAAAACTTTGGATCCATCCATCGCTTCCTAGCTTTTCCCGAATCGTCATCCAGCTTCCTTTTTCCTTTATTTTTATCCGAGCCTCCGCTGGATGGTCCTCCCCCCTCGGTCGCATTCACTTCCTTTAACTTTAAATCTGCACATGCATCCTCTTGTCGAAGAAATCTCTCAGCTTCGTGAAAGAATTCTCTGAGATCTAGTTGTGGGTCTGGTATCAGAGATACTTTGAAATCCGAATCCTCTCTGACTCCTGACACTGCTGCCATCAAAACCATCGATGGATCTGGCCGATCCACCGAAGCCACCGCCGCATTGAATTGAGCTAGAAAAACTCTAAGTGATTCATCCATCCTTTGCTTTACTGACGTTAGCGTCATCACGTTCTTAGGCCTCTTAATATGAACTCGAAATTTCCTTAGAAACCTATCCACCAGCTCCGTCCATGTTCTGATAAATCCTTCCTCTAGTTGCCTAAACCACATCGCGGCTATATCCGTCAAGTACAGAGGGAAACATCAGGCCATAACTTCCTCCGATGCCCCCATCACTACCATGTGTCTAGTGTATCTCATCAGATGATCTGTTGGATCAGCCTTGCCATTGTATACTTCCACACTAGGTAGCTTGAAATCAGGCGGATTTTGAGCCATCCTGATTTCCCGTGTAAACGGACTCATGTTCACTCCTTCCAAATCTGTATTGGTCAGGCCTCCACGCATAGTTCTCCTAATGATTTCAGCTAATCCAGCATTATCTGTCAAAGGTTTCCCCCCATGCCCCCGAGGGAATTCCGGTACATACTCCACATGCGGTTTGCTAATGTTAGTGCACTCTAGCCTGTTGAGCTCCATCCATAGGCTTTCCAGTGTCAGATCCTGTGGGCCTGCCTCCAAACCTTTGTTGATTGCCCCCTGGTTCTGTATTATGTCCTCCATTTGGTTCCGCGACCCTAGTTCCTTGTTCCACGTTCACAGTCACTGTAGTCGGTCTAAGGTTTTGTATTCCTGCAGCTCTCATCTGTCCAAAAAAAGTCTGCATCATGTCCTGTTGACTTTTCAACAATCTCTCTTGCAATGAATTGGCCATAGCCTCCATTTCATCCCTGGTGATGTAGATCGAAGCTTGTCCTTCCCCTGCTCCGTAGGATGCTTCTTGACTTCCTTCCAGTTGGCTCCTCTTATCCCTTTGTCTTCTACTGGTATGTCTAGTCATTCTCTCTAAATCTGAATCCTTCAAGCTTTTCGAATCTGAACTTCAATCCAATGTAGCGGGTGCTAGTCCTTCTCAGGAAAGCACCAAAGTGTTTGCGCCAAAATTGGTCACAAACCCCAAGTATCGTGAAAGCACCAGTGTATGAACGTAGATCAGCAATATTCAGACACAAACCTCAGATCTTAGCAAACAACAAACAGCAATCCAGAAATAACAGACAGAAACACAAGATTTATTGTGGTTCGGCTATCTCCACCCTACATCCACTTCAAAGTTTTATCTTTTATTGATTATCCTTGTGGGTTACAGATGATTACAACGATCACAATGAAGTAATTTGAGTACAACAGCGATAGTAAGGTGTAGAACTGAATCCGGCAGAGTCTGGATGTTCAATAGCCAAAAAGATCCCTTTTCTGTAGGCTTCAGGGGGCGATTTATAGGCGTAGGAGGCAGATATCACGCTCAAACTTCGGGAGACTCCTTCTGGCACGGGAGTGGGACCTTGCAACCTATCCCACCAAGTTTTGACTCGATCTGTGATCGATATGAATCGATTTCGTATCGATCAAGAAGTGGTCCAATCAAGCTAAAACTTGGCAGGCACATTCCTTGGCTTGCATGGAAGCTTCTGTGAAAATTTCATTGCATTTGGATCTGTGGTTTAGGAGATATGATCGATGCAATCTGGTGTTCTTCGAAGGCTGCCGAGTTCGTGTCCATGGTTTCGTATCCATCTGCTTCGCATCGATCAAAAGCACGTGTTTGCTCGTGACGTGGAGCGATAAACTGGGGGAGATCCATATCGTTCGCCGTGTTGACCTAGGCTTCATCCCTTCTTTCGCACCAACGGTAACCTTCTATTCGTATCTATTTGACCCAGCCCATTTTCGCCTTGATGAGATGTCTTCCGTATCGATCGCTGCAATACGATCGATACGAAGTGATTTGTTTTGAGGTGGATACGAACAAGGGCCATATGTATATGGATATGAATAGCATTCATCCCATGATCGTTTGCGAATGCAATCGATTCGAACAACCATGAACCGCTTGGATACTAAGGAGGGCTGTAGAGTTGATGGATACGAACCAAACTTACCTGCGCTCGATACGAGAGCATGGATTCGAAATATGCCGCCTGTCTCCGACTGATCGATTCGAACTTCATCGAGTCGAACCAATGCCGATCGATTCAAACTTCATCGAGTAGAACCACTATCGATCGATACGAACTTCATCGATACAAAATGCTGCCTGCCTATGGATACGAATGCAATCGATATGAACTACCATTTACGCACTTTGACCCATCCATATCTTGAGCATACGAACTCCGATTGACCTGAAAATTGAAACGTAGATTCTCCTAGCCCTATTCATCATTCCCAATCGGTTCCGTCCTAATCGGAGCTCGGCCAAATTTTTACGACATCGATCGTAGCCTTGTTTCCAATCGATCTCCAATCCTGATATTCATTCTTCCTTGCCAATTTGTTGATATTCCAGCCTTGATTGAAAGGTGGGATAAGAATTAGAAATAATAACATTTCAAAAATGTTGTTAATTAAATTCCAATATTCAATATAATTTCACAAATAATTAAATTTTTATTTAAATCATTTTAAACTTATAAAATCATACATTTTCACTTTTAAAACAACCATTTAAATACCCTTATATTTATGATTTTATAAAGTTAAATTTTCATTCAAAAATCAATTTAATAATAATTTACTTATATAATTCAACATTCAATTTCAATTCTTTATAATTAAAATTTTAACTTAATACTTAAGTTTAAATTTCCAAATATAACTTATTTTTCATTTTATTTACTTAACTTAAAATTCACTTTTGAACAAAAATTCACAAATTTCCAATTTAAGTTATAATTCAAAATCAACTTAAGTATTTATTTATTTCACATCTTAATTTATTCAAAAATCATTAATATATTATAAAAATCATTTTAAATTCATTTTAATTCAAAATATCATAAATTTATCATATTTCATATTTAATTTAAATTCATTTATCACCAAATTATAATTTCCAAAATAACTTACATTTCAGATTTTCTAACTTTACCACTAATTTATTTCACTTATAAAATTTCAAAAAATCAATAATACTTTATACAAATCATTTTTAATTAAGTTTAAATCGAAAATATTATAAAATTTACATTTCTAAAATATTTTAAAATTTTCATACAAACTTATTTTAACCACGGGTCCGTATATCATTTTCTAGCCTAGGTAAAGTGAATACGGATAATATATCATTTCAATCCATAATTTACAAAGAAAACCCAGGTTTTATCATTTCAAACCTGTAGTTCCAAGTAAAATGAAATAATTGAAAATCGTTCAGGCCTATCATTTCAGCCCATAGTGATTTTCCCCTATTTAAAGTCTCTTCGGGTATGTATCATTTCAACCCATAGTGATTCTAATCCAAAGGGAACTTGTAGTGTGATAAACTGATATAAATAATAAAATATAATTATATAACAGTAATAGATGATATAACAGGTAAATAAGCATGGGTGAACATCATATGATCATAACATAGCAGGTGTAACATGGTGATGCATTTTACAGATTCAAATGTGATCGATTTATTAGTCATATAAGTATAAAACTGTCTGATGAGAATAACTCACTTGTATAAGCTAGAGATGACAACCAAAATACACAAACTGAGATCCACAAAGGCACGATAGCACGACAATGATTCGAGTGTGGGAGAGACAAAGCTAATAGCCTTGTTACATAATAAACAAAACAAGGTACAATACGTAAATTTCAAACCAAACTATTATAAACAAAGTTAGAAATAACCACACAATTCAAAGCTAGAATTTTTGCACTTGCATTCAACATCATATGCTTCAGCTGTGGACTGGAAAGGCCCTATTATGGGATGGTTTTGGATCAGGTTTGGATTAGGTTCAGGTTATATAGGGGTCGACCATAACAACATATAGAAGAGATGAAGGATATGTGCTTGAATTTCAAAACAAGGCAACTACATGTGGGGTTTCAAGGCAAAATGACTTCGGCCAAGCATGGATTGGGCATGGTCTGATCTGGTGAGGTCAACTACGGGTGTGGTAGTGTCTGAAGCTCAGTTTTGTGGTGGTGGTGGATGGCCGGCCAAAATATGATGATGAAGTGGTGACAACAAGGGAAGGCTCGGCTATGAAGTTTAAAGTGAAGTTTTCATCAATTTTTGGTGGATCATCATCCTATAGGGCTTCGGCCATGGATGGTCAGAGGAGTAGAGGGTATGGTGACTGGAGTAGGTAGTGGTGGAGGCGGCCAAGGGGCTGGAGGTGGCAGGGCCAAATAGAAAGAGGATGAAGCATGTGCAAAAATCACATAATTCAAGTATAAAAAGTGAAAAGGAGAAGAAATTTTTACCAAACTTTTGCTTGGATGATGGCCGAATTTTATTTCAGGTTGAGAAGCTTTACTATATGTGAAAATGAAGTGGGTATGCAGCCGAAGCAATGAGATATGGCTAGCAATTGAATGCATGTGATGTTTGGTGTGAAAAGGTAAGTTGAAATGTGAAAAGGCAAGGTATACAAAAGGTCAAAACTCTTCATATTTCCAAAATTCTTTTTACAATTTTAAATACATATAAAATGATTATAAATAAAATAAAACATAGAAAAATAATGAATGAAAAAAATAGGTAAATAAAATTTTAAATAAATATAATTAAATTAAGAAAATAGCTTAAAATAGAAACTAGGTTATAAAAATTGAAAATAAATACGCTAAGCTTTGGAAAAAATTATAACATCAATTCAAAAATGTTTTAAAATAAAATATATACCTTACATGTCATAAACACATATTAGAACATGATTTGACACATAAAAATATTATTGATATAAATTAAAATAGATAATTTTATTAAATAAATCAATTTACACCCAATATTGTAAAAAGCTTAACTTTCACAATATAAATCGGATTTCGACGAAACGAAAAGTAGGATTCTTAAAATTTAATCTATTTTCATAATAAAAGATAAATTTCAAAATTTCAAAATTTTAAATTTTAAATTTAAAAGTCAAAGTTTGACCAGATTAACCAAAAATCCACTTTTTTGAAAATATCCTATTTATTCAAGTTTGAAATTATAATTCACACAAAATCAAAATATACTATTAAAATAACAAAATTTATTCATTTTAATAAATATAATAAAGTTTTTAAATTAGGAGTTTCAATTTAAATAACTAAAATAAACAATTAAAATAAACACAAAATACTGGGTTGTTACATTTACTTAACTTTACAAATTTATTCATTATGACTTAAGTATTGTTATCTAGTTCTTCCTTTATCTCTTCATTAATGAATTAACTTACTTTTCCAAGCTTTATACAAACACCTTTGAATACCAAAAATAGTTTAAAAGAGATTATTCTAAGATATTTAAAACAAAGTACAAAAATCAATTCCAATGATATTATATTATATAAACTTTAAATTACTTTAATAAAATATTTAACTAGTTTTCTAAAAACTGTATATACTTTAAACTATTTTAAAATACTTATGATATAGTTTAAAGCACTTACCCAAAATATAACTTAAAATATATATTTTTAATTTCTTTAAAAATCATAAAAAGCATGTTTTTTAATTAAAAATTGTTTTCTTTAAAAATTTAGAAATAATTATAAGAACGTGTTTAAACTTCAACTTCCCTTTTTTAAAATACTTTAATATCTTCTAACAAAAACTTCTTTAAAATGATTGGAAAAACATTCAAAGTAAAAGTCCCTTTTACTTTACTAAAATCAGAATTTTAAACATTACTTTGTTTCAAAATTTAAATAAGATTCCAAAACACTTCCTTCAAGTCAAACACAACCAAACATGTGTACAGAACCATCCGATATATATTCCTACAATATATTCCCATTTAACTGATTTAACAAGTGTTATATATAGAGGATTTTCCAAGTGCGTTTATAACAACAATTTATCTTCAACCATTCACACACAATTTCCAACTTTAGCCAACAATATTATAAACCATATAAATAAGTTCAAGCCATGATACATTTTATAAAGAATTATCAAAGAGAATATACTACATATAATGTTATTATTTGCTTTCAAAAGGAATGAATGATCCAAAAGTAATAAGTTGCATTGTTCGTTATACTATTTAAATTTTGCATAACACAATTATAACACGGCAATATATGAATAATTGGTGAATAAACTTACTTAAGCCCAAACTTATCTACATTGTAGAAAATCCTATTATGAGTGCAACGGCGAAGAAGGCGTCTCGATTAGACCTCGCACGCAAAATTTATGAATTTTATAATATTTTGGATTACATAAATAGATTAATTACTTAATTATAATTCACCCTACCTTAATCACTCACTAATTCTCTTCCCCATTCAAAATCAACCCTTCCCTCCACTACTTGTACAGCACGCATGTACAACCCAACATACACAGCCCCTCTCACCTCCTTTCTCCACCTACACACCATGAAATCATGCTAAACCACTTCCTATCATCTCCTCTCAAAAGAGCTTCTCGATAGGCACAACAATGTCGCCTCCGAAGTCCACATGTGAATCGCGACTTGATGGGCTGCTAACGACAACCACGATGTCGCATTTCATAATCAAGAGCTGCATGCCCCCAAACTATTACCATCAACCTCTCTTGTCATCCCGAATCAACGCCATACCCCATTTTCTCTAACTCCACCTAAATCGCCTTTAAACCAAAACCCTATCTTCGCTGTCACCACGTAAATCTCCTTGAAAAAAACTGCAACCGGCAAAAATCATATGGATTTGAAGCTCCCTCTCACTTGAGTTCAAAGAGCCTAACATTGACAATTATCGTCAACTACAGCTCCAACAATAATTGATAGAGTGGTGGTGACTGTGTATTTGATTTACAGGAAAAGGAAGATAAAAAAATGAATGAGGAAAAGTGATGAGAAGATTAAGGGTTGGAGTATTTATAGTTTAAATAAATAATATATTTAGTTCTCTCAAGTAAATCATCGAATACTCTGAGCTCGCATGATCGCTCGGGACATTTGATCGTCATGAAACTCAATGGCGCACAACAACTCATTATTTCGGATCCAACGATACTAGTTTCATCAAAATCTAAGACACTGCCCTGGAACGATAATTTAACGTGTTAATTAAAAAGAACAATTATTAAAACAGGTTTAATCACTTTAATTATAAATTAAAGTTTTACCATTATCAACCGCCAATTAAAAATAATTTAGTAAGCTTTCGAAATCATTTTTATATCATTAAATTCAAGATTTAAATATTTCAAAAAATCTGATATTTAATTATAAAGCGCTTAAAATTCCGGGTCGTTATATTCTTCCCCTTAAAAATATTTCATCCTCGAAATACCGACACAAGCAACAAAAGCAACAGTCACACGTCAATACTAACAGTATTGGAATCGCTGGCAACCAAAGAAACAATCACAAAACAGTACTATATAGTACTGCAATCACTAGCAACCAAAGCTCATGAATTTCCCAGGTTCAAAAACTTCCCATCACACAAGGATGACTGATAATCCACTAGCATTACTTTGTGTTCAATAACCTCACGTTATTACTTTATCGGTTACTCATGCTACCTCAAAATAAATCGAAGAGTTATCCTTTAAACTCTCCAAAACAAACACACATAGTATACAAATATACTAAAGTCCACAGGATATACATATATCATCCATACGCAATATTAAATCTGATCATTAGCTTGATAGCGTAAATTTCACTTTCAAACTAGTATATCTCACTTGAGTTCCCTACTGTGGACTTCGATAAGGTTCCTCGACTCGAAACTTGCGTTCTCTTGCATAGCCATATATAACCATAGTAAATTTCAATATCACATCAATAACTCATACCAAGTGTTCACCATCAAGAATCGAGTGAAAAATCCTAACTCGGAATGATGAAAATAACTTCGAAATCATGTATTCGAATTCTAAATCAAGAACTTCCATACGAATAAAATGATATACGTATAATTTATATATTTTATTTCAATTGGTTTCTTAATTATACCATTACTTTTTAATTTAAACCACATTCATCTACATTCATAGTATTTCATTTAATATTACAATTCATTTCTGAGTCATTTCATAACATATTGCTCAAGTCTACATACATTTTATAAAGACTTATCTTCATTTATAAAACATTACCCAAGATTATAATTACCTTTAAAAAGTCACTACTTTACTTATAAACATTACTCAAGATTATAATTACCATTAAAAGGTCACTACTTTACTTATAAAACATTACTCAAGATTATAATCATTTCAGAAAGCCACAACTTCATTTTTAAAAACCTAAAGTCACTACTTTACTTATAGAACATTATTCAAAATTATAATCATTCCAAAAAGCCACAACTTCATTTTTAAAACCTTTTAAGTCTTAAGTTTATAGTGTATATCATCCACTACATCCTTGAAGTATATACAAAACAATCTTATTCATTTTGCTTCACATGGATATTCAATAAACTTAAAACCTGTTTTAACTTACTAAAATTCCAATGAAGTCCCAAAATAAATTTGGATCTTATAATAGGGTTAACATTCTATACTCTTTAACCATCGGGTTAGGGATGTAGCTAGGAAGAGTCATACTCTAGTATCCAAACTCAAGACTAGAGTCTACTTTTCTTAAACAACCCTAAAGTAAAGACGTGCATTAGTTGGCTCAATAATATCAAATATTCTACTTAACAAAGATGTTTTACAAATTAAAACTTGTTTGAATTCTACTATCTTCCAACTTAATAGTTACAAAAACTCAACATTTATAATTTCACAAAAACTTAGCTTCATGTTCTCGATTAATTCAAAAGTTTCTGACTGTTCAAAATCGTCGAAAATTCTATTTTAATTCAACAAATGGAAACTACCAGACATCATCTAATAATAAGATGCATTACCAAGCGACCCTGATGCATAAGATACATGAGTGCGTAATATAACTTAATAGAAAATTTAAGAACTAAACATTTGTACTTTGTTTCAGATCATTTTGAAATATTATATCAAATCATACTTTTGGTTATTTAAATTAAAATCCATTTTACCAAAACAAGTATGAAACAAAACTACCATGGTAGCATCCTCCACTTTGAAACTCGAAAATAAACGCCGATGATGCTGCAGTCATCATCGGATTTATTTTCAATGACAAAAGTGAGTTTAGTACTTCCTATCTCTTTTAAAACCCTTTGAAAACACTTTTATTCTTAAATACTTTCAAATAATACTAGTATTATTTTCTTTTTCACAATGCTAACTGGGTTTTTAACCAAGCCGAAATCAATAGGAATTCGAATGTTGAGACGAAGACGAAATGACTGGAAATCTTGCAAACACGTTTAGATTGGGAATAGAAATAACTCAAATAAATTTCAACATGATTGGAGATAAGGGGAGAATTCGGTGTCGACTTCATCATGTCGGTGGAGACATCTTGTACATCCATATTTCTCACTCAAACTATGCAGAGGTTCTTATTTACCTACTTCATGTGTGCCCAACCAATATCAAAGGATACTAATCAACTGAATACCAAGACTAAAGGATTAGCATTCAGAACGGCAGAATAAACAAAGTTATTAAGGAACCGTTATAATATTAACCAAATATCCAAACAAACTACATGGAACATCTCAGAATCAACAATCAAGTCGAGTGCAAAAGAATTTGACCTCCCTAGAGCTAATCGCAGAGTTCGGTACCGACACAAAAAGTCGGTACCGACATCTCTGGTTAATCCAGATGATGTCGTGATTTCTCACCTCTTATGGGCTAACATTTGTACTCTTCATTAACTCTTCGTTTGGCCCAATGCGACTGCTACCACTTGAATACAATCCATAGAGCAACAAAGAAGGGGTCTGGATTTTGTTGTCACTACATAGGAACTCTATCTCTTCTTCAACTCTTTTCTCTTAACAATAGTCACCTGGGCAGCTCGTTGGGCAATTTTAGGACTTAGAACTTGTCAAACCCCTATACTTGTGAATCTTCTCACTCAAACCCCTAGTAATCTCATATAAAAAAGATTAAATCAATAAGCAATTGTTATAAAGTGGACGAGGATTAGTTAATAGCCGAAACACTATAAAAATGTTTGTGCATCTCTCTTATTTCTTTTACTTTATTGTTATTTTCTATTATCTTTGCCCTATACTATTAGGATTAGTTCTTTCACATATTCATCTAAGGCGTTGATCCATTTTTTAAGTTAACAATTTGGTGCTTTTACCAAGAACCAATGAACCCAAGCTTAGCTCTTGCTCCCCACTTTAGATCAGATAGGTCCAAAATTTAGATCCACAAATCCTACTTTTAAAAGAATTTAAAGATCTGTCGTTGGATATCATTAGTGGGAAGAAAGAGAACAAATTCTGGGAGATCTATTGGTGCAACAATTGGTAGTGATGGACCAAACCACCAGCGGGTTGAAGTCAACAACACCACCAACTTACCAACAAGAGTTAATATTGAAAATCAAGCACCAGAATCTTCCACTCATCACTAACTTGTGACGAATAGAGTATTTAACCAGATGGTTGATCAACTTAACCGAAAGATGCATGATAACCAAAAATCTCTTATGGACAAGATAGATGCTTTGATAGCACTGTAAGCACCAACTGCTCCAAAAACTAGGCCGGAAAATGCCGCCGCTATGGAACAGGAGAATTCCTCCGTCTTAGACTAGCATAGGAGGGATGGAAAGCGAAAGAAAAAAAGGTAGTTGGTGGAGCAATTGGAACTACTATTAAGGTAATCTGAAGTACTCTACTTGCTGGAGCACAACCTGCTGTGAACCCAAACCTTGGAGCGAATGCTTCACCGAGAAATGTTCCAATGCTTCTCTGACTCTGAAGATGACACGAAACTTGATGATAAGGGGTTGGAATTAAATGTTCATATAAACAGGTAGAAAGCCGTAAAAGAAGTCCAAACTTCCCCTACCAAGCCAACCATGCGCCAATGGAATTCTGCAGGAGTGGTTCCCCTGAGAATGGAGAGCCTAGGCTTCCGCTGGCAAACCAAAGCCATTTGTAGAGCCAAGGTTCTCGCTTAACCTTGCGCTCTGATACCACGGGTAACAAATTGTAGGCTTTTCGATACGTCCACTGTATTTCATGCTGAGCATTCAAGTGCCGAAAACACCAATCATTAAGCGTAAGAAGAAGAAAGGAGATAAAAGATAGAAGAAACTAATCAACCAAAAAATATCACAAACACATCGAGCAATATATAATATAGGAACAAATCTTTACAAGAAGAAAGAAGTTTGATATACATACAATCAATCAAAGTATAATGATAACCCTTCATCATCCCTGGAAAGTTATAATAACATGTCCTTACACCTATGGATAACTGTAGGCAAGAACAACATAGAACAAAGTGGAAGAATATAAGATACATGAATACACTATTGCCATCTAACTTGTCTTTTGAAATCCATGGAATCCAAAGCTAAATCTAAAAAATATGCTCGGTCTATCCCCGAGCATTATAGAAAACAATGCCTAGGTTAGTCTAATAAAACTGACATGAGAAACTCAAATCACAAGGAATTTTATTTAGTATAATTTGTAAAATCGTTTAAAATTAAAGGTATCTTATAAGACCACACCGCACATAAACACTGAAGGTTTTTACCTTTAGATAACCAAAAAATTTGGTATAGAAAATCCAATGATGTTATAATAATGTCTAGGGATGAAAATAAAATATTAAAATAGATGGAATGCTTGCATCTCAAGTTCCAACATAGTTGGGTACGTACAACGCATATTGGAGAATGTATTCCATACAATGACAGAGCTACAGGAGTACCGCCCGTCATGGTGCATCTGTAGATAAAATAACACCGAGGACCTCACTAGGATCCCCTACCAACATAGAACCAACCTACCACTTGACTTGTAGTATCAAATATGATCAACCCTAATTGGCCCTGAAGCATACAAATGGGAGCTAATATCCACTCTAGATGAGTGATGATCATATCCTAATAGGAGCGACCCAAATAGCCCTGCTACATCTCATACGTTTTAGTCATTCCCAGTTGATGCGGCTTGAGACTATGTTTTACCTGTTTAAGTAACAATCCCACTTTGCATGTTAACACTGTTTTCCAGGCATTAATGCAATGCTAGCATTCATCCATACAAGTTTGTTCTAAGACTGAACGAAACCAAAGGCACTATTTCTACAACATCCATTTAGGGAAATCCCTTAAAGGATTAATAGAAAATAGCACTTATACTTCAAAGCTCTGTCTTTGATTCCATACTCTTCAAGATGTTTTCCATTCGAAACGTTTGAGTTGGATCAAAGTGGTTTGCGGATAACTATCTGATCCCGGTCTCTTCGACACACATTTGATCGCTTCCGATAAACTCAACCCTGGTTCTTTAGGAAATAAAAAGTCAAAGGATAAGAGAGGAGATCGCCTTCTAACCATTAGCGGATAGATTTCCTTATCATTTATCCTAGAAGAATGAAACGAGTTTATACGTATAGTATAACACCACCGACGGTAACCATACCTTATTCTCATGTTTCTCCTAGATATTTCCAAAATTACGTTTTGGTCCATATTTTTGATTGTCGATCATTTAACTATCAAATAAACAAACATTCAAACTGAGATTTCGTTTCCCATTGAATCACTAAGCCCCTCAAGTTTAACTTTCACTGATTTGACATCATTTTCGAAAACATGGAAATCACCTCTTTATACTTTTCTTAACAAGGTGTATATATTCACAAATCACTATATTTCGATGCTTAGAAAACATTAGCATATACTTATCTCAATAAAATAAGTATATTCACCCACCCATTTCACTTTCAAAAACCCAGAAAACTACTTTTATATACTTATAGAATGGTATAAATATACCCACTAACATTTAGAGATATTTCCTATTAAAAATCATATTAAAATGGAGATATAAATGATCCACAACCCATCTCTTTGCATAAATCTCTTTTATCTATCTCATTTATAGATTTTCAAATCTATTTAAAAAATTCTTTACAAATTACCAAGTTCATTTCCCAGTCACTTTTATAAATACCAAACCATTTATAATCCTTTTATAAATATCCACATTATTTATAGACTCTTTTCCAATTTCAAGTTCTCTTTTAATTTATAAAACCCCTTTTGTAAACTTCCCTTGTTTTAAAACAAACTCCCTACATGAACTTCCATCAATAAAGTTCCTTTGTTACAACTAATAATTGAAACATATTTAACAACCAAGTTATTATTTAACATTCTTCGTTTAATTCTTTTTAAACCTTATCCAAAAAAATAAATTTAGAATGCACTTAATGATAAACTAAATTAACTAATAATTTAAATCCAAATCAATATCAATAAAATAAATAAAATAATTAACCACAAACCATTATTAATACATTGTTAATTAATTTCAAAATTATTAATGTAATAATTAATTAATCTTAAAATATAATATAATTAAATAACTTTAATTTATAATTAAATTATAATTTAAAACATATAAAATAAATAATTAAATAACTTTAAAATAATAATTTAAATATTCTTTAAAAACATTAAATGAATCTTATTAATAAATTATTTTACCCTAAATTATTTTTAAAATAATTATTAATTAACTTTAAATAATAATTAACTTTCTAAATTAGAAAGAGGCTTAGCAACTCCAGTGGTACTTAATCAAGTCACCATTTATTCCATTAAACTATCCAAGTTATAATCCAGGTACTCACATAACATCTGAGATGTAAATTAAACCCATAATTAACATGTAATTGTTAATATAACACTTAACCAATATAAATCAACTGGAAGGTATAAAAGTGTCTATACTAATATAGTAGCAGAACAAGATTTATTTCTACTAAAAAATGACAAAATTTAATCTATCTGGTTAATAATAGTAGAACGTGAATTTATTCTATTAAGCAGGTGTCCAACTAATTTAAATTAGCAGAACATTGTTTTATCCCACTAACGGATGTCCAATTACCATATTCAACTCAATTTAACTCCATGGTGTTTCATTTGGCCAAATAAACATTACTAATTAAGGTATAATAACTTAACAACGTTATTATTAAAATAATGTGATTTAAACTTGGTCCATTTAAATATATCATAAATTTATACTTATCCAAAGCTACCAACCAGTTACACTAAAACATTATACTCATTCATACAAGTACAATGCAAAAATCCATGTGTTAATCGGATTTAAAACAAGCAGTTCTAGAATTTCATATTTTTATACATATTAATATAATTAAATTTATATTTAGATAAATAATTTCTCACCAAATCATCTTGGCCCAAGTCCATTAACCCGCAACCCGCCACGCATAGGACTTTGTCTTCCAAATCAACACTTTGACTCTAGGAACCCAAATTCGTGCACGACCTTGTGATCGTGCACACAAGCCTTGGCCATCGAACCGACGATCTAAGACCATCGACAGAAGCGCTACTCTTCCTCATCTCAATGCACCCATCCTCTACCACTCCGATCATCCTAGTTAAGTTCAACCTGTGATCCAAGGTGTAAAATGGGACCAGGTCCCTATGGTGCACGACAACTTTGTCATCGAACTTCACCAAATTCGACTGCAAGGTGCCCCGCTCCTCCACGAACCTAACCCTATCGACGCCCCTAGCTTCGATTATCCATAACCTTAGTCCACGACGAATGTCGGCTATCGTCACAAAACTCTGTCGAAACTTCTCAAAATCCTCCATCCCCTACGACTCCAACGAGGTGAATGGCATTGATCAATTCGACTTGGATTGATAGAATTTAATTTTTTAAGCTTTTGAACAATATTTCCCTCCTTTTGATATATTAGGATCGCACGATTCTCGACGAAATCGAACGCGTTCAATTTCTAAAAATACTATGGGTTGATACGAACAACTTTTATTTATATAAGAAAGGCGAATTGTAGATAAACGGGAGACAATGAATTTTGAAAGGGTAAAATATTTTTATTTTTCATTTACTATAACAAAGGAAATGAATAACAAAAAATGAAGAAAAAGAAAGAAGTGAGTAGTGCTACTCTCTGCATATATATATGCAGAAGTTAGGTACAGGGAACATAACACAATGATATATGTTTATTACACAAGGCAAGAGACATGAAGGACAAAGGGATAATGACAGAGTGCAGCAAAAACAACGACAGTTGGTTAAGGATAAGAAAAGCAAGAAGTTGGCTAATTGTACTTTATATTTATGTGTTGATTTTGAATAAATTCCGGCAACCTGCCACACCGTATTTCATCGATTACGAAATGCGATCGACGGAAATAAATATGATCACGTACAGAATTAGGACGCAATCACAAAACAACAATAAAATAGGCAAGTTAATCAACCTGTTAAGTTTTAAAAATGCAAACATTTGCCGTAAAATATGTCAACGAAAGTTTAATTATTTTCCAAATTAAAAATTATGGAAAAACTCTATAAATTAAATTAAAATATATCATCAAAAATTATATCTAAATTTGAAATAGACAATTTATTATAATTTAATTTCAAATTGAAATATTTAAATAAATAAAATATTCAAATTCGAAGATTCCAAAAATATGGATCGTTACATTCTTCCCCACTTAAAAATAATTTCTTTCCCTAAATTTCACCCCATGAACACCCAACTGCCATTTATAAGTTCGCATTATGCTCATAGATTATTCATACAAAATATGATCTGATCAACACTCAAATACATAATTTCATTTCCAAAGTAGTATCGCTTACCCGATTCTCTAGTGCAAACTCCAATCAGGTTCCATGATTAGGAACCCCTGTTCTCCTTACATAGTCATATACCATGGTATAAAACTTTGTTCCATACCAAAAATCCTCATCAAGTGTTCACCATCAAAATCGAGTAGTAGATCCTTACTCGAAACAGTGTGAAACATCAAAAGTAATTTACTTGAAACTTAGATCGAAACTATATTGGAAAAGAGATGATCTATGTCTAATCTACGCACTTATATTATTGGTTTTCACCAGTAAGTATTTTATTTCCACTAAATTATTTTTGAAAACATTTTCGTACATCACAACTTAAGTTCACAGATTTGTATAATACCCTACTATATCTTAAGGCTATACCCCGCTATTAGATTCATACCTTTATTTTGAATTTACTTAAGAATTTCAAACACCTGGATTTTTATTCAAACACTTTCTAAAATGATATTATATAGTTTAATCTATGGAATATATATATACACACACAAACATACATAGCCCGAGTAACCCCAAAATTATACCAAGGAACTGGGTACTACCAAACAGTATCATACATTCTCTTACTAAGAAAGGTAATACTCAAGAGAAGTGTTTACCATTCGAACACATCTCTTCCCTAATCTTAAGTTATTTTCGAGCCACTCGAACTAGTTAACATGAAAATACTACTTTTTATTTCAAAATCCTATTTTGAAACATCATATCTCAATAACCAATTATCATCAACATGCCTTGGGTTCATTCGGATTCGAATTCGTTTCGATTGTACAATGATAAAGAGAATAATTTACTAAGTGCGGTATACCGTTCGCTTAGGAAAACATCTGTCGTCACTTAGAAGATTATACTTATCATCACAAAACAAATTGGAACTCATTCCCCAAACAAAGCCAAAGTAATCGTACTTCATATAAAATTTTCTTTTCTAAAGCATTTATACTTACAGATACCTTTAAATAAACTATTATTACCCTTTCTAAAAAATTATTTATATTTTAAACTTCCTCAAGTATAATATTATTTCTTTTTTCATAATTCATTTGAAATAATAATATACATATTTTCTTTTTGTAAACCAATATATGCTATTGAGATCAAGTCAAAATTTTATTTTATTAAAAAAAATTCATAGCCAATTCCCATGGTAGCAATCCCTCAGTTAGAAACTTGAAAATGAACACCAATGAAGCTGCAGTCATGATAGGAATTATTTCTCAACGATGAAAGTGAGTTCAGTGCTTTATACCGCCTTGAAAACCCTTAGAAATATTTTTATGTCGAAAATATTTTCCAGCAAGACCATTATTAACTTCTAAACCTTCCATTTTCCAAAATCACCAGAATTTAGATTCTCAAATCACTTTGTTTATAAAACACTTTTTTATAAATCAATTCTTCTAAAATCTACTTCTTATATTTATTTCAGAAATATTCTATTTTTCATTTTAATAATCCTCTTTTATTAAAACCAATTTTATAAAATCATTAAAAAAAATATTTCAAAATGTTTTAATTTCTTTTTGTGAAAATTTTTATCAAAATTTAATTTTACCTAACATTACCAACGAACGCCTTATAGTCAAATTGTGAAAACTAGTTCACAAGTGTTCGTTTCAAAATTCAAAAATTTCCTATCTATCCAACCTAGATTTCAAAAGGAAGATTTTAGATAAATCAACAACAATAGTCAATGCTCAGAAGTGGGTGAGCGTGACTGATCAAATCCTAGTTGAAAATGATGGAATAGTATCAATTCCCCAATAATCAACACAATCAAGAGTAGATTTAATTTTTGAAAAATTTCCTTTTATATATATAAAATATATTCCTAGGTAAAATTATACCATTTAGCTAATTTCAAAACAAAACCGTGCTAGTTGGGCCTTATTCAAGTGCTTAGGAATCTCTGTCGATAATCTTGTGCTCTGATACTATGTGTAATGAACCATAGGCTTTTCGACCCACGAAAATAGACGCTAATATGTCCACTGTATTTCGTGCCGAGCATTCAAGTGTTGGAAACACTGATCGTTAAGCGTAAGAATGAGAAAGGAGATAACAGATAAAAGAAACTAATCAATCACAAAATCACACAAATGTGTTAAGCAATATGTAATACAGGAATAAATCTTTATAAAAAGAAAGAAGTTTAATATACATACAATCAATCAGAGTACAATGCTAAGCCATCATCAGCTCTGGATAGTTATAACAACCTGCCCTTATACCTATGGATAATTATAGACAAGAACAACATAGAATACAGTGGAAGGATATAAGATATGTGAATACGTCCTGGCCATCCAGCTTATCTTTCAAACTCCAAAGCATCTAAAGCTAAATCTATTGAAAAAAATGCCCATGTCAGTCTAGTGAAACCAGCGTGAGAAATTCAAATGACAAGGAATTTATTTATTATCATTTGTAAATTATTTTAAAATTAAATGCATCTCATAAGACAACATCGCACATAAACACGGGTCAGTTTTTTCCATACGATAACCAAAACATTTTCTATAGAAATCTAGTGATATTATAATGATGCCTATAGGTGAAAATAAAATATTAAAATAGTTCGATTGCTTACATCTCACGTTCCACATAGTTAGGTACAACTAAGTTCGTACAGCGCTTATTGGAGAATGGATTCCATAAAATGACTGGGCCATTGGGGGTACCGCCCGTCATGGAGCATTTCTGGATAAAATTACATGGAGGACCTCGCTAGGATCCCCTGCCAACACTGAGCCGGCCTACCACTTGACCACTAGTACCGAATATGTCACCCCTAATGGACCGCGAAGCATACAAATGAGAGATAGTTTCCACTTTAGATGAGTGATGATCATATCCTAATGGGAGCAACCCACATAGCCTACTGCATCCCCAATTTTAGTTATTCCTAATTGATGAGGCTTGAGGCTTCATTTTACCTTTTTGAAACACAATCCCACTTGAAATGCTATCATTGCCCTCTAGGCATCAATGCAATGCAAGCATTCATCCATACAAGTTCGTTATAGGACCGAACGAAATCGAAGGTGCTATTTCTACCTCATCCTTTTCGGGGAATCCCTTCCAGGATTAATAACAAATAGCCCTTACACTTCAAAGCTTTGTCTTTGATTCCATATTCTTCAAGATGTGTTCCATTCGAAACTCTTGAGTTGTGTGATATTCCGGAATTTCAAACCCAATTTAAATGTGATAATATTTTTAATAAATTAATTTAAATTGATAGATTTGTTATTTTAAACAATAACAATAAATGAATTGTAAATGTACATTGATTATAATTAAAAGTAATATATACATAAGGGTAATGAATGTGTTAAAATTGTATTCATATCAAATTTGATTTGAATTGAATTTGAAAATTTAATTTGAATTTGAATTGTTAAATTAAAAGATTCAAAATAGGTTAATTATATTCTAAATTTTACTTTGAGTTTAAAAGAGTATTTTCATGATTTTATTTAGCATATAAAATTGGATTTATATTTATTTCTTTAAGAAGAATTGATTTTATATGAATTAAAAATGGATTTAACATACGAAAATCAATTAAGAAAACATTTAAAAAAAAATTTGCATGGAAATTTACGCTTGTTTGAATTTAATCACACTTATAACATGTGTTAAGAAGTTAACAAGGAATAGTGACAAGTGTCAAAGATTTAATTTATTTTCTTTCAATTTTTATAAAAACAAAAATTTTCTATGAAAAGCTATTTCCTATTCTTTCTCCAATTTTCTCATTTTTCTAAAGCAAGAAAAAATTACACACCTCATAAAAAAATCTGAAATTCTTCAAATCTTTCAACTTTAACCAAAATTCATCAAACATTCTAGCCTCATTTCTAAAAACTTCAATCTGTAAAGCAAATCAGGAAGAAAATCTACAAAATAACATTCAAGGGAAAAATCTACAAACAAGTTACTGCAAATCTGAAAAGAAAATTCAAGTCTTCTGTCCTAAATACTGATGATTAAAGATTGAAAGCATCATCAAGCAAACATTTGGATCAAGCAATTTCAAGTAAAAAAGAAAACTGCAGTCATTTTCCAGAGTTTAAATTTTTGGTCTCTGCTTAACAAACAAATCAGGTGAGTAAACTTTAATTAGAAAAATTTAAGTAAAGTAAAAATTGTGCATGTGAAACTTTTGAGCCAGTGTCTGATTTGCATGTGTATATATATAGATGAAATCTTGGTGTTTTTATTTTTTTTTTAACAAAAACTGTGCATGTTAAAACTGTTGGATGCTTCTCTGTAATTTCAGGTTACAGAGTAAAATTTAAACAAGAGTTTCAAATTTTATTTAACAAATCACTATAAAGCCTGAATTTCCAAATGCTGTAAGTTTTATTAAATATGAATTAAGATTTAAATTGTTATATAAAAAGAAATTGTTGAAAATCTGCTATTTTAAGAAGTTACAGTGGACAAAATTTATATCATGATAAAAATCATGTTTTGAATTTTGTTGAATTGAATTCACATCCTAAATCTACTATCTATAACATGATTTTTAAGATAAAAATCAGAATTTTTAATTTGAATTTAAGGAAGAATTTTGTTGTTAACCAGAATTTGGTCTTGGGCAAATTTCTGGTGATTTGGTCATTTCTAGGGTTCGAGCTTCGGGTTTAAGTTGTATTAATGGTTGTTAGACTCGAGAAAAATGGTTGAAGTGATGATCATTTAGCAGAGAATTGGGATTTTGTAAAACTAGGGTTTGTACTGTGTTTTTGATTGCGTTCGAAATAGGACTAACTGGGGACGAAGGGATGGATCGAGTTGCGAGTGGTTTGGGGCGAAGCTGCGTCTGGGTATTACGAGGTTAAAGCCGGAGTTATGAGGCGATCGATGGTCGGCAATGGGGGTGAAGGGGAATTTTTTGATGAGGGTTATGCTGGCTGATGGGTTCGAGCAATCATATTTTGATTTAGCTCGTGTAATCAGGAATTAATGGTCGGAGTCGTGCCAATGGTCGAAGTGGAGCTTGCGCGAGGTATCGTGGATGGTGGCGGCGGCGTCGAAGCGACGTACACGTGCATGGGGTAATGACCGTGTCAATGGAGTTGGGTGTCAGGGGACTCGAAGCAGCGTTCGAGTTGTGTTGGATGTGGCTCGTGTGTGTGCTCGGGATGTTGCTGTTGTAGCTCATGTAGGGGTTTGGGAAGGAAAGTGTTCTTTCCTGTTTTTTTTTTGTTTTTTTGTTTTTGGGTTAGTTGAAGTTTATACCAGAGAAGAAAAGGTAAAGGAAGAATGCGGGATTAGTTTGTGTTTAGCTTGAATTTTGTCGAGTCAAACAAAGAGGGATAAGTGAAGTTTGAAGCTTTCAAACTTAAAATTTTCAAATTGTTTTAAGTTTAAACTTTAAAAATTTATTTCAACTACTTTATGAAATGTTAAATATTTTTAATTCAAAGTATTTCACATTTTGTTAGTTGAAGTTTTAAATGATTTTACATCTTTTAAATTTAACTTTAAAAAAGGTAATTAGTTTTTAACAAATTGAAAATGTTTTAAATGCGTAATAGTTTATAATAATTAATGAAATTGTTTGGTTTTTGAAAATTAATTAAGTTTTGAAATTAAATTTTACCTTAATTAATAAAGTAATTAAGGTTAAATTAATTAATAATTTTAGATTAATTTATTTGTTAAGATATAATTAATTAATTATGGATTATTAAATGGATAATTAAGAATTAAATTAAATAATAATTAATAGATAATTAATTAAACAATTAAAGGTTTAATAATAAGTAATTAGTAATTAATTAATTAATTAAGTGATTAGTAATTAATTAATTGAGAAATTAATTAAGTAAGAAGTAATTAATTAATTAGTGATTAAGAATTAATTAATTAATTGATTAAGAGTTAATTAATAAAGTAATTAAATATTAATTAATTTATAATTAATGGTTAATTAATTAGTGGTTAAGATTTAATTAATTAAATAATTAAGGGTAATTAGTTTATAATTAATTAAGTAATTAAGATAAATTAATTTGTAATTAATTAAGAACTTAATTAAGGTTAATTAATTATAAATTAAGGGTTAATTAATAATCAATCATGGAATGATCAATTTTTAATCAATTTTTTAATATTGAATAATTATGGTAATTAATTAATAGTTAATTAAAGGATTATTAATTAATTAAAGATTAATTAATTGATAATGAGGATAATTAAAAAGTGATAAATTAATTAAATGATTGTGATTAATTAATTAATGCTTGGTTAAGCAGGATTAAGTGATTAATTCTTAAGTAATTAATTTAATTTAAATTAATTAAATTAATTATAATATGAATTAAAGAAGTGCTTGCTTATGGATGATTGTTTGAATTGAATATCTGATTATGGTTGATATCTGTTTAATATAGTTGAGATATTCTGTGATGAGATATTGTATATCTGTGATAGATATTGGTTATTATCTGTGGATAATACTGTGTGGAAGCAATGTTTAAACTAAATTGAATTTTTTATATATTTAAACAACTCTGCCTTTAAGACACATTTGGATTTCGATGAGACCGGGATCGGGAATCAAATTTGATTTTTTCGAAAACCACATCGATCCAAGTTAAACGTTAGGTCGTGACATCTCAAGTGAGGATCGAGATGGAGTTTTAGAGTGCAAGGGTTATTGTCGTTAACTCTGAGGGTGATTCCAAAATGAGTGTAACGAAATAATGCCTTCGGTTTCGTTCGAACCCGGAATGAACTTATATGGATTGAATGCTTTCAGAACATCGTCAGGTGGACGATGAGCATTCTAAGAGATGTGTTCTCTAAAGGTAATCGTAGCCTCAAGCCTCATCAACCGGGAATGGCTATAACAGGGGAGGTGCAGCAAGGCTTCGTGGGTAGCCCCGACTTGAGAGTGAGATTTGTCCATGTCTAGAAGTCCCTTATTATTTCGGCTGTGTGGGCAGTTGTTGGCCACAACTGCGGGGTTGTCTTGTTCGGTGCTATCCAGTAAGGGATGGTTCCTGCCTTGTGTTGCAGGGGATCGGGAGTGGTCCTCGGCACGGTGATCTAAGCCCCGTACTGTGACGGGCGGTACCCCAGTAGCCCTGCCATTGTATGGAATCCAATCTCCAATAAGTTACTGTACGGTTTTGATTGTGCCCAATTATGTTGGAACGTGAGATGTAAGCATTCCAGCTATTTCTGTATTTTATTTTGAAAACCCTAGACCCTATTATAATATCACTGGATTTCCTATCAAATGTTTTGGTTAGCGTAAGGTAAAAACTTACAGCATTTATTTGTGGGAAGTCTTACGTGATACCTTTTGTTTTTAAAATGATTTTTAAAGTTAAACAACTTTAACTTATTTAGTCACACCAGACCCATGTTTGACCCGGAGTTTATTTTTTTTTCATAAACTCTTGGATACTCAAATTTTTATGAGTAGCCAAGTCATTAGGTTGGGATTAGCAAATGTTTTGGAACTGGAGCTGAGTCCAGGCGTACTTATCTATCTCTATCCGCTGTAGTGATTTTTGATGTTGTATTTTGGGTTGTGTGGTTTGGCAAACTCTTATGAATGTCCAATGTAATGAAGTCGTGTTATTTTGTGTACTCTGATATGTAAACCTATGTAATGGATATGTGTGATATTATATTTTGTTCGTTTCCGTTGTGAGATTCTGATGATTGTTGTTCTTTTCTTTCTATCTTTCTATTTTAATCTCTTTCATTTTCTTATTGATGATACGTCTTTCTGGGTATTGAAAGACGGGTCGTCACAGTTGGTATCAGAGCAATGGTTGAGAAACACCTAGGCTCTGGAGTAGTATCTATCTTGAGAGTGCATATTTGTAATTTTTCTTATATAACTATATCCCTATCTAAATTGGTTGGGTTACCTGTTCAGGTTGCCAGTATGAGTTCAAGAGGCCGAAGGGGAAGAGTTGTTGGAAGTGCATCAACCAGTAATAGGAGAGAGCAGACTGATAATGAGGATCTTAATCCAGTTACGTCTCCAGTCAGTTTTGCTGCATCATGCAAGGACTTCGTTCATCTTGGAGGAAAAACGTTTCAAGGATCAGAAACTATAATAGAGGTTCAATCATGGCTTCGCTCGTGTGAGAAGATGTTTAAGAGCATGAGGTTATCGGATGAGCAGAAGAGAATAATGGCTTCGTGGCAATTACAAGGTGGAGCCGCAGTGTAACAACCCTGTATTTTCTGATTATTGTAATTGTATATTATAATTATTTTAATTTAAATTCCTAGTTTAAAACTTTATTTTATTTATTAAAATGAATATATTTTGTTAATTGAAATATAAATGTTGATTTTGATGTGGATTAGAATTTCAAACATGCATAAATTGAATATTTCCAGAAAATGTGAATTTTGGTCAATCTGGTCAAACTTTTACTTTTAAATTTAAATTTTAAAAGTTTGAAAATTTTAATTTTTTATTTTATTATGAAAGTAAGTAAAATTTCAATAACGCTGCTTTTCGTTTCGTTGAAATCCGAATAATATTGTGAAAGTTATGCTTTTTACAAAATTGGGTGTAAATTGTTTTATTTAACAATACTTTTTATTTTAAATTATATAAATAATCTTTTTAATTGTCATATATTATTCTAAATTGTATTATATGTTATGTTACATATATTTTTACCTTTTGAATATTTTAAAGTGATGTTTGAATTTGTCCAATGCTCATTGAATTTATTTTCTATTTTTAAAAGTTAGTTTCCATTTTTCTGCTATTTTCTTCATCTAAACTATATTTAAATTAAAATTTATTTATTTACTTTTGTGATTTCCTTTTTATTTTGTTTTTTTATCTTTATTTATAGATACTTTTAAGTACATAAAAATTTTCCCAAGTTCATTGGACTTATTTTTCATATTTTCAAGACTAGTTGCAAATTTTGCTGTTTTATTTAATTAAACTATATATAATTAATAATTAATTTATTTATTTTTGTTTATTTACTAAATTTTCGTATTTTATCTGATTTTATATATATATTTCATTTATATAAGGTTTAAAAAGAAAATAATGGAAATTTGAAGAGTTTGTGTCTCTTTAGTTGCTCAAGGCTCTTCGTTTTTCCGCATCTTCATTTGCTTTTGCCTTTTCCTCTCCTTGCTTTAGCCGTACATCCCTCTACCATGTAGCCATATTTCTCATCTTCAATTCACGTGAAAAATATCTTTCTCCTCATTTCAAACTCACGGCTACATCATATTGAGAAAAAATTGCAAGCTAATGGCTTCTTTCTTCCATTTTTTCCCTCTTCTTCATTGATTTAGCCTTCCTCTTCCTCTTGCTTGCTCGGCCCCACTTCTCCTCCATCACCACTGACCATCTCCTCCACCATCTACAGTAGCAAACATCTCCTCCTCCTCTGACCATGACAAACCATGCCATCCAATTGAAGCCATCTCCACTAAACTTTGCTTAAAACTCCAAATATTGCCTAACCGAGCCTTGTATTCCCATTTCCTTCATGTTTAGCCTTGGCCACCACCTCTAACACCACCACCACTTGCTGCCATGACCTATAGCCATCATCATCATCTCTGACCTGACCTGAATATGCACCAGGCCGAGCCCATAGGACCATAGGTCGAGCCTATGTACACCAAAACCTTCCATTCCTTGACCCAAACCCCTTGCCTCCTTTACTTTCCACTTGTTTTGCCCTTACCTTCCACTTTCATGCCCTAAGCCTTGTCTCTAGGCCATGGCCGAGCCATGTTGACACCTAGGCTGAGCCTAGTGTGGTGAGGTCAAGCCCATTTGATCATGTGACAAGCTTATGTTGTCGTGTGCAAGTCTTTTACTTCTAAGGTTTGGTCATCTCTCTTGTTTTGCAACTGTTCTGCAAGCTAAAGTTGTTGATTATATTTGTATGTCGATATCTATATTTGTGCTTATGTATGTTATATTTTGTGTTGTTTACAAGGGTCTCCATCAATTCAAATCAAATCGTGCTTGTCGTGCCTTTGGCATCGCTCTTGTGTGTGTTGTTTGTCTCCAGCTTCGTAAAAGGTGAGTCTTTCTCACTCTGACATTTATACTTATGAAATAGTGAATTGCTGACAAGTGTTTAGTAATATAAAATGTTTATGCAAGTTAATGATGATCATATGATATGCTATGCCATGTTGTTACCATGATAAAACTGTTAATTATAACCTGACATCTGATATGTGACATTATATTGTGACATTGACATTGTTTATATTGTTTATGCATATATTCACACTGCAAGTTCCCTGTTAGAATAGAATCACTATGGGTTGAAATGATACATACCCAAACGGACTTTAGATTAGGGAAAAATCGTTGTGGGCTAAAATGATAGGACTGAGCGATTTTTATTGTATTTTATTTGACTTGGAATTGCGGGTTTGAAATGATAGAACCCGGGTTTTCTTTGTAAACTGCGGATTGAAATGGTATATATTTGTATCACTTGACCTAGGTTAGAAAATTATATACAGACCCCGTGGTATATTTTTAAATGATATTTATTAAAATATGTATTTTTAAAAGAATGAAATTTTGATTTAAAAATATATATTTTATGGTTTTAAGAAAATTAAATATTAAGTCTTGAAATTGTGAATTTGAGTACGTAAATGTGAAATAATTGAGATTTTAGACTTTAAATTTTATTTTAAAATGTAAATAAATAATGAATTAAATTTAAAGTTTTAAAATTATATATGAAGTAAAATTTTAAGTTTTATTTAATTTATATGTTAATAAACAGTGAATTTTGACTTAATAAATGAATGGAGTTTTTAAATTGAATATTTGATCTAAAAATTTTGTTGTGTTAAATCATATGTTAAAATGATTTTAAATGTGAAATTTTGAAGTCTAGAAATATGATTTTTAAGTTATAATAAAAATTTGGAGTTTCATTATTATTTTTTTTGAAAAGCTAAAATGAAATCTGGAATTCATAGCATTTTCAAAATGTTGTAGTCTTTTGACAGCATTTTTAAATGCTATTGTTTTAAATCTAACAATGTTTGAAATAACTAAATATCTATTACGACATTATATAAATGCCGTTATTCTTGAACTAAACCATTTTTGGAAGCTATAAGCTACGATCTCACTTTATAAATGCTGTCGTTGCTATAATTTGACAATGTTTGAAATGTTATAGTTTTTAACACTGTTTGAGTTATATTTTAAAGTGTTAAATGATTTAAATTTTGGAAATTGGTTAATTGTGAAATTTTAAAAGTTTTGAATATATTTTAATATTTAAATTTGAATTTTTAAGGAATTTAAATTTGAATTTGAATTTAAGTAAGGTTTACTTGGTTATGTGTTAAATGGAATGAAATGTAATGAGATAAATGAAATTTTGAATGGAATTTTTAATGTATTTTGTAATGATACTTGAAATAAAAAATGAATGACTTATTTGATTTAAAAATGATATTTAAATTTGAGTATTTGAATTTGAATTCAAATAATGATTTGATAATAAGGTTTGGAAATGATTTGATCTTTATATTGATAAAGAATATGAATTAGAATGATATGTACTTTTGATAAATGAATATTTGAAGTTTATATTGGTATGAAAGGATATTTAGTTTATTTGTAAATTGAGTTTATTTAAATAATATTGGATTTATGAAATGAATATTTCAAAACTAAGTAATAATGAAACTAGATTTGAGATATATGAAATTATAAAATTTAGTTTTGAAATGCGGGATATTAAAGCTTTGAAATTTATTAAAAATTGAATAGTTTAATTTGTGGATCAAATCTATATTTGAAAATAATATGACTTGAAATGGTTATTGGGAAATTTAATTGAAACTGATGGTTTGAATTGAATTAAGTTGGAAATTGAAAATTTGGGATTGATTGAATGAATTGTAAAATGTAAAGAATTAAATGAATATCCCATGATTTCAAATGTATGATTTTGAAATGTTATGATTTTCAAAGTGTAATTGTTTCAAGTAATTTTGGTTTCGAAAGAGTTATACTTTGAAAATATTATGATTTTGAAATGAATATATGTTTGAAATGTTTTTGGTTTTGAAGTATAAACTATTTTGATTGAATAAATAGTTTTGAAATAAAAATGGTTTTGGTTTCGAAGTATAAACTATTTTGAAAGAAATATAGTTTGAAATGAAATGATTTGATTTTTTTTAAAGTATAAACTATTTTGAAATGACCACGGCGTTATAATAACGTTTGGTTGTTAAAGAGACCGGGATCGGAAGTTGTCATACTCTCTGCCAACTCCGAAAACCACTTTAACAACCGTGTACGCGGTGGAGATTCCAGAATGAAGTAGGATGGTGGCGACGTTCTTGAGGTATATTACGTGGACCAAACTCCCATGAGTTGGCATAAGGTGGCTAAAACAGGAGCGATCTCGGGCCAAGTGAGGTCATTCCTCCGATCGGACACATTCCTTCGATACTATACTCTTACTGGTGATTGATTAGATGGCCATCCTCCGATTTTGATATGGGAGTGTGTTCCGAGGTGGTCGTATGTGGCTGCTGCGTTACCACCAGCCCGTGCGCGTAATTGGTATATCTACCCTGGCATTGCCTTGTGTGCCGTGTCACCTACCATACCGAGCCTTTACTACGAGTTTGTTTTTCTCCCGTAGCCCGTGTGGTATCCTCTGACAGTCACCCGGAGTGGAGATGGCATGATATTGGATGGACTACTGGGACTATTATGTGTGAAGGGTGATATGGGTAGCCCGGAACGCTATTTAAAAGTATGTTTATTTTACTGTAGACGTTATTATAATAGCGCAATATTACTATATAGTTTAACGGATCCTTAAAGGATGGGCGATCCCAAGCATTCTTTAAGTTACTGATGCATTTTTTGTTACTGTTCACATGAGTTGATTTACAGTTCATAAGTATTTATGTCCTGACTCGAGTGTTTTATGTTTTGCTTTACGCTCGAGTCAGATTGAGTGATTCAGCATTCAAGACTCACCTTTGGAGTTGGAGCTTTGCTTGAAGATCCAGCCATCTATTTGTTTTCAGTATCCAGTGTTTCCAGTGATGTATTTTGATTTGTACTTGATGTATCTTGTTACTCTTCTACTGTATATTGTTTAACTCTGATGTATCTTATTTTTATATAGTAGCTTCATGAACTACTATTTCTTTTAAATTCCGCTGCATTATTAAATACTCTGTGTCTGTGATCTGTGATTATGTATTTACTGTATATTCTGAGATTTGCCAAATTTTATTTACAATGCGGTATTTTGAGCAATTCAAGTCCCACATGTGCGGATACGAATGGTTGAAAATATCGGGTCGTTACAGTTGGTATCAGAGCTTTGGTAGCTCTAGGGAAAACTCAGTATATAGGGTAAATGTATTTACAGAATCACTTTCATTCGAGTTTAAATCTCTTCCTTTTTGACTCTATTCCTTTGAATTTTGGAACATTCCCTGTGGTTCCAAAATCCATTCGTGTCCCTCACTATTTATCTTCTTTTGTTTCTGGAGTATCCCATGACTCCACTTCAAAAGATCTTCATAATGAGTCGGCGGTCTCGCCAACCTCAAATTTATTTGTAAAGGGGGAAAACTCCTTTACAACAATATCGATTCACCAGAGATTCTATATCCTCGGTTTAGATGCTAGTATCTCTTATAACTTCGAACTCTACATCTTGAGATCGAATGTCGATTTACCCAAGAAATCCACATCGATCTTATTCTTTAAGTCACGGTTGACCCGGTTAAGGTTGCCCGCGATTTATATAAATTCATCCATCTCCCTATTATGTTATTTAATCATCTCATCTTTGTTTCCAACTTATCTTCAAATTATTCTTGAAGTGTATTTGTAAACTAATATTTAAAATGTTTTATATATTGTGTTGTTTGAGTTGTTGATTTGGGTTTCTAATCGATTCGTCTGACCAACGCCATCGATAAGATTTCCAAAACACTTGAACAGAGCAAACTGACACAATATGTTTTTAAAATTTAGTAATGAAATAAATTTTTGTGAAATAAATTTTGTACCTTTATTATATATCTTTATCTGGATTTTATTTGAATTGGTTGTTAAGAAATAATATTTGATTTTATATATCATTTTCTATTGTTTCATATATCTAATTGAACTATAAAACATGGTTATAAATTTATTTGGAAATTTAAAATGAATGTAAAACAAGAATTTGAGAATTTAATTTTCGATGGATTTCAAACTTTGTGTTTAAAGTTTTAAAGGATATATTATTTAAAGTATTTTCGAATAGAAATTTGTTTCCAAAGAATTTTAAATTTAAATTTAGTGCTCTTCTCTTTGTCGCTGGAAAATAATTTCGGTGATGACTGCAGCATCATCGACGTTCATTTTCGAGTTTCAAAGTGAAGAGACCATTCTGTAGTCTTGCTACAGTTTTGTTTTGGGAAAATTTAATTGATTTTAATTTCTAAAATAAGAATGGATTTATAACATATGCTGATATATGATTTAAATTTGAATGGATATATATATATATAGTATATGAGCATTTATTTATCTCTAAATAGTTTGGAATTTATCGGAAATTTAATTCCTAAATTTTTTCTTCAAAGATAATTTCTAAGTATAATTTCAAGATTTGGATTAATATTCAAGCTTGAAATAATTTAATTAGAAAGTTTTATTTGTATAATACACAATTTCATTCCAATATAACTTACCTTAATTTTCAAAAGTTGAATATGTAATTGGATAATATACAATATAAAAAAAAGATTTTATATATAAAATTTGAGTGGTTATTATAAATGTTATATACTTAAATTTAAGTTATAAAAGGATTAACAGAGGTAAATAAAGAAAAAGGGTAATGGAATAATTTACAATATAAAATGATGATAAAGGAACTAAGAATAAATTTAAGGCAGTTGCAATGAGTGTGAGTATATTCAACATAGGTGATAAAATATATTGAGAGGAATAAATTTAATTTTAATTAGTAGTGAAGAAGAATTAAATTTTATTTGGCACATTTTGAGTATAATAAAAGTTTTTTCAAATACATGATTTTAGGGATTTGTTAATTTAAGATAATTGGATGATAAGATAATGAAATTAGAGACGCTTAAGATTTATTTGAATTATGTAAAATTAATTTTCAGTTTAAGTTGAAATTTTATGGTTTCAAATTTATTATCTTATTTTGTTTCCAAACTATCTTTTGTTGTCCTAATTTCCCTTGTCTTGCTACAGAATGAGAGGTTATTGCTTATACCAGTCTGTTTAGAAATCTTTCTATAATCTTTAATGATCTTTGGTACTCATCTTTGAATCTAAGCACTGCTTACCATCCACAGACCGTCGGTTAAACGGGAAGGGTGAATCAGATTCTAAAAGATTTTTTTTCATGCTTGTGTTCTTGATTCTGGAGGATGTTGGAAAGATCATCTCCACCTTGTTAAACTTACCTATAGCAACAGTTATCATGTATAATTTTAATCTTCTTGTCATCTTGTCTTAATACAATTTCATTCTATCTTTTTTTGTGCTTTCCCATACCTCATTCCTTTTCGGGGACGAAAAGTTTTGAGTGGGGGAGAGTGTAACAACCCTGTATTTTCTGATTATTGTAATTGTATATTTTATTTTAATTTAAATTCCTAGTTTAAAAAATTTATTTTATTTATTAAAATTAATATATTTTGTTAATTGAAATATAAATGTTGATTTTGATGTGGATTAGAATTTCAAACATGCATAAATTGAATATTTCCAGAAAATGTGAATTTTGGTCAATCTGGTCAAACTTTTACAATTAAATTTAAATTTTAAAAGTTTGAAAATTTTATTTTTTATTTTATTATGAAAGTAAATAAAATTTCAAGAACGCTGCTTTTCGTTTCGTTGAAATCCGAATAATATTGTGAAAGTTATGCTTTTTACAAAATTGGGTGTAAATTGTTTTATTTAACACTACTTTTTATTTTAAATTATATAAATAATATTTTTAATTGTCATATATTATTCTAAATTGTATTATATGTTATGTTACATATATTTTTACCTTTTGAATATTTTAAAGTGATGTTTGAATTTGTCCAAAGCTCATTGAATTTATTTTCTATTTTTAAAAGTTAGTTTCCATTTTTCTGCTATTTTCTTCATCTAAACTATATTTAAATTAAAATTTATTTATTTACTTTTGTGATTTCCTTTTTATTTTGTTTTCTTATCATTATTTATAAATACTTTTAAGTACATAAAAATTTTCCCAAGTTCATTGGACTTATTTTTCATATTTTCAAGACTAGTTGCAAATTTTGCTGTTTTATTTAATTAAACTATATATAATTAATAATTAATTTATTTATTTTTGTTTATTTACTAAATTTTCATATTTTATCTGATTTTATATATATATTTCAGTTATATAAGGTTTAAAAAGAAAATAATGGAAATTTGAAGAGTTTGTGTCTCTTTAGTTGCTCAAGGCTCTTCGTTTTTCCGCCTCTTCATTTGCTTTTGCCTTTTCCTCTCCTTGCTTTAGCCGTACATCCCTCTACCCTATAGCCATGTTTCTCATCTTCAATTCACGTGAAAAATATCTTTCTCCTCATTTCAAACTCACGGCTACATCATATTGAGAAAAAATTGCAAGCTAATGGCTTCTTTCTTCCATTTTTTCCCTCTTCTTCATTGATTTAGCCTTCCTCTTCCTCTTGCTTGCTCGGCCCCACTTCTCCTCCATCAACACTGACCATCTCCTCCACCATCTACAGCAGCAAACATCTCCTCCTCCTCTGACCATGACAAACCATGCCATCCAATTGAAGCCATCTACACAAAACTTTGCCTAAAATTCCAAATATTGCCTAACCGAGCCTTGTATTCCCATTTCCTTCATGTTTAGCCTTGGCCACCACCACTTGCTGCCATGACCTATAGCCATCATCATCATCTCTGACCTGACCTGAAGATGCACCAGGCCGAGCCCATAGGACCATAGGCCGAGCCTATGTACACCAAAACCTTCCATTCCTTGACCCAAACCCCTTGCCTCCTTTACTTTCCACTTGTTTTGCCTTTACCCTCCACTTTCATGCCCTAAGCCTTGTCTCTAGGCCATGGCCGAGCCATGTTGACACCTAGGCTGAGCCTAGTGTGGTGAGGTCAAGCCCGTTTGATCATGTGACAAGCTTATGTTGTCGTGTGCAAGTCTTTTGCTTCTAAGGTTTGGTCATCTCTCTTGTTTTGCAACTGTTCTGCAAGCTAAAGTTGTTGATTATATTTGTATGTCAATATCTATATTTGTGCTTATGTATGTTATATTTTGTATTGTTTACAAGGGTATCCATCAATTCAAATCACATCGTGCTTGTCGTGCCTTTGGAATCGCTCTTGTGTGTGTTGTTTGTCTCTAGCTTCGTAAAAGGTGAGTCTTTCTCACTCTGACATTTATACTTATGAAATAGTGAATTGATGACAAGTGTTTAGTAATATAAAATGTTTATGCAAGTTAATGATGATCATATGATATGCTATACCATGTTGTTACCATGATAAAACTGTTAATTATAACCTGACATCTGATATGTGACATTATATTGTGACATTGACATTGTTTATATTGTTTATGCATATATTCACACTGCAAGTTCCCTGTTAGAATAGAATCACTATGGGTTGAAATGATACATACCCAAACGGACTTTAGATTAGGGAAAAATCGTTATGGGCTGAAATGATAGGCCTGAGCGATTTTCATTGTATTTTATTTGACTTGGGATTGCAGGTTTGAAATGATAGAACCCGGGTTTTCTTTGTAAACTGCGGATTGAAATGGTATATATCCGTATCACTTGACCTAGGTTAGAAAATTATATACAGACCCCGTGGTATATTTTTAAATGATATTTATTAAAATATGTATTTTTAAAAGAATGAAATTTTGATTTAAAAATATATATTTTATGGTTTTAAGAAAATTAAATATTAAGTCTTGAAATTGTGAATTTGAGTACGTAAATGTGAAATAATTGAGATTTTAGACTTTAAATTTTATTTTAAAATGTAAATAAATAATGAATTAAATTTAAAGTTTTAAAATTATATATGAAGTAAAATTTTAAGTTTTATTTAATTTATATGTTAATAAACAGTGAATTTTGACTTAATAAATGAATGGAGTTTTTAAATTGAATATTTGATCTAAAAATTTTGTTGTGTTAAATCATATGTTAAAATGATTTTAAATGTGAAGTTTTGAAGTCTAGAAATATGATTTTTAAGTTATAATAAAAATTTGGAGTTTTTTTTTTGAAAAGCTAAAATGAAATCTGGAATTCATAGCATTTTCAAAATGTTGTAGTCTTTTGACAGCATTTTTAAATGTTATTGTTTTGAATCTAACAATGTTTGAAATAACTAAATATCTATTACGACATTTTATAAATGCCGTTATTCTTAAACTAAACCATTTTTGGAAGCTATAAGCTACGATAGCACTTTATAAATGCTGTCGTTGCTATAATTTGACAATGTTTGAAATGTTATAGTTTTTAACACTGTTTGAGTTATATTTTAAAGTGTTAAATGATTTAAAATTGATTAATTGTGAAATTTAAGAAGTTTTGAATATATTTTAATATTTAAATTTGAATTTTTATGGAATTTAAATTTGAATTTGAATTTAAGTAAGGTTTACTTGGTTATGTGTTAAATGGAATGAAATGTAATGAGATAATGAATTTTTGAATGGAATTTTTAATGTATTTTGTAATGATACTTGAAATAACAAATGAATGACTTATTTGATTTAAAAATGATATTTAAATTTGGGTATTTGAATTTGAATTCAAATAATGATTTGATAATAAGGTTTGGAAATGATTTGATCTTTATTTTGATAAAGAATATGAATTAGAATGATATGTACTTTTGATAAATGAATATTTGAAGTTTATATTGGTATGAAAGGATATTTAGTTTAATTGTAAATTGAGTTTATTTAAATAATATTTGATTTATGAAATGAATATTTCAAAACTAAGTAATAATGAAACTAGATTTGAGATATATGAAATTATAAAATTTAGTTTTGAAATGCGGGATATTAAAGCTTTGAAATTTATTAAAAATTGAATAGTTTAATTTGTGGATCAAATCTATATTTGAAAATGATATGATTTGAAATGGTTATTGGGAAATTTAATTGAAACTGATGGTTTGAATTGAATTAAGTTGGAAATTGAAAATTTGGGATTAATTGAATGAATTGTAAAATGTAAAGAATTAAATGAATATCCCATGATTTCAAATGTATGATTTTGAAATGTTATGATTTTCAAAGTGTAATTGTTTCAAGTATTTTTGGTTTCGAAAGAGTTATACTTTGAAAATATTATGATTTTGAAATGAATATATGTTTGAAATGTTTTTGGTTTTGAAGTATAAACTATTTTGATTGAATAAATAGTTTTGAAATAAAAATGGTTTTGGTTTCGAAGTATAAACTATTTTGAAAGAAATATAGTTTGAAATGAAATGATTTGATTTTTTTAAAGTATAAACTATTTTGAAATGACCACGGCGTTATAATAACGTTTGGTTGTTAAAGAGACCGGGATCGGAAGTTGTCATACTCTCTGCCAACTCCGAAAACCACTTTAACAACCGTGTATGCGGTGGAGATTCCAGAATGAAGTAGGATGGTGGCGACGTTCTTGAGGTATATTACGTGGACCCAACTCCCGTGAGTTGGCATAAGGTGGCTAAAACAGGAGCGATCTCGGGCCAAGTGAGGTCATTCCTCCGATCGGACACATTCCTTCGATACTATACTCTTACTGGTGATTGATTAGATGGCCATCCTCCGATTTTGATATGGGAGTGTGTTCCGAGGTGGTCGTATGTGGCTGATGCGTTACCACCAGCCCGTGTGCGTAATTGGTATATCTACCCTGGCATTGCCTTGTGTGTCGTGTCACCTACCATACCGAGCCTTTACTACGAGTTTGTTTTTCTCCCGTAGCCCGTGTGGTATCCTCTGACAGTCACCCGGAGTGGAGATGGCATGATATTGGATGGACTACTGGGACTATTATGTGTGAAGGGTGATATGGGTAGCCCGGAACGTTATTTAAAAGTATGTTTATTTTACTGTAGACATTATTATAATAGCGCAATATTACTACATAGTAAATAGTTTAACGGATCCTTAAAGGATGGGTGATCCCAAGCATTCTTTAAGTTACTGAAGCATTTTTTGTTACTGTTCACTTGAGTTGATTTACAGTTCATAAGTATTTATGTCCTGACTCGAGTGTTTTGTGTTTTAGTTTACGCTCGAGTCAGATTGAGTTTTTCAGCATTCAAGACTCACCTTTGGAGTTGGAGTTTTGCTTGAAGATCCAGCCATCTATTTGTTTTCAGTATCCAGTGTTTCCAGTGATGTATTTTGATTTGTACTTGATGTATCTTGTTACTCTTATACTGTATATTGTTTAACTCTGATGTATCTTATTTTTATATAGTAGCTTCATGAACTACTATTTCTTTTAAATTCCGCTGCATTATTAAATACTCTGTGATCTGTGATTATGTATTTACTGTATATTCTGATATTTGCCAAATTTTATTTACGCGGTATTTTGAGCAATTCAAGTCCGACATGTGCGGATACGAATGGTTGAAAATATCGGGTCGTTACACGCAGTCTGGTGGAATTCAGTGACTGCTAATGTCTCGAAAGATGATATGTCTTAGGAAGAGTTTAAGGAGATGTTTGAGGAGAAGTTCATGCTTGCTGCAGGGAGAACTCGACTTTATCAGGATTTTCTGAATCTGAAACACAGAAACATGTCTATAGCTGAATACGAGACTAAATTCAACGAGTTATCTTGTTATGGTCCAGGACTTATAGACAACCCTCTTAAGAAGAACGAGATGTTTGTCCAAGGGTTGAGGCCTGAGTATCATGAAAGAATGACTGCACATTTGAAAGGTTCTTTTGTGGAGCTTATTGACATGGCCCTAAGATATGAAGACTTGATGAACAAAGATCCGAGACACGAGTTGCTGCATCTGGAGGAAATTCTTCCAACCCTAATAAAAGAAAATTCAATCCTAATTGGAAGAAGCAAAACAAGAAAAAGTCTGGAAACAACAATGGACCACGCAAGTGTTATATTTGTCAGCAAGAAGATCACCTGGCAAATAAGTGTCCCAGAAGAGAGTCTCAGCAACAGTGACAGCATTATAGTGGACCAGGTTCAGCCTTAGTTCAGAAGTCTCTTTGCTTTAACTTCCATCAACCGGGACACATGATTAAAGATTGCCCGCTCCTTCATAAAGTCCAACAGAACAAAGTATTCGCTTTAGAAGGCGTACCATCAAACTCGTCTAAGGGCAAAGGAGTTTTAGAAGGTACCTTACTTTTAAATGGAAAATATATTAAAGTCTTGTTTGATTCTGGTGCATCTTTAAGTTTTATTTCCCTGTAAACTGTAGAGAATTTCTTTCTTACCCCTAACACTGTAGACAATCCCATCTATGTATCTAATCCTATAGGAGGGGTAACCAAGTTAGATAGGATCTGTGAGGATTTGAGAATCTCCTATCTATCCTATAGTTTTTCCTGTGACCCTTGTGTATTGGATTTTTAAAGGTTTTGGCCTTATATTGGGAATGGATTGGCTTGAAAAATATAAGGCTGTCTTAAATTGTGATGAGAGAACAGTTTCGTAGGAAACTAATCTGGGTAGGATTGCCAAAGTAATGTGTGATAACTCTGGAATTCACTTGAGTAGTCTTTTACATGGAGTTGAGACTCCTCAAGAGGAGGTTGTAGATATTGAAGTAGTTCGGGATTTCTCTGACGTATTCGAGGAAGTTAAGTGTTTGCCTCCACACCGAGAAATAGAGTTTCGTATTGATTTGGTTCCTGGAGCAGTACCCGTAATTCAACCTAGTAGGAGGATGGCTCCAAGGGATAGGGAGGAACTAGTGAAGCAAACTCAAGATCTGTTGGAGAAGGGTTTGATTAGACCAAGTTTTTCTTGCTGGGGTTCGGCTGCAGTATTTGTCACCAAGTTGGATGGGTCGCAAAGGTTCTATGTAGACTATCGTGAATTGAACAAAGTGACCATTCGGAATAAGTATCCTCTTCCTCGTATTGATGATCTCTTCGACCAGCTTCATGGAGCATCAGTCTTTTCTCAGTTGGATCTAGCATTAGGTTTTCATCAGTTAAGAGTAGTTAGGGACAGTATTCTCTTAACTTCATTTAGGGGACCTAATTGTTTCTATGAGTGGTTGGTTATGCCTTTCGGGTTAACCAACGCTCCTGCCTACTTTGTAGACCTAATGAACCGAGTCTTCAGAGATGTTTTGAATAAGTTTGTTTTGGTGTTCATCGATGATATCTTGGTTTATTCTAAGATGGAAGAAGAACACAAGCAGCACATGAGAATAGTTTTGGAAACTCTGAGAAGGCATGTGTTGAAGGCGAAGTTTTCTAAGTGCCATTTTTGGAAATCATAAGTAAAATTTTTAGGCCACATTGTTTCTGGTGAGAGAATCTCTATAGATCCAGCTAAAGTTGAGACTATTCTAGAGTGGAAGTAGCCTCGGACACCAACAGAAGTTCGCAGTTTTCTGGGATTGGCCGGTTACTACAGGAAATTTATTAAGGATTATTCTAAGATCTCTTCTCACCTAACAAAGCTGACAAGGAAGGGAGCTAAATTCAAGGGGACACAGGAATGTGAGGAAGCTTTTCAGAATCTGAAGGCAAGGTTGACAAGTGCTCCTATATTGGCTATTCCAGATGGGAAGAGCAAGTTTGAAGTGTATACTGATGCCTATATTGTTGGATTGGGAGCTGTGCTTATGCAAAATGGTAGGGTAATTGCGTATGCGAGTCGGCAATTGAAGCCACATGAGAGGATGTGACGACCCGGAATTTTTAACAATTTAAAATGGAATAATTAGTTGATTTTAAATATTCAGAAGTTAATTTTAACTTGAATTTCAGATATCAATATTTACTTGATAATTAAATCATTGTATTTTATAGTTTAAATATCGAATTTAATAATTGAAATTGGGTAAATTGTTGAATCAGAAATTTCTAAGCCTGTTTAAAATAATTTGAAGGCTTATAAAATTTATAATGATGATACTGATGATAATAGAATGGTTGAAATTTAATTTAAAAGTGGTTTGTTCAATTTAAATAATATATCGTTTAAATCGATATTTAAAATAGCCTTCCGAGACATAGTCTCGGAATTTGACGAAACTAGTTTCATTGGATCCGTAATAGTTAGTTATCATCGGATTTCGATTTTCGTAGCAATCGGAGTTATCGTTTGACCATGGCAGCTCAAAACGCTTAGATTTATTTTATCAATTTAATTGGAATTTGATCGTTTTCTTTTGTAACTCGCGTATATGATCGAATTAGCTTCCGAAACACGTTCCATTGTGCTCGAAACGCGAGTAAAACCTTATAAATGCCTGCCGGCATGTTTGATTCGGGGTGTGGGATTTCGCGTTATGGAAAACGATATATTTTTATATTTAAATATATCAATCAGGCGTACCCTGTAAGCATTAGGTATTCTATTATATGTTTTCTTTCCCCCTCTTTATTCGCTTATCAGATCGATATTAAAAAAAAGGGCCGATGCCTTCATTCTTTCAGACAATCGAAGCCGAAGTTAAAAAAAGAGTAACGGCGGCGCATTATCAATCGAGCTCGAAACCCGAGGAGGAGGACATGGCCGCGAGCGTGAGGAGGGAAGAGGGTTTACCGTGTGCGTTGGTGGTCGGCGATCGAGCGTCTTGACTTTGGGTCGCACGCGAGTTAGGGTTTTCTTTGGCGACGAGGCGCGCTGCGACGGGGGATGCGTGGTTGTCGCGCTCGCGCGGAGGACTTCAAGGATTGCCGATGGTCGCGAGCGCAATAGGCGCGGTGCTAAGGTGAGTGACGAAGGGGGGATTGTGAACCTAGGGCGTGAAGGCTGAAGTGATGCGTGGTGGCATCGGCTTCGATGTTGGGTGGAAGAACGTCTGGGCGACGATTGGATCTGATTTTGGGAAAGTTTGATGGAGAGTGCCGAGATAGGGAGGATGCTGCTGCGTTTGATAATCCCTCCTCTGGATCGATTTAGGGTTACGTTCAGTGAGGTATATTTCTTTGTTGAATTAATAATTATCTACACTTGTAGATTTTTAAGATAATATTAATATGGAGAAAATTTGGTAGAAAGAGTTTTACAGTTAGGAAAAAAATCTATTTAAAAGTCGTGTTCTAATTTAATGGGGTTGAATAATTTTATGTTATTAGAATTTAAATAAAAAAATGTCTGGAAATTTCATATCTAAAAATTATACCATTTCAGGAGATCATTATCAACCATAATTATTTCATATTTAAAATTAAGTGAATGAACTATTGTTTCACTGATATCATAGGTATTTATACCAAATATAAATTAGGTTGGTAAATTATTATTATAAAACTGGTTAAATAAATTGAACCATAAGATGGAAATAGATTGTTGATGTGTTCAGATATTGATAAAATACTAAAAATGTTATTCAGGGTTTGAAAATCATGGAATTAAATCGAGAATGGAGTGGATTGCAAATTTAAGGGGCAAAGGTGAGTAAATCTCACTCGGTTGGATTTTTATTTGATTTAAATGGTTTGGTTGAATGATTGAATTGTTTGGATGTGTACTGATGATCTAGTGATTTTAGATTTGGTTGTTTCTTGAGTTAATTGTGGTTTGACTCGAGGTATTTGGGTTTCAAAAGGTTTTAAACTTGAATCGTAAATAAGAAAGTGGTTTCGATTAAAAATCCTATTTTAATGAATACTTAATAAATAATTGCTTAATGAAATTAATAAAATATAACTACCTTATGGAATTAATCAAGAGATTAATTAAAAATGATTAATTAAGGAGTAATTAATTTATTTAATAAAGTAAATAAAAGATAGATAATCATCGGTTGAGATAAATCAAGAATGACTAATATATATGGTTTAATTAATGATTAATTATTTAATATAATTAAAATTAGATTAGAATAAATTGAAATGTAAATGAGAAATCATTAATCTATATAATCAATGATGTAAATAGAGATTGATTAGTTAAGAAAATAAATCAATACAAGTGACTTATGAGAAGTAAATTAATATAAGTAATTATGGACTAATGTAATTAAAATAGTTAATTAATTCCTAAGGTAATTAAGATTTCTTATTGTTTTGGGTTAAGAATAATTAATGTTGTGAAATGAATTAAAGATAATTACTTAAATGAAATTGGAAGATAATTAATCCAGGGTGATTAATTAAGATGAATGAACATGGAAGAGTTGATTAATTAATTGGTTTGGAATTAATTAATGTTAATAAAGGAATCTAAGCGATTGAGGTTTGAAATTCAATTAGAATCAATTGAATTAATTTGGAAATGATCAAATTTGTTATGAATGATGGAATGGTATTGGATGCTTAAATGAGATGATATTCCTAATAGGAAATGTTGTGTATTTCATCTTGATAATTTGAATTAGGATGACATGAGTCTCGAAGAGGCCGGGGTCGGGTATTAGGAAATACCCGAGACCACTTCGAATATTTTTACATATTGATATGTTAAATCTATATGCTGGAGTGATGTGATTTAAAGGAAATTAAACTATTTAAATCTAAGCTTTGGTACTTAGGAAATGATGTGTGGAATAAAGGATGTCTGTAACTAATTGTGGCTTTATGAATTGAATCGAGTTACCCCAGGTTTTATATAAGTTGTTTGCTTTGGTATTCCATGTTAGATGGATTTACTCACGCTGGTTTCCAGCCTGACCCGGGTGTTACTTTGGTGTAATGGTCGGGTCAGACCGAGTATTACAGATTTTCAGGTAGGACGTTCTGGAGCTCAGGAAGCGAGATGGATCCAGGATGATGTAAAGTATTTCCGTTGTATTATATTATTGTTAATCTGAGACATGAAATTTTATATATTCAATGACTGTATATATGTGAAACTCTGATGTATATTAAATGTAATCGACAGATATAGTTTTCTTTGTAAACTGTTATTATTTATGATTATATTTTATCCGCTGCGAATATGAGATGTTTGGTGTTTCTGTTCTTCTTCTTCTATCTCTTTCTTCTTTTTCATAACTATCTGGAATTTTCGGGATCGAAAATTTCGGGTCGTTACATTTGGTATCAGAGCTGAAGGGTTAAGCGAGAACCTTGGCTCTGGTGAGGATTACTCATTTAATAGAGTCTATAGTACTCTAGAATGAGTTGAGAATATATATATATTTGTGTATATATATATGAGCGCGTACTTGTTATTTTCTTATATAAAGATTTTAAATGATTTTATATAAAATATATATTTTGATATATAAAGTAATATTTCCTTCTAATAAAAATTAAGGTGATTGGCTGTTAGATTATTGGAATTAAAATTTAGAAGTAATATAATACAACCAAGCTGAAGTCTTGAATTGGAATTAAATTAAGTAAATTGGAATTTAACTTGGTAAGTTAAATGGTTGATTTGAATTGGGAATTTGTGTGATCTCAAAACGGGTTTGAGATTTAAAAATTGAAAATGGATGGACGTTTTAAAAAAATTGGATGATATCATCCTATTGTTAATAAAAATCTTTAAATTGAGAATGGTATTGTATAAATAAAATAAATTTGAATAATTAAATTGTAAATTAAACTTGTTTAAGAACCAGCTTCAAACTGGAAGATAAAATTGAGTAATAAATTAAAATTTTAAAATAAAATTTTGTTGAATTCTTAGTTGAACCTTGAAATATATAAGTAAAGATAATTTAAAATGGAATTTTGAGAATTGGATTCTGAAATTAAATTGATAATAATTCAAATTGATTGGAATAATATGAAACTATAATTAAAATTGAACAGGATTAAAATCAAATAGAATTTGATTTAAATTGGGAAGGGAATCAAGGTTGATTCAACTTGAATTGGGTTTAAATAAATTTCAATAGAAATTGAAGTTATTCAAGTTAGAATTGAGTCAATTAAATGGAAGTGGAAATTTAAATTGAATTGTTGGGGAAGTGAACAGTTTTGACTCTGAACTATTTTCAATATAAACTGTTCTAATATAAACTTATTTTTCTAAGCTATTAAATATATACAACCTTTCTTTCTTAAAGCCAAATTAATTTATACTTGTTTTACAATTACTTTTGGAGCAATTTAATCATTTTTCAACTGTTTTCTAAACTAGTTACTATTTTTCAACTATTTCACAAACTAATTTCTATTTTACAACTATTTTGCAATTATCTAAATTTTTTGAAACTATTCAATTATTTTCCGACTATTTTACAATTAGTTAACTCTTTTATAGCTATTTTGCAAACTAATAATTATTTTTCAACTACGTACCTATTTTTCAGTTTTCAAGCTATTTTCTAAAATGGTCGGAGTTCAAACTGTTATTAATTACATACCCAATTGAGATAAGAATTGAAGTGATAATCCAAATGGGGATTGAAACAATTGTAAATAAGTGAATGGGAATTAATAGGAAATGTAAATAGAAAGGAAATTGATTTAGGTCAATGATCAATGAAAACAAATACGTAGAATGTACGTATATTATTCTATTCGCATAGAGATTTGATCCAGATTCGAGCATAGAATTTCGAGATAGTATATTGATCCGAGTTGGGATTTTTCACTCGATTTTCGACGGCAAACCTGGATATGGATTGTTGATTGGTTCTGGATATTCTCTATCATAGTTATGGCTATGCAAGGAGAATGACGGTTTCTAATCAAGAAACCAGATCTGTGTCCTCACTAGGAAGTCGGGAGGACGATACTAGTTCGGAAGTTAAATTGTGTGATCGAGTGAGCGATCAGATTGGTATAGTGTATGGATGATAAGTGTACATCGTACGATTTGAATGAAATTGATATTGAAAAGAGTAATCAAATTTGAATATTTGATTTTGAATAAACAAAGTTATATATCTTTGTTGTATAAGATAAATCTCCCCTTGTTGAATATATTGCTGGAAGAAAAGGATTTTTGAAGGTGTTTGAAGTATAAAGGAATGTTATATAAGTTTGAACGATCCAAAGTTTTTAAATTAATTATATATCTGAATATATATATAAAGGATCTTGTGAGGATCTTGGGAAAGGATTTTGGAAATCTTTGGATTTTGAAAGGCTTTTGATTTTTGGGTAAAATCAATATTGAAATTTGAAAAGCCTAGCTTGAGAATTATCGATTTTGTGTAAATAAGCTTTCTATGATGTCATACTAGGTGTATGATTTGAAAGATACTATTTATGTATAATATAAAGTGTTTTGATGATGGCTCTGGGGAAAAAGGCGCTCCCTTGAAATGAACTTCTCAGGAGTGCCACCGGGTGGTACTGCCTTGAGCCCCAAGGGGGGTTCTAAAGTTGATCCTGTGAGGAGTCCGGACAAAACTAGTCCCTGAGGATTATGAGTAGAGTATACCATAGCGAAAGTCGTGTGTGCCGCTGAGAGCCAACAGTCTGTGTTTGATTTTATATCGGTAGACTGCGATCTATGGTATAACATAGCGAAAGTCGTGTGTGCCGCTGAGAGCCAACAGTCTGCGTTTGAGTTTATATCGGTAGACTGCGACCTATGTAGGAGTGGAGAAGTTTCATTTTAACAGCGAAAATCAGAGGCCGCAGAGAGCCTGCAGTTACATGGACTTTTGTTGTGATGGCAACGTAACTCTGGAATGTAACTGTGATCTGTTATGGGTTTCATGGCATAATCGAGAGGCCGCGGAGAGCCTGCAGTTATATGGACTTTTGCTGCGATGGCGACGTAACCCTGGATGTAACTGGGACCATGGATGGGGGTGATGATTTCCAGAGCATTCTCACCAAAGATATTTCCTCTATTTCAAAATGCTTTCAATATTTTCAATAATATTATTTTCAAAGGTATTTTCACTGGATGTTGAAAATGGGTTTGCCAAGTACTTATAGATTTTCAGTCCTACGCCTAATCAACATATGACTGAATTTATGTGAGAACAAGGATGGACTGGTTGAGACATCGAGTTATAAAAAATATTTTTATAAAGAGCTATTTTATTAATATGATGTGAATTTAAAAGCATTTCTAAAATTCTAAAATAAAGGTGTTGGAATTTTGGGGAAATAGAAAGGAAATCCAAACTGGAATTTTAATGAAGTGATTTGTAATTAAAATCGAACATTGATTTAGAAGTTGAAAGTAAGCTAATTGGCTAAATAATTATTTGATTGAGTATATTAATAAAATTTAACTTGGGTAAATAAATGGATTGTAAGTGATAATGGGTTTGAGAATGAATTCGAATTTTAAATAGAATTCGACTTAGATTTGATAATGAATTAAATAAGAGGAGATGTTGTAAAATAAAAATAAAATAGAGTTGGATTGAAAAATGTGATGGTTTGAATTATAAATAAAATTCAAGGGTGATTTGAAAAATATTTAATGAAATTTGCAAGTAAATTGGATATAAGAGAAGTGATTATAATAGAAATGGTTTGAGTTGCAAAACAAAACCCAAGTTAATAGAAATGAATTGAGAATGGCCTTGTATTAATAAAATAAATTCGAAAATAAATTAAGTAAGTAAATGAAATTTTTTAAATGGGTTAATTGAATTAAATAATAACTGGATGAAGTCTGATTGAATAACAACTAAATCAAGTTGTGATTGGAATTGGATTATCAGGCTGTTCTTAAATTTGGTGGTATATTAATTTGAAGTATAAATGGTTAAGTATGTGCTTGGATATTATTTTGATAAATTGAGAAGGTGAATTTGAAACTAAAATTTAAAATGGATGGGCTAACTGAATTTAATGGAAGTTGCTTAAATGAGAATCATATAGAAGCAAACTTAAGTTTGATGTTGGAATAAACTAAAGTAAATTCACTTAAGTTTAAAATTTACGGAAGCTTGGCTTCGAATAAGAGTGAAAGCCCGTTAAATAAAATCTTGGATTGAATTAATTTGGGAATGGCTAGAAGTATACAGGAATGGAATGTGTCGAGCTAAATAGATGGTTGGTAAATAAATTAGAAATGAAAAGGAATTAAATTCATAATGAGTTGAAATTAATTTGAAGTAGTTATAAACTAAAATAGATACTTTATTAAGCGAATATTGTCGAAATTGCATAACAATAATTGTCGTTTGGCGTAAAAAAAGTAATTAAATTCCTGTGAGTTGATAGAGATTAAATAAATTGGTTTTCGAATTAATTGAAGTGAAAATGAGCTTGTTTGGATTAAAAATCAATTGAATGTAAGAAATTGAGTTGCAAACCATTGAAACTGAATGAAATGGCTTATGAATTGGTTGAAAACAATTGAATTAGTTTGTAGACATATAAATTGCTCGAGGAAGTTATTTTGAATACATCTCTTTTAGAATTGAAGTGTTATAGTTGTTTATGTAAGAGAAATGTCATAAACTTCATATATATAGTGCTTATATGTTTAAATTGAGTAAGTACAGGTACCTGAAGGCCGCTTGGCTGGTTTGGATTGCGCTAATTGCTCAAATTAATAAGCCGCTTGCTTAAATGCTAAATAAGGTACGCCTACGCAATAAAAATAGGAAATATGAACTGTTTTTGCTTTTTCCGACCATGTGGGTCGATGTATACATATTTATATCTCTTGTCAAATTGCAAAAGCTCCTCCGTACAAAGGAGACTCTGCCAAAATTTTCCGAAAATTTTGGGAGTTAGAAAATTTTTGAAAAATTTTGAGAAAAATTGGTTAACGACAAAATGATTTCAAATTGGAAATTAAAGTAAATTAGTAAATGAAACTAATATGAATCAGATATACTTGAAAGATAAAATTCAACATTCAATATTTAAAGTAAATTGAATTCGTATGAAGTGGGAAAAAAACTAGTTTGAATAGAAATGGATATAAAAACTTCTGTAAGGAAAGTATGTAAAGATTTGAAAAAGGATACGATTGGATATTATTGCTAAGTAAGATATGCAAGTATAAAAGGGAAAGGAAATTGGATTTGATTCCTAAAGATAAATTTGAATTGCCCGACAAAAAGGTATGTATTTAAGTTTCTGTATGAAATTGGATTGGGTTTTTGATGTAGCCACTTGGCTTTTGTTTTCTTTTGAATTTGGGAGCCCCCGAGGCCTTTCATAGTTGTACCGAGCTAGCCGCGCAAAGGAGACGCTGGCAAAAAAATTCGGAAATTTAGAGAGTTAGAAAAATTTTGAGAAAATTTTGATAATTCAAAATATGGTTTTAAATTGAAATTTAGATGATTGAGCAGAAGTGTATTGATTGAAACTATAGGAGATTTTAGGAAGTTGGTTAAGGTGATAGTGGGTCTTTAATAAAAGATAGTTGGTAGAATGTTGAATTGTGAGTTTTGGGAGAAAGTAAACAGGTATTGGACCATTCTTCCTAGCTAGTAATTTTGGGGACAAAATTCTTTTAAGGGGGAGGGAATGTGACGACCCGGAATTTTTAACAATTTAAAATGGAATAATTATTGATTTTAAATATTCAGAAGTTATTTTTAACTTGAATTCCAGATATCAATATTTACTTGATAATTAAATCATTGAATTTTATAGTTTAAATATTGAATTTAATAATTGAAATTGAGTAAATTGTTGAATCAGAAATTTCTAAGCCCGTTTAAAATAATTTGAAGGCTTATAAAATTTATAATGATGATACTGATGATAATAGAATGGTTGAAATTTAATCTAAAAGTGGTTTGTTCAATTTTAATAATATATCGTTTAAATCGATATTTAAAATAGCCTTCCGAGGCACAGTCTCGGAATTTGACGAAATCAGTTTCATTGGATCCGTAATAGTTAGTTATTATCTAATTTCGATTTTCGTAGCAATCAGAGTTGTCGTTTGACCATGGCAGCTCAAATGCTTAGATTTATTTTATCGATTTAATTGGAATTTGATCGTTTTCTTTTGTAACTCGCGCGTATGATCGAATTAGCTTCCAAAACACGTTCCATTGTGCTCGGAACGCGAGTAAAACCTTATAAACGCCTGCCGGCATGTTTGATTCGGGGTGCGGGATTTCGCGTTATGGAAAACGAGATATTTTTATATTTAAATATATCAATCAGGCGTACTCTGGAAGCATTAGGTATTCTATTATATGTTTTCTTTCCCCCTCTTTATTCGCTTATCGGAACGATATTAAAAAAAATGGCCGATGCCTTTGTTCTTTCAGACAATCGAAGCCGAAGTTAAAAAAAAAGTAATGGCGACGCATTATCAATCGAGCTCGAAACCCGAGGGGGAGGACGTGGCCGCGAACGTGAGGAGGGCAGAGGGTTTGTCGTGTGCGTTGGTGGTTGGCGGTCGAGCGTCGTGACTTTGGGTCGCACGCAAGTTAGGGTTTTCTTTGGCGACGAGGCGCACTGCGATGGGGGATGCGTGGTTGTCGCGCTCACGCGGAGGACTTGGGGGATTGCCGATGGTCGCGAACGCGATAGGGGCGGTGCAAGGGTGAGTGATGAAGGGGGGATCGTGAACCTAGGGCATGAAGGCTGAAGTGACGCATGGTGGCATCGACTTCGATGTTGGGTCGAAGAACGTCTGGGCGACGATTGTATCTCATTTTGGGAAAGTTTGATGGAGAGTGCCTAGATGGAGAGGATGCTGCTGCGTTTCATAATCCCTCCTCTGGACCGATTTAGGGTTATGTTCAGTGAGGTATATTTCTTCATTTTAATGTTGAATTAATAATTATCTACACTTATAGATTTTTAAGATAATATTAATATAGAGAAAATTTAGTGGAAAGAATTTTACAGTTAGGAAAAAAAATCTATTTAAAAGTCGTGTTCTAATTTAATGGGGTTGAATAGTTTTATGTTATTAGAATTTAAATAAAAAAATGTCTGGAAATTTCTTATCTAAAAATTATACCATTTCAGGAGTTCATTATCAACCATAATTATTTCATATCTAAAATTAAGTGAACGAACTACTGTTTCACTGATATCATAGGTATTTATACCAGATATAAATTAGGTTGGTAAATTATTGTTATAAAACTGGTTAAATAAATTGAACCATAAAATGGAAATAGATTGTTGATGTGTTCAGATATTGATAAAACACTAAAAATGTTATTCAGGGTTTGAAAATCATGGAATTAAATCGAGAATGGAGTGGATTGCAAATTTAAGGGGCAAAGGTGAGTAAATCTCACTCCGTTGGATTTTTACTTGATTTAAATGGTTTGGTTGAATGATTGAATTGTTTGGACGTGTACTGATGATCTAGTGATTTTAGATTTGGTTGTTTCTCGAGTTAATTGTGGTTTGACTCGAGGTATTTGGGTTTTAAACTGTTTTAAACTTAAATCGTAAATAAGAAAGTGGTTCCGATTAAAAATCCTATTTTAATGAATACTTAATAAATAATTGCTTAATGAAATTAATAAAATATAATTACCTTGTGGAATTAATCAAGAGATTAATTAAAAATGATTAATTAAGGTGTAATTAATTTATTTAATAAAGTAAATAAAAGATAGATAATCATCGGTTGAGATAAATCAAGAATGACTAATATATATGGTTTAATTAATGATTAATTATTTAATATAATTAAAATTAGATTAGAATAAATTGAAATATAAATGAGAAATCATTAATCTATATAATCAATGATGTAAATAGAGATTGATTGGTTAAGAAAATAAATCAATACAAGTGACTTATGAGAAGTAAATTAATATAAGTAATTATGGACTAATGTAATTAAAATAGTTAATTAATTCCTGAGGTAATTAAATTTCTTATTGATTTGGGTTAAGAATAATTAATATCGTGAAATGAATTAAAGATAATTACTTGAATGAAATTGGAAGATAATTAATCCAGGGTGATTAATTAAGATGAAGGAATATGGAAGAGTTGATTAATTAATTGGTTTGGAATTAATTAATGTTAATAAAGGAATCTAAGTGATTGAGGTTTGAAATTCAATTAGAATCAATTGAATTAATTTGGAAATGATCAAGTTTGTTATGAATGATGGAATGGTATTGGATGTTTGAATGAGATGATATTCCTGGTAGGAAATGTTGTGTATTTCATCTTGATAATTTGGGTTAGGATGACACGAGTCTCGAAGAGGCCGGGGTCGGGTATTAGGAAATACCCGAGACCACTTCGAATATTTTTACATATTGATATGTGAAATCTATATGCTTGAGTGAAGTGATTTAAAGGAAATTGAACTATTTAAATCTAAGCTTTGGTACTTAGGAAATGGATGTGTGGAATAAAGGATGTCTATAACTAATTGTGGCTTTATGAATTGAATCGAGTTACCCCGGGTTTTATATAAGTTGTTTGCTTTGGTATTCCATGTTAGATGGATTTACTCACGCTGGTTTCCAGCCTGACCCGGGTGTTACTTTGGTGTAATGCTCGGTTCAGACCGAGTATTACAGATTTTCAGGTAGGACGTTCTGGAGCTCAGGAAGCGAGATGGATCTCGGATCGTGTAAAGTATTTCTGCTGTATTATATTATTGTTAATCTGAGACATGATAATTTTATATATTCAGTGACTGTATATATGTGAAACTCTGATGTATATTAAATGTAATCGACAGATATAGTATTCTTTTGTAAACTGTTATTATTTATTATTATATTTTATCCGCTGCGAATATAGATGTTTGGTGTTTCTGTTCTTCTTCTTCTATCTCTTTCTTCTTTTTCATAACTATCTTGAATTTTCGGGATCGTAAATTTCAGGGACGTTACAGAGGAACTGCGCTACGCACGATCTAGAGCTGTTGGCTATTGTTTTTTCTTTAAAGATCTGGAGGCACTATCTTTTAGGAGAAAAGTTTGAGTTATTCATGGATCACAAACCGTTGAAATATCTTTTCTCTCAGAAAGATCTTAATCTAAGATAGCAGCGATGGCTTGAATTCTTGGCATTGTATGATTTGGATATTCTGTATACTCCAGGAAAGGCGAACGTTGTGGCAGACGCACTTAGCAGAAATGCGGTTCTTTCTATTTTGGAAGTTGTTCCGTCTCTCCAGGAAAGAATAATAAGCAAGCAAATGGAGGATAGGTCTTTTGAAGAATTGATTCTTGGAACTAAGGATGGTCGATATTCGGATTTCAAGATAGACAATCAAGGGGTATTAAGGATTAATGGTCGATTGTGTGTACCGGACATAGATGGATTGAAACACGAAGTATTGTCAGAAATTCATCGCTTCAGATTGAATATCCATCCAGGAATCTCGAAGATGTTCAAGGATATGAAAAGAGTTTTCTGGTGAACGGGCATGAAGAAGGATGTAGCCAGATTCGTTAATAGTTGTGCTATCTGCCAGCAAGTTAAAGGAGATTAGCAGAAGCCAGACGATTTGTTACAACCTTTGGAGATCCCGACGTGGAAATGGGAGATGATTTCGATGGACTTCATCGATGGTTTGCCTAGAACAAAGAAGGGAAATGAAGGAATATGGGTAATTATGGATCGTTTGACCAAAAGCGCCCATTTTATACCAGTTAAGGCAACCCGTACTGCAGCTTCTCTGGCAGAAATTTTCTTGAGAGAGATAGTCAGATTGCATGGCGTTCTAGTTAGTATTGTAAGTGATCGAGATCCTATGTTCACCAGAAAATTCTGGGAGGCATTGCAATCAGCTTTGGGGACGAGTTTGAGATTGAGTATAGCATATCATCCCCAAACAGATGGGCAGACGGAGAGGCTAAATCGAATTCTAGAAGATATGTTGAGAGCCTGTGTATTAGATTTTGGAGGATCGTGGGAGGATCATCTACATCTAGTGGAATTCTCTTATAATAACAGTTACCAAGCAAGTATTAAGATGGCTCCTTATGAAGCACTGTATGGAAGGCCGTGTAGATCCCCAGCTTGTTGGATAGAGTCGAAAGATCGTATTGTGCTTGGACCAGATATGATTCGTGAAGCATCTGCTAAAGTCGAGCTTATCAAGAAAAGGATAAAAGCTGCTCAGGATCGTCAAAAGAAATATGCAGATAAAAGACGAAGACAATTGGAATTCGAGATTGGTGATTTAGTCTTTGTCAAAGTTTCCCCTATTAAAGGAGCAGTAAGATTTGGGAAGACATGGAAACTCGCTCCGAGATGTATAGGTCCGTTCCGAGTAATCGAGAGCATTGGTGCAGTAGCATACAGGATTGAATTGCCAGTCCGGATGGCTGGAATTCACAATGTTTTCCACGTATCTCATCTACGGAAATATGTGCACGATCCATCTCTTATTTTGGAGCCAGCTGTGCAGGAAGACTTAGAGGTTGAGCAGGACTTATCAGTTGTCAGACATCCTATTCAGATTATTGATCAAGACGAGAGGCAACTCAGAAGCAAGATAGTGAAGCTCGTTAAAGTCCAATGGAGTGAGGATCCCAGAGATTGTACCTGGGAGACTCTGGATAGTTTTAGGAAGGCTTACCCGGATATGAGTCCGGATAGCTAGTGGTGTTTGTATTGAATGTATTGTGTTAGGTTGTTTTGCTTGTTGATTTCTTATATATGGATGATATGTATGTTTGAAGTGTTGAATGAAATGAAATTTTGGATTATCCTTTGTTTAAATTTCGGGCACGAAATTCTTTTAAGGGGGAAGGAATGTGATGTTTCGGAATTTTAAACCCAATTTAAATGTGATAATCTTTTTAATAAATTAATTTAAATTGATAGATTTGTTATTTTAAACAATAACAATAAATGAATTGTAAATGTACATTGATTCTAATTAAAATTAATATATACATAAGGGTAATGAATGTGTTAAAATTGTATACATATCAAATTTGATTTTGAATTTGAAAATTTAATTTGAATTTGAATTGTTAAATTAAAAGATTCAAAATAGGTTAATTATATTCTAAATTTTACTTTGAGTTTAAAAGAGTATTTTCATGATTTTATTTAGGATATAAAATTGGATTTATATTTATTTCTTTAAGAAGAATTGATTTTATATGAATTAGAAATGGATTTAAAATAAGAAAATCAATTAAGAAAACATTTTAAAATTCTTTTTGCATGGAAATTTACACTTGTTTGAATTTAAATCACACTTATAACATGTGATAAGAAGTTAACAAGGAATAGTGACAAGTGTCAAAGATTTAATTTATTTTCTTTAAATTTTTATAAAAACAAATTTTTTCTATAAAAAGCTATTTCCATTCTTTCTCCAATTTTCTCATTTTTCTAAAGCAAGAAAAAATTGCACACCTCATAAAAAAATCTAAAATTCTTCAAATCTTTCAACTTTAACCAAAATTCATCAAACATTCTAGCCTCATTTCTAAAACCTTCAATCTGTAAAGCAAATCAGGAAGAAAATCTGCAAAATAGCATTCAAGGGAAAAATCTGCAAATAAGTTACTGCAAATCTGAAAAGAAAATTCAAGTTCTTCTATCCTAAATACTGATGATTAAAGGTTGAAAGCATCATCAAGCAAACATTTGGATCAAGCAATTTCAAGTAAAAAAGAAAACTGCCGTCATTTTCCAGAGTTTAAATTTTTGGTCTCTGCTTAACAAACAAATCAGGTGAGTAAATTTTAATTAGAAAAATTTAAGTAATGTAAAAATTGTGCATGTAAACTTTTGAGCTAGTGTCTGATTTGCATGTGTGTATATATAGATGAAATCTTGGTGTTTTTTTTTAAATACTGTGCATGTTAAAACTTTTGGATGCTTCTCTGTAATTTCAGGTTACAGAGTAAAATTTAAACAAGAGTTTCAAATTTTATTTAACAAATCACTATAAAGCCTGAATTTCCAAATGCAGTAAGTTTTATTAAATATGAATTAAGATATAAATTGCTATATAAAAAGAAATTATTGAAAATCTGCAAATTTAAGAAGTTACAGTGGAGAATTAAGAATTAATTTATTATTTGTTAAGATATAATTAATTAATTATGGATTATTAAATAGATAATTAAGAATTAAATTAAATAATAATTAATAGATAATTAATTAAACAATTAAATATTTAATAATAAGTAATTAGTAATTAATTAACTATGTGATTAGTAATTAACTAATTGAGAAATTAATTAAGTAAGAAGTAATTAATTAATTAGTGATTAAGAATTAATTAATTAATTTATTAATTTATTAAAAGTTAATTAATAAAGTAATTAAATATTAATTAATTTATAATTAATAGTTAATTAATTAGTGGCTAAGATTTAATTAATTAAATAATTAAGGGTAATTAGTTTATAATTAATTAAGTAATTAAGATAAATTAATTTGTAATTAATTAAGAAATTAATTAAAGTTAATTAATTATAAATTAAGGGTTAATTAATAATCAATTATGGAATGATTAATTTTTTATCAAGTTTTTAATAATGAATAATTATGGTAATTAATTAATAGTTAATTAAAGGATTATTAATTAATTAAAGATTAATTAATTAATAATGAGGATAATTAAAATGTGATAAATTAATTAAATGATTGTGATCAATTAATTAATGCTTGGTTAAGCAGGATTAAGTGATTAATTCTTAAGTAATTAATTTAAATTAAATTAATTAAATTAATTGTAATATGAATTATAGAAGTGTTTGCTTATGGATGATTGTTTGAATTGAATATCTGATCATGGTTGATATCTGTTTAATGATAGTTGAGATATTCTTTGATGAGATATTATATATATGTGATAAATATTGGTTATTATCTGTGCATAATACTGTGTGGATGCAATGTTTAAATTGAATTGAATTTTTTATATATTTAAATAACTTGGCCTTTAAGACACGTTTGGATTTCGATGAGACCGGGATCGGGAATCAAAATTGATTTTTCCGAAAACCACATCGATCCAAGTTAAACGTTAGGTCGTGACATCTCAAGTGAGGATCGAGATGGAGTTTTAGAGTGCAAGGGTTATTGTCGTTAACTCTGAGAGTGATTCCAAAATGAGTGTAACGAAATAATGCCTTCGGTTTCAATCGAATTCGGATCGAACTTTATGGATTGAATGCTTTCAGAACATCGTCAGGTGGACGATGAGCATTCTAAGAGATGTGTTCTCTAAAGGCAATCGTAGCCTCAAGCCTCATCAACCGGGAATGGCTATAACAGGGGAGGTGCAGCAAGGCTTCGTGGGTAGCCCCCACTTGAGAGTGAGATTTACCCCTGTCTAGAAGTCTCTTATTATTTCGGCTGTGTGGGCAGTTGTTGGCCACAACTGCGAGGTTCACTTGTTCGAAGCTGTCCAGTAAGGGATGGTTCCAGCCTTGTGTCGCAGGAGATCGGGAGTGGTCCTCGGTACGGTGATCTAGGCCCCGTACTGTGACGGGCGGTACCCCAGTAGCCCTGCCATTGTATGGAATCCAATCTCCAATAAGTGACTGTACGGTTTTGATTGTGCCCAACTATGTTGGAACTGAGATGTAAGCATTCCAGCTATTTCTGTATTTTATTTTGAAAACCCTAGACCCTATTATAATATCACTGGATTTCCTATCAAATGTTTTGGTTAGCGTAAGGTAAAAACTTACAGCATTTATTTGTGGGAAGTCTTACGTGATACCTTTTGTTTTTAAAATGATTTTTAAAGTTAAACAACTTTAACTTATTTACTCACACCAGACCCATGTCTGACCCGGAGTTTATTTTGTTTTTCATAAACTCTTGGGTACTCAAATTTTTATGAGTAGCCAAGTTATTAGGTTGGGATTAGCAAATGTTTTGGAGCTGGAGATGGAGCTGGAGTCCAGGCGTACTTAACTATCTCTATCCGCTGTAGTGACTTTTGATGTTGTATTTTGGGTTGTGTGGTTTGGCAAACTCTTATGAATGTCCAATGTAATGAAGTCGTATTATTTTGTGTACTCTGATATGTAAAGCTATGTAATGGATATGTGTGATATTATATTTTGTTCATTTCCGCTGTGAGATTCTGATGATTGTTGTTCTTTTCTTTCTATCTTTCTATTTCTATCTCTTTCTTTTTCTTATTGATGATACGTCTTTCTGGGTATTGAAAGACGGGTCGTCACAAGTTGGATCAAACTAGTTTTTGGATAACATGTCTAATCCTGATTTCTTTGAAAACAACATTCGATAATTTCCGCTGAACTCATCCTCGGCTCTTTAGGAAATAATAGATAAGAGCGGAGATCACCTCCTAACCGTTAGTGGATGAATTTCCTTATCATTTATTCTAAAAGAACAAAACGAGTTTATATATATAGTATAGCACCATCAATGGTAGCCATACTATATAATTCTCGTGTTTCTCCTAGATATTTCCAAAGTTACGTTTTGGTCCAAATTTTTGATAGTCGGTTATTTAACTGTCAAATAAACAAACATTCAAACTGAGATTTCATTTCCCATTGAGTCACTAAGCCTCCCAAGTTTACTTTTTATTTATTCAGCATCACTTTTCAAAACTTGGAAATCGCCTCTTTATACTTATCTTAACAAGATAAATATATTCACAAATCACTGTATTTTCAATACTTAGAAAATGTTACCATATACTTATTTCAACGGAATAAATATATTCACAAACCCATTTCTTTGCATAAATCTATTTTACTTAATAAATGTCTCTTTGATAGATTTCCAAATATATTTATAAACTATTTACAAATTACAAAGTTAATTTCCCAATCTCTTTTATAAATACCAAACCATTTATAATCCTTTTATAAATATTCACATCATTTACAAACTCTTTTCCAAATCCAAAGTCTCTTTTAATTTATAAAACCCATTTTGTAAACTTCCCTTATTTTAAAATAAACTCCTTACATGAACTTCCATCAATAAAGTTCCTTTGATAATATTGATAATTTAAAACACCTTTAACAACAAAGTTGTTTTTTAACATTCTTCGTTTAATTTTTTAAATCTTATTCAAAATAATAACTTTAGAATACATTTAGTAATAAATTAAATTAACTAATAATTTAACTCTAAATCAATACTAATAAAATAAATAATTAGTTAACTTCAAAAAATTACTAATACATTGTTAATTAATTTCAACATTATTAAAATAATTAATTAACATGAAAATATAATATAATTAAATGCTTTAATTTAATAATTAAAATATAGTTTAAAACATATTAAACAAATAATTAGATAACTTTAAATAAATAATTTAAATATTATTGAAAAGCTTTAGATGAATCATATTAATAAACTATTTCATTCGAAATCATTTTTAAAATAATTATTATAACTTTTAAATAATAATTAACTTTTCAAATTAGAAAGAGGCTTAGCAACTCTAACGGTACTTAATCAAGCCACCATTTATTCCATTAAACTATCCAAGTTATAATCCAGGTACTGACATAACATCATATATGTAAATTAAATCCAAAATTAAAAACCAATTGTTAATATAATACTTAATCAATATAAATCAACTGGAAGGTACAAAAGTGTCTATACTGATATAATAGCAAAACATGATTTATTTCTGCTAAAATATTGTCCAAATTTAACCTATCCAGTTAATAATAGCTGAACAGGAATTTATTCTAGTAAACAGGTATCCGATTAATTTAAATTAGCAAAACATGGTTTTATCCCGCTAATAGACGTCCAATTTCCATATTCAATTCAATTTAACTCCACATTATTTCATTTGGTCAAATAAACATCACTAATTAAATTATAATAACTTAACGACGTTATTATTAAAATAACGTGATTTAAACTTAGTCTGTTTAAATATGTCGTAAATTTATACCTGTCTAAAGCTACCAACCAGTTACACTAAAACATTGTACTCATTCATATGAGTACAATGCAAAAATCCATATGTTAATCGGATTTAAACAAACATGTTCTAGCATTTCAAAGTTTTGCACATATTAATATAATTAAATTTAAATTTAAACAAAGAATTTCTCTCCAAAATCATCTCGGCCTAAGCCTTTTTACCCGCAACCCGCCACACATAGGATTTCATCTTCCCAAATCAACATTTCGATTCTAGGAGCCCAAATTCATGCACGACCTTGTGCACATGCACAGTAGCCCTGGCCATCGAACTGACAATCTAAGATCATCAACAAATATGCCCCTCCTCCTCATCTCAATGCACCCATCCTCCACCACTCCAATCATCTCAGTTAAGATCGCAAAACATGATCGGGTCCTTACTATGCACGTCAACTTTTATTGTCGAACTTCACTAAACTCGATTGCAAGGTGCCCCCTCCTCCAAGAGCCCAATGCCAACCTTCATTTTCCCTACCAACGCTCCTTGCATCGATCATCCTTAGCCCTAATCCACGATGAACGTTGGCCATCGTCGCGAAACTCTGCTGAAACATCACTAACGGTCCTCCGTCTCCCTACTACTCCAGCTATGTGAATGGTGTCGATTAATTCGACTTGGATTGAAGAAATTTAGTTTTTAAAGTTTTTGACAATATTTCCATCTTTCTGATAATAGGATATCTCGCTCGATTCCCCATGAAATTGCACATGATCAATATCTAAAAATGTTATGGGTTGATACAAACAACTTTCATTTTGATAGCAAGGGATAATTATGGATAAATTGGGAGATGATGAATTTTGCAACGGGAAAATGTTTATTTTTTTCATTCACTAGAACAAAGAAAAGGAAGAAAATAATGAAGAAGGAAGTGAGTAGTGCCGCTCTCTTCATATATATATATATATATATATATATATATATATATATATATGCACAAGTTAGGTATAGGCAAGGCAACACAATGATGTATGTTTCTTACAAGGCAAGAGACATAAAGGACATGGGGACAGCGACAGAGTGAGCAGAAACAAAGGCAGTTGGTAGGGAATAAGAAAAGCAAGAAGTTGGTTGTGTGTACATTATATTTATGTGTTAATTTTGAACAAATTGTGGTACCCTGCCACATCATATCGCGTCTGATTATGAGCTGCGATCAACGGAAAAAAATGATCGCATATAGAATTGGGATGCGATCACAAAACAATAATAAAAAAGCAAGTTAACATATCCAATTAATTTTAAAGATGCCAATGTTTACCATAAAATACGTCAGACGGAAGTTGAATTATTTTCCAAATTAAAAATTATGGAAATATTCTATAAAGTAAATTAAAAATACATCATAAAAAATCAGATCTACATTTGAAACATACAATTTATTATAATTTAATTTCAAATTCGAATATTTAAATAAATAAAATACTCAAATTCAAAGACTCTAAAATTATGGGTTGTTACATTTCTTTTCAGGATAGCTGGAAATACAAAAACGGGAAAAGCAATATGATGGAGTCATGGATTATATCCAATTTTGGAATCAATCATCGCACTAGGATTCAAACGGTGTTAGAAATTTAGCCAAGTCCTCGAAAAGAGATGGTTGAAGATGGAGAGTAAGACTTGACTCTAGAATAGTGTACATTCGTCTGAGGCAAAACTTAGCTTCACCACCCGCCAAGTACAGTCTAAAATTCAACCATCTCCCTTCGAAATTTCCACCATCTTGAAATCATCGCAATGTATTTCTATATCGAACTAAAGCACTATGTAATCTCCAAGGTGTAAACAACATTGCCAATGTAGAAATTGGAATTCTAATTAAAGCCTAAACAAACGGTTAACGGACAATCAACCAAGTAAGGGCAACATTTCAAGATGATATCCCAACAATCGACTGAAATTCATAGGATAGTAATCCAAAACCTGTCTTATTCGAGAGCTCACTTTTTTCCAATGAAAGCATACTCTAGAGGGCAAATGTTAACTGGTTTTTAACAAAGAAGAATAAATATGAGTTAGAACGTCGACGAAGACGAAACGACTTGAAACCTTACAAACACATTAAGACTAGGAATAGAAATAACTCAGAGAAATTTCAACATGATTGGAGTTTAGGGAAGAAGTCGGTGCTAACTTCATCATGATGGTGCAGACATCCCCTACTTTCGTATTTTTCACTCAAACTTTGTAGAGGTTCTTCTTAACATATATCATATGTGCCCAAGAAATATCAAAGGATTCTGATCGGCTGAATGCCAAGATTGAAGAGTTAGCAAGCAGAATGGCAGAATAAACAAAGTGATTTAGGAACCATCACCAATATTCACCAAATATCCAAGAAAAATACATGGAACATCTCAGAATCAATGAGCAAGTTGAGTGCAAAAGAGTTCGACCTCCCTGAAGTTAATCACATAGATCGGTACCGACATAGGAAGTCAGTATCGACATATATGGTTAAACTAGATGGGGTTGCGACTTCTCACACTCTTCTGGGCCGACATCCATGCTCTGCCCCAACTTTCCGTTTGGCCCAGTATAACTTCTACCGCTATAAATACAAGAGAAACTAAGAACGGAGGTGTATTATGTTATCGTTACGCAGGAACTCTATCTCTTTTTCAACTCTTTCCCCTTTACAATGGTCATCAGGGCAGCTCATCTAGAAAATTCTAGGACTTAGAACTTGGTCTAACCCATGTACTTATGATTCTTTCTTTTTCAAACCCCTTGTAATCTCATACAAACAAGATCAAATCAATAAGCAAAGTAATAAAATGGACGTAGGCTTAGTTAACAGCTGAACCACTATAAAAATCTATGTGTCACTCTCTTATTTCTTTTACTTTATTGCTATTTTGTATTATCTTTGACCTGTTTTATCAGGGCTAGTGCTTTCACATACTCATAAAGGGCGTGATCCTTTTTTGTGTTAACACACAAGTTTTGGAAAATAATTTTCAAAACATCAGGACTTAAGTTCTTAAATTCTCAATTTAAATCCTTTTTATTTATAAACTGCAATTTATAAACCTTACTTATATAAAGTTACTTCCTTATCTAAAACCATTTCACAAATATTTATTTTAAAACTATTTTATCTTTCCTTTAGACTAAAATACTCATTTTTTTACTAAATTTAGCTTCTAACCCAACATTATCACCGAACGCCTTATAGTCAAACTGTGAAACTAAATTTACAAGGTGTTCGTTTCAATGTACTTATAAGTTACCATCTACCGGACCCATGCAGTGAAAAGGTAAAACTGCTCATAAACTGGTCGAGCACTACCAATCAGACAATAGACGATAATAATTGAATATTATCATTTTCTAACAAACAAACACATCATAAATAACTATATCAATTTTTTTTAAATTACTCATATATAATATATTCCTAAGGTAAAATTATTTTGTTTACCTATTTCAAAAACAATATTGTGTCGGTTTGCCATATTCAAGTGTCCAATCAACTCAATACGAAAACATATTTTAACAATAACAAATACACACTCTTATATATAATACACTTAACTCGTAATAAGGCATTTCATTACCTTATCTATTAATGAGTTATACCCCATCAAAGCCAATGTTCTCGCTTAACCTTCCGCAATGATACCAAAAATAATGAATGACCTTTTCAACCCCCAAATGCTGACACTAATCGATTCATAATATTCATATGCCGAGCACCTAAGTGCTAGAAAGAAAAACTTTAGGTAAAAGAAAATGGAAAAAGAAACATAACAAGAAAGAAGAACACGGTACCAGAATCTCACTTTCGAAGTAATAATATGTAATATCTAAAAATATTTTTACTAAAAAGAAAGCTTTAATATACATACAACAATCCGAGTAAACTAACATATCATCAGCTTGGATAGTCATAACAGCATGTCCTTTTAAATGCTGATAGATAAAAACTAGTGATGCTGGGGAAAATAAATATATAAATAGGAAATCATCTAGCTTCACTCCAAGAGCTCCAATGAAACATGGCTAAATCTAAAAATATACTCAGGCCCAACCAAAGCATTATAAAGAAATAACATCCGGATTAGTCTGGTGAACCAGCATGAGAAACTCAAATCACATGGATTTTTATATTTCTAAAACACTTCAAAAATAAAGGTATCTTGTAAGACCATGCTGCAAATAAACACGGACGGGTTTTTATCTTATGATAACCAAACTATTTCTATTACAAATTATAGTGATATCATAATAACGTCTAAGGTGTGAAATATAAACAATCTAGTAGCCGTGATGCATAAGAGGATATATCACAACAATATTAGGTATACAATCAAAAGCGCCAAGGCACATTTGCTAATTGTATAGGATTCCACGAAGGTATCCTCGGTACCTCTAGAACGGTGCTTTCGCACAAGGATTGGAGATATCCTACCGAAGCATCGTACATCCCCAATTGATGTACCATAGGAAATACGTAGCAGGCCATAACATGAGGCCAAGTTCACCACTCACGCATGCATAACTATAGGAATATCTTAGGTAGAGTCACCTACAACCTAATGGTTTAGCTAAACCCCCTAGACATGCATCTTATCTCAGGATTTAGTCATCACTGCTAGTGAGGCTATGTCAGACATTCCAACACATGTGTCACAACTCGAACTGATCTTGTCACATGAGTCCTCAAATGGAACAGATCTTGAAACCACACATGGATCCCTGAATCTCAATAGATCTAAGAGTCACATAGAGTAGATTACGAACAACTACATGTGTTCGAGCATCTCAAATAGATCTTGAAATCTTCACATATATTCCAACACCTCGAACCAATCACAAATCTCTTCCAAAAAATAGAACACATATATGGTTTTGAAGTGGTAATGGTTTCAAGTCATCTCATATAAGTACATTCTCCCACTTACCGGGCACTCGAAATCCAATCAACAAATTTCTAGTAAACTCAACCCTAATTCTTTTGGAAAAGAATAGACAATACCTATGAGAAGAGTTCACCTCTGTAACGACCTGAGAATTTTAATGGTTTTAAATAACGTGATTAACTAAATTTTTCATGAAAATAAATAGTAAAATTTTGAAATAAAAATTTGATATTTGGAATAGTCTATTTTAGCATATCAATTGGCAGATTTTCATCAGAAAATATGAAAGTTAGTTCTGTTGTATAATTTTTAATTTCAAATGAAAATCAGTTAAATTAGATGGAAATTAAATATTTTTGAAATCTGAATATTTTTACATAAATAAAATGTAAATCATTTTCTGAGTGAGATGTCATAATTCGTTTCGACAAGTTTGGACTGCTCTACCTCTGTTTATCTTATTTTCGACGTTTTAGCAGTATTTTCGGCAACGAATATTGAGTTTTGATAGGAAGGTCATGTCATTCATATCTACGTACCATTTTGTTCATCTCGTCATGCAGATCTCCTCAGTATATTCAATTGTGCATTTTGACGTCCGGTCCACTACGAAATCTACGTAACGATTAGCCATACAGGTACCCATTTTGAGTCTCTAGATTATTCGATGTCCATTCATGTGGCAAACGGCTGAAAACAAATGGTCACTTGTCTAATATTTCTAGAAATTTAAGTTGTGACTTTTGTCTTTCCTATCTATTCAACATTTTCTGGTTAGTTTATTAGCTTTCAGCCTCTTCTTTTCCTATCTGGTTTCATTTGATAAACAGTATAATATATAAAGCACAAACATTTGTGAACCTGTTCGTTTTCATTCTCCATTTGCTTGTTCTAATTCTTACTTCTGAAAAAAAATAAAGAACGTATATAATAAAGCATGTGAAACTACTCATCTTCTCAGTCTCGTCCTTATCTCTTCTTCTTGTGGTCGAACACCACCACAAGCCGCTCGCCCAAAGAGAACCTTCGCCCCATGCTCCACTGAGACCAGCCCTTCCTCTACCCTTCCACGTGAGCAACCCTCCACGTAAAAAAACTGCCACACCTTTTCACCTCACCTTCGATCATCCTTATTCCCATGCACTCAGACTTCCACCTCCCTCTAACACACCGTGCCACCTTTCTTCTCTTCCTACTTGTCACAACGGCCCGCCTATCCACTACCCTCCCTTTGGCCTTCACCTCCCTATGCCAAACTATGGCCTATACATCACGTTCATCTCTAGTTTTTCCTACCATCACCCATGAAGTAATGCCACACCATCACCAAAGGCCACCTTCTTCCATTTCCCTCTACAGTAACCCATCCGACAGATCACCACACAACATCTTTCATGTGACGACCCGCCCTTCAGCTACCAGAAAGACGTATCATCATTAAGACAGAAAGGGATGAGAAAATAGAAAAGAACAACAACATCAGAATCTCACAGTGGAAAGGAACAAAATATAATATATCACATAACTATTGCATAATTTCACATATATCAGAGCTATACAGATCATACAACACATACTAGACAGTTATAAACTCCTGTCTAGTTAACACAAGTCAATATACAATACAAATAAACAGCTCAGAGATATCAACACAGCGGAACACCATATATATATATATATATATATATATATATATATATATATCTACAACGTAGAAGCCTCCTGCTCTATTGCTCCTCCAGAATTCGTCAAATCTAACCTGAATCCCTTGGCTACCCGTAAAAATTTAGGTACCCGAGAGTTTATGAAAAACAAAAATAAACTCCGGGTCAGACATGGGTCTGGTATGAGTAAACGGTTTAAGGTTGTTTAACTTTGAAAAACATTTGAAAATAAAGGTATCACGTAAGACTCCCCACAAATAAATACGGGTAAGTTTTTACCTTACGCTAACCAAAACATTTCATAGGAAATTCAGTGATATTATAATAGTGTCTAGGGTTTTCAAGTAAATAGAAAATAGCCGAAATTGTTACATCTATTAAATTCCAGCTACTAGCCACGAAAGTGGGTAATACAAATCAAAACCGTAGGGTCTCGTAGGGAAAATGGATTTCCAATAATGGCAGGGCTACTGGGGTACCGCCCGTCACAGTACGGGGCCTATATCACCGTACCGAGGATCACTCCCGACCCCCTGCTACACAAGGCCGGAACCATTCCTTACTGAACAGTCCCGAACAAGATAAACCCCGCGGTTCTAGCTTGCAAACCGCCCACACAGCCGAAATAAAAAGGGACATCTAGACAGGAGAAATATCTTGTCCTGCTTGGGCATGACCCACCTAACCTTGCTGCATCTTCCCTGTTTTAGCCATTCCCGGTTGATGAGGCTTGAGGCTACGATTACCTTTATAGAACATTATTCTTAGAATGCTCATCGTCCACCTGACGATGTGCTGAAAGCATTCAATCCATACAAGTTCGTTCCGGGTTCGAACGAAACCGAAGGCATTATCTCGTCACATTTGTTTTGGAATCACCCTCAGAGTCAACGACGATAACCCTTGCATTCCGAAACACCATCACGATCTTCATTTCAGGATTCACGACCTAACGTTTAAATTGGATCGATGTGGTTTTCGGAGAATCAGATTTGATTCTTCCGATCCCGGTCTCATCGAATCCAACCGCCATTTTAAGGGCCAAGTTGTCTAATTAACTTAAAAATTTAAATTCAATAATTGGATTAACATAGCATTTATCACAGATAAACATATACAAGCATCATAGATATAACATAACATATCACAGAGTATCATAGAATATCATCACATAAATATCACAATCAGATATTCAACACAACAGTTCATAAGCAATTACCTTTAAATCTTATGTGTAATTAATTCAATTTAGAATTAATTACCTGAGAGTTAATTACTTAACTCTGTTTAATTAATCATTAGTTAACATTTAATTACCTATTTTATTTCAAATTATCTAATTAATGATTCCTTAATCCACTATTAAATCTTAGTTATATACTTATTTATTTCATACTATTAATTAATTTCTTCCTTGATCAAGTTATTTAGCTTTAATTAACCATTTCCTAACCATTAATTTAATAGCCTTAGTTATTACATAAATAGACTTAATTTTAATTAACTATTGATCATTCATTAATTAGCTTAAATGGTTAATTTCAATTTACTTATTACTCTTAATTACATCCTAGAATAATTAATTAATATTAATTATTCAACTTGGTTATCATTTTAAAAAGGGATCTTCTTTAACTTATGAAATCAATCTATTACTAATTTATAACTTATTGGTTAATACGTTTTACACTCATCTTATATTAACTATTCAACTAGAATGATAATTTAGCGCTTAAAGTATTTTAAAGTGTCAACAAAAATAATTAACCTGTAACTAAGTTTTTAACCTAACTGCTAAACGCTAAAAAGTTTATAGGGTTCCGAAATTTGACGAAAAATTGTTTATTAACATTCTCTTTAAAATACACTTCAGGTTTGAAGATAACCCGAGGCTCCCCTTACTAAACTCGTGAGGTACTTCGAGTCAACCTCTCATATTACCCGAGGCCTCCCCTTACTCCTTCTTCTTCAACCCTTCTGTTTTCATTCCTACAGGTAGTTAAATTTAAAACTAAGCTAAAACTCGAACTGCATATACACGATCACGCAAGTGCATCAGGGTTCAAACTCGAGCGAACTACCGAAGAAAACCCAACAGGACACGAAGCACCCCACGACAACCGAAAACAAAAACCCACCACCATCGCCACCGTGCACGTGCACGGTGATTCGGCGCACCTCCGGCGGCCCTCACCAGCGCCCACAAACCAAAATCTTACTCCTCCCCTAAGATCGAAACCCGGAAATTCGAGATGAGTACAAAATCAAAATATCACCCGACATCTTGAAACCAAGCTCGTACATTCAACCTAATATCGCCAAAATCCACCAACCCCAACCACCGAAAGCAGAACCCTTTCGCCTGCGCCACGTCCTGTCCTTCGACAACCTCCTTCTCGACGCGCGTGGAGCTCGATCCAATTATGACGACGGAAAGGATGATTTACAGAGAACAGTAAACTCACGAACTAAAACTCTATCTTAGCTTCATTCGTCCAATCCTTGCATTGTAAAAATTAACTAGAATTTTTTCTATATAAATACATCATTGAGCTTGTTCCATACCAAATTTCAGTAATTAAAATTAATCAAATCATTAGATATTGACAAATGTGTAACTTTTGTACATATTCAATCTGTTCCTCAAATATTAATCTAAAAATCATCATGTATATTTCAAAAATCCTAACTTTGTATGCTAACCCAATATATGGAATCAAATTTACAATTTTAAAACATTCAAATTTTAGCTATTGATTTTTTTTTAGAACCTGTATATCCTGTTGTTATGTTTCTCTGACAATCTGCAGTTCATCTTCAAGTGATGTTTTAAATTTAAACCACCTATCCAATTCTAAACTTTGCATTCATGTAAAGATGTATAGGTATATTCACTCAAAAAAAATTGTAAAAGACACAGGAGCAACTCAGGATCAAAAATTACAGTAGATAGCAAACACTAGGTTTAAATGAACAATTGTCAACTAAAGCTTATAAAATAAATAGTTTACTCACTAGAATGATCTATGAATCTAGTTGCTTGAAACTGAAATGTAAAAAGAAAACTGCAAACTTGGATCTGTTCTTTGTTTGAACTTCAATGGGTCTTCAAAAGCAAGATGGTACTAAATATTTCCTCTCTTTTTTTTGTTTTCAGGTTTTACTAATATCCTTTTTCTGAACGAACCAAAGAAAGATGTATGTATATATAAAAGAAATAGCAGGTGAATGAAGAGAGGTGCTGTCTGGTGTAGCTATTATTTACTCTGATATAGACAGATTTTCATTACTGCAAAGAAAGATTTGTAGCATTTGTTTTGAACAAAAAGGGTGGCTGAGTTGATGATAATTAATGCTTTGATTCCTCATTTGTTTGCATAATTATTTACAAGTTTATACTGTACAAGTGTACAACTTGCAGGTACATGTTGGCTTATGAATGAAGATACTTTAATTATGAAAATATTTTATTTTGTCATTATATTACATGTTTTTATTAACTTAAAGTTTGAACTATAATACACATATTTGATACTTGCAGGTTTTGGTCTATACAAAACAAAATGTTTTTATTTATACTAGCATATGATTAATGTTTGCTGGCAACTTTGTTTTCTTTGCAAAGATACTTGTAGGTCTTGTTACTTAAAATGTTATACTTGTTTTTATTTCATTTTATACTTTGAGTTTGGATTACATGTGAAGATATTGTATATAAAAGAACAGTTTTATTATTTGCTTGCTTACTTATTTATATTTGTATTTTATATTTTGATTATCAATATTTACATTATATTCTTAAGTTTTGCTTATATTTAATACTTATTTTTATATTTATTTCCAATTATAATTTATTCAAATTATATACATAAGTTTGACTCATATTTTACATTTATATCTTATATTACTAGAATTTGATTTTAAATTTTAAACATTATCAAGCATATGGATTTATTTAACCAATGTTAGCAATGTATAGCATTCTAATTTAATTATAATATTATCGAAAGATTTATTTTGAATTTCCAAAGTCCAACTTCCCTTTTACAATTTAAATAAATTGTCAGCATTCTCAAATCATACGCATTTTAATATGATCAATTTACATTTTATGAGATTAAACATCAACAATATAAAATCTTTGATTTTAGTGTATAGGACAGAATTTGCTTTAAATAGTTTTGAAGCATTTTGTTTTGAACTTTCAAATCAAAACTTTCTTTTATAAAACATATAACTGTTAAATATCAAAGATCTCATCAGTTTAAAAATTGAAAAGCTTGTATTTAATTTAAATTAGATTAAATTTTTATTAAAATATGCTGTCAAAAATTCCGGGTTGTTACATTTCAAGTCAGCACCACACCTATCACAACCCACATCTTCAACAGGCCAAGCCACAATGGCAGCTTCTCCAAACCACTTCACCCGGTTCCAACCATCAACGCCTAACCTTCCATCCTTTTTCGGTTCTCCGCCTCCTCCGAAAACTCAGCCTTCCCCACGGCCTAGCCCACTGATAGATCCGCTCCTCTCCTATTGCCTATTTGCCGCTCGACCACCCAAGAAGAGACCACCGCCTTATGCTCCTCGCGAGCAGCCACTAGCAACAGCCGAGCATTTTTTTCTCCCTCCTCTCTGGTCGTGTGCAGCACCTTTTGGCTATCCTCCTCTATAAAAAATAATAATATAAACAATATATAGGTTTGTATAAAGTTTCTATATATTTGTTCATTTTCTTTGCTGAGACTTGCTTTGTCTTCTTCTACCGTGCCTAGTTATTTCCCTTCTTTTCTACTATTATATTTATATATATATATATATATAAGTTTATATATCAGTTTATATATTAGTTTATGTAAGTATATGTGAGTTTATACACTTGTTGCTTATATATTTTGATAGGAAATAGATGTGTTTTAGGAAATATTGTTTTTAAATATATATTATGATGATATTTTGATTTAATATGTGTTTAAATTGAATATTAATTTTAAAAGAAGAATATAATATAAAGATTTTTATATGAGTAAATTTTAGATTTTCACACACACACACACACAGATATATATATATATATATATATATATATATATATATATATATATTGTTTTCATCGATTGTCGAGTTCCAACCTTGCTTTGTTTTGTTTTGTGTTTGTTGTCCAAAGAATCTCAGCAGCATTTGTCGCGTTCTTCGCTTTTTCGTGTGCTTGCATCCTATTCTTGTTTTCTCTAGCCTCGAAAGGTGACCAATCACTCATGATTAACATTCTTATATTTAGTAAATTTAATTCACATGAAATGACGATGGAAATGTGCTGTTAAAATTTAATTTGTTAGTAATTAAATTATTGAATTTGATATGTTATTATTTAAATTGTTCGCTTATGACTGACATATGACACCATAACCTATAAATGTATATTTATTAAATTGTTGCTTATGATATCTGCTTATCACTGATATGTTAAGCTATTTTATATCATTGTTCTCACTCTGCAAGTTCCCAGTTAGCTTAGAAATTCCCTATGGGTTGAAACGATACATACCCGAACGATATTATAAACTACGGAAAAATCATTATGGGTTGAAATGATAAACCCAAACGATTTTATTGACTTTGAAATTTTGGAATTGCGGATTGAAATGATATAAGCCCGTAAAATTAATAACTGCGGATTGAAATGATAAATATCCATATACTTGACCATAGGATAAAAACCTATATACAGACACCGTTAGTCTATTTTTAAATGATTTCCAAATTTTTGAGAAAGGAAAAAATATGTATTTGATTTAAAATATACATGTAAAGGATATTTTAATTTTAATATACGGGTAAATTTTAGATTTTTAACTTATATGTTTTGGATATTTTAAAATTATAAGTTAAGTTTTAAAAATGTAAATTAAATTTTTTTACTTATAACTTTATTATTTTTAATACATATAAAATAAGATTTAAAATAGATTTAATAATATTAAATTTAATAATAATTAATATAATAAAATTTATTTAGAATTTAATTTAACAAATAATATATATAATATGTTAAGATATTTATTTAAAATTTATATTAATATTTTAAAATAGATTTTGTAACAACTTTAATTAATAGAGGTTGGAAAGATAAATTAAAGTTTACTTGACATTTTAATTGGTTAATAAGTGAATTTAAATAATAACTGATTTGTAATTTAATTTAAATAAGAGTTGATTTGAAACTTATCGATTTTAAGATTTTTTTAAAGATATGATTTTTATAACTTAATGACATGATTTATAAAGGTTATTTAATGAATATTTCAAATTAAAATAAAATTGCAATTAAATATAAAATTTTGATTTAAATTTGTAATTTGATATTTTATTTAAATATTTTTAAAAGGGTGATTAAGTGGATAATTTCAAATTAAGTATAATTGAAGTTAGATACTTAATTTTGATTTAAATTTGTAATTTGAGATTTTATTTAAATGTTATAAAAAATAATTAAGTGAATATTTCAAATGTAAATAAAATTAAAGTTGAATTTTTAATATAATTGAAATTTATGAAATTGAGTTATTGTAAATTATTTGAATATTTAAACTTTGAAACCTATCGAATTGGAAGTGGTTTAAATTTTTAGTTCAAACCTGGATTTGAAATCAATATAAATTAAATGGTTTTTAATGAGAATTTGAATTGAACCTTTAACCTTTTAATTGAAATTGTGGAAATGAGATTGATTTAGATTGAATATTTGGAACTAAGGTTGATTTGAATTGATTTGTGAAATTGGAAGAAACAATTTTAATTTGAAACTATTTTCGATGTATAAAAATATTTTAATATTTTTTTTAATTTATAAACAATTTTAAATATATATATATACATACATACATACATATATACATATACATATACATATACATATATTAAAACAATTTTTAATGTATAATTATTCTAGTATATAAACTACCTTCAATATTCAAAATATTTAAGTTGGAACCGATATGATTTATATTTAATGGATTTAAAAGCGAATACTTTGATATAATGGTTTAACCCATTTGTGGTTGTGATTTTGGAAATGAATATGATTTCAAAAGTGATATGATTTTGAAAGGAATATGATATTTTAATATGAAGTATGAACTGTTTGAAATATAAAATGATCACGATCTGAAATCAGGTTAAAGAGACAGAGATCGGATATTGTCATACTCTCTACCAATACTGAAAACCACTTTAACAACTATGCACGTGATGGAGATTCCAGAGTGAAGTAGGATGGTTTGAAAACGATTCTGTATGAGGTATTAACGCAGCCCTAACTCCCGCGAGTCAGCTTGATGTGGCTAAAACATGAGTTATACCTGGGCCAAGTGAGGTCGCACCTTCGATCGAGCATTTTTCTTCAATACCATTCTATTACTTTGTGATTTGATTGGATGAACCTTTGGTTTTGGGAGTTTGTCTCGAGATGGACGGTATTAGCTGCTATGCGTTACCACTGGCCCGGTTTTGCAAAACGGTAGAATCATATCCTAGGCATTGCCTTACGTGTCTTGTCACATGCCTTATCGCATCCTTTGCGAGTTTGGTTTGTACCATACCTATGGAGTGCTCCTTGAGTAAACCACTGGTTTGGTGGAGCTAATAGTATCTGTATAGACTACGAGAATATAAAAAAACGTGTTAAGGGGAATATAGGTAACGCCTTAATGCTATTTTAATATTTTACTTTACTGTAGACATTATCTATGTAGCGTATTGTACTATATATGTAGATAGTTTCATGGATCCTTAAAGGATGAGAATCCCAAACATCCTTTAAGTTATAATGCAATTCACTCAACATTTCAATTAAGTTGATTTACTAGCATAAGAATGTTAATCCTGATTCAAATGTTTTGTGTTTTTGCTTTATGCTCGGGTCAGACTGAGTGTCACAACATTTGAGACTCACCTTTGGAGCTTGAAAATCTATATTCATCTATTCATCTTTCAGTTATTTCAGTTATTTCCAGTTGTTTATGTTCAAACTTGTCAATTGCTTTCATATTAGTGACTTCTATGTATTCGGGATTTCTGTTGTAATTTGTTTTAAACTCTGATGTTCTATAGTAGCTTCATGAACTACTATTTATCTATTGTGCCGCTTAGTGTTGTATTACTCTGTGTCCGTGATTCTGCGATTGATTTATTTTCTGTATATATGCTAAGTTTTGTCAAATATAAATTAACAATCTGTTGTTTTGAGCAATTCAAGTCTGACATGAGTGGATGATTGTCGATTTGAATGGTTCGAAATAGCGGTTCGTTACAAGTGGTATCAAATAAGTTTAGGCAAACTTAGCATATGGAGTAGAGATAGGGTACTAATACCCTAGAATGTGTAGAATCAATTATAGAATCATCTTCGTTCGAGCTTGAAATTCTTTGTTAGGATCCTCTTGGATTAGGATTTCTTTGAGTTTTGAAACTTTCCCTTTGTTCTAGAATCCGTTCTTGTCTTTTTCTGTTCATGTCCATTTGATACTGAGGCATCCCATAGCCCTACTTCTGTTGATCTATGTAATAAATTTGAGTTCATCTTGCTACCTCAATTGGCAACTTCATCTTTATTTATGATTGATCCCATCGGCGGTCCCACCAACCTTGGTCTGATTGGTAAAGGAGTGAAACTCCTTTAAAACATGCGTCAATTTATCGGAGATTTCTATGTCCTTAGTTCTGATGCTATTATTTCTTGCAAAGACCGTGCTATTTCTCTAGTAGACGACCAGGGCAATTCTATTGTTATCAAATGTAGATTACCCTAGGATTTTGCAGGCAGTTTTATCTTTTCACTTGATTCTCAGCCTAGTGATCTTGACTCCGCTCCCATAGTCAAGGATTATTCTGATGTTTTGGTGAAGTCACTTCTCTTCCTCCAAAGCAGGAAATTGAATTCCACGTCAATCTTGTTCCTAGAGCTCGACGTGTTGTCCTTCCTCCTGGACGAATGGTTTTTATGAATGGTTAGTCATGCTTTTGGATTAACCCATGCTTCTGCCTTTTTTGTCCACCTTGTGAATCGCGTATTCCGCAATGTTCTCAACAAGTTTGTCCTGGTTTTCGTTGATGATAATCTCATCTTTTCTAAGTCTCGGTTGACCCAATAAAGGTAGCCGCGATAATAAAATTCTATCCATCTTTCCTTTTTTGTAATATATTTATCTTATCTTCTTTTCGAGCCTATCTTCTTGGTTAGAATTCCCTTTAATTAGGGTTCCTCTAGATTTGAATCACTATCCTTATTCTAAAATCCATTCTTGGATCATACTATGAGAGAACCAAATTGTAATTGATATAAAAATGTTTTATATTGTGTTGTTAAGTTTGAATTTTAGGTCTCGATCAACTTGTCTGGTCAATGCTATCGATAGGAATTCCAAAACACTTGAACAGAGCTAGCTGAGACGATATTGTTTTTATGTACGATTATATTTTACATATAATATATTTTTCTAAAATTAGATAGTTAATGAAAATGTTGTTAGAAATGAAAATACTAGATTATCATTTAATGTTTTGTCATCATTTCCAAAACCATCAACTATTTTGTATGTTATAAGGAGTTAAAACTTTATAAACATGGTTTATGAAATGAATTAAAATTAAAGATTTGGGAATCAAAATTTTCAGTGCTTTTCAAAATTGGGTTATGGATGTTTTGGAAAATTTATTTGAAGGAATTTGGTAGTTATTTCCGAAGAATTTTAAAAAGAAGTAAGTTGGTACTCTCCTCTTTTGTCCTTTGAAAATAATTTCGATGATGACTGCACATCATCGACATTCATTTTCGAGCCTCAAAGTGGAGAAACCACTTGTAGCTTTGTTACACTTTTGTTTTGGAAAATAGATTTGATTTGAATTTCTTAAGTATGATTTGATGTATAAAATATACACATGCATATATTTATTTCAAAATGGTTTGAAGCGAAAACCGAAAATTAAATTCATAAGTTTTATGTTAAGTGATGGTTTTCAACTATTGAAATAAAGAATTTTTTTTGAATAATTAGGGTGTCTAGATGGGAAATGAAATTGAAGCAACTTGAAACAGTTGAAGTGGGATAAATTTAATTTGTATAATACTCAATTGTATTCTGAAACATATATAACTTACCTGAAAATTCAAAAAGTTAGATGTTAATGTGAATATGTAATTGATGGTTATACAAGAGAAAACTTAAGTAATAATAATGTTTAAACTAATTTTGCTTAATATAAATGTTGTAAATAAAAGGTAAATTTGTATAATTCTTAATTACACTCGGAAACATTAATAAAACTTACCTAGAAAAAAGTTGAATGTAATTGAATAATATACAATATAAATGTAAGTAATAAGATGTCCAAAATTGCAATATTGTTAAGAGAATTTATAAGTAAAATTGAGTGATTATAATAAAAGCCTATACACTTAATCTAGGTTGTAAGATATGCTAAGTGAAATAAATTGATAATAAAAAGAAAATGATATTTAAGTAAATGAATATGAACTTTAAGAAAATGAAGAGGTAATAAAAGAATTCATATCTTTGTAAACAAATGGTAAATAACAAAAAATGGTTGAAACTGAATTATGAGATGGAATTAACTTAGTAAAGTCAAATGGATTAAATAAATGAGTTAAATAAAATAATTTTTATTTGAAAGAAATTTTTTGTAACAAATGTTAATAAATTAAAAGCAAATCAATTGAATGAAATACATTGAATTGAAATCAAACAAAAAGTGAGTACTAGTTGAATATAAATCAACTTAAAATTAAAGAAATTTATGTTGTTTTGAGTTTTATTGTTGTATCTGCTACTATGTATTTCAAATCTATCTTTCCTGTAACAACCCTAGATTTTTGTATATTATTTAAATTGGACTTTCTTTTATTTTAAACTATTTTAATTTTTTTTATTTCAAACATTTCATTTTTAAATATAAATGATGATTATTAAATGATTTATAGTTCAAACCAGTATAATTTGACTGTAAAATGGATTTCTGGTCAAGCTGTTCAAACTATGACTTTTAAACTTCAAATTTAAATTATTTAAAATTTTAAATTTTATCTTTTATTATGAAAATAGATGTAATAACTTGGAAACTGCTTTTCGATTTGTTGAAAACGGAGTTAAACTGTAAAAGTTATGTACATTTCAATTTTGAGTGTAATTTGATCTATTTAACAATTTTGTCTATTATAAATTATAAAAAAAAAATTCTTTGTCATATTTATTTTAATATTTTATTGTATGTATATTTTTTTATTATAATAATTTTAAAATGAAGTAAACAATTTTTCAAAGTCAATGGTGATTTATTTGTAATTTCTAGACACTGTTTTGGATTTTTAAGCAATTTCTTTAAATCTTTTTCTATTTTCTTTAAATTTATTTTTTTTTTATATGTGTTAATATGTTATTTTATGTATATTTTGTCTTTTAAATGTTTTTAAAGTGATGTTTGAATTTTTCCAAAGCTTATTGAATCTATTTCCAAATTTTAAAGCCTAGTTTCCATTTTTCTGCTATTTTCTTTATTTAAATTATATTTAAATTTAAATTTTATATATTTATTTGTGAATTCATTTTATTCTATGTTATTATCTTTGTTATAAATATTTTTACAAGTCCATATAAGTTTTCCAAAGCTCATTATGTTTATTTTCCATTTTTCTAGACTGTTTGCAAATTTGTGCTATTTTCTTATTTTAACCTTATATAATTAATAAATATTAATATATATTTTATATTTGGTTATATTTTCGAAATTTTGACTGGAATTTTTATTACTTTCAGTAATGAAAACTTATATGAATAAATTAAGGAAATTTGAAAGGTTTTAAAAGCTTTTGAAACGTAAAGTCGTTTCACCTACTAAGTCGTTTCTTTTACCGTTTCTTCATTTACTCTTTGGCAGTTTTTTTTATTTATTAGCCACATCTTTCAGCTACATACTCTATTTCCTATTCACTTACATTCATTTTCATTTCCGAAACAAAAAAAATTCGGCCATGGCTATTGAGAAGAGTTTGGGTAATGATTTTTCAACTTTTCTTATACTTCTTCCTTGTTTACATTGATTTTTGCACTTGTTCTCATCTAGATTTGATTGCCTCCTCCTCCTCCAGCTCTGACCTGACCTCCACCATCCATTTCCTATGACCATCACCCATCCTACTACCTCTCCATTTCAGGCCGAGCCAATCCAAGGTGAAGATCATCACCAAAATCCACAAATACATCACCTATTCACACAAACCGAGCCTAGTTTGCTAGCACCACCTTCACCTTCCTTTAGCCGCCACTTCCACCACCACCACCAGTCCAGATCTGACCACCACCCTCTGCCACATCACTCATCACCATCTGGACACATGGCCATGCCCCTATAGCTTGAGGATCGAACCCTATGGTGCAACAAAAGCCACTATTTGCCTTAGAACCCTTTTTATTCCATTGCTTTCTCTACTTGTAACTCCCACTCACCATTCAAACCCATGTGTAGGCCGACCCTATAGGGACCCAAACTAGACCTAAATCCATGCCTTGGCTGTGCTATTTCAGTTCATAACTGAAGTAAGTGAAGTTGAGAACAAGTGTAATTCATTCGATGTTGTTTTGGGCTTTGAATTCTAATGTTGTTTGATGTTTAAATCGTGTTGAAACCTACATATATTTGCATTATTTTGTGTAAATGTTTGAATAAGGCTATTAGCTTTGGCTCTCCACTCTCTTGTCGTATTCGTGTTGTCGTGCCTTCGTAGTGTCGGTATATGTGCTTTGGCAGCAATCTCCAGCTCTGAACATGTGAGTTATTCTCACCAGACAATATGTACATATATAACTAGTAAATTGACCGCTTTTGAATCTGTAAAATGCATTATCATGTTACACCTGCTATATTATGATTTTATGATGTTCACCCATGCTTAAACACCTGTTATAACATCTGTTACTCTTATATTATGTTGTTCTGCTATTTTTATCAGTTTATCACACTGCATGTTTCCTTTAGATTAGAATCACTATGGGTTGAAATGATACATACCCGAACGGACTTTAGAATAGGGGAAAATCGTTATGAGCTGAAATGATAGGCCTGAACGATTTTCAACTTATTTTATTTACTTGGGACTACGGGTTTGAAATGATAAAACCCGGATTTTTCTTTGTAAATTACGGGTTGAAATGATATATTACCCGTATCACTTTACCTAGGGTAGAAAATTATATGCAGGCCCGTAGTTAAAATATGTTTTCTGAAAAATTTAAAATATTTTAGAAATTTAATTATTATAATATTTTGATTTAAAATTTAATAAAAATATAATTTTTGTAAAGTATTATTGATTTTCTGGAAATCTATAAGTTAAATAAATTATGGAAAAGTTAGAAAATCTGAATGTAAGTTATTTTGAAAATTTTGATTTAATTTTTAATGGAATTTAAATTAACTTTGAAAATATTATAAATTTATGATATTTTGAATTTAAATTAATTTAAAAATGATTTTATAACATATTAATGATTTTTGAATAAAGTTAAAAATGTTAATGAGTAAATATTGAGTTGAATTTGGAAATATAACTTAAATTGGAATTTATGAATTTGATTTAAAAGTGAAATTTTAAGTTAAGTTAAATAAAATGGAATTAAGTTATATTTTAAATTTTATACTTAAGTGTTAAGTTGAAATTTAATGTAATGAATTTAAATTTGAATGTTGAAATTTAATAAGTGAATTATTAATAAATATTGATTTTTGGAAGGAAACTTAACTTTATAAAATCATGAATTTAAGGAAAATTAAATGATGCTTATAAATGTGAAAATGTATGATTTTATAAGTTAAAAATGATTTAAATAAAAATATAAGTGTTTGTGAAATTCTATTGAATATTTGAAGTTAATTAACAGCATTTTTAATACTGTCTTTTGTTAAATTTAATTGTTTTTGAATGTAACTTTCTGTAGCATTTTCTAAATGCTGCGAAACTTGAATTTTCATTGTTTTAATAATTTTAAGTGCATAAATGAACATTGAAAAGTTTAAATTTTTGAAATTTAATAATTTAATTATTAAATGTACTAACTTCATTTTTATGATTTAATAATGAAGTAATTTGTTTTGAAATATAACTATTTGATATATTAAAATGATTGAAATGTGGTTTTGAAAGATATGATATTTTGATATTAGATGATTTGAAAAATGGAGTTTTGAAAGATATGATATTTTGATATTAAAATGATTTGAAAAGAAGTTCTGAAAGATATGATATTTTGGAAATAAAGCTTTGAAAGGTTATGATATTTTGATATATTAAAATGATTTGAAAGGAAGTTTTGAAAGGATATGATGATTTAATTTATTGAAATGGTTAGAAATGACTTGATATTTATTTTGATACATATTTGAATTGAAAGATATGGTATGATGATATATTGAAATGGTTTGGAAATGATTTAATCTTTATTTTGATAAAGATTTGGGTTGAAATGATATTTTATTTTGAAGTATAAAATATTGTTTTAAAGTTATAACTACGGGTTATAATAACGATTGGTTGTTAAAGAGACCGGGATCAGATATTCTCTTATAGCCGGCCAATACCGAAAACCACTTTAACAACTGTGTACGCGGTGGAGATTCCAGAATGAAGTAGGATGGTGGCGACGTTCTCGAGGTATGTTACGTGGACCCAACTCCCATGAGTTGGCATATATGACTAAAACAGGAGCTATACCGGGCTACACAAAGGGTCGCACCCTTTCATCGAGCATGCTCCATCGAAAACCATTCTATTACTTTTGTGATTCGATACGTGGCACCACTTTGATTCGAGGGTATGTCTCTAGGTTGGCGGAAGCTGCTGGCTTGCCATCACCACCGGTCCGGGAGTGCAAACGGTGTATCCACCCTGGCATTGCCTCGCGTGCCTTGTCATATCCTTATATCGAGCCCACTATGATTTTGGTTTCAAAGATCCGACCGCGTTAATGTTCACCGTCCCCTTAATGCTATTTTCTATATGATTATACTTTACTGATTAGACACTACTGTGTATAGCGCAATATACTACATAGTAAATAGTTTAACGGATCCTTAGAGGATGGGCTGTCCCAAGCATCTTCTAAGTTACTTGTACATTTGCTACAGTTCACTTGAGTTGATTTACGTTGTATAAGTATTTATGTCCTGACTCGAGTGTTTATATTTTATTTACACTCGGGTCAGCCTGAGTTATTCAGTGATTTGGATTTCCACTTTCTGGAGATTGAAATTGCTGGAGATTATCTACTTGTCAAGTTTTATCTTTTGCAGTCTGTTGTTCCTTTCAGCTCTTGTATTAGTAGACTTCTATGTAGTGAGACTTCCTTTGTACTTTATTTCTTCTATTGTATTTTATGTAACTCTAATACTTTTATATAGTAGCTTCATGAACTACTATTTCTTTTACTTCCGCTGCATTATTATTACTCTGTGTCTGTGATCTGTGATTTTTATTTACTGTATATTCTGAGATTTGCCAAATTTTTATTTACGACGCGGTATTTTGAGCAATTCAATTCCGACATGTGTGTCTACCTATACACTTATAATAGATGTGAATGGTTGAAAATATCGGGTCGTTACAGTTGGTATCAGGGCTCCGGTTTTAGGCAAAACTCAGTATATAGAGTAGATTTAATTTCAGAATCACTTTCGTTCGAGCTTGAATTTCCTTCTTCTTCAATACGGTTTCCTTTGAATTTTGAAACGTTCCATGCGGTTCCAAAATCCATTCGTGTCCTTCACTATTCATCTTCTTTTGATTCTGGAGTATCCCATAACTCCGCTTCGAATGATCTTTTTAGTGAGCCGGCGGTCATGCCAATTTCAAATTGAATTGAAAAAGGGGGAAACTCCTATACAATTAGCATCAATTCACCATAGATTTATATCTATCCTTGGTTTAGATGCTAATATCTTTTGTTATTCCAACTTTATCTATTGAGATCGAATGTAGATTTACCCTAGAAAATCCACATCGATCTTATTATTTAAGTCACAGTTGACCCGGTTAAGGTTGCCCGCGATTTATTTAAGCTTACCCACTCCCTACTCTGTTATTTAATCATGTCTTTTGTTTCCAATCTATTCTTCCAAACATTTTGAATTGTACTTGTATATCTATGTTTTGTTTTATATATTATGTTGTTGATGTTGATTTGGGTTTCCGATCGATTCGTCTGATCAACGCTATCGATAGGATTTCTAAAACACTTTGACAGAACAAACTGGCATAATATTATTTTAAAATTTTGGTTAATGAAATAAATTTTGATATATAAGTAAATTTATAGAACTTAATAAACTGATTTAAATTGATTATTTGAAGGGATAATACTTGATTTATCATTTATTGTTCTATAAATGAATTTATAGATGTTATAAATTGATTTGGGAACTGAAATGAAGTTAAAACAAGAAATTTGAGAATTTAATTTCCGATGGTTTCAAACCTTGTGTTTAAAGTTTTAAAGGGTTATATTATTTAAAGTATTTTAGAATAGAAATTTGTTTTCAAAGAACTTGAAAGTTTAAAAATTAGTGCTCTTCTCTTTGTCACTGGAAAATAACTTCGGTGATGACTGCAGCATCATCGACATTCATTTTCGAGTTTCGAAGTGAAGAGACCGCTCTGTAGTCTTGCTACAGCTTTGTTTTGGAAATCAATTTGATTTGAATTTCTAAAATATGACTTGATCTATAATATATATAGACATATGATTTAAATTTGATTTGATAAACTATGTACATACCTTTAGTTATCTCTAAATGGTTTGAAGAAATCGGAAATTTAATTCTTAAATTTTATTTTTAAGAATAATTTCAATTATAAAAAGAAATTAAAAATTTTGGATGACCATTCAAGAATGAAATGATTTAATTGTATAATACAATTGCATTCAATACAACTTACCTTAATTTTTCAAATGTTAACAATGTAATTGGATAATATACAAAATAAAAAGATTTTATAAATAAAATTTGAGTGGTTATAATAAATGTTATACACTTAATTTTTAATTATAAAATGATTAACAGAGGTAAATAGAATAAATGGGCAATTGAATAATTTACAATATAAAATAATGTTAAAAGAACTAAGAATAAAAGAAAGCAGTTATAATAAGTGTACTTATATTTAACATAAGTGATAAATATATTGAGCGGAATAAATTTAATTTTAGTTAGGAATAAAGAAGAATAAGATTTATTAAGTACATTGTGAGTGTAATAAATGATTATTTTTCAAATTCATGGTTTAAAAAATTGTTAATTTAAGATGATTGGATAATAAGATAATGAAATTTGAGATACTTAACGATTTACTTAACTTATGAAAAAAAGGAAAAAAAAATTAAGTTGAAATTTCCATGCTTTCAAATCTATTTCCTTGTTTTGTTTTTCAAACTATCTTTTGGTTGTCATTATTATCCTTACGTTGCTATAGACTGGTATAGGCATCTTTCTATAATCTTTCTGTTTAGAAATCTTTCTATAATCTTTGACAATTTGCACCTTGCGAAACTTACCTATAACAAAAGTTATCAGGTATAATTTTCAATCTTCTTGTCATCTTATCTTAATCCTATTTCACTCTACCTTTTTCTGTGCTTTTCCGTACCTCATCCCTTTTCGAGGAGGAAAAGTTTTGAGTGGGGGAGAGTGTAACAACCCTAGATTTTTGTATATTATTTAAATTGGACTTTCTTTTATTTTTAAATTATCTTAAATTTGTTTTATTTCAAACATTTCATTTTTAAATATAATGATGATTATTAAATGATTTATAGTTCAAACCAGTATAATTTGAATATTTTACTGTAAAGTGAATTTCTGGTCAAGCTGTTCAAACTGTGACTTTTAAACTTCAAATTTAAATTATTTAAAATCTTAAATTTTATCTTTTATTATGAAAATATATGTAATAACTTGGACACTGCTTTTCATTTCGTTGAAAATGGAGTTAAACTGTAAAAGTAATGTACATTTCAATTTTGAGTGTAATTAGATCTATTTAACAATTTTGTCTATTATAAATTAAAAAAAAATCTTTGTCATATTTATTTTACTATTTAATTGTATGTATATTTTTGTATTATAATAATTTTAAAATGAAGTAAACAATTTTTCAAAGTCAATGGTGATTTATTTGTAATTTCTGGACACTGTTTTGGATTTTTAAGCAATTTCTTTAAATCTTTTTCTATTTTCTTTAAATTTAATTTTTTTTTATATGTGTTAATATTTTATTTTATGTATATTTTGTCTTTTAAATGTTTTTAAAGTGATGTTTGAATTTTTCCAAAGCTTATTGAATCTATTTCCAAATTTTAAAGCCTAGTTTCCATTTTTCTGCTATTTTCTTTATTTAAATTATATTTAAATTTAAATTTTATATATTTATTTGTGAATGCATTTTATTTTATTTTATTATCTTTGTTATAAATAATTTTACAAGTCCATATAAATTTTCCGAAGCTCATTCTGTTTATTTTCCATTTTTCTAGACTAGTTTGCAAATTTGTGCTATTTTCTTATTTTAACCTTATATAATTAATAAATATTTATATATATTTTATATTTGGTTATATTTTCGAAATTTTGACTGGAATTATTATTACTTTCAGTAATGTAAACTTATATGAATAAATTAAGGAAATTTGAAAGGTTTTAAAAGCTTTTGAAATGTAAAGTCGTTTCACCTCCTAAGTCGTTTCTTTTACCGTTTCTTCATTTATTCTTTGGCGGTTTTTTTATTTATTAGCCACATCTTTCAGCTACATACTCTATTTCCTATTCACGTACATTAATTTTCATTTCTGAAACAAAAAAATTTCGGCCATGGCTATTGAGAAGAGTTTGGGTAATGATTTTTCAACTTTCCTTATTCTTCTTCCTTGTTTACATTGATTTTTGCACTTGTTCTCATCTAGATTTGATTGGCTCCTCCTCCTCCAGCTCTGACCTGACCTCCACCACCCCCTTCCTCTGACCATCACTCATCCTACTACCTCTCCATTTCAAGCAGAGCCAATCCAAGGTGAAGATCATCACCAAAATCCACAAATACATCACCTATTCACACAAACCGAGCCAAGTTTGCTAGCACCACCTTCACCTTCCTTTAGCCGCCACTTCCACCACCACCACCAGTCCAGATTTGACTACCACCCTCTGCCACATCACTCATCACCATCTGGACACCTGGCCATGCCCCTATAGCTTGAGGGCCGAACCCTATGGTGCAACAAAAGCCACCATTTGCCTTAGAACCCTTTGTATTCCATTGCCTTCTCTACTTGTAACTCCCACTCACCATTCAAACCCATGTGTAGGCCGACCCTATAGGGACCCAAACTAGACCTAAATCCATGCCTTGGCCGTGCTATTTCAGTTCATAACTGAAGTAAGTGAAGTTGAGAACAAGTGCAATTCATTCGATGTTGTTTTGGGCTTTAAATTCTAATGTTATTTGATGTTTAAATCGTGTTGAAACTTACATATATTTGTATTATTTTGTGTAAATGTTTGAATAAGGCTATTAGCTTTGGCTCTCCACTCTCTTGTCGTATCCGTGTTGTCGTGCCTTCGTAATGTCGGTATGTGTGCTTTGGCAGCAATCTCCAGCTTTGAACATGTGAGTTATTCTCACCAGACAATATGTACATATATAACTAGTAAATTGACCCCTTTTGAATCTGTAAAATGCATTATCATGTTACACCTGCTATATTATGATTTTATGATGTTCACCCATGCTTAAACACCTGTTATAACATCTGTTACTCTTATATTATGTTGTTCTGCTATTTTTATCAGTTTATCACACTGCAAGTTCCCTTTAGATTAGAATCACTATGGGTTGAAATGATACATACCGGAACGGACTTTAGGATAGGGGAAAATCGTTATGAGCTGAAATGATAGGCCTGAACGATTTTCATCTTATTTTGTTTACTTGGGACTGCGGGTTTGAAATGATAAAACCCGGATTTTTCTTTGTAAATTACGGGTTGAAATGATATATTACCCGTATCACTTTACCTAGCGTAGAAAATTATATGCAGGCCCATAGTTAAAATATGTTTTCTAAAAATTTTAAAATATTTTAGAAATTTAATTATTATAATATTTTGATTTAAAATTTAATAAAAATATAATTTTTGTAAAGTATTATTGAATTCTGGAAATCTATAAGTAAAATAAATTATGGAAAAGTTAGAAAATCTGAATGTAAGTTATTTTAGAAATTTTGATTTAATTTTTAATGGAATTTAAATTAACTTTGAAAATATGATAAATTTATGATATTTTGAATTTAAATTAATTTAAAAATGATTTTATAACATATTAATGATTTTTGAATAAAGTTAAAATGTTAATGAGTAAATATTGAGTTGAATTTGGAAATATAACTTAAATTGGAATTTATGAATTTGATTTAAAAGTGAAATTTTAAGTTAAGTTAAATAAAATGGAATTAAGTTATATTTTAAATTTTAAACTTAAGTGTTAAGTTGAAATTTAATGTAATGAATTTAAATTTGAATGTTGAAATTTAATAAGTGAATTATTAATAAATATTGATTTTTGGAAGGAAACTTAACTTTATAAAATCATGAATTTAAGAAAAATTAAATGATGCTTATAAATGTGAAAATGTAAGATTTTATAAGTTAAAAATGATTTAAATAAAATATAAGTGTTTGTGAAATTCTATTGAATATTTGAAGTTAATTAACAGCATTTTTAATACTGTCTTTTGTTAAATTTAATTGTTTTTGAATGTAACTTTCTGTAGCATTTTCTAAATGCTGCGAAACTTGAATTTTCATTGTTTTAATAAATTTAAGTGCATAAATGAACATTGAAAAGTTTAAATTTTTGGAAATTAATAATTTAATTATTAAATGTAGTAACTTCATTTTTATGATTTAATAATGAAGTAATTTGTTTTGAAATATAACTATTTGATATATTAAAATGATTGAAATGTGGTTTTGAAAGATATGATATTTTGATATTAGATGATTTGAAAAATGGAGTTTTGAAAGATATGATATTTTGATATTAAAACGATTTGAAAAGAAGTTCTGAAAGATATGATATTTTGGAAATGAAGCTTTGAAAGGTTATGATATTTTGATATATTAAAATGATTTGAAAGGAAGTTTTGAAAGGAGATGATGATTTAATATATTGAAATGGTTAGAAATGACTTGATATTTATTTTGATACATATTTGAATTGAAAGATATGGTATGATGATATATTGAAATGGTTTGGAAATGATTTAATCTTTATTTTGATAAAGATTTGGGTTGAAATGATATTTTATTTTGAAGTATAAAATATTGTTTTAAAGTTATAACTACGAGTTATAATAACGATTGGTTGTTAAAGAGACCGGGATCAGATATTGTCTTATAGCCGGCTAATACCGAAAACCACTTTAACAACTGTGTACGCGGTGGAGATTCCATAATGAAGTAGGATGGTGGCGACGTTCTCGAGGTATATTACGTGGACCCAACTCCCGTGAGTTGGCATATATGACTAAAACATGAGCTATACTGGGCTACACAAAGGGTTGCACCTTTTCATCGAGCATGCTCCATCGAAAACCATTCTATTACTTTTGTGATTCGATACGTTGCCCCACTTTGATTTGAGGGTATGTATCGAGGTGGGCGGAAGCTGCCGGCTTGCCGTCACCACCGGTCCGGGAGTGCAAACGGTGTATCCAACCTTGACATTGCCTCGCGTGCCTTGTCATATCCTTATATCGAGCCCACTATGATTTTGGTTTTAAAGATCCGACCGCGTTAAGGTTCACCATCCCCTTAACGCTATTTTCTATATGATTATACTTTACTGATTAGACACTACTGTGTATAGCGCAATATACTACATAGTAAATAGTTTAACGGATCCTTAGAGGATGGGCGGTCCCAAGCATCTTCTAAGTTACTTGTACCTTTACTACAGTTCACTTGAGTTGATTTACGATGTATAAGTATTTATCTCCTGACTCGAGTGTTTGTATTTTATTTACGCTCGGGTCAGCCTGAGTTATTCACAGATTTGGATTTCCACTTTCTGGAGATTGAAATCGCTGGAGATTATCTACTTGTCAAGTTTTATCTTTTGCAGTCTGTTGTTCCTTTCAGCTCTTGTATTAGTAGACTTCTATGCAGTGAGACTTCCTTTGTACTTTATTTCTTCTGTTGTATTTTATGTAACTCTAATATTTTTATATAGTAGCTTCATGAACTACTATTTCTTTTACTTCCGCTGCATTATTATTACTCCGTGTCTGTGATCTGTGATTTTTATTTACTGTATATTTTGAGATTTGCCAAATTTTTAATGCGGTATTTTGAGCAATTCAATTCCGACATGTGTGTCTACCTATACGCTTATAATGGATGCGAATGGTTGAAAATATCGGGTCGTCACATTTCCTTTCTGTTGCTTTCATTCTCCTATCTCGTCCCTCTTCGGGGATAAAAAGTTTTGAGTGGGGGAGAGTGTAATGACCCGAGAGTTTTAATGGTTTTAAATAACTTGATTAACTAAATTTTTCATGAAAATAAATAATAAAAATTTGAAATAAAAATTTGATATTTTGAATAGTCTATTTTAACATAGCAATTGGAGAAAATATGAAAGTAAGTTCTGTTGTGTAATTTTCAATTTCAAATTAAAATCAGTTAAATTAGATGGAAATTAAATATTTTTGAAATCTAAATATTTTTATATAAATAAAATGTAAATCATTTTCTGAATGAGACGTCATACTTCATTTCGCTAAATTTGGACTGCCCTAACTTCGTTTATCTTATTTTTCTTGTTTTAGCAGTATTTTCAGCAACGAATATCGAGTTTTGATAGAAAGGTCGTGTTGCTCATATCCGTGTACCATTCTGTTCGCCTAGTCGCGCTGATCTTCGCTGTATATTCAATTATGCATTTCGACATTCGGTCTAGGGCAAAATCTACGTAACAATTAGCCGTATCGGTACTCATTTTAGTCTCTAGATTATTCATTGTGCATTCATGTTACAAACGGCTGAAAACAAATGGTCACTTGTTTAATATTTCCAGAAATTTAAGTTGTGACTTTTTTCATTCCTATCTATTCAGTATTTTCTGGTTCGTTTATTTTCTTTGAGCCTCTTCTTTTCCTATCTGGTTTCATTTGAGAAATAATATAACATATAAAGCACATATATTTGTGAACCTATTCGTTTTCATTCTTCAATTGCCTGTTCTAATTCTTACTTCTGGAAAAATAAACCATGTATATAATAAAGCTTGTGAAATTGCTCACCTTCTCAATCTCGTCCCTGTCTCTTCTTATTGTGACCGAACACCACCACAAGCCGCTCACCCAGAGACATCCTCCGCCCCTTGCTCCATCGAGACCAACCCTTCCACTACCCTTGCACGTGAGCAACCCTCCATGAAAAAAAAAACTGTCGCACCTTTTCGCCTCACCTCCGAGCATCCTTATTCCCACGCACTCAGACTTCCACCCTCCAACTCACCGTGCCACCTTTCTTCTCTTCCTGCTCGTCACAACAGCCCGCCCATCCACTTCCCTCCCTCCGGCCTTCACCTCTCTATGCCAAGCTTTGGCCTACACCTCACATTCATCTACAGTTTTTCCGACCATCACCCGTGAAGCAGTGCCGCACCATCACCAAAGGTCACCTTCTGCCATTTCCCTTCGCAGGAACCCACCCGACAGATCACCACACAACACCTTTCACGTCAGCACCACACCCATCACAACCCACATCTTCAACGGGCCGAACCACCATGGCAGCTTCTCCAAACCCCTTCACCAGGTTCCAACCATCAACGTCTAGCTTTCCATCCTTTTTCGGTTCTCCACCTCCTCCAAAAACTCAGCCTTCCCCATGGCCTAGTCCACCGATAGATCCGCTCCTCCCCTATTGCCTACTTGTCGCTCGGTCATCCAAGAAGAGACCGCCGCCTTCTGCTCCTTGCGAACAGCCACCAGCAGCTGCCAAGCATCTTTTCTCCCTCCTCTCTGCCCGTGTGCAGCAGCACTTGCTTATCCTCCTATGTAAAAAATAATAATATAAACAGTATATAGGTTTGCATAAAGTTTCCGTGGCTTTGTTTATTTTCTTTGTCGAGACTTGCTTTGTCTTCTTCTACCTTGCCAAGCTATTTCCTTTCTTTTCTAATATATATATATATATATATGGAAGTTTATATAAATATATATGATTTTATACATTTGTTGTTTATATATTTTGATAGGACATAGATGTGTTTTAGGAAATAATGATTTTAAATATATATTATGATGATATTTTGATTTAATATGTGTTTAAATTGAATATTGATTTTAAAAGAGGAATATAATATAAAGATTTTTATGTGAGTAAATTTTAGATTTTAAAATATATATACATATATATATATATGTATATATATATACATATATATATATATAGTTTTCATCGATTATCGATTTCCAAGCTTGCTTTGTTTTGTTTTGTGTTTGTTGTCAGGAGAAACTCAATAGCAGTTGTCGCGTTCTCCGCTTTTTCGTGTGCTTGCATCCTATTCTTGTTTTCTCTAGCCTCGAAAGGTGAGCAATCTCTCACAATTAACATTCTTATATTTAGTAAATTTAATTCACATGAAATGACAATGGAAATGTGCTGTTAAAATTTAATTTGTTAGCAATTACATTGAATTTGATATGTTATTATTTAAAATATTCGCTTATGATTGACATATGACATCATAACTTATATATATACTATATTTAAATTGTTAACCCATGATATCTGCTTATCATTGATATGTTATGCTATCATTGTTCTCACTCTGCAAGTTCCTTGTTAGTTCAGAAATTCCTTATGGGTTGAAATGATACATACCCAGATGATGTTATATATTAGAGAAATATCGTTATGGGTTGAAATTATAAACCCAAACGATTTTATTGGTTTTGAAATTTCGGGATTGCGGGCTGAAATGATATAAACCCGTTAATTTAATAATTGCAAATTGAAATGATAAATATCTATATCACTTGATCATAAGATAAAAAACTATACACGGACACAGTTGGTCAATTTTTAAATAATTTACAATTTTTTTAGAAAATAAGATATATATGTTTGAATTAAAAAATATATGTAAAGGATATTTTAATTCTAATATATGGGTAAAATTTAGATTTTAAAATTATATGTTTTGGGTATTTTAAAATTATAAGTTAAGTTTTAAAAATGTAAATCAAATTTTTTACTTATAACTTTATTATTTTTAAAATATATAAATAAGATTTGAAATAGATTTAAGAATAATAAGATTAAATTTAATAATAATAATTAATATAATAAAATTTAATTAAAATTTAGTTTAACTAATAATATATATATAATATGTTATGATATTTATTTAAAATTTATATTTAATATTTCAAAATAGATTTTGTAATAACTTTAATTAATAGAAGTTAGAAAGATAAATTAAAGTTGACTTGACATTTTAATTAGTTAATAACTGGATTTAAATAAGAATTGATTTGTAATTTAATTTAAATAAGAGTTGATTTGAAGCTTATTGATTTTAAGATTTTTTGTTTAAAGATATGATTTTTATAACTTAATAACTTGATTTCATAAAGGTGATTTAATGAATATTTCAAATTTAAATGAAATTGTAATTGACTATTAAATTTTGATTTAAATTTTTAATTTGAGATTTTATTTAAATATTTATAAATGGGTGATTAAGTGGATAATTTCAAATTAATTATAATTGAAGTTAATATTTAATTTTGTTTCAAATTTGTAATTTGAGATTTTATTTAAATGTTATTAAAATGATTAAGTGAATATTTCAAATGTGAATAAAATTAAAGTTGAATTTTTAATATAATTGAAATTAATCAAATTAAGTTATTGTAAATTGTTTGAATATTTAAAATTTGAAACCTAATGAATTGAAAGTGGCATAAATTTGTAGTTCAAACCTGAATTTGAAATCAATATAAACTAAATGATTTTCAATGAGAATTTGTATTGAACTTTTAACCTTTTAATATTGAAATTATGGAACCGAGATTGATTTTGATTGAATTTTTGGAACTAAGGTTGGTTTGAATTAATTTGTGAAACTGGAAGAAATAATTCTAATTTGAAACTTTTTTCGATGTATAAAACTATTTTAATATATATATTTATAATTTATAAAAAAATTTAAATATACATATTTTAATATATAAACTATTTTCGAATATAAACTATTTTTAATGTATAATTATTCCAGTATATGAACTACCTTCAATATTCAAACTGTTTAAGTTGGAACTGATATGATTTAGATTTAATGGATTTAAAAGTGAACACTTTGATATAATGGTTTAACCCATTTGTGGTTATGATTTTGGAAATGAATATGATTTCAAAAGTGATATGATTTTTAAATGGATATAATACTTTTATATGAAGTATGAACTGTTTGAAATATAAAATGACCACGGCGTGAAATCTGCGTTTGGTTGTTAAAGAGACCGGGATCGGATATTGTCATACTCCCTACCAATACCGAAAACCACTTAGCAACTGTGCACGTGGTGGAGATTCCAAAGCGAAGTAGGATGATTTGGCGAACGATTCTGTACGAGGTATTAAGGCAGCCCTAACTCCCACGAGTTAGCTTGATGTGGCTAAAACAGGAGTTATACCTGGGCCAAATGAGGTCCCACCTTCGATCAAGCATGCTTCTTCGATACTATTCTATTACTTCATGATTTGATTGGGTGCACCTTTGATTATGGGAGTCCTCTCGAGGTGGGCGGTAGTAGCTGCTATGCATTACCACCAGGCCGGTTCTACAAAACGGTAGAATCCAACCCTAGGCATTGCATCGCATGCCTTGTCACATGCCTTAACATTCCCACTATGAGTTTGATTTGTACCGTACTTATGGAGTGCTCCCTGAGTAAACCACCAGTCGGGTGGAGCATACAGTACCTATATAGCCTACGGGAATATATAAAAATATGTTAAGGGGGATATGGGTAGCGCCTTAACTCTATTTTAATATTTTATTTTACTATAGACATTATCTGTGTAGCGTATTGTATTACATGTAAATAGTTTCACAGATCCTTAAGGATGGGAATCCTGAACATCCTTTAAGTTATATTGCATTTCACTCGACATTTCATATGAGTTTATTTACTAGCATAAGAATGTTAATCCCAACTCGCGTGTTTTTTGTTTTGTGTTTTACTTTATGCTCGGTCAGACTGAGTGTCACAGCATTTGAGATTCACCTTTGAAGCTTGGAGCTTTGCTTGGGGATCTATCTTCATCTATTCAGCCTTCAATTATTTCAGACAAGGTTTTAAATATATAATTTCGGTCACATTTTGTCTCGAAATTTTTATACAAGTTATCTCGTACCGGGGAGATATCGGACGAGATGAGTACATATCGAGTGTTCATCTCAGATTGACATCTCGGGTCTTATAATGCATCTTAAGAATATCTCAGATGTACATATGTGTCTAAAATTGATGTGTCAACAATTTATTACCGATTATAACTTTCTTAGTAAAAATAAAAATGGTAATATACTTGATTTACATGGAAAAGGGAAGATTTTTAGAAGAGTAATAGCTTGATTAGCTTAATTGATTTGGTAATGATTGAATAATATCCTTTTATTTGAACATAATAAAGAAGTGAAACCTTTTGCTATGACTCATTAAGACAAAAAGTAAAGAATATGTTCAAAAAATTGGTAAATTATAATTAGATTGGGTAGTTTCTTTTGAATCAATATGAAAATAAGAAGTATTATGCAAAATTAAAAAAAATGTATAATTTCCGTTGAGATCTCGGATAGAGGTTTTGATCCATATCTTGAGTGAGATTTGAATATCTTGGACGAGATGAGTGTCGATGGAGATATGGAGGAGATTTGATGTCTCGTCTCGTTTAAGTGTGAAAGGAGTTCTCGGACGATATCTAGGAGATTTTTGTTGCACCCCGCCTCTATACCCACGCTAGCCAAGAACACTACGGTGTAGTGCTGTCAACTAGCACGGAGAATAAGGCTGTTGAGGAGTGACCATCCATGTAATTGCTTTGTGCGAGCACCGATATGCCAGATAAAAAAATTTTGACTTTTCATCTCAAGAGGAAATCCGACATACCGATACAAACACAAAGCTACTACACAGTGGCTATATATAATCTTCGGAAACAAATATAGAAATAAGCATAACATAAATCAGTTACAGATAATTCATATCACAAAGGCGGAAATAGATATGAATATACAACACTTAAAAGTGTTTATCAGAGTAGTGGTCAGAAAGATCCACAATAATACAAAAGAATACAACTACGAGTCTATATCTCAAGTGTATACAACAAAAACTACTAATCAAAGTAGTTAGCCAAAAGTCAGAGTAGTAAATCCCTGGAGAGAGCTCAAGTAGAAGCACCTGTAACATCTCGGTCTGACCCGAGTATTATTTAATAAGAAAATAATAAACGGATCAGTCTAACTATAAATATCAGGTGAAATGATGTAGAATAAGAGATATGTCATATTCATTATAATAACCATAAGTCATACTATGGTAATATATAATTGAAAACCATCCATGGATTAATCAATATCACAAGAATCTTCTCAAAGATCAAAAGGAATGTCTTACTCTTTATCTCATTCACCAAACCATAAATATTGACAATTATATCAATGCCAATCACAAAAGCTAATGACGCACAAATTCACCAATGCACAAATATTGATAGAACTTATCAATGAAATCACAAAAGTTGGTGAAACACAAATTCTAGAAATCATCAATGGAAATCCAGAAATCACAAAAAGGGGGGGAAGGCCTATCACAAACGGGAGCATAAAAACTCCCTACACGTGTATCACAAACGTAACGCTAATTCCATGGTTGCTAACCATCACAAATTGAGCAGAAGCTCCACAAACGGCCCGAAGACCATGGGTTGCTACCCTACCAATTTGAGTCGAAACTCCACAAAGCGGGGTTTAGTCTCCCTCGCAGACAAAGAGACATCGCACATTGCTAGTCTAAATCACAAAAATGATCGTCATTGATCATCACGAAGTGTCAATTACAATAAGCTAGTAAATATATGAGTTTAGCTTCATGTCCCATAACCACTAGCTTAACTTAGATATTTGCGAACAAATTGTAGATCTCCACTAGAAAATTGTCACAAGAGTTTCAACCTAACAAGTCCAAGAATTAACCGACGAAGTAAACGCAAGCGTTTCATACCACTTGTTTTACTAAGCCGTTTAATTAGATTTCTCATACGAGTGAGGTAAAGTTTTGTGTATACTAGTAGATTGGAAAACGGTTTTATAAACGAGTTTGATATTGAAAATATAGTTGAAATCGTTTTGATGAAGAGGTTTTGATATTTAATACTAGTATTGAAACCTTTATGTTTTAGAGTGACAAATTACTAAAAATGATTGTAGAAACAATCAATCATCGAAATTCACATATGAAGACGTGAATCAAATCCAAAGAAATCGATACCAAATTCATCCAAATGGATATTTCCAAAAATCCATAAAAAAAGTCATCATGGTCGATAATAAGCGATAACAACTAACCGGATCAACAAAAATCGATAAACCTTGAAAATTTACTCAAAAATAGCCAAAATAGGCAAATTAAACAGTTCCAGACGTCTGGTAGGTGTTCCCAGACGTCTGGCCCTAGGTTCTGGAAGTATATGTGTTTTTTCCCTTTTATTTTTAATTCCTGGGCCATTTCAGACGTCTGAAATTTTCAACCAGACGTCTGAATTTGATTCCAGACGTCTGGATTTTGTTTCAGACGTCTGGATTTAGTCTTTGCCTTTTCCAGACCCCTTTCCAGACGTCTGGATTTTTCAACCAGACGTCTGGATTTTTCAACCAGACGTCTGAAATTAATTTCAGATGTCTGAAATCTTCTGCTAGGCAAAAAAAACAGCCTAGACCAAAAATGGCAAATCCAAACCGAAATGCGATCGAACGAGCGATGGATGCTAAGGATTTATGCCAATCGACAACCCAGCACTATAGGCTCTTCGATGCATCACCAAAAACATGTTCAAACATCAAAGATTGGATTTTTAAAGATTTAACTACAAAACACCAAAAATTGGAATATTCACCAATTCAATCCAAATCAAAAGCAAATGAACATAAATAAGTGTTAGGAATTCATACCCAACAATCAAAGATAGTTATAGACATAGATGTGAGATAAAAATCTCACATTTATGCACAAGAACAAGGAGGAAGAAGCTATAGAACAATGACAATGACAATGACAATCACTCTTCAATTCCAACTCAACAAGCTTGAATCTAAGCTAAAAAGAGAAACATTTCCTAAATTAGGTTTAGGAATTTCTGAAATTGATAAGAGAATGAGTTGGAGAAGAAGAAGAGGAGGCTTACCAAAGCTTCTTCTTTTAGTTTGGAGCTAGAGCTTGATTTGCAAAAGAAAACTAGGGCTTGAGTTCAATTTCTCATTCCTCTCCCCATTGATGCCAAAGCTTGAATATAAGGAAAATGGAAATGAAGTAAATGAAGAGGAGAGGGTTGGGACTGAGTTAATAAGTGGTTTAATTAGCTCAGCCCAAACCAAATCCTTAAGTGAAAAGTGGCAAAAATTCCACTAACTCCAAACATATCAAAGTTTATACTTAAAAAGTTGTAAACGGCATTTCGAACTCAATGGAAGTGGTCTCGAGTCCTAATTTGACCGTTTGCAAAAGGTAGCTTTTCGAACCAAAATCCGATTACGATAAAATATTCAAATAAAATATTTGAATATAAAATCGATGAATATGCGGGTTGTTACAGACTCCCCTCCTTAAAGAAATTGCGTCCTCGCAATATATAAGATGGAAATAAAAAGTAACAACCAAAAAAACCTTATTAACACAAAAGTAATTTGAAATAAGAAGTTCAACTCAAAGAGCATGAGAAAGCAAGTCCGGATGTGTTCGCTCGATGAACTCTCTAGATTCCCAAGAACAATCCTTAGGATTTGAAGACCATTGAACTTTAACAAGCGGAACATCTTTATTTCGAAGTCGTTTGACTTCCGAAGCAATCATACGAATAGGATGTTGCTCATAATTTAATTAGGCGAAACTTCAATCTCTTCCACAACACCGGGCTCAAGAATAGAATCTGAATCCCGAAGGCATTTCCGTAATTGAGAAACATGAAACACGTCATGCATAGCAGAAAACTGAGCCGGTAATGCAAGGCGATAAGCCATGGAACCAATACGTTCAGTGATAGGAAATGGCCCAATATATCGAGGCGCTAACTTTCCCGATCGACTGAAGCGCACATCACCTTTCATAGGTGAAACACGAATAAAAACAAAATCTCCAACAGAAAATTCTAATTTCCTTCTTCAGTTATCGGCATAGGATTTTTGTCTACTCTGGGCTTCTTTCATTCTATGTCGAATAAGTTCAATTTTCTCTGTGGAATCTCGAATAAAATCTGGACCTAAAACCAGCTTCTCACCGGCCTCAAGCCAACAAGAAGGAGATCAGCATGGCCTTTCATAGAGTGCCTCGAAAGGTGCCATGCCAATACTAGATTGGAAGCTATTATTATAGTAAAATTCAACAACGGAAATATGATCTTCCCAACTTCCACCGAAATCGAGCACACAAGCACGAAGAAGATCTTCAAGAGTTTGATTCACATGCTCGGTTTGTCCATCGGACTGGGGGTGATAAGTGGTGCTAAAATTAAGCTTCGTCCCCAAAGCTTTTTGAAGACACTTCCAAAATTCACTAGTAAACAATGGATCACGATCACTAACAATAGAAGTAGGAACTCCATGCAATTTAACAATTTCTTTGATAAAGAGTTTGGCCAAAAGAGGAACGGTTCGGTTAGACCGAACGGGAATAAAATGGGCGGATTTAGTAAGTCTATCAACAATCACCCATAAGCTATCATGGCCCGAACGAGAATGGGGAAGGCCGTCTATAAAATTCATGGAAATTTGGTCCCACTTCCAAGTTGGAATTTCTAAAGGTTGCAATAACCCACCGGGCCTTTGATGTTCGGCTTTAACAAGCTGGCAAGTCATGCAACACTTAACAAAGTTAGCAATATCGGATTTCATTCCCTCCCAATAATATAGTCGCTTCATATCTGCGTACATTTTACTACTACCGGGATGAATGGTAAACTTAGAACGATGGGAATCTTCTAAAATATCTTTGCGAAGATTACTAATATTTGGCACGATAAGTCTACCAAATTTTCGAATACTGCCACGAGAATCAATATCAAAGTCTTTCAAACCTTCAATATCAATTTTATCCCTCAATCGTTGGCTAAGAAGAGCCAATTCGGGATCCAGCTTTTGAGCTTCAAGAATGCGGTCTAAAAGAGAAGGATGAGCCTCAAGGCTACATAAAACAAGAGATGAACATAAATCGGATACACGATCTTGAATCTCACAAGTGGATAAAATCCCGAGATAATTCCATTCGAATATCATCATAGAAACAACCGCTTGTTGTTTACGGCTAAGTGCATCGGCAACTCGATTTTCCTTACCGGGAGTATAAAGAATATCAAGATCATAAGAAGCAAGAAATTCGAGCCAACGCTGTTGACGCAAATTAAGTTCCTTTTGAGAGAATAAATATTTCAGAGACTTATGATCGGTATAAAGAATGAATTTTTCTCCCAAGAGATAATGACGCCAAATACAAAGGGCGAAAACAATAGCCGCGAGTTCCAAATCATGTGTGGCATACCTAGTCTCAGCTGGCTTCAATTGCCTAGAAGCGTAAGCAATAACACGTTCTTTTTGCATAAGAACGGCACCCAAACCAATGCGACTAGCATCAGTATAAACAATAAAATCTTGATTCCCTTCGGGAATAACAAGAAATGGAGCATTAGATAGGAGTTCTTTTAATTTCTGAAAAGAAGTTTCACATTTGTCCGACCAAATGTATTTAACGCCTTTCTTGGTTAAGCCAGTAAGAGGCACGACAATTTTAGAAAAGTCCTTTATAAAACGACGGTAATAGCCTGCCAATCCGAGAAAGCTACGGATTTCAGTCACACTCTCGGGTCTTTTCCAATCTTGAATCGCTTAAATCTTTGAAGGATCCATGGATATTTCAGATTCGGAAATAATATGACCGAGAAAATTTACTCTAGATCGCCAAAAGTGGCATTTAGAAAATTTTGCCTTTAATTGATTACTCCTAAGAGTTTCCAATACAATCCGAAGATGTTTTTCATGTTCCTCCTCGGTTTTTGAATATACAAGAATATCATCAATGAAGATGAGAACAAACCGATCGAGGAAATCTTTGAAAACTCGATTCATGAGGTCAACGAAATAAGCCGGAGCATTCGTTAAACCAAACGGCATAACTAGCCATTCATACGATCATACCGAGTACAGAACGATGTCAAAGGAATGCTATCCTCTGCAATACGAAGCTGGTGAAAACCGGTAGCCAAGTCCAATTGTGAAAAGACTTTTGCACCACTAAGCTGATCAAATAGATCATCAATCCGAGGTAAAGGATATTTATTTTTAATAGTAAGATCGTTAAGCTTGCGATAGTCAACGCAAAGCCTAAGCGTACCGTCGGATTTCTTCACAAAAATTGCCGAAGCTCCCCAAGGCGAGGAACTAGAACGAATAAATTGCTTCGTCTCTAATTCGGATAATTGTTTGCGCATCTCCTCATTTTCCTTATTGGACATGCGATAAGGAGGACGAGTAATAGGTTGAGCTCCAGAGGTAAGATTAATTCTGAACTCAATTGCTCGCTTAGGTGTTAAACCTAAAATGGGCTCGAATATGTCGGAAAATTCACGGACAACGTGAATTCGAGAAATGACGTCTTCCACATCATCATCATCATCACGAGGATTTAAAGAATATAAAGATGAAGCCACGCTGGAATCCGAATATTTGAGAATAATAGAAATCTGCTTAACAGATAAAGGATGTCGAAGATGAATAGTCCGCTCAGGACATAGGATATGAGCTTCATAACGATTAAGCCAATCCATTTCCAAAATCATTCCAAAGCCTAAGTAACGCATAACATGCAAATCGGCTAGGAAAGAAAAATCACATAAAATAATCTCCACATCTTTACAAAGCAAACTAAGAGTTGCAGATCCACCCACCGGATTTGAAATTCTTAAAGAGTTCATTAAACATAAAATATCCAAAGAAAAGGTATCAACAAGTTCTTTTGAAATAAAAGAATGGGATGCACCCGTATCAAAGAGAACTCGAATAGGTTGATCACGAAATATAATAATACCATCAAGGATAGAATGAGAAATACCTTGGCCACGAGATGTGTTGCCAGGGGCTTGAGTAACGTTTAACTTTCCCTCCTTCTTGCCTTGAAGTTTGGGGCATGAAGGTATAACATGTCCGGGACTCTTGCAGTAGCAACAAGTGAGGGGTTTCAAACACTTATTTGAATAGTGGTCCTTTGAACCACAATTATAGCATTCTCCTTGACCAAAGGTAGGAGTCTTTGCTTCCGTAGATGCTTTCTTTCCCTTTTTGTTGGGATAAGGACCTTTGAATTTGTTAGGCCTTTTCTTGTTGTTGAAGTTTGGTTTAGAAGCTACCACTTCAACATCGCTTTTCCTATCAGCCTCTTCAAGACGAAGAGCGATATCAATGAGTTGGTCGAAAGGAACTTCTAATTTTAGAAGTAATGGCTTCTTGAGATTTTTGTTTAAGCCATAGACGAATCTTTGATTCTTCTTCAATGGGGTGTTTATGTATTCAACCCCGTATTTAGATAGTGACTCGAAGGATGCGACATAATCTGTCACGGAGGATTCACCTTGAACAAGGTGTATAAATCGACGAGCCAATGTTACCTTCTCAGCTTCTGGCATGAATTTTAATTCGAAGCGTTCCTGGAATTTCTTCCAAGTAAGATCCACCTCATTAATCTCTGAAATAAGAAGTTCGTACCAGTCCAATGCTCTTTCTTGGAGCATACTAGAGGCCACCTGAACTCGGTGAAGATCAATAAGGTTCATGCGAGAAAAGATTCGTTCGCATGTTCTTAGCCAAGCCTGGACCTCAATAATAGATTCGGAACCTTTGAAGGGCTTCCCACCCAAGTTGGTGTAATCGCTGCACAACTGATTTATGTAACTGATTATATCTGTAACTGATTTATGTAACTGATTATGTTATGTAAAATATGTTATGTAGTGTATCACAAATGGAATTCAATAATACTTTACACTACATATTTTTATTAAATAATACTTTACACTACATATTTTTATTCAATAATACATGGAATTTTATTAAATAATACTTTACACTACTGATTTATGTAACTGATTATGTTACGTAAAATATGTTATGTAGTGTATCACAAATGGAATTCAATAATACTTTACACTACTGATTTATTGAATTATACAAAATATAATAAAAATATGTTATGTAGTGTAGTTACAGATATAAATCCCGACTTTGCGTTCCATATATAATCTTCGGAAACAAATATAGAAATAAGCATAACATAAATCAGTTACAGATAATTCATATCACAAAGGCGGAAATAGATATGAATATACAACACTTAAAAGTGTTTATCAGAGTAGTGGTCAGAAAGATCCACAATAATACAAAAGAATACAACTACGAGTCTATATCTCAAGTGTATACAACAAAAACTACTAATCAAAGTAGTTAGCCAAAAGTCAGAGTAGTAAATCCCTGGAGAGAAGTCAAGTAGAAGCACCTGTAACATCTCGGTCTGACCCAAGTATTATTTAATAAGAAAATAATAAACGGATCAGTCTAACTATAAATATCAGGTGAAATGATGTAGAATAAGAGATATGTCATATTCATTATAATAACCATTAGTCATACTATGGTAAGTATATAATTGAAAACCATCCATGGATTAATCAATATCACAAGAATCTTCTCAAAGATCAAAAGAAATGTCCTACTCTTTATCTCATTCACCAAACCATAAATATTGACAATTATATCAATGCCAATCACAAAAGCTAATGATGCACAAATTCACCAATGCACAAATATTGATAGAACTTATCAATGAAATCACAAAAGTTGGTGAAACACAAATTCTAGAAATCATCAATGGAAATCCAGAAATCACAAAAAGGGGGGAAGGCCTATCACAAACGGGAGCATAAAAACTCCCTACACGTGTATCACAAATGGAACGCTAATTCCATGGTTGCTAACCATCACAAATTGAGCCGAAGCTCCACAAACGGCCCGAAGACCATGGGTTGCTACCCCACCAATTTGAGTCGAAACTCCACAAAGCGGGGTTTAGTCTCCCTCGCAGACAAAGAGACATCGCACTTTGCTAGTCTAAATCACAAAAATGATCGTCATTGATCATCAAGAAGTGTCAATTACAATAAGCTAGTAAATATACGAGTTTAGCTTCATGTCCAATAACCACTAGCTTAACTTAAATATTTGCGAACAAATTGTAGATCTCCACTAGAAAATTGTCACAAGAGTTTCAACCGAACAAGTCCAAGAATTAACCGACGAAGTAAACGCAAGCGTTTCATGCCACTTGTTTTACTAAGCCGTTTAATTAGATTTCTCATACGAGTGAGGTAAAGTTTTGTGTATACTAGTAGATTGGAAAACGGTTTTATAAACGAGTTTGATATTGAAAATATAGTTGAAATCGTTTTGATGAAGAGGTTTTGATATTTAATACTAGTATTGAAACCTTTATGTTTTAGAGTGACAAATTACTAAAAATGATTGTAGAAACAATCAATCATCGAAATTCACATATGAAGACGTGAATCAAATCCAAAGAAATCGATACCAAATCCATTCAAATGGATATTTCCAAAAATCCATAAAAAGAAGTCATCAAGGTCGATAATAAGTGATAACAACTAACCGGATCAACAAAAATCGATAAATCTTGGAAATTTACTCAAAAATAGCCAAAATAGGCAAATCAAACAGTTCCAGACGTCTGGTAGGTGTTCCCAGACGTCTGGCCCTAGGTTCTGGAAGTATATGTGTTTTTTCCCTTCTATTTTTAATTCCTGGGCCATTTCAGACGTTTGAAATTTTCAACCAGACGTCTGAATTTGATTCCAGACGTCTGGATTTTGTTTCAGACGTCTGGATTTAGTCTCTGCCTTTTCCAGACGTCTGGATTTTTCAACTAGACATCTGGATTTGGTTTCAGACGTCTGAAATCTTCTGCTAGGCAAAAAAATAGCCTAGACCAAAAATGGCAAATCCAAACCGAAATGCGATCGAACGAGCGATGGATGCTAAGGATTATGCCAATCAACAACCCAGCACTATAGGCTCTTCGATGCATCACCAAAAACATGTTCAAACATCAAAGATTGGATTTTTAAAGATTTGACTACAAAACACCAAAAATTGGAATATTCACCAATTTAATCCAAATCAAAAGCAAATGAACATAAATAAGTGTTAGGAATTCATACCCAACAATCAAAGATAGTTATAGACATAGATGTGAGATAAAAATCTCACCTTTATGCACAAGAACAAGGAGGAAGAAGCTATAGAACAATGACAATGACAATCACTCTTCAATTCCAACTCAACAAGCTTGAATCTAAGCTAAAAAGAGAAACATTTCCTAAATTAGGTTTAGGAATTTCTAAAATTGATAAGAGAATGAGTTGGAGAAGAAGAAGTGGAGGCTTACCAAAGCTTCTTATTTTAGTTTGGAGCTAGAGCTTGATTTGCAAAAGAAAATTAGGGCTTGAGTTTCAATTTCTCATTCCTCTCCCCATTGATGCCAAAGCTTGAATATAAGGAAAATGGAAATGAAGTAAATGAAGAGGAGAGGGTTGGGACTGAGTTAATAAGTGGTTTAATTAGCTCAGCCCAAACCAAAGCCTTAAGTGAAAAGTGGAAAAAATTCCACTAACTCCAAACATATCAAAGTTTATACTCAAAAAGTTGTAAACGAGATTTCGAACTCAATGTAAGTGGTCTCGAGTCCTAATTTGACCGTTTGCAAAAAGTAGCTTTTCGAACCAAAATCTGATTACGATAAAATATTCAAATAAAATATTTGAATATAAAATCGATGAATATGCAGGTTATTACAATTTTAAACCATGATTTCAGTTATTTACATACTTGTCGGTTGCTTTTGTATTAGTAAGTTCTATATATTCAATATTTCTGTTGTATATTATTTTAAACTCTAATGTTCTGTTGTAGCTTCATAAACTACTATTTATCTATTCCACTACTTATTATTGTATTACTCTATGTCTGTGATTCTTTGATTGATTTATTTACTATATATGCTAAGTTTTGTCAAACATAAATTAACAATATGTTGTTTTGAGCAATTCAAGTCTGACATAAGCGGATGATTATCGATTTGAATAGTTCGAAATAGTGGGTCGTTACAACCTCCTAACCATTTAATTAGATGGATTTCATTATCATTTGTCCCAGAAAAATACAACAAGTTTATACATATAGTATAGCATCACGGAAGATAACTGCACAATATGATTCTCATATTTCTTCTAGATATTTCTAGAGTTATATCTAGTCAATTTCAACAATAATGAGAATGAACACATAAGGGAAAACCAAGTCACCTATACTATCCATAAGTAAGTAACATACAAAGCATGATTGACGTACAAAAGCACGGTCAAGTCATGTAAACGACTTCTAATCCCCTTCTTATTTAATTAATCCGTTATTGATTAAAGTCCCTTTTATTAGTAAAAATCCTTTTTATCTAACAAAACTTCCTTTATTAATTAAAAATTTGTTGTTCATTTCTATATATATATATATATATATATATGAATATTCTCAAAAGTATTCGTATACTTATCTCAACGGTAAAGTATATCCACAAATCAATAACAAATTTTACTTACTTAATACACAGTCAAAGGGGTTAAAATCAAATGTTACTAAAACACCATTTACTACAAACATAAAACACTTCATGTAATCATTATCTTTAAAACCTCTTTAAAGATTAAATTACATTTATATAGTTTTAAGATAAGTGTTGCTCAAACATTGACATGAGAACCCAAACAGTCTTTCTATATTTATCTCTTAAAAACTTTCTTTTTTAAAAGATCTAATTATATTCCAAAGTTAACATGTAAATATACTTTTACCAAACTTTACAAAATTATTCATTATGACTTAAGTCTTATGATCCAATTTTTTTTTATCTCTTTATCAATGACTTAACTTACATTTCCAAGCTTTATACAAACATCTTTAAATACCGAAAATAATTTGTAGGAGATTATTCTAAAATCTTTGATATAATACAAAAATCAATTCCAAGGTTATTATGTTATTTAAACTTTAAATTACTTTAATAAAATATTTAACTAATTTTCTAAAAACTATATATACTTAAAAATATTTTTAAATACTTATGATATAATTTAAAACACTTACTCATGATATTACTTAAAATATCTAATTTATCATTTATTTAAAAATCATAAAAAGTATGTTTTTTAATTTAAAACTCTTTACTTTAAAATTTTAAAAATAATTATAAAAACATATTTAAACTTCAACTTCCTTTTCTTAAATATTTTAATCACTTCTCATAAAAATCTCTTTAAAAAGATTAGAAAATATCTAAAGTAAAAGTCTCCTTAACTTTACTAAAACTAGGATTTTCAACACCACTTTTTATCATAATTCAATAACTTTCCAAACCAATTCTTTTAGGTCAGACATAACCAAGCATATGTATAGAACCATCTTATATATGTGTGTGTGTGTGTGTGTGTGTGTATATATATATATATATATATATATATTCCCATCTAACCAATTCAACAAGTGTTAAATATAGGGGACATTCTAAGTGCGTTTATAGCGACAATCTCACTTCAGCCATTCATATACAACTTCCAACTTTACCAAACAACAACATTATCAACCATATAAACAAGTCCATGCCATGATACAAGTTATAAAGAGTTGTCAGAGAGAATATACTATATATTGTTGTCATTTGCCTTCAAAAGCAATAAGGGGTCCAAAAGTAATAACTTGCATTGTTCGTTATACTATTTATATTTTACATAACACAATTACACACACAACAATATGCAAATAACTGGTGAGTAAACTCACCCCAGCCCAAATCAATCCAAGTTGTAAAAAAATCCCGCTACGAGTGTAACGACGAAGATGCTATCTCGATCGGACCTCGTACGCAAAAGTTACTATTTTTATAAGATTTTGGATTATATAAATAAATTAGTTACTTAATTATAATTTACCCTGCCTTAATCACTCATTAATTCTTCTTCCCTAATCAAAATCAACCCTTCCCTTCACTGCGTGTACAAACGCGTGTAGAACCTAATATATACAACCCCTCTCGCCTCCTTTCTCCACCTATGCACCACAAAATCATGCCAAACAACTTCCTAACATCTCCTCTTCCCAAGAGTTTCTTGATGGATTCAACAATGTCACCTTCAAATTCCCCATGTTAATCGTGACTTGATGGACTAACTAAGGACAACCACGATGTTGCCTTTCACAATTGAGAGCCGCATGCCACCAAATTATCACCATCAATCTCTCTCGCCACCCCGAGTTCAATGCCATGCATTGTTTTCTCTAACTCCACCAAGATCACCTTTAAGCCAAAATTCTAGCTTCGTTACCACTATGTCAACCTCCTCGAACAACAACGCACCCAAAAAACTAGTATGGATTTGAAGCTTCCTCTCCCTTAAGTTCAACGGACCCAACATTGACGATTTTCATCAACTACAGCTCCAGAAATAATTATTAGAGTGGCGGTGGCTTGTGTATTTGATTTACATGAAGGAAGATAAAAAATGAAAGAGGAAAAGTGATGAAAAGGTTAAAGGTTGGAGTATTTATAGTTTAAATAAATAATATATTTAATTCTCTTTGTTAAATCGTCAATCTGTCCGAACTTGCACGATCGCATAGGATGTCCGATCACCATGAAACTTGACGGTGCATAATAACTCTTTATTTCGGATCCAATAGCACTGGCTTTTTCATAATCCAAGATAGCACCCCAGAATGACAATTCCATACATTAATCAAAAAGAATAATTATTAAAACAAGTTTAATAACTTTAATTATAAATTAACATATTACATTATCAACTATCAATTAAAAAGAATTTAATAAGCTTTCGAAATCAATTTTATGTCATTAAATTCAAGATTTAATTATTTAAATAATTCCAATATTTATATATAAAGCGTTTAAAATTTAGGGTCATTACAATATGCATGTACCTTACCTCATATATGCATTGTATTAATAGCATTACACGTAATACCTCTAGCTTGAGGAAGATCAACAACTAAAGAGTATGCCATTAATCTAACAATATATAAATGGTAAGGGACAATTATATATTAAGGATTCCTAATCTTTGATATATTTATAAATGCACTGAGTGATATTTATTTACAAAACAATGTTTTTCTTTTGAAATACCATAATTATTCAAGTATCATGCACGTCCGAAATCATGGTATATGTCAATACATATGTGCTTGTTCCATAATCTAAGTTGAATTTTTCATGGTTCCACTTATGTAAACATACATGCTTATATAAGTTTTAACCTATTCATAACATTTGCAATTTAATTAACTTGTATAATTCATGTGTGTGTATATATATATATATATATATCTTATTAATTAAATCATTTTTATTTAATTTTAATTCATTGTAACACCCTGTGGTTTTAATAAAAATAAATAGCTAATTAAAAAAGGGCATTTTTGAAATTTTACATAAAGCTGAAAAAATGAATTTTTCAAAAATGAATTTTTTTTTTTAAATATGACTTTTCTATATTGTAAAGTAGATTTTTCTAGACCCAAATTTATGTATAAAATGTCAAAAACAGGTGGTGGATGAAAAAGATATGGAATGTTTACTGTAGCACATATTTTTGGTTTTGCGCTTATTTTGAAATTTAAGTTTAATAATTAATTACTGGAATAATCAAAATTTTACATAGTAAGTAATTAGTTGAGTATGTGTGAATTACTCTAAAAAGAATACAATAGTTTTATATGCATTAAAAGAAAAGTTAGAGATATACATGGACCAACTTTAAAGCGGCTTTAGATGGAAAACATTAATTACCTTGATAACATAATTAATTGTCATCGTTAATGAAAGAAACATCACATATTTTAGAGGAAAAAACAAGAAAAGATGAGAATATATTTACGGAAGGAAAGCAGTACTCAAAGAAAATGTATGCTATCTCTTTATTTGTAAAGAATATGGGTAAATCCAATTCTGCAACCTGGAAAGGTTATACCAATCAATTACAAATTTATTGGGCAATTACTAATAAACGGTAAGGTTCATAATTAATGTCGGTGTATATATGTGTGTGTGTAGAATACCAATAAATGACATAAATATATTTGAATGATAATAAATGTTATTGATATAAATTAATAACATTAATTAAGAAAGAATAAATGTTATTTCCTTTAAGAAAATAAAAAGGAAAGTGATTTTTACATAACATACGAATTTTTTTAAATAATTAATTAAATAGGGATAAAATGGTAATTTTACATAAATGAATAAAATAGTAAATTTTGTAGACATTGGAATTAGGCCGTGGGACATATTACATTGTGTCCGGAACATTGTTTATAGTAAAAAATTATACTCTTATCTTTGAATGGGAATTTATTCATAACTTGTGAGTGGGAATTTTTCATAATTTTTGTAAACATTGGAATTAGGCCGCAAGATCTATTACCTATATGAATCTATCTATGTTCTCATCTCTGAATTATTCATTGATCATGGAGGTTGAATGATACCTCTAATTGTAATTGGGTTACCAATGAAATGTTTAGGGCTGAAATGATACTTTGTTTTTTAAGAATAAACCTGTAACAACCCTGGATCCATTGTGTCATTCTAATTGATATCTCCAGCAAAAAAAAAATGGAGTATTTCTCACCAGACATTATGTACTTATATAAGTAGTAAATTGACACCCTGTGAATCTGTAGAACTATACGATCATGTTATAACTGCTTATATTATTATCATATGATGTTCATACCTGTTATTATACCTATTATATTATATGTTACTGTTATTTCATGCTATTCTGTTTATTTTATCTGTTCATCACACTGCAAGTTCCCTTTAGATTAGAATCACTATGGGTTGAAATGATACATACCCGAACGGACTTTAGAATAAGGGAAAATTGTTATGGGCTGAAATGATAGGCCTGAACAATTTTCAATTTATTTCATTTACTTGGGACTGCGGGTTTGAAATGATAAAACCCAGATTTTTCTTTGTAAATTACGGGTTGAAATGATATATTACCCGTATCACTTTACCTAGCGTAGAAAATTATATACAGGCCCGTACTTAAGATATGTTTTTCTAAAAAATTTAAAATACTTTAGAAATTTAATTATTATAATATTTTGATTTAAAATTAAATAAAAATATGATTTTTGTAAATATTATTGATTTTTTGAATAATTGTAAGTGAAATGAATTAATGAAAAAGTTAGAAAATTTTGAATGTAAGTTATTTTGGAAATTTTGATTTAATTTTTAATGGAAATTAAATTAACTTTGGAAATATGATAAATTTATGATATTTTGAATTTAAATGAATTTAAAGTGATTTTATATCATATTAATGATTTTTAATAAATTTGAAATATGAAATGAATGAATATTTAAGTTGAAATTTCGAAATATAACTAAAATTGGAAATTTATGAAATTGACTTAAAAGTGAAATTTTAGTTAAGTAAATAAAAATAAAACTATGTTATATTTGAGAATTTGAACTTAAGTGTTAAGTTGAAATTTAATGTAATGAATTTAAATTTGAATGTTGTTTAATAAGTGAATTATTAATAAATATTGATTTTTGAAAGGAAACTTAACTTTATAAAATCATGAATTTAAGGAAAATTAAATGATGCTTATAAATGTGAAAATGCATGATTTGTAAGTTAAAAATGATTTAAATAAAAAAATAGTGTTTGTGAAATTCTATTGAATATTTTAAGTTAATTAACAACATTTTTAAATGTTGTCTTTTGTTAAATTGAATTGTTTTGAATGTAACTTTCTGTAGCATTTTCCAAATGTTGACATGAATTTTCATTGTTTTAATAAATTTAAGTGCATAAATGAACATTGAAAAGTTTAAATTTTTGGAATTTAATTATTTAATTATTAAATGTAATAACTTCATTTTTATGATTTAAAATGAAGTAAATTGTTTTGAAATATAACTATTTGGTATATTGAAATGATTTGCAATATGGTTTTGAAAAGATATGATATTTTGATATATTAAAATGATTTGAAACGAAGTTTTGAAAGATATGATATTTTGATATTAAAAGATTTGAAATGAAGCTTTGAAAGGTTATGATATTTTGACGTATTAAAATGATTTGAAAGGAAGTTTTTAAAGGATATGATAATTTAAAATATTGAAATGGTTAGAAATGACTTGATATTTATTTTGATAAATATTTGAATTGAAAGATATGGTATGATGATATATTGAAATGGTTTGGAAATGATTTAATCTTTATTTTGATAAAGGTTTGGATTGAAATAACATTTTATTTTTGAAGTATAAAATATTGTTTTAAACTTATAACTACGGGTTATAATAACGATTGTTTGTTAAAGAGACCGAGATCGGATATTGTCTTATAGCCGGCCAATACCGAAAACCACTTTAATAACTGTGTACGCGGTGGAGATTCCAGAATGAAGTAGGATGGTGGCGACGTTCTCGAGGTATATTACGTGGACCCAACTCCCGTGAGTTGGCATAAATGACTAAAACAGGAGCTATACCGGGCTACACAAAGGGTCGCACTCTTTCATCGAGAATGCTCCATCGGAAACCATTCTATTACTTTTGTGATTCGATATGTGGCGCCACTTTGATTCGGGTGTATTGTTCGAGGTGGGCAGAAGCTGCTGGCTTGCCGTCACCACCGGTCCGGGAGTGCAAACGGTGTATCCACCCTGGCATTGCCTCGCGTGCCGTGTCATCTCCTTATAGCGAGCCCACTACGATTTTGGTTTTAAAGATCCGACCGCGTTAAGGTTCACCATCCCCTTAACGCTATTTTCTATATGATTATACTTTACTGATTAGACACTACTGTATATAGCGTATATTACTACATAGTAAATAGTTTAACGGATCCTTAGAGGATGGGCGGTCCTAAGCATCTTCTAAGTTACTTGTACCTTTACTACAGTTCACTTGAGTTGGTTTACATTGTATAAGTATGTATGTCCTGACTCGAGTGTTTGTATTTTTATTTATGCTCGGGTCAGCCTGAGTTATTCACAGATTTGGATTTCCACTTTTTGGAGATTGAAATCGCTGGAGATTATCTACTTGTCAAGTTTTTTTTTGCAATCTGTTGTTCTTTTCAGTTCTTGTATCAGTAGACTTCTATGTAGTGAGACTTCCTTTGTACTTTGTTCTTCCGTTGTATTTTATGTAACTCTGATAAATTTATATAGTAGCTTCATGAACTACTATCTCTTTTAATTCCACTGCATTTTAAATACTCTGTGTCTGTGATCTGTGATTTTTGTTTACTGTATATTCTAAGATTTGCCAAATTTTTATTTTACAACGCAGTATTTTGAGCAATTCAATTCGGGCATGAGTGTCTACATATACACTTATAATGGATGCGAATGGTTGAAAATACCTGGTTGTTACAGTTGGTATCAGAGCTTTGATAGCTCTAGGCAAAACTCAGCATATGGAGTGAATGTATTTACAGAACCACTTTCATTCGAGTTTGAATCTTTTCCTTTTGACTCGATTCTTTTGAATTTTGGAACATTCCCTACGGTTCCAAGATCCATTCGTATCCCTCACTATTCATCTTCTTTTTGACCCTGGAGTATTCCATAACACCGCTTCGAATGATCTTTTTAGTGAGTTGGCAGTCCCGCCAATCTCAAAAATTGAATTGTAAAAGGGTGAAACTCCTTTACAATTAGCATCGATTCACCAGAGATTTATATCTATCCTTGGTTTAGATGCTAATATCTTTTGTTATTCCAAACATTAACTCTTGAGATCGAATGTAGATTTACCCTAAAAATCCGCATCGATCTTATTATTTAAGTCACGGTTGACCCAGTTAAGGTTGCTCGCGATTTATTTAAGCTTATCCACCTCCCTACTCTGTTATTTAATCATCTTGTCTTTTGTTTCCAATCTATTCTTCCAAACATTTTGAATTGTACGTGTATATCTATGTTTTGTTTTATATATTGTGTTGTTTGAGTTGTTGATGTTGATTTGGGTTTTCGATCGATTCGTCTGATCAACGCTATCAATAGGATTTCTAAAACACTTTGACAGAACAAACTGACAAAATATTATTTTAAAATTTGGTTAGTGAAATAAAATTTTGATATATAAGTAAATTTATGGAACTTAATAAATTGATTTAAAATTGATTATTTGAAATGATAATACTTAATCTATCATTTATTATTCTATAAATGAATTTATAGATAGTTGTTTATAAATTGATTTGGGAACTGAAATGAATTTTGAACAAGAAATTTGAGAATTTAATTTTCGATGGTTTCAAACCCCGTATTTAAAGTTTTAAAAGGTTATATTATTTAAAGTATTTTTGAATAGAAATTTGTTTCTAAAGAATTTTAAGTTTAAAATTAGTGCTCTTCTCTTTGTCACTGGAAAATAACTTCGGTGATGACTGCACCATCATCGACGTTCATTTTCGAGCTTTGAAGTGAAGAGACTGTTCTATAGTCTTGCTACAGCTTTGTTTTGGGAATTTAATTTGGTTTGAATTTTCTAAAATATGACTTGATTTATAATATATAATATAGATATATGATTTAAAAATTTGATTCGATAAGTTATGCACATACATTTATTTATCTCTAAATGGTTTGAAGAAATCAGAAATTTAATTATTAAATTCAATTATAAAAAGGAAATCAAAATTTTGGATGAATATTCAAGGATGAAATGATTTAATTGGAAATTTTTATTTGTATAATGCAATTTCTTTCAAATATAACTTACCTTAATTTTTCAAAAGTTAACAATGTAATTGGATAATATACAATATAAAAGATTTAATAAATAAAAATTGAGTAGTTATAATAAATGTTATACACTTAAATTTTAATTATAAAATGATTAGCATATGTAAATATAATAAAGGGTAATTGGATAACTTACAATAAAAAATATATTAAAAGAACTAAGAATAAAACAAAGCAGTTATAATAAGTGTAAGTATATTTAACATAAGTAATAAATATATTGAAAGGAATAATTTTAATTTTAATTAGGAATAAAGAAGAATTAAATGTATTAAGTACATTACGAGTATAATAAATGATTATTTTTCAAACCCTTTGGTTTTAAAAAAAATTAATTTAAGATGATTGGATAATAAGATAATGGAATTTGAGATAGTTAAAATTTATTTAACTTGTGTACGGATTTATTCTCTATTTAAGTTGAAATTTCCGTGCTTTCAAATTTATTTCCTTATTTTGTTTTCCAAACTATCTTTTGGTTGTCCTTATCATCCTTATCTTGCTATAGATTGGTATAGGCATCTTTCTATAATCTTTGATAGATCTTTGGTAATCATTTTGAATCCACCTTTTCGTGCTTGTGTTCTTAATTTTGGAGAATCTTGGAAAGATCATCTCCACCTTGTAACACTTACCTATAACAATAGCCATCATGTATAATTTCAATCTTTGTCATCTTGTCCTAATCTTGTTTCACTCTATCTTTTTCTTTGCTTTCCCGTACCTCATTCCTATTCGGGGACGAAAAGTTTTGAATGGGGGAGAGTGTAACAACCCTGTATTTTGTGATTTTTTTTTTGTATATTTTAATTATTTTAATTGAATTTTTGATTTAAAAACTTATTTTATTTATTTTGAATGATAAACTTTAGTTTTGATATGAATTATCATTCCAAAGCATGACTAAAAAGAATATTTTCCAAAAAGTTAATTTTTGGTCAAAATAGTCAAACTCTGACTTTTATTTTAAAATTTTAAAAGTTTGAAAATTTAAATTTTTTTCTTTTATTTTGAAAGTACATAAAATTTTAGGAACACTGCTTTTTGTTTCGTTGGAAACGGATTTAAATTGTGAAAGTTATGTATATTTCAATATTGAGTGCAATTTGTTTATTCTGCAATTTTATTATTTTAAATAGTATAAATTTTATTTTTCTTTGTCATATTTTATTGTAATATGTATTGATATGTTATTTTATGTACGTTTTTATCTTTTAATATTTTTGAAGTGAAGTAGGAATTTTTCTAGAGCTAGTAGTATTTTTCTTGTAATTTCCATGCCCTGTTTTCAATTTTTAAACATTTTCTTTAGTTCTTTTCTATTTTTCTCCAATTTAATTATTTATTTTATTTTATAAATGATAAATAAATTATTTTATTTCAAAAAATTTTCTTTAGAATATTTTTAAAATGAAGTAGATATTTTTCCAAAGCCATTGATGTTTTAATTGTAATTTTTGAACCCTGTTTTCAATTTTTAAGCAATTTCCTTAATTCTTTTTATATTTTCTGTAAATTTAATTATATATTTTTATTTTTTTCCACTTTGTTTCGGTTTTAGATTTACTTTCTGAAGTTTATTTTGTTTTACTTGATTTAAAAGAAAAGGAAGTATGTAAGGTTTTAAAAGCTAAGAAACGTAAAGTCGTTTCACCGTTTTTTTTACCGTTTCTTTTTCAATCAATACACCATTTATTTTGGCTGTACCTTTCTCTATTCTTTTCAGCTACATTCTCTCATCTTTTTCACGTATTTTCAAAGCTTCTCAACCCCAAAAAAAAATCGTGGCCTCCATCTTGCAAAAATTTGGTAAAATCTTCTTCTCTTCTCTTGTTTTCTAGTTTTTCTATGTGATTTTGCAACTTGTTCTCAACTTCATGTCTCCACTCCTCCTCAACCAAATCTAGGCCAACCTCCAACACTTTATTCTTTGATCATCATCCACCCTAGATCACCACCATGGAAGGCCAAGCAACCCCAAGGCAAACACCACCACCAAAATCCACAAATCCATCACCTATGCACTCAAGCTGACCTAGTTTTGGTACCATCACCTTCATCCACCTTTTGCCGCCACTTCCACCACCACCACCTCTGACCTGACCTCCACCCTCTTCCACATCACCCACCACCACCTGGACCCACTGGCCATGTCCCTAGAGCCTATGGCCGAACCCATTTATAGCATAGAAGTGATGAATTTGCCTTGTAGTTGTTGTTTTGTTGCACCTATGTCCATCCACCTTTGCACCATTACTTCCAAGCTATGGCTGACCCTTATGAGCCCAAGACCTGATCCTAACCCACTCCTTAGACATGTATTTCAGATCTATAGCTGAAGCATAGGCGGTAGAAAGCAAGTGCAAAAACTTTGGCTTTGTTTTATGCATTTAATTCTAACATTGTTTTATTGAATTTGGGTTTGAAAACTTATGTTATTTGTTTGTTTTGTTTGAATGTTTGCAAGGCTATTAGCCTTGTCATGGCTAAGAAAACGAACCCTTTAGTCGAGCTTTTGAATGGTTGTAGCAAGGTCAAGTTATCTTGTCTTTGTTGCCTTTCAATTTTAATTTATTTCAATATCTTTTGGTTGAATATTCATAAGTTATATTGTCTTGTTTTGGGGTTGTTTACAAGATGATATCTTGGCTATTTCTCTCCACTCAAATCAAAGGTCGTGCCTTCTAGATCCGTTGTGTCATTCTAATTGATATCTCCAGCAAAAAAAAATTGAGTATTTCTCACCAGACATTATGTACTTATATAAGTAGTAAATTGACACCCTGTGAATCTGTAGAACTATACGATCATGTTATAAATGCTTATATTATTATCATATGATGTTCACACCTGTTATTATACCTATTATATTATATGTTACTGCTATTTCATGCTATTCTGTTTATTTTATCTGTTCATCACACTGCAAGTTCCCTTTAGATTAGAATCACTATGGGTTGAAATGATACATACCCGAACGGACTTTAGAATAAGGGAAAATTGTTATGGGCTGAAATGATAGGCCTGAACGATTTTCTATTTATTTCATTTACTTGGGACTGCGGGTTTGAAATGATAAAACCCGGATTTTTCTTTGTAAATTACGGGTTGAAATGATATATTTCCCGTATCACTTTACCTAGCGTAGAAAATTATATACAGGCCCGTAGTTAAGATATGTTTTTCTAAAAATTTTAAAATACTTTAGAAATTTAATTATTATAATATTTTGATTTAAAATTAAATAAAAATATGATTTTTGTAAATATTATTGATTTTCTGAATAATTGTAAGTGAAATGAATTAATGAAAAAGTTAGAAAATTTTGAATGTAAGTTATTTTGGAAATTTTGATTTAATTTTTAACGGAAATTAAATTAACTTTGGAAATATGATAAATTTGTGATATTTTGAATATAAATAAATTTAAAGTAATTTTATATCATATTAATGATTTTTAATAAAGTTTAAATGTGAAATGAATGAATATTTAAGTTGAAATTTTGAAATATAACTAAAATTGGAAATTTATAAAATTGACTTAAAAGTGAAATTTTAGTTAAGTAAATAAAACTAAAACTATGTTATATTTGAGAATTTGAACTTAAGTGTTAAGTTGAAATTTAATGTAATGAATTTAAATTTGAATGTTGTTTAATAAGTGAATTATTAATAAATATTATTTTTGAAAGGAAACTTAACTTTATAAAATCATGAATTTAAGGAAAATTAAATGATGCTTATAAATGTGAAAATGTATGATTTGTAAGTTAAAAATGATTTAAATAAAAAAATAGTGTTTTTTAAATTCTATTGAATATTTTAAGTTAATTAACAACATTTTTAAATGCTGTCTTTTGTTAAATTGAATTGTTTTGAATGTAACTTTCTGTAGCATTTTCCAAATGCTGCGAAACTTGAATTTTCATTGTTTTAATAAATTTAAATGCATAAATGAACATTGAAAAGTTTAAATTTTTGGAATTTAATAATTTAATTATTAAATGTAATAACTTCATTTTATGATTTAAAATGAAGTAAATTGTTTTGAAATATAACTATTTGGTATATTGAAATGATTTGAAATGTGGTTTTGAAAAGATATGATATTTTGATATATTAAAATGATTCGAAACGAAGTTTTGAAAGATATGATATTTTGATATTAGAAGATTTGAAAAATGAAGCTTTGAAAGGTTATGATATTTTGACGTATTAAAATGATTTGAAAGGATGTTTTTAAAGGATATGATAATTTAAAATATTGAAATGGTTAGAAATGACTTGTTATTTATTTTGATAAATATTTGAATTGAAAGATATGGTATGATGATATATTGAAATGGTTTGGAAATGATTTAATCTTTATTTTGATAAAGGTTTGGGTTGAAATGACATTTTATTTTTGAAGTATAAAATATTGTTTTAAAGTTATAACTACGGGTTATAATAACGATTGGTTGTTAAAGAGACCGGGATCGGATATTGTCTTATTGCCGGCCAATACCGAAAACCACTTTAACAACTGTATACGCGGTGGAGATTCCAAAATGAAGTAGGATGGTGGCGACGTTCTCGAGGTATATTACGTGGACCCAACTCCAGTGAGTTGGCATAAATGACTAAAACAGGAGCTATACCGGGCTACACAAAGGGTCGCACCCTTTCATCGAGCATGCTCCATCGGAAACCATTCTATTACTTTTGTGATTCGATATGTGGCGCCACTTTGATTCGGGGGTATTGTTCGAGTTGGGCGGAAGCTGCTGGCTTGCCGTCACCACTGGTCCGGGAGTGCAAACGGTGTATCCACCCTAGCATTGCCTCGCGTGCCGTGTCATCTCCTTATAGCGAGCCCACTACGATTTTGGTTTTAAAGATCCGACCGCGTTAAGGTTCACCATCCCCTTAACGCTATTTTCTATATGATTATACTTTACTGATTAGACACTACTGTATATAGCGTATATTACTACATAGTAAATCGTTTAACGGATCCTTAGAGGATGGGCGGTCCCAAGCATCTTCTAAGTTACTTGTACCTTTACTACAGTTCACTTGAGTTGGTTTACATTATATAAGTATGTATGTCCTGACTCGAGTGTTTGTATTTTTATTTACGCTCGCGTCAGCCTGAGTTATTCACAGATTTGGATTTCCACTTTTTGGAGATTGAAATCGCTGGAGATTATCTACTTGTCAAGTTTTTTCTTTTGCAGTCTGTTGTTCTTTTCAGTTCTTGTATCAGTAGACTTCTATGTAGTGAGACTTCCTTTGTACTTTGTTCTTCTGTTGTATTTTATGTAACTCTGATAAATTTATATAGTAGCTTCATGAACTACTATCTCTTTTAATTCCGCTGCATTTTAAACACTCTGTGTCTGTGATCTGTGATTTTTATTTACTTTATATTCTAAGATTTGCCAAATTTTTATTTTACAACGCGGTATTTTGAGCAATTCAATTCCGGCATAAGTGTCTACATATATACTTATAATGGATGCGAATGGTTGAAAATACCTGGTTGTTACAAAACCATAATTTTATGTTGATACACCTAAAAATCTAGAATTAATTACATATATATAAATTTAAATCGATACAAAATGAATAAAACATTAATTGAGTTGATTGTTAGTTATCTGGAGTTAAAATGAAATTCCAATTGTTAATAACAATCAATTACCTTATAATATACAATTTGAAACTGATGTATAACATCTATGTATGTGTGTGTATACATATATAGAAAACTATGTAGAACTTATGTGATGACAATTAAGTTATTCTATCGATATTGTGAAAAAAATAAATGAGATTGTTGTTAAAATCAAGTTAGTTAATAATAATAACTATGTAACTGAAATAAAAAAAAGGCTATGAAAATATTATAGGCATAGTAAATACTTTTCAACAGAATGGGGGGTATTGACCAAACAACATCAGGAAATGAAAGAGCTTCATCGGTAGCTTGAACTATATTTTCATTGACCATATTCAAAAGTCCAACACTAAGAGAGATGCCAAGATGGGTCTTAGGTATTTGGATAGAAGGAACCGTTGCAGGGGTTGCGAAAAGCGACGAGAAGGGGTCCATAATATGAACCGGAAGGGTGATGTGGCTGTATGGAGAGGTCTTGGACATAGCAATAGAGGGTTCTTTGGTAGGAAAACTCGTGGCTTGCTTTTTTAGCTGAGGTTTCAAGAGGGGGGAACTCAATGTTGGAGAGGTCATATGGGAACTTGGCATCAGAGAGGGAAAGTAGTTAAAAAGATGGGCAAATCAGGTGGTATGAGGTGGTGTATCACCAGGCATCTCAAGGATGGAGTTGTGAGAAGGGAAGAAAACCCCTTTATCATATTGAAGTGACCAAAATCCAAGGCAAGGACAGAAGAGAAGGGAGTACTAAAGAGGATAGAGATGCTGAAGAAGGAGCAAATGAGGAGGTATCGGAGCGGCAATTTGATGGAATGGAAGTGGAGGCGATGTCTTGCCATAGATTAGGTCCCTATTACTAACATATATTGCATACACTTATTTATAGTACCATATATGTGTGCGTATTTGTTTAGACATACACATATATGATGATTTGCTACCAGATATATATATATATATATATATATATTAATATATGTACATATATGAAATTATGAAAACAAATATATATAATATTAAATATTTCAAATTAAATGAAACTTGAAAATAGGAAATATGAAGATGGAAATGAAATTTATGATAGATCAAATCTAGCCAAATCAGAATTAAAATGCAATAAATAACATGGTGTAATATCCTTAACCTATTTTAACCAAACACTATTACAATAATAGATTTGTTACCATATAAAATTTTATATAATCGAAACAAAAGTGTGAACTCTTAAAATTGCAGATCAAAAAATACACACAATAAACATAAAGAAAAATTAAAAACTTTGTCATAATTTAATGCAATGTTCCACAAACATAATTATATTAACCACAAGACACATATATTTATATACACATATGCATATAGTAAAATAATATTTAATTCAAAATATATATTTGATAAAGCAATGAAATTGAATAAATAGATTTAAACAAATTGATCTAACAAAAGGTTTAACTTGATATTAGTTTATAATTGAATATGATTTAATAATTATATACATATATAATTGATACAATTAATCAAAATAATAATACCTTGATTATAAAAGAACTAGATTGAAACACCAACCGATTACATCAAATCAGATCTATAATAACAAACAATCTTAGATCCAACAACCTAGAAAATTTATTTTAGAACACAAATGAATCGGTCATAAATTTTTTTTACATACAAAGCTAATTAATCAAAATTAGTAATAAAAAACAAATCTGTAATAATTAATGATTTCTGACCTAATCAAAATAACATCAACACCCAAAATAAAAATAAACATAATGTGGACTTTGAATTGAATCAAAATAGACAAAATAATTTTAAAATAGAATCAATAAGTGGCAATGAATGCACATACATGTGAACTAAATTAGATCTAAATAACATGAAAGAATTTAAGATGAAAATCAAACTAGGAAACCCTTGCCCTTTGTAACGCCACTAGATTTCTCCTTAGATCTCTTAGTGGATCAACACCGAGCTTTGCAAGAGAAGGATGAAATTGTTATTGTTAATTTTGTTGGATGTTTTTTGTTTGTTTTAAAGTTATGTTTTATAGAAAATAGAGGAGGTAATTTCGGCCATAGGAATAGAGAAGAATAGAAAACAATTCAAGTAAGAATGTGATTGAGAGGATTTGTTTCAATGAAAGAATAAAAACCTTCCCTACTTTCTTTTTAAAAACTTCCACTTTCAATTCTCGGTTAATTTTCAATCAAATCTCATCCATGTCCCTTCCTTTCTCTAGCATGGCTGGGAACATCATTCCATAACATGGATAATTATTTTCAACAACTTGTTAAGTAAATAACTATAGTTAAAACCCATTTAAGTATATATCGATATCGTATACCGACACACGCAAATACAACTTTCATATATACTTTCAAATAGTTGCTAACAACATCAAAACATCAAATAAATTAGGTAAAATTAATATTTATCAAATAATAATTAATTTAATTAATTTACAACACTTTATATTAATTAAATTTTGGTTATTTTAGAGAAATCACAAATATGGTTGTGTGACTTGGAGATGTGAATTCGGTCAGTAATTATTTTTGAACAATTCGGACATTGACACGTCACCTTAACTAGTTGTGTGATAGTTTGGCCGAAATCATCACTTATAGACTTATTTTAGTAAAATCGTATTTTATATTTTCTTAAGCGGTACCTTTTAGTAAAGATAATTTAAACACATTCTCCCAATCAACAATATATCACTTTTGGATATCGAATTAAGTTTTTTGGTCAAAATTCCATTACCATCCTTATTTAACTTAGTTAGTCCATAAAAAGTCCTTGTTCAATAAATACATTTATTATTAGCTGTATTATTCTGGCTAGAGATTTTGACTTTGAGTTGACTACAATTGACTATGATGCTAACCTTGTACAACCCAGGAGACGAATTTTCCATTGAATAGTGCATCACTTTCAATGCTTCAACAAAGACTCAACTATAGTTGCTCGATGGATCACCATGTAATGATTTAACTGTAATCAATGTTGAGTATTCACATTGAAGTTCCACAGTATTCTCAAGTCGAGGGAGTGTATAATATCGCCACTTTGAGATTTCCTGTTTGACCTAGTTGCTATTAACAAATACATATGTCTTGGATGAGTCATTCTATAGTTATCCAATAACTATTAGTATATAAATACTTAGTGGCCCAACAGCTATAAGTAATATGTTACCTAACATTTAGAGAGCATTACATACTCTAGTCTCAATGGATGTATCGATATCCTTTCTTGAAACATCTTGACCAGGAGATAAAATAACATGTTATTTTATATATTGTTTCCCATGATTACAACTTCTTGTAATTATTATAACATAGCATATATTTTAGTATTTTATATTTAATATACTTTAAATTATTTACTTAATTAATTATATCACAATATAACAAAGTATATAATTGGAATCAGACGATTTTATTATGAACAAGATTGGTTACATTTATATATGTGAAATATTACATGATTGCCCTCTAAGGCATAACTCTAACTCTCTCGCCATCCTCGGTCTTCCTTGGGCATGCCTACCTTAGATTTATCTTTGGTGACTTATGGAATTAAACTTTTTTTTTTAAAGTCCCTTTTCTTCCCATACTTCCTCCTTTAACCGTCCTTGTACCCTCAATCAACCTACGACCTTCAAGTACTGCTCGGGTTAATGGACTAAAGTGAATGCCTCATAACTTTCATGCTTAATTTTATTTAGGTTTTAGTTTATTACCCTTGGTTCAGCATACATTGGGAACCACTTTCTGCATAACTAACACTTTCTTTAGACATGTTGACTCTTGATTCATTTTACTTACTATGTTCTGACCTTAAGTACTTACTGACATATTCAGCATAAATTATGGATCTGGTCTCTTGGCCAATTAACTAACTCTATACTAAATTCAATTACCTTACAACCTCCTTGAGTTTCTTTTCGGTCTTATAATGGCCTTCCGACTCCCTATTATATCCTCTCGGCCAACCATAACTTCTTCCGAAAATTACTTATTTAGTTTCCACAAAATCATAAAACATATTAGATATGATTTGTTTTTGTGCAATTATGCAAACTCCTTATTTGTAACCCTTATTACACGGAACTCAATTAATTCATATTAATTTAATTACTTAATGGAAAATTCTACAAATCAAAATTTATCTATAAAAACATGTATGCATGCATGCATGTATGTATGTATGTATGCATGCATGCATGTGTATATGTACGTATATTTATACATACACATACATACGTATATGCCAAGATAAGACAGTTTTATGATGGACCATCGGCTATCCACACACATACTAAAAATAGATGTGATGTGTAAATGCCTTAGCAACTACAAATACACAAATAAAAATAGGAGCAATACAACATGTCTTAATTATTATAAGAGACATAAAGAGATTAGAACAAGCTAATTGCTCTTTGGAGGGCCTAACAAGTCAACGTATCTAAAAAAGTTTGGTTAGACTAGGATCGAAATCCAATGAATCTACAGTGTATAGAAAGGACATATCGTAGAAGTCATCTAAACGAACTTTCTGATTTTACACCCCGGCCTTCCATTTGAAGTAGGAATAAGTGAATCACTATTAGTTACACATCACATATATTGTTTCTCATTGAAAAAGTTAGTGGTTTACCTTAGGGCCAATTATGTAATTTTTTTACTCTATAGTAAACCCAATCATAATAAAGGTATTTTTTCTATTACATACTTTGTTATATTGAGATAAAATAAATTAAGTAATTAATTTAAAGTATATTAGTAAATGAATCCTTAGATAAAATTTTACACGATTGTAGTTGTAAATAGTTGCAATCATGGGTAATTAATTACAAAATAAAATGATATTTTGATTTACATATTCATAGTGAAAATTTTTCAAGAAAATGATATCGATTCATCCGTTATGACTAAAGTGCGTATGTTCTCCAGAAGTTGGGCAGTGTATTACTCACGCTAACGGGGGAACCAAAAGGTTATGTACTTATAGTTATTAAATAACTATAAAATTACTCATCTGAAAGCTTTTCGTTGGTTAATAGCAACTTGGACAAACATGAAATCTCAAGGTGATAGTGTCACATAGTTCCCCAGGCTTGAGAATCTTGTAGATCTTCAATATGAATACTCCACTTTGATTATAGCTAACTCGTGGCATGGTGATCCATACTACAATTATAGTTGCATCAAATTTAAAGCATTGGAAGCGAAACACTATTAAATAGAGAATTCATGTCCTCAATTGTATGAGATTAGTATCACCGTCAACTGTAGTTAACTTAAAGTCCAAATCTCTAACCAGAGTATTACGGATAATAACTATTGTTATTATTGAGCTAAGAACTTTGTTTTTAGACTAACAGAGTTCATTTTGGATAGTATTGGAATTTTGACCAAAATAAAATTCCATATATCCTAAAGTAATATAGTTTTGACGAACATAACATCTATAAATAATTGCTACTAAAAGGTGTCACTTAAGATAATGTAAAATCGAATTTTATTGGAAAGATATTTAAACAATGAATTCAACCAAGTTATCATACCATTAGCTAGGGCAATAACAGCATCTCCACCGATAGTGGGTGTGGTTGATAACAAAAGTCCCGCCTTAGCAAATGTGAATGACAACAACATCCACGCTTATCGCCAACGAGGTGCTTTTGACCAGAAAAAACCATGTTAGGCCTAAGCAAAGGTACTAGTTAAACCCACACCCATAGTCAGCATGGAGTTCTTTGATATCCACTCTTAGTTCGGGCATGGGTGCTATTATGACTCAAGTTTTCACCTAGTTTGGTGGAAAACAAATAAAAATAAATAAATAATTGAAAAAAGGGGCAAAATGGTAAAATGGTATGGTATGAAAGGAGAAACGGAGCGTTGTAGGAATTTAGAATTCTAGGTGTGAAAAATAAATGTTAGGGTTCTACTAGCCCAAGAGTGTTAGGAATTGAATATGTTTGACATGGATTGTTTGGATTGCTTTCTGTGTTATGTAGCTTAGGTGTATGTCTAACACATACACATGGTTTCTATTATATAGTTGAGTCGATAAGCTATATTTTTCCATCTCTTAGAATTTAACATATGAAATTCTTTTAAGGGAAAGAAATGGAACACCACGTACTTCTAATAAAATAATAAATAAAAAGGGCATTTCGGTAAGTTTACATAAAGAAAAAATCTAAATTTTCACAAATGGAGGAATTTAGGATATATGACTTTTCCGTTGCATCGATAGATTTTTTTTTAGATTACATTCTTTTATAAAACGTCAAAAATGGACATCGAATGAAGGAGATATGGATCATTTATTCTAATGCACTTTTTGAGTAAAAAGGGCCGAGGCCTAAATGGGTTGATAAGAGATTTCAGGTTTTTGGGTATAAATAGGGAGGATATAAAACCTTAATTCATTCAATGTTCATTTATTTTCGTTCTGTAGCCACCACTCAACCTAAACTCTAATACTCCATTCACTTTCTCCTTCCCCCTCAATTCTCAATCAAAATTCTTTGGTCAAATAAAAAGAGAGAATTCAATCTAAACGTTAGAAAGCTAAATAAAGAAGGAGAGATGATAAATCCAATTGAATCAGAGGAGAGAAATTGGGAATTTCTACCAAGGTAGCAAATATAGATGAGTGGGTTTATCTACGAAATGAATACATTGTTAAATGAGCATTAAATTATGTTTATATATCTATTAGGTTGAAATAATTTAAGAATTGAATTGATGCTTTCAATTGATAACTTGTAAGAATTGGATAAACTGGAAAACACAATATCATAATTTTGAAAATGAAATTAATAAAAGTTAGGGAAGAATTAATTTGGATTAATTTTGCTTATGTATAATTTATTCGAGATTTTGTAGAGTTGATAATTATATAACCTTTGGAGATTCATATAGTTCTACTTTGTGATTATATCAATCATAGTGTAGTTTATATAACTGAATTGTTTTATTTACATGGAAATGGATTACAGTCAAATTGAATATACATATATAATCTTTGTAATACACTATATGACTAATAGTAAGGACGAATGAATACAAGGATGAATCCATAGTAAATTGTACATTGTATTTGAAGCTGGGAAATAAATAGAATGAAGCAGTAAACAAAAATGTTTGAAACGATGAAGATTGGGGTGCCGAAAGAAATGCTGCAGGTGATGAGTCAACTAGAAAAAAATTCCAACCAATTTATATAAAGGTGGAAAAAACCAAAGAAAGGGTGGAGTTTGAGTCGATTGGAAAATGTGCCATTCGACTGAAAAGCAGGCTGGTGCAAACTACATGCATCCAGTCAACTGTGAAAAGTTCCAATAGACAAGCACCAATCGATTAATGACATTTTCTAGTCGATAAAAACCATTACTAATGCCAAGTTGAACCTAGACCTTGCGCACACCAAGCAAAGGAGTTTTCGGGGACTTATTTCCCACTTAGTTGATGTTCTAGAGTTCTCGCAGCTTTATGATGTTGTATAATGTAGTTCTCAACATAGTGCGTAATTGTATCATAGTTAGTTGCTCTCATTGTTTTTGTATTATTACAATTGCATATTTGAACTTGCAGACTGTGAGGGGAATAGTAATAACTATGTTAATAAGTTTCACATCGCTCGAGTAGATGTACCTATGCTAGAAGTTGAATTGTCCATCAACCTTTATATGCTATTAGTTGAATGATGTGGTTACCATTGAGATTATATTCACAATTCATCAATAGGAATTTTACATTCAGGATTTTATACTCGATATGTGCCTTAGGCAGTTTGCTATTAGGATTGTATATCTTTAAAATCCCTTTTGATAAGTAAATGTAAAGAACTTTTAGCATAGTGGTTTGTGCATGGTGTTGTTTTCTGGAATGGTGGGAGTTCAAATCTTACGATAATCGCACATAAGGGTGTCACAATGAATCCTAATGTACATGCCCTCAATCCACACAAGAATAGGCAAGGCATATGGAAAGTCAAGGATCATAGGAGGGATCACAGTAGTAAGAGATACTTTTATGATAGGTGACGAAGGGGAATCATCCAAAATGACGGCATTGGATACTAACTCAGCATATTTCCCAGGAGATGATTCCTTTATTGATTCTTTAACTGTCCATCGACAAATATGAGGCTTAGAAAGGGAATCTTCGAGGGCAAGCCTGAATGTAAGGTATGAGAGTGCGGAGACGCCATTTTTAAATAACCAAAAGAGCAGAAAGAATGACATATTACCGATTTTCACTAATATTGAACATCTACATAAGAAATCAATTTGGCTTAAGTGGAGACTAGAATGCTTGAAGGAAGCTATTTGGCATGGTGATCTCAATCAATGCTTTGGCATACCAAGGTGTTGGCAATGACAGTATAAATGCCAAAGTATATTTGCTCACCTATGTAATTAAAAATCCAGTTGATACTTTCCAAGGCTGAAAGAGTGGAAGAATGTTGGAGAGATAAACCCACACAAGAGTAGCAAGTACTTACTCATGGACGACATCAATAAAATGACTCCACGGTGTAATGATAAATACTTTCCCTTCAATCATGATCGGCTCAACCTGTAGTGTTCGACTTCTCTCTAAAGGGAATAAGAAGTTCAAAAAATACATGGATTTATCAGATTGAACATTCCCTTTCAAGCACCGACACTAAGAACGTGCCTTTTCACAACACTGTAATGAGGAGATTCATCGAAAATGAAACCAACTAAGTGATCTTTTTGAATTGAAATCCCTACTTCTACTACTTTACAAGGTGGTGGTTAATGGTTTATCAACAAAATCCATAGTAAACTAATTAGGTGAATAAGATCGCACATTAGTTTGTATTTTCTTAAAGTGGGAAGTCCAAACAATAGGGGTTTTTGAGCCGTTTCCATTTTCAATTCTGTTAATGATTTTATTACAATACAAATCATTATCAACAATAATAATAGGAACTTTTCAACATCATTTTTGTGTGTGATATTTTTTTATCTCATCAGTGCAGTCATGAGTTGATAAACTAGCAACAGACTGAAGAGCATAAATACGACAATTGTAGCAGCTTTGCTTAGAAAGAGACAAGATGAAATAGAAGGGATTGGGTGATAGATGAAACTGCTTGTAGTTAAGGGAGATAACAGTGAAGGGAACTCATTTTTGGTTGTGGTGAATGCAATTGGAGTCTCCACCATTAGTTTAAAGGGTTTGCTAGAACTAAGAGAGGAGGGAAATAACACGACTGAGGGCGGTGTCGAAAGCGAGTTACTAGAAGTTGGTTTCTACGGTTCTCTAAACGTACAGATTTAAAAAAAGGAGGTTGCATTATGTGGGACGAATGGACATAAGCCAAGATGAGAAAGGAGACGCAATGAACGAGAAGCGAAGATGGAGAACAAGAGCAACGATGACAAATTATGGTAGGTCATAATAACAAATAGTGAGTGGCCACTTTTTTATTTTGTTTTTTTGCAGTTATACTTTAGACACACACACATACACACACACACATATATATATGCATATATATATATATCATTAAGTTTTCTATAGTTTTGGAATTGACTTAGGTCATGTTATCCTACCTATTGGTCAAGGCTAGAATATCAACAAATTAGCTGAAAAATGGATATTATGATTGGTGATTAATTGACAACAAGGTTATGATGGATGTCGACCAAGTTTGACCAAGCTCCGATTGAGATGAAATTACTAGAAAATGAAGAGCAAGGCTAGAAAAGGCTATATTTAAAATTTCAAGTCAGATGGAGTTTGTTTGTTCGAGCTATGGATGGATGCATACTCAAGGGGGGACCTTGTTCATATCGATACCCGTGGATACGAACAAGACATTCGTATCCATCAGACGTAGTGCATCGTATCCATTAAAGAGAGCTACTATTCTTATCCACCAAAGCTTAGTCTTCGTTCGTATCCATTTGTTGGTCATGTTTGTATCCATGAAAAAAACCTGTTTCGTATCCATCAACTTGCACCTTCTTCGTATTGATCCTAAATGCACTCCACACCCATCATCTGGGGTTACTTCGTATCGATCAACACATATGAGATTGATACGAAGTACACTGCTGGCATCGAATGGATACGTCACTTCGATGGGCACGGACCAAAGATACGAATAAAGGTCAAAGTGCATGGATGCGAATGAAAGGATATGGTTGGATCTGAATGGAGTTCAAATAGGATGAAGGCTCGGTCAATGCGGTAGGAAATGTGGATCCACCCCAGTTTGTCGCTCCACGTCAATAGGTGGGCACGTGCTTTTGATCGACACGAAGGAGAGGGAGGCGGGAGTATCGATACGAACTCGTACCCATGTTGGAGAACCCAATTCGTATCGATTGTATCTCATAATCCACAAGTCCAAATGTTATCAAATTTTCACATGAGCTTACGAACGACTTAAAGAATGTTCATGCCAAATTTCGACTTGATAAGATCAAATCTTGATCGATATGAAATCCATTCGTATCGATCACGGATCGAGTCGAAATCACCTAGGAATGATCATGTAGGCCCACTTACGTGCCAGAAGAGGTCTTTAGAGATCTGAGCGAGATATTTGCAGCCTACGCCTATAAATAGCATCCTAGAGCCAACAGAAAAGGGACTTTTGATCATGCGACGTCCAGACTATGCCGAAATCACCATTGTACTCGAAAATTACTGATGTTATCTGCTGTGACCAACGAAAAAAGTCAATAAAAGTTTATCATTTGAAGTGGACGTAGGCTTGAGATAGCTGAACTACTATAAACCTCATGTCTCTTCCTATTTCTTTTTGTTTTAAGTTTGCTATTCTTCATTTTTATTCTCTACATTATCTAGATCTGTGATTTGTGATTATATACTGTTGATTTGTGTTTATACACTGGTGCTTTCACGACATTTGGGGTTTGTGACTAATTTTAGCGCAAACACTTTGGTGCTTTCATTGAGAAGAACTAGCACCCGCTATACCAGATTTGGAGTTCAGATTTGAAAGGCTAAAGGATCAGACCTAGAAGGAACCATGACAAAGCAATCAACAAGAAGACAAAGAGCAGAGAGAAGTCAGCATGAAGGAAGCCAAGAAGCATCTTTAGGGGCTAATCAGACTTCAGCCTTCATCACCAGAGACGAGATGGAGATGATGATGGGAGCCATGCGTGAAGAGTTTCTGAAAAGACAGGAGGAAATGATGCAGAACCTCCTCGGACGGTTTAGACAGGCAGGGACAACTGGAGTTGCTGGAGTTCTGATCCATGGAGCTAGAGCGGAAGGACTCAACAAGCAATTGGACGGAGCAGCTCAATAGGGCGCAGCCCCTAATCAACCCACGACTATTAATCAGGATGGATCCAGGCTCAGGGGCACACCACCTAGCAACGATGGACCAGTTCATGAAGGAATTCCAGGTGACACCACACAACAAGATGCTGGCAAGAATGCAGGAGCGCATGATGAGGAGTACGTACCAAAATTCCCTCAGGGACTCGGGGGGCATCCCTTGGTGAGCAACGTTGGATTGGCTGAGATTATCAGGCGAACTATGCACGGAGGTTTGACAAACAAAAATCTAGAAGGAGTAAATAGGAGTCCGTTTACTTGTGAAATTAGAATAGGCCGGAACCCACCAGAGTTCAAGGTACCTACTATGGAGGTATACAATGGCAAGGCTGATCCTACTGATCATTTAATGAGATACAGAAGAAATATGGAAGTGCTAGGGAGGAAGAGATGGCCCGATGTTTCCCTCTTTACTTGACGGATATAGTTGTTATGTGGTTCAGACAGTTGGAAGTGGGATCTATTAGGACATGGACAGGATTAGTGGACAGGTTTATGAAGCAATTTCGGGTTCATATCAAAAAGCCGAAGAACGTAATGAGGCTAACATCAGTGAAGCAAAGGACAGAAGAATCGCTCAGAGCTTTCTTAACTTGGTTCAATGCATCAGTTGCTTCGGTGGATCGGCCGGATCCATCAATGGTCTTAATGCTAGCGGTGTCGGAAGTCAGGGATAAATCGGATTTCAAAGCGTCATTGATACGGGACCCACCAATGGATCTCGAAGAATTCTTTCATGAAGCCGTGAGATTCCTTCGACTGGAGGACGCCTATTCAGATATGAAGTTGAAGGAAGTGAATGCGACCGAGGATGGAGAACCGTTCGGCGGAAGCTTGGGTAAAGATAAAGGAAAGAGGAAGTTGGATGATGAATCAGGAAAAGCTAGGAAGTGGTAGAGAAAGCCAAAAAATTTCTCTTACATAGGATTAAACGAGATGTTAGTAGGATATTCATGGAGACTCGGAATTGCCTTTCCTAGTGAAGGCCAGCTAGGGAAGAACCCTAGGAACGTGAAAGGGCATCAAGAAGGCACTGCCTCTTTCACGATTTGGACGGACATGATACCAACAGCTGCAGGCATCTAAAGGATATAATTGAGGAGCATGTAAGGAATGGTCAATTGAGACAATATGTCGGAGCTCGGAATATCGTGGTGGAACATGAGCATCCACCGTTTACCTCAAACAACGATGGCACGAAGCCCAGGAATGATAGTCGATTGGTTATCAACTGTTAGGGATGATATGGAATAAATAGCAAACTCTAGGCAAACAGCCAACTCACTTACTCATGTACGGAGACGGAGATGGCCCCTAGGCATGCTCTGAGATGATGATAAACCGCGATGTTATGGTTTGTGAAATCTGTTTTCTCTTTTTTTTGGTTTGGACACTCGCTTTTTCTGGTTTGGTTCTGGAGTTTGGTTTGAACTCCTAATTTTGTTTGTTTTCAGGTTTGGACTTCGTTTGGATGATTGTTTTCTAGTTTGGATATTGGTTTGGATTTCTGGTGCGGATTTTTAGTTTTCTGATTCGATCAGATTTCGGATTGGTTTTTGATTGGATATTTATTTGGTTTTTCGTAAATGGTCGTCGGTTATGGACTATGCCTGACAAGGGGTAAGTCTCTTCATCCGAACGTGGTGAATTGGCTTATTCATGTCATCGAGTATAGACTATGCTCGGCAAGTGTCTGAAGAGACCAGGATTCGGCCTAGGACTTAGGACCTATATTATCGGTTACTGTTTTAGGTCGTCGAGTATGGACTATGCTCGGCAAGGGTCCGCTGCGACTGGGATTCAGTCTAGGACTTAGGCCCTATATTACCGGTTACTGTTTTAGGTCGTCGAGTATGGACTATGTTCAGCAAGGGTCTGGAGCGACCAGGATTCGGCTTAGGAAATAAGCCATGGCGTGACTCAATGTTCAGGGACATGGGCCACGGATATCAAGGCATTACTTAGCACAGGTCATCGAGTGCGGATTACGTTTGGAAAGAACCCGGAGAGGCCTAGATTCGGTTATTGGATATGGATGGATTAGAGCTTGGCTGTCGAGTTCGGATGGATATCAAATTAGCTAAGGGTTTGGTTACTGTATTCAAAATCAGATATCGACTCAGAGTAGTCGCGGAAGTGGATCGGGATATGGCTATGGCACTCCGGTAGAATGGTAATCAATGGAACGTGGACTACGGGTATCAGATTCGGAACTATTCAAAACACACCTTCTTATCACAAGGCATGTTTTGGAGGGTAAATGTTATCCCACCTTTTGGTCAAGGCTGGAATATCAACAAATTGGCTAGAAAGAATGGATATCAGGATCGGAGATCAATTGACAACAAGGTTATGATGGATGTCGACCAAGTTTGACCAAGCTCCAATCGAAATGAAATTGCTAGAAAATGAAGAGCAAGGCTAGAAAAGGCTATATTCCAAATTTCAAGTCAAACGGAGTTCGTTTGTTCGTGCTATGGATGGATGTATACTAAAGGGGAGACCTTGTTCGTATCGATACCCATGGATACGAACAAGAAATTCGTATCCATCAGACAAGGTGCATCATATCCATCGAAGCGAGCTACTATTTGTATCCACCAAAGGTTAATCTTCGTTCATATCCATCTGTCGGTCTTGTTTGTATCCATGAAAAAACCCTTTTTCATATCCATCAACTTGCACCTTCTCCGTATCGATCATGTATGCACTCCACTCACATCATCTAAGGTTACTTCGTATCAATCAACACGTATGAGATCGATACGAAGTACACCACTAGCATCAATACGAAAATGGACATGCCACTTCAATGGGCACAGACCAACGATACGAATAAAGGTCGAAGTGCATGGATGCGAATGAAAGGATATGGATGGATTTGAATGGAGTTCAAAAAGGATGAAGGCTCGGTCTATGTGGCAGGAAATGTGGATCCACCCCAGTTTGTCGCTCCATGTCAACAGGTAGGCACCTGCTTTTGATTGACATGAAGGAGAGGGAGGCAGGAAGATCGATACGAACTTGTATCCATGTTGGAGAACCCAATTAGTATCGATCATATCTCACAATCTACAAGTCCAAATGCTACCAAATTTTCACAGGAGCTTACGTACGGCCCAAAGAATATTCATGCCAAATTTCGATTCGATAGGATCAAACCTTGATCAATACGAAATTCATTCGTATTGATCATGGATCGAGTCGAAATCATCTGGAATTGATTGCGTGGGCCCACTCTCATGCTAGAAGAGGTTTCCCGAGATCTGAGTAAGATATTTGCAGCCTACGCCTATAAATAGCATCGCAGAGCCAACAGAAAAGGGACTTTTGATTCTGTGACGTCCAGACTCTGTCGAAATCACCATTGCACTCAAACTTCACTGTTGTACTCGAAAATTACTGTTGTAATCCGCTGTGACCAGCGAAGAAAGTCAATAAAAGTTTATCATTTGAAGTGGATGTAGGCCGGAGATAGCCGAACCACTATAAATCTCGTGTCTCTGCCTATTTCTTTCCGTTTTAAGTTTGTTATTCTTTTTTTTTATTCTCTACATTATCTAGATCTGTGATTATATACTACCGATTTTTGTTCATACACTGGTGCTTTCACAACACTTGGGGTTTGTGACCAATTTTGGTGCATACAGGTCAGTAGAAGAACTTCCATGGTGTGAAATGAAGAATGCTAGATGAAACCTCATCTGAGCCCAACTTACTACAATTCAGCGATATTTTTCGCTGGAAGTGGACTATGAAATAATGAAAAAATGGATCAAATGATTGAAAGAGCGCAAAGATGAGTTGCTAAAAGAAAAGATCAAGTTCGGAGAAAATTTGATTGATTTGTACTGTTCGACCATTGGGTCGATACAGACCAATCATTGCGTTAGGATCGATCCATCGGATGGTGGACTTTAGCTTATCTTGGCTTTTAAATGTATTTACGTGCTATTTTGAGGCAAAAAGCATAATTTGAGAGGGGGTATTGGACATCAGATAAGAACCGATAGACTATCAGATTGGTACTATTCCATCAAAATTACCATTTTCCTTGGGGCCCAAAGCTTGAAGACCTACGCAAATTAGAAGGAAAAGACAAAGATTTGATTAAAATATTAATCAATACTGATCGATCAAATCTTGAAGAAAGTGCCAATTTGTCTCGTTCTTTATCGTAACTTCTCGGATCTGACTTGAGAAATTCAAAATGAGATCTGGCAATTCTGGTGCATGGATTCTCCTATAAATAAAAAAATACATCATATGGAAAAAGACAGTTGACAAATCCACATGATTTGGGCACTTTGATCAACTTTTCTAAGGAATACTCTGCCAATCCGAGATTTAATCATTGCATTTCGAAAAATATAGTAAAATTGGTTTTTCTACCAAAGAGTAACAAATCAAAATGATAAAGTGGATGTAGGCTAACAATTTGCCAAACCACTATAAACATATTGTCTCTATTCTCAATTTTCTCTTTTGGTACCAACATTTTCATTTACTCGGCATGTTACATCGATTTGGGGTGTTAGTCTAGAGAAAAGGTAAACATTTTCTATGCTTGAGAACTTCTCAAATTTAACCAAGATGAAGAAGCCAACTACTAGGAAGACAACAACCAGAGGTAAGCAACTAGACCATGGGATTTGAATATAATAGGAAAATAGAGTGTCATGCTCGACATATGAGGATGCCATCAGGAACACTTAAACAATGAAAATCAAACAACTATTATTTGCAACCAAGCATCTTGCTTCTTCTTTGGCATGCAGTATCTATCTTTCCTAAATTCCCTGTCTAAGCCCATAAACTGAAGTTACTCGATCGAGTAACCATGGGTTCATATAGAAATAATGACAAAAACATGGGTAATACATGAAGTTTGGTATCAGCAATATAATACCCTAAACACAACATGTAGTGAGATCATGTCACTAAAACACGAAATGGGTTTTCCTCTCACTATTCAAAATTCAAAAACATGAATATAGCATAAGTACCGTAATTTACAAGTTCTTCATATACTTATTACCACATCAAGATTTTGCTTTAAAATTAGTTTTCTATCTTGCCACTTAGGCCATATCTTATTTCTAAAAATATCAAGGTAATTATATTTTGGACTACCACGAATGCCTTCTAGCTTTACCGTTAATTATGATCTTATTATATACTTTCGGCCATCATTGTAAAGACCCGCCTTTCATTCCAAAGAAAGACGCATCATTAAGAAGAAAGAAAGGGATAGAAAAGAGAAAAGACAGAAAAGAAAGAAACAAACAACATCAGAATCTCATAGCGGAACGGATAAATTGTATTATATCACATAGAATATTACATAGTATATATACATCAGAGTTATACAGCTAATATTACACAAACTAGACAGTTATAAACACCTGTCTAGTTATTACAATTCAAGTACATCACAGAAAACAGATACAATACTAGCACAGCGAAAACTTTATATATATCTACACGTTGAAGCCTCCCGCTCCATTTCTCCTCCAAAACTCGTCAAAGGAATCCTGACCCCTTGACTACTCATATATAATATGAGTACCCAAGAGTTTAATAAAACAGAAAATAAACACTTGGGTCAGACAGGGGTCTGGTGTGAGTAAACGGGTTTTAAAGTTGTTTAACTTTGAAAATTCTTTGAAAATAAAAGGTATCACGTAAGACTTCCCACAAATAAACATGGAAAAGTTTTTACCTTACGCTAACCAAAACATTTGATAGGAAATCCAGTGATATTATAATAACGTCTAGGGTTTTCAAATAAATAAGAAATAGCCGAAATTGTTACATGATTAAATTCCAGCTACTAGCCACAAAAGTGGGTAATACAATCAAAACCATAAATGGCACGTAGGAAGAATGGGTTTCCATCAATGACAGGGCTACTGGGGTATCGCCCGTCACAGTACGGGGCCTAGATCACCGTACCGGGGATTACTCCCAATCCCCAGCAACACAAAGCCGGAACCATCCCTTACTGGACAGTCTCGAACAAGACAACCCCGTAGATGGCCGTCGCCAACTGCCCGCACATCCGAATAAAAAGGGACCTCTAAACAAGGGTAAATCTCGTCCTACTTGGGCATGACCCACTTAGCCTTGCTGCACCTCCCCTATTTTAGCCATTCCCGGTTGATGAGGCTTGAGGTTACGATTACCTTTATAGGACACACCAATCTTAGAATGCTCATCGTCCACCTGACGATGTTCTGAAAGCATTCAATCCATACAAGTTCGTTCCAGGTTCGAACGAAATCGAAGGCACTATCTCGTTACACTCATTTTGGAATCACCCTCAGAGTTAACGACAATAGCCCTTGCACTCTGAATCTTCATCTCGAACCTGAAAGTAGTACCCCTGTTAAACTCGTATTGGAATCACTCTCAGAGTATTAACAACGAATAGTCCTTACACCTCGAGTCTTCGTTCTTCACTTGAGATTCACGACCTAACGTTTAATTTGGATCGATGTGGTTTTTGAAATTCCAAATTTGGAAACCCAATCCCAGTCTCATCGAAATCCAGACGCCGTCCTAATGTCCAAGTTGTTTTAAAGTTAAAACACTTCAATTCATCATTATCTATATACACACAGATAGATAATTAATAGATAATCGCATTTTCATCATAAACAGATAATCAGATAATCATCACAAACAGATAATCCATATTATCATACTTTAACTAAGCATCCATATCATATAGATATTACTCATCTCATTACTGAGATCACAAGCATTCAATGAAATATCAATATCATCCATAAGCAATGATTTATTAACCACCATCTATAATTAATTTAAAATGAATTAAATTAATTACTTCTATCTCTAATTAATTTAAAGTGAATTAAATTAATTACTATATCTATAAATCCTGCTTATATATCCATTAATTAATTATAATCTAGTTAATAAATCATTCTCTAAGTATTCATCTTGATTAAACACCTTTGATTAATCATTCTCTAATTACAGTAAGTAATTAGTTTTTAATTAATTTCACAAATTAATTAACCTTAATCATTTAGTAATTAACATTTAATTACTTTATTTATTAATTAACTATAATTAATTACATTTATTCTTAATTAATTACATTAATTAATCACTTTATTATTAATTATTCCTTAATTAAACAATTCTTAATTACATCATTAATTATATTAATTAATGATCTCTAATTTATATTTAAATTAATTACATTTAGTAATTAATCTAGAATTTAAAAGACAATTATTAGTCACCCTTGATTAATATCAATCCAGAAATTAACTACCCTTAGTTACTCATTAACAAATTAATTATTCCATAATTAATTATCTTCATTAATTAATTCCTTGATTAATTACAAAAGTAATTACCCAAATTACTTTATTATAAATCATCTTCCACTAATTACATTCCAGTAATTATCGTTTATTACTTCCCTAAGTGATTATGCTCTACTAATTACATTAAGTAATTACACTTATTAAATCATCAAATGAATTTCTTAAGTTAATTAAACTAAATTAATTAACTTAAACTAAACACATTATCATAATTAATTTCAATAAGTAATCAATCCCTTAATTACTTTTATCAAGTAATTATGCTTAACAATTTACAATTGATTATCTTCAATTAATTAATCTAATTAATTATCAAAATTAATCACATTAATTAATTAATTACTTAATAATCCTTAGATAATTATCTTTATTAACTAAATAACATTTTCTTTAATTACTTTCTTAAGAAATTTATCTTAGATTAATCACTATTACTCATCTTTAATTATAAATTAATCTAAATCATTAATTTAAAATCAAATAAATAAGTCATTCCTTAATTCTCTTATAAATTAAATTCTTTTACTATCTTGATTATTTCTAAGATAATTTATTTACTTTATTAATGACTTCATTAACATTCAAGTGAATTTAAAATATTACACTTCTAAATTTAAATCCAAATTCCATTTTTAATCTTAAGATTCAAAATGTTTAACCATTTAAACATTTATCCAAATTTAAATAAATTTATAAACCTTAAAATAAATGTAAAGAACATTCATTACTTATATAAGAAAAGTTTAAACTAAATTACTTAATTTTATTAAAAGAAATCAAGCTTTAAAATAAATTGATTATTTAACTTCCAAATTTAAGTTAAACACTTCATAACTTTCATTCAAATATTAAAGGAAACCTTTATAAAGAATTTTATCAAGTTTAAACATTTATTTGAAAACAAATTCACTTTTAAAATCTACTTTAAAACATTTAAACTTGTTCAACATTTAAATTTACAAAACTGATTTAAATTCAAGATTTGGGTTCATAGTAAACTTGAATCCATATTTAGACTTGATTTAAAAATTGATTTAAATCTTGCTTTAAATTTAAAATTTTCAATTTAAAACTTAGGATTCAAAAGTTCATTTGAATCCAAACTTAAACTTTGAATTTAAAATCCCTGTCTTAAATCCTGCTTTAATTTGAATTTCATTTAAATTTTAAAAACCCAACACTGTCAGGTTATAAAACCTGAAACCAACCTTTGACCCGAGATCCATGCTTTGAGACAAAACCCTAAATGCTTCGAGTAAAATACTCGAACTACTCGAGTAAAACTTCGAGTCACATCGAACCCAAACTGTTTTCCCCAAACTCATATCCAGGTGCACGTACTGGCCACCGTGCACATGCACGCTTTGTCCACCGGCCCCTGACCATCGACACCAACTCCATCGCATCGACGAACAACCCCTGATTCAATTTCGAACAACCAAAAACTACGCAAAGCCCCAAATCGAAAACGAGCAAAAATCGACCATGCCAGAAACACAACGATGACCAAAACCCACCTCAATCAAACGCTGCCGACCGCCGTTCGATGCAAAACCAGGGTCAAAATGTTCATCGACTTTCCCTGAACCCTTTCCCACAACTCCGATAACCTCTGAAATTTTGGTGGGGCAGCAGTACCCTCGAGAAGAAAGACAACTCAAAGCAGGTCGAAACCCTATTCCTTCAATTCGCTATCACCATGTCGACCTTAAAATCCATCAGACATTTTTGCCTTGGTCCTCTACTCCTACGCCACCTCCGGTAGCAATTCCTGCCCTCAGGAACGCAATGATCGCCAAAAAAGACCCAGAAATCCTTTTATAAGCAACTCCAAATACCCCTTCCAATACTAACTTAAAAAATCATGGTTTAGCCTTTAAAATTCCTAGAATTCGAAAACAATTCAAACTATATTGGTGAATTTACGAATCATCAAGTTTGAATTTTCCCGCTTTCTGATTTTTTCACTGTAACTTTAAACTTTATAAAGTATTAAACAAATATATTTATATGAATCTATTTTTAAAAATAAGATCATACTGCCTTTATCATTTCCATTTTGTTAAACAAACTCTAATGTTGATTATTTAGGGAGATAGAAGTTATTTGATGATGGTATTTCCAGAGTTTTTGACAGAAACACACATGCGAACATCTGAAACCATTTTCAATCCATCACAGAATTTTTAAAACAGATTTAAATTAAACATTCTTGCACATACAACTATAACATTATCACATAGAATAAATAAGCACCAAAGATTTGTTTTTAAAAATGTTTACTCACTAATTATTGAAGTAGAGAACAACTCTGTTGCACTTTCGTTTTCCTGGAACAAATTTTGCTCTGGATTATGAATTTGGAGTTTTGAATCTGCTTGCTGTTGAATTCCCTATTGTTGGAGTTTAATCCTGAAGTTGAGTTACTTGTTGTTGTAGTTGATTTAAATTTTTGCAGCTGTTTTGATTTTTGAAAAGCAGTTTGAATTTGAAACTTGAGTTCTGGAATTTGCTTTAGCCTTGATTTTAAAACTGCATGCTGATGAAACTTTGATGAAGATGATCCTAGACTGAAATGCATGCAGATGATCTTGAGTTTGAAGAAGAATGCATATGCTATTTTTTTGGGTTTGCTAAGTTTTCTACTTAATATATTTTTAATAAAATGTTTTCAAAAATAAATAAAACAAATGCCACTTGTTACATTAGGTTGTAGAGTGATTTACAAGTGTCTTTCTCATGGTATAATAACCTTACACATGTTTTAATTCAATATTAAAATAAATTTCTTAATTTTATAAATGTTTTTAAATCCATTTCTTATTTATGTTATCACGTTTTTAAATGTTTATTTCCACTTAGCATTTAAATGCTTACATATAAATTATCTTTATACAATTACATATTTAAATGTTTATTTGTAACTTTTTAAAATAATATTTTTAAAGCTAAATTTTAAAAAGAAAATAATATTGAATTAAACCTTATTTTAAAGTTTCAAACTGAAATATTGTTCTTTAATGTATATGAACTAAGTCTATTTCAAAAAAAATAATTTTTAAAAGGAAACAAAATAAACTTTTATTATAATATACAATTTAAACTATTATATTTTTTAAACAAAATAAATATTTACTTTGATTTCTTTTGAAAATATCAGATAGATTTTTAAATAAACTTTTGAAAAGTTTCTATACTAATTTCAATCAAATTTTCCAATTCACAATTTATACACATATATATATTATAATTTTGAAAACATTCTTATTAAATTTAAATTTAAATTAAAATCAAACTCCCTATTTACAATATATACATATATATACATTATAAATAAAATATCTTTTAAATTAGCTTAGAAAGATAAATTTTATTATTTAAATATTTTTTTTAACTTTGAAAAGAATAAGATTCCCAAATTAAATTATCATTATCATTATTATAAATTTTGAAAAGATAAAATTTGTCAAACTAAATAATTATTAGTTTTCAAAAGATAATTTGTGTTTGAATTAGATTATTAAATCAATATTTCACATTTTAAAATAATTATTAATGGAAATCATTAAATAAATATTGCCTAAATTTCCGGGACATCACAATCACTAAGTCCTTATGCCTTTCTCATATCTTATCGTCATATTTATTTTACTTTTGGCTGCCACTATGGTTATAGCCTTACTCATTCATATGTAGTATTTAGTTTAGGCGTCGATATGCCATGAAGGCCTTACACCCACTACCGAGTGCTATGCTACTTTTGGTCCATTGGTTTCCATACTGGCCTTATACCGCATTTTTAGACACTTGGTTGCCGCATAAGAATTTTGCCATGCTACTAAGTGCAATGTCATTTTTGGACATTGGGCTGCTAGAAAGGTCTTACGCCATGTTACGGAATGTGATACCATTTTTGGACATTGGGCTGTCATAAAGGCCTTATGCCTCGCTATTGAAACTACGGTATTAGTTAGAATCTAGGTTGTCGCACGGGCATTGGAACTTGTTAATAAAACATCATCTTTCTCGAACTCTAGGCTACCACTGAGGACTTAAATCTTGTTTCCATTTAATGTCGTGAATAGGCCATTGGATGCCACCTATCGCCTTACACCGACATTATTTTTTAAATTTCATAATAGGCTTTCGGTTGTCGTCTATGGTCAAAAAAATTGTAGACTTAATATTGACTTTCCCATAAAAGCAAATAAGCCTCATCTACACTACTCTTTGTCTCATCTAGCAAAGCATGGTTTATTTGTGGATTCATTTCGACACCTCATCTCGATACCATGCTAGGTCTTGACATAACCTTTTTTTTCTTTTGGCAACTTCAATTTTTGTCTCACATTAGCCTCTAACGTAGCCTTCCCCTTTAGGACTCACCTTTGGCTCTCTTCTTCGTATTTATCAAGTTTATTATACTTAGACTTTACATAATCATTTACTACTTCACACTAGCTTTTAGTTTCGATTTAATACTTCCGCAGACGTACTCTAGTTTACCACCTCAGCTCTGCTATAGGTAGTAAAGCCCGACATCCAAACATATTTGGCACCCACCTTTACAATTGCAGGTCAGCTCCCATTATCAGGATTTGGTTACAATGTGGGATTGTGGCTCAGTCCAGGGTTGTAAAGGTTGCGTGGTGAAGTAGCTTTGTGACATGGTTTAGGATGGGTTTGGACATTGAGACTTGACTTCTCATTAGTGCAATATGAGGTTTATGCTTTCAAAATGTGCCAGCCTAGTTCAAGTGCAACGAACCCGATTTTGATAGAGATGTAATTGGCTAGCTTTGTATATTAGAGTGACCTTTCCTATCGAATGGAGTGGTTTACAATATTAGGTGCAAATTTTCTTTGTTTGGCTTGCCTCGGTCCTCTTCGGTTGACATCGGTGATGCATTGCTATCATACCAAGATTGCTTGCTCCTACGCTAAGAATCTTGTAATCAACTAGGGCATGAAACTTGAATATGACAATACGGCACAGCTTAGCTTTATTTTATTTAGTTGCTTAGTTTTCATAATGATATGCTCCTACACCTAGCACTTAGGTGATCAAGTTGATTGTTAATATGATAATGAAGCGTAGTTCATCGCCATTCGACCAAGCTAGCTTAATACTATGCATATTTGACCTCGTATGACCTCGACTTGCAATTATAGTGATTTTGTTGGTCTTATTATCCTGTCCTTTTAATGTGGTATATTGGCGCGGTTGCATCTTAAGGATACTTGATATACTCTTCGTCTTAGAGTTGCAGTGCAGGTTTATAATGTTGTTTGTTTGGTTCTACACAACTTATTTCGTGGTTCAGCTGACCCGTCCTTTCTAAGTGGGTTGCCGTTCTTTGGCTTAGTACTCATAACTTACTTCGTAGTTCATTGCTTAACTAATTTTCATATCTTACTGCATCTTGAAAAGTGGGTATAACAGGTACTGTCTCTAAATCTTTAATGCGAGGATAATAGCATCCAAGCCCAAGTCATATGTTAGTTATCAAACTTCATGAGGTCGCAACTGCCAAAATGCATAAGCTATTACTTTTTCTACTTGCATCGACACAACACCTAACCCTAAACCTAAAGCATCGATATAAATAACCATACCTCCCCTTTCGGTTATAAATAAAACTGGTGCGTTCATCAACTAAAGTTTCGACTCTCAGAATGATGTATCGCACTCATTCACCCATTCATATTTCTCATTCTTCCTAGTAATTCTCGTTATTTGCATCACTATTCGAGAGAAGTGAATCTTTAATAGTTGTCTGCTAACCCTTTAAAACCCTGGACTTCTGTTACAGTCTCGGGTCTTTTCCATCCGTTCATAGCTTCAACATTCGAAGGGTCTATTGCCAAACCTCTCTCTTAGACTACATGGCCAATTGACTTTGCTACTCGAAAAATGAAAATTAGAAAATTTTGCCTTTAACTGATGTTGCCACAACATCACCGATACTAGCTTTAGGTGAAACTCATGACTTTTCTCATCTTTTAAGCATATTAAGATGTCATCTGTAAATACTAGTACAAATTGGTCCAGCTGGTCCATGAAGATCTGATTCATTAAATCCACAAAGAATGTAGGTGTATTAGTTAGTCCAAATTGCATTACTAGCTGTTCTTATGAACCATACCACATTCTAAATAAATCAAAGGAACACTTTCCTATGTAACACTTAATTATTGGAATCTCGAAGCCAAACCTAGTTGCGAGAATACCTTGGCTCCATTCAACTTGTCAAACAAATCATCAAATCCTCGGTAGTGGATATTTTTTTTCTTCATTGTTCTTTCATTAGCTCATAATATTCAATTCATAATCTCATTGAACCATCAGACTTCTTCACAAACAGAGCTGAAGATCCTTATGGATAACTTTTCGGCCTTACAAATCTGTTGCTTCAAACTCCACTAGTTCCTTATTTAACTCATTCATCTCCTTTGGAGGCATTCTACTAAGGCGTCGACTGAAAGGTCCCTCTCCTGATATTAGTTTGACTAATAACTCAATAGCTCTTAGGGTTGGTAATCTCAAAATGTTTTAAAATACATTAATAAAGTCTCCTAACACTCATACTTTATCAATATCACCTTCCTCCTTTTGAACTAAAGCATTCACCACTCTTCACCACCTATCTCGGCTCTTAAGCTACACATACTTTCATTTTGCAGTCTAGCTGCCTTAAAACTATATCCTCTTGGCACAACATAAATTTACGCCAAAGCATCTTAGTCAATCTATCTCCAAAATAACTCTAAAGTCTATGAAGTCAAATACATAGAAGTCACATTAAAATTTACACCCACCTATCTTAGTTTTTTAGCTAGAGCACCTAAATTGGAGGGTTTCATATCTCACTATCGAATTTATTAGAGGAATGGAAGTAACTAAGTATGTAACTTCCAACCAAAGATTTTCAACCCATTCTTTAGTTATAAATGAAGGGATAGTTTGAATACCAAATAGTATTTTAACTGAAATAAGGGATATCATAGTCATATCTTCTAGGATGATACCCTCACCTTTCTCCTCTGCAGATGGAACCTTCTTTTGGCCCTTCCAAAGAAAAGACCTTCATTTTATGCTCTAGACAGTCTTATGGCTAGGCTTATCATAGACAAAGAACTTAACCTTCTTCACTCCGTTCAATTTCGTACACTGTAATGCATGGTTCCCCGCCTACCCACAATTATATCAAATGACTTTGGGATCTTCCTTTTTTGCTCCACCTGGTGCCTTTACCTTTGACTGTTGGTCTTTCTTCCTCGGGTAAAAGGAATAAAGCTCTTTTTCTTGTCATCTCAGGCATTCAGACCTACAACCCTCCTTTTGGTGTATATAAGCTCATATCTTCTTACTGTATCCACCATTTCATTGAATAGGAGTGCTAAATAGGCTAATATCTTATCACTTAATTCCAACTTCAATCCCAGAATGAAATTTTCACTTTCTTCCTTAGTTTTCTAATCATATTTTGCCCAAACTTCAATAGAGCATTGAACTTCTTTACATACTCTGGTACAATATGCTTCCTTCCATAGCACAACAAACTTTCGAAACATAGCTGACAACTCCGAGCCTGGAATGAATTGCTCTTTAAAAATAACCTTAAATATTTATCAAGCGATTTATTACTCAGAAATTTTGACACTCATAGTCTCCTACCAAATGCTATCTAGCCCTTTAAACTACATGGATGCTAACTTCACCTTCTGGATATCGGTGAATTCCAAATCCTCGTAAAAAATTCCACATTTCCTTAGCCAATTGCTTTCCTTCAACGCTAGTTTTGTTCCAACAAACATCTTTCCACCCAAATTTTGAAAGTCTTCATTCATCTTAGCAAAATTATTTCTAATAGCTTGTGGTGGGGACTTCAAAGCCTATGGGGATTGCGATGGCACTTGTGTATTAGGTTGATCGTAAATCGGTGGAAAAGTACATTAATGTCAATATTTTCCATGGTCGAAGCTGCTATCCATTCTATAGCCCCAACCCTAACATTTGGGGTCATCTCCCCACTTTGGATTTGCACTTGCTGCATAGCCTAATACTGCATTATGTTGGCCATAAATTGGTGGAAAACCACATTCATGTCAATATTTCCCATGGTCGGAGCTGGTATCCATCCTATAGCCCCAACCCCAACATTCGGGGTTGTCTCCCCGCCTTGGCCATTGGTTTGCATACCTTGGGTCTCTCTTCTCGCACTTGCTTCTCCTATTATAACTCTTCCACTACCCATTTCTGTCTTTCTTTTTCTGTTAAGAAATTCTTCATTAGAAACAAAAGGAAAGAGAGTGAAACAAAAATAAAAGAATGTATGTATATACCTACATATCTACATAGCAAAATACAAATACACTATATAAAGTGTATATCCTCCTTATGGTGTCTGCTTTCCATTAAGTACTTAACCATTTCTATCTTTATTTTACATAGGCATCTTCTAAAGCTCCAATACCAAATTGTAAAATACACTATTTCGAAACCCAAAGATGATATCCTAATTGTGTTACAATTACTTTGAAATTATATTTCGATGACATAATGTGTTCAGTATATATGTAACAGTCCAAGTAAAAAGGGCAACCAAATATATTCATTACACATAATTATCTTTACATTTTCCGTACATCCTAAAATGTGCCCACCTAGGATCAGTTATAATAGAACATAAATAGAATGTCATGCCTCACATATGGGGATGTCATCATGAACATTTAAACAGCGAAAATCAAACAATTATTTCACAACCAAGCATGCTGCTTCGTCTTTCGCATTCTTTCTTTGTCCTTCCCAAGTTTCCTATCTAATCACATAAATTCAACCCAGTCAATCGAATGTTTGTGAGTTCTTAGGGAAAGTAATAATAAAAACATGGGCCATACATAAATCGTAGTATGAGTAATACATTACCCTAAATTCAATACATAGCGAGACCATGCCACTAAAGCATAAAACGAGTTCTTCCATCACCGTTCAACAATCATATTCATCAACATTAATAACAGTACAAGTCATATCATGTATAAGTGTTCAATATACTGTTACCACATTAAGACTAAGCTTTAAAATCGGTCTTTGATCTTTGTACTTAAGCCTTATCCTGTTTTTTGGAATACTAAAGCAATTATGCTTTTAATTGTCATAAAATCCTTATGCCTTTCTCATATCTTATTGTCGTATTTATTTTACTTTCAGCTGCCACTAAGGCCTTATGCCTTACTCTTTCATATATAGTATTTAGTTTAGACAATGGGTTGCCATGAAGGCCTTACGCCAACTACCAAATGTAAAGCTACCTTCGGTCCTTTAGTTGGCATATAGGCCTTACATCAATAAGTCAGAATATAGTCATTTTTAGACACTTGATTACCACATATGCTTACACCATGCTACCAAATGCAATGTCATTTTTGGATATAGGGTTGCCACAAAGGCCTTATGCCATGTTACCAAATGCAATGTCATTTCTGGATATAGGGATGCCACAAAGTCATTACACCTCACTATCAAAGTTGAGGTCTTTGTTAGACTCTAATTTGTCATATAGGCCTTACATCTCGTTACTGAAACATTGTACTTCTCAGACTCTAAGTTGCCACAAAGGCATTACACCTCATTTTCATTTAGTGTCATGAATAGACCTTCGGACGTCACATATGGCCTTACACTGACTTTATCGTTCAAATATCATAATAGGCTTTCGACTTTCGTCTATGGACATACATCAAAACTATCGTCTCAATATTGAATTTCAACTAAAAGTCAATATGCCTTAATTACACTAGCCTTAGTCTCATCTAGGGAAACCTGGTTTATTTGTGGATTCATTTCTACACGCCATCTAGACACCATGTTAGGTCTTAGCGTACATCTTTTGTCTTTTGACGACTCCAACATTTGTATGTTGCTCTCACATTATCTGTCGGCTATAGCCTCCCCCTTTGGCATTCACCTTTGGCTATCTTCTTTATATTTGTCAAGTTCATTATACTTGGAATTTAGTTAATCTTTATTGGTGCACATAAGCCCTTGGTTTCAGTTTAATCTTCCACAAATGTACTTTTTGTTTCCACCTTGGCTCTGCTACAAGTAGTAAAGCCTAATATCTAAGCGTGTCTGGCACGCGCCTTTACACATATCACCTCCAAATTCATTCAGTCTCCACTGTTAATTAGTGACAATGTCTATTGCATTATTTTTACAACATTTTAAAGGGATCTTTTCCGCTTGTTACTTAGTCATGTAATTCACATGCATAAATAGGTCTTGGTTACCTTAATGTATGATTTCGGCCTTTATACATATTTCTCGGTGTTATTTAAGGATGGTAAAACAATTATAAAATTATAGAAAATTTCAAATAAATTCTTTGGCATATTTTACTCATATTTCTATTTTTATGCCATTTTCCCTTATGTTTTTAAATAATAAATTATTTTAACGTGGGAAAATTTTATAACTTAAATTTCATCTCTAAAATCATAATTTGAACATCATGTAAATTTTCATACCATTTCAAATATTGATAGATTTGGGAAATAGAGCTAAACTCGCTATTATAGCTTATTTACCTTAAAACATAAATTAGAACTCAGTTTATCCCATTAACAAAACTTATGTATATGAAATTCATCATATTCTATAACACCTTGCAATTTTACGACAATTAATTAAAAATAAATTAAGTAATAAATGACAGCGCTGAAGAATATGATTTTTATAAACATCAAATTTTGGCTATGAAACTTGCATCTTTCTGTTCGTGGCAATTTTTTGATCAACTTTCATATAAAAAGTTTTTTGACGGAGTTCAGACGAAAAAATTATTGATGTTTAAAGTTTGAGAATAGGGAATAATTATATATGTGTTTGAGGAAATAAGAATAAATAACTAACGTCAATTACTATTAGCTAAAGTTAACGGATTGTTAACGTTAGCTTAAATGTTAAGAAAGTGATAATGGGAAGGATAATTTATATTGATGGTTTAATATAAAGGAATAAAACAAACAAAAATCAAACAACCTAAATTAACTAACGCTAAAACAAGCCACAGGTCGACCAAGGATGCACCCAGGTTGACCGGTAGTGGTCGACCGTTGCCAGGTTAAAATCGACAGTATCAATTGGCCAAATGACCCGGATTCAATACAGTAAAATTTAACGGGTGGCATTAATTTGAACCCTTATAACATAGACCTGGACCCTTACTTCTAAACTCACATTTTCGAAGCGACATCGAAGTTCTGTCATTTTTTTCTTCTCTTTCAAATTCTAAGTTCCTAGAAATAATTATAGATTATACATATATAAAATTGGAGCATCGTAGAAGATGATTGATGAAGTATATAGGATCAAATCAAATTGCCAAAAGCAAGGTAAATTGTAAATTCGGATCTAAAATATAAATCAAATTCTTAATCTCTTTTTTAATCCAAATCATTGATAAATCAAATACGCTTGTGGTATATAAATCCAAATAGGAAGAAAAGGAAGTCAAATTGGAATAATAGTAATTAGATCTACAGATTTAGAAACCAAAAAATATGAGTGAAAAGTTATATATTTTTATATAATATTAGATTTATATCATTGTAAATCTACTCTGTATGTTTGAAATTTGAATTGGAGTTGTAAATTAAATTGTATATGTGAAACAAAATTATAGACCCTGACTGCATATTTTGTTGTTAACAATTTGTGTCGTACATTGCATGTATGTAAATTTGGAGAATATTGGATATTTATATTCCCTGAAATTTATAGAATATGTGATAGTTGCAGATTTCTGAATTTAATATGACTTGTGCAAATAAAAAAAAATGTAAACTGAATTATAATAATAAAACATAGGGATTTCAGTAGTATTTTAATTTATTGAATTAAATAGCATGTTGCAATGTGAATTCTACACATTCTTAAGTTTCAGATTTAAAAATAAAAGTGTAGCAGTTGAAATAACAAGAATTACACCTTAGAAGATAGAGATGTATAAAATATGGATGCTTACCTTATTTTGTAATTTCAATAAATATGAAAAGATAATTTCTTGTAATTCTAAATGTAACACAAATTCTCTATTTGGATAAGATATTGAAATTTACAGCGTTAACTATTTCATTTGAGACAGATGTAATTCACCAATCACCAAAACGTTGTTCTGACTCCATCTTCATTACAACCCACGTGATAGTTTTAGAGGGACGGGTATTGGTGTAAGGCAGAAATGGTGGAAGGACGGTTTTCCTAATGAATGTTCGACACCAGACACTGGAAGTGTCAAACCTGATCAATAACTATATGTTCTATTATATTTTGCAATTCCATTGTCAGTTATGTTGATAGTGCTCTGGTATGTATTTATTTTTTTATTTACAGAATCAGCAATCCAACTTTAGTAGATTTGGGTTTTCGATTTAGCGAAAATTAAGACTCGTTAGGATGCGGTTGTTACATATTTAATCAAAATCGAATTCAAACTAGCATAAAGACAATATAAAGGATGCTGTATCACTCAGCTAAGCCTTTTTATGAACCAGATTTTAATTCCTTTTATATAACTATATATTTATATATATAAGAATAGTATAATGTACAACACACCAAAATCATTTACACCGCCAAATAAACAGAAAATGCGGCCCATTTTAATCTAAGCGCATTGTCCCATACACCCTGCCTGGTCCCTTAACAAACAAAGACTAAGACAATAGCACTGCCACAAAACTATAGCTTGATAACTGCAGCTCCCAACTTTCCTTTTTCTTCTCGGGCTTTCCGTCAAAATAATAGCAACTGCCATTTTACATCTACTCAAACCTTCTAATCTTTGCTTTATTCTTCAGAAAAAAAACCTTAAATCTTTCATGCAACCTCTCCTATAACTTAATTGCTATTCTAGCAGCTCATCTTCTAGAGACGATGTAGATTTGGAGTTAGTTCGGTGATTACTTCGCAGATCTGGACACAAGATCAACATGCAAACCGAATTTACTTGCCCAAGTTTGATCTGACCACCCATCTTTATTTGACATAGATCTGGCATTGGTTCAGCAAGATCTCCTTAGAAAAGAATCAAAACCAACATATACAAAAATCTATTCGAAATGTAAGTAATTATTTCTTTCGCTTGGAAAAGCTTTTGCCTTCGAACTACAAACTCAAATAATATTCTTGACAACACGGTAGATTTGATGGCTTGGAGTAGTGGATCCGCTTCTCCTTCTCTACTTTTGATAAATACCGAAGTATTAGTCCTATAAATTTAAATTTGTGAGATTGAATGTAAATTAAAACTGGTAGAGCCTTATACCCAAAAGTGATGAAGAACTGGGTCAGCGAGGCAACAATTCAGATCAAATCAGAAAACCGCTTAAGCGTGATCAACGAGCTTTCTAACAACCCCATTCTGAACGTATTGACGGATCTTTGATGTTTTTGAAATGCCTGTATTTGGGTTTTCCATAAATTTTTGGATGAAAGATTCAACTTCTAGATTTATTTACAGCGTTGCAATATGCGTCGCTGGCCATTTACGCATAGCTCTAACCATTTCCAAGCATTTGACGTATAAGCGAGAGATATCTTCCTCATACTCACATATAAAATGCAAAGTTGGTACACAATAATGCAAACATTGGATAAGTCTAGAATTAGTTGGTATAAACACACTGCCAATTTAGGAGTGAGCATTTTGTGCCATATCATATTCGGGTACGCTTTATTTTCACGAGAAACTCTAGTTTCAGCCTATATGTTTTTGTACCGATATTTACCATTTTTGGAACCAATCAGTTTCACTGTAGGAAAAAATGGTTGTGCCATCTGTGTCATCCTTAACACCTCTCAAAAGGCTCAGTCTATTGCATCGCCGTTCTCTGTTCTCAATAATTTCTCCAACAAAATTCCTTCCACTTTTTGTTCTATTAACTACATCTGCACCCAACTGATTCACTAGTGATGTACCACCATGTGTCATACCACAGAGACATTGACATTCCATCCATAATTCTTCTCCTCGTGCATTTGATGGCTTGCACTCTCAAATTTAATAAGTACTTCCAGGTCCAATAAATTCATTCTTGCTTCCACTTTTTATATATTTGTCATGGTTCCACTTCATTCATAGCCCTTCCTTGTTAATTACCTTTAAGATCAGCTTAACTCCTAATGCATCATTCTCATCTTCCAGCCTCCTCAGGCTAAGACCCCTTCTTCTTTTGTCTACATACCACTTCAAGGCACTTTGCTAGATAAGCATGCTTGATTTTATTGATAGTCGAATTTGGGTTTTAAATTACTGCGTCCAAAAACATACAGCAGGGTAATTAGTTGACTTGATTAATTCTAGCCATCCCGCCACAATTTTGCTTTCCGACCGCCTATTCTCCACTTGATATTTTCTATTAATATAGTACAGTCCTTGTCCCTAAGGTCCACGCTAGAAAGTGGAATACTCAAATATTTAATGGGTGGTTCACCTTGCCTCGTGTTTAAATTTATAGTTATATCAGTTTGCGTTTAAACCCACCTTCAAAATATATGGATGATATGTTGAAATTAATTTGTAACCCAATGGCTTCGTACGTACTCTTAACATCATTGATTGCTTCTGCCCTAACGGGGTATACATGGGCAAAGATCTGCACAAGTAATACGAGTTCCCGTGTTGTTTTTATTTTTATTACCTTCTCCTTCCTAAACAATGTAAAATATTCCATGACGATCGTGAATAACATCTAGGAAACGGGATGGCCTTGCCTTAAGTCATTCGAATTTCCAAAATACCCACATGGACATCCCTGATTAGTAAGCAAAAAACATGTAGGATTTATACGTTCGTCAATGAATCTGACCTATTTTTCTGTAAAATTCATACTCTACTTCATGTGTAAAACAAAATCTTGTTCATTGTATCATAAGCTTTTCTAATATCAATTTTGACATACATATGTTTGTTGTCCTCCCCTCCAAAACCCTAACTAATTCATGAGCATGTAAAATTCCATCTCCGGTGCTTCTATTCTTGATGATCGTATATTGATTTTCTGAAATAAGCGGATCCATAAAGAGACCGGGTCTGTTGCAAAGAACCTTGGCCAAAATCATAAAGATCATATTACAAGAAGATGTAGCGCAAAAATGCTGAACGTTCGTAACATTATACTTCTTAGGAATCAAATAAACAATGGTGCGGTTACATTCGTTCAAGAATTTGCCTTCCTGGAATACATCGTTAATCGCATAGTGAAGTAAATTCTTGATACTCTCCCAATGAAGTTGTATAACTTAACGCTAATTTTGTCCAACTCGGTGCCATGCTATCCTTCATAGAATCTATAGCCTCTTTAATTTTGCATAACTCTATATGATCATTCAAGAAGTCTCGATCGTTATTCGTTATAATGGATTTGCATATAATCCTAATGTTGATTAAATAGCTTTATACAATAATCCACCACTTCATTCACAAATCTCGTTTGATCATTACACAAATCTTTGTATTTACTAGATCTTGTACTTTTCTTCCTTTTCCTTCTTTTCCTTCTTTTCCTCTTTCAGGCCATTCACTGTCAACGAATTCTTTTAGGGCTTTTGGTTTTGTTTATAATGCATGGATAAGATGTGGGCTATTTTATATTATTATATTTCTTTCCATGATGAGTTGGGTCGTCGGTCTTATGGCCCTCCTCTTATTTTAATTAATTGTCAAGCCATGTTAAACTATGTTTAATATGCAAGTGTAAACCCAAATACTTATTATAGTAAGCCGCTATTTATTTTAATCCCAATCAGGTAATATTTAACATGTCCAAAACCCATGTTTTCTTAACTAATTGTTTATTTAGCATTTAATACAATTTAGGTGTTACTGGCAACCAGAAAGCGTTCTCTATTTTGAACCCACCTTCGAACTTTGTGACTAGAGATGAGATGGAAGGAATGATGGTGACTAAACGAACTATGCTGCTAGCCTGGCATAAGTAGATGCTGGACAACCTTTTCCAATGATTGGAGCAACGAAGAGCAACTATAACTGTCCCAGAGCAAAGCTAGAGAAGAACATAGATCAGAAATAGGAGGCATGAAAGCTTGAGATAAGAACTGCAATACAACTTGTTCCCAGCCTCTATGATCTCTAAGTACCAATCAACCCCTATATGGGTCGGCACCGATCCATATGGAAAATTAGGCAGGGTTAATGTAGATTACGAACAAAGAAAAGCGCATCAGAAAAATAGTTTTGAGGCTAGGAACTAAGATATGTATGTCAACTTATAACCGCATGTGTAAGAATCAGAAGGTCCCTAGAGAGTTAATCCAAGAAACAGAGAGCATGAGGGATCCTTTGATTAAAAGCATGTTGATCCCCAAGAATTTCTATTGAATAAGGAAGATCGTATAACTGAGATGATACAATGGGTGCTTTAAGGTAGAGTTATAGACTACAGTTTGGAGGATGTAAATCGGAACCCATTCACCCGTAAACATTCGACATGCAAGAATTTCACCTGATTTCAAGCTACTTACAATGGATCCTTATGATGGAAGAATTGATCTTATAGTTCATTTGATGAGATACATCTAAAACATGAGAGTGTTGGGAGCTATGGAGAAAGTGATCCGTCGTTGCTTTCGATCATATTTAATTGATTTGGCTACAATGCGATTTCACCAACTTGATAATAGATCCATTTGCACATGGGCCGAATTAGTTGAGAAGTTCATGATCCAGATTAGCATTCATATTGTTTAACAAATAAGTATAACTTCGCTGCTAAATGTGAAATAGAGGGAGAACGAATCATTGCGAAGTTATTTAACTAAGTTTAACATAGCGGTCATTGTTGTACACAAATCAGAGATGTCAATAGTCCTTATGGCCATGGTCGTAGGTGTCAAAAATCGAATCGAGTTTAAGTACGCATTGATGAGGGATCCAAAAGTGGATCTAGCAGATTTCTACTATCAAGATGAAAAGTTTTATGTTAAAAAGACGCAAAAACTAATAATGTTGAAGTCTATACTATCAAGGAAGGAGGACCATTTGAGGTAGGTTATAGAAAAGTAAAAGGAAAGAGAAAGTGATGATGTTCTCGAAGCTCCAAAGTGACCGAGAGGAAGTCAAAGTTTTAGTTGTGAGTCAGGGGAATAGGGATCTTAAGGCTAAATTAACACTAGAGGTGAGTGAATAGTATTTAATAAATTATATGAATATTTTTCAAGTTCTTTAAAATTCTACCCGGAATGATGTAATTAACAATTACAGAAACAATCACAGAATCAAGTTGTAGATAAAAGTAAATGCAGTAAAACTGAATATGGAAGAACACACCAAGATTTTATACTGGTTAGGAGTTACTCTACATCCAGTCTCGCATAACTCTTTGTACGAATTTCTTTTCAACTAATGAATGCAAATACAATTTTGATTTCAAGGCTACGAGACACACCCTATAGAATCCCGACCTTTGGGTAAAGTCGCTTGATTTCCGAGCTACATGCTCATCCACTAGATTTATAGGCTACTAAGCACACCCAATTAATTTTACATGCTACAATCACATCCACAAGTATAGCAATATGATTTGATAAAGTTTAAAGACTTAGATCTTTGATCTTGATTACAATTGATCCTACAACTCTTGAATAACATTTTGATCTTGGTGAGTGAGAGAGATGAAAGAAATTAGAGAGTACATGAATGAGAATCAAACTAGTGATGATTGAATTTGATTCTGGTTGAATTTTAACAGAGCTTGGGTATATTTCAATTTAGAAAATGAGAGTGGAAAGAGGAGAGAAGAATAAGGAAGTAGTTGTCAAGAATTCGTTAGGAAGTCTAGTATATAAAGGGGAACAACAGTCATGTCCATTCACGAGGAGATATGACGAAAAGACACTTCCATTCAAATTTTAATTTTTGAAAATAACGCCACTATGACGACATACATAGATAGAGTATGTCGACAAGCTCTTCATAAAATTGAAAGACGCTTTAAAAATATTATTTTGAAAATCTATTGCTTTGTAAAATAATTTGATACTTTATAGAATCATATAAATATTGTTGTACATTTTAATCAAAATATAACTTAATAAAAATTAAAAAATTAATTTTGAAAGATTTAATAAGAGTGTTCAATATAATATATATAAAATCAATTTAATTATAAATTATAAGTAAATATCTAAAATATAAATATAAATATAAAAAATAAACATATGGAAGATATAAACTAAAATGCCAAAAGAAATACAATAGATTAAAAAAATACTTAAAAACATAACATAATATCTTTGTAAATATAAAAGGTTAATCAATTGTTTTGAGAAAAATTTTGAATAAATTTTTGAATGGATTATTTTGAAAACCAGGATAATTGAAAATATTTTAAACTTATTTGAAATAGAGAGAGAAAGATCAAGAAAGTGCTATCAGGAGTTTAAGAAAAATTCTATGACTCTATAACTTATCTAGAATATCTTGAAAATTTGAACTCTTCAATACTCATGAGTCTTCAATCATCATCATATTGAATCTACTCTTGATATTGTACAATTTTCTTAGTCAACACATGTTTAACATTCTGCACTATGTGTGTGTGTGTGTGTGTGTGTGTGTGTGTGTGTGCGCGTGCGTGCGTGCGTGCGTGCGTGCGTGCGTGCGTGCGTGCGTGCGTGCGTGTGCGTGTGCGTGTGCGTGTGCGTGTGTGTGTTTCTTGATAAAGCATTAGTATCTATATTTTATATAATATCACATATTTGTTATCATCAAAACCAAAACCTAAGGTACTAACAATTTCCCTATTTTTGATGATGGCAACTTCGTGTATAAAATATAATATAACTCCTCTTGAGTTACAAAACTCTCCTTTAATCTATTCCTAGATTTTATATATTTCTCCCCCTTTGTCATAAACAAAAATGTCCACCTAAAACTACTAAATCTTACTCTAATTCTAACTCCCCCTAAATAAAATAATAATCGATATATAAAAGAATTATATATAATGATGATGAGAATGATTGCATAAAAACAATATGTGATATGTAGATTAGATAATCATGAAATAATCATAATCAATCTAAATATTCATCTAATCCAACAAAGTTAATGTCACATACCTTTCAAACAAATCCATACAAATCAAACCAATTAAATTCAAATCAAGTCAAGTATTATTATTTATATACAATCAAACCAATGTAAACTAGACATTTCAAAGAACTTCAACCTATCTATCAGCATCAAAGATTGGATTCGCTTTGATAACATCTCAATCTCCATCATCTTTGTTGATGGTACACTAAGGATGGTGTTGGTTCTTCTTTGTTGAAGGCAGAAATCATCCGCCGAATAGCATCGGAATGTCTTTCTTACTGCTTGATCATTTGCATTTGACTCGATTCTAAGTGCCTCTAGTTTCTTAGGATGAGACAATGAACGTTCTTGAATGATTCAAGAGTTTGTTCGAGGTTTTCGATTAGTTTTTGGATAGGGGAAGCCATTGGTTTACATTTGAGTTTTGGAATGAAAAGGAGTGAAGATGGAGATTGAAAATAATGATTTTCTGGAGTGAATATGTATATATAGGGGTAAGTAGTTGTTTGAAATGAATTATTGTTTAATGGTAATAATATTTTTAATTTGAAAATAAAAAATAAAAATGGCCGCTATATGTTGACATATATGATTTGCATATGTCGACATGTGCACTATAATTTTCAAAACAGCTTTATTTTACAATTATATTGTTTTGGCCTATAATATTATATTTGTATGACTTTTTAGAGATAATTGATAATGTATAACATCAATAAATAGAATGTCCACTGATAATAAGGATGGTACAAGGAATAAAAGAAAGATACATAAGATTCAGCATAAACTTAAAACTAGAAAAATCCAAATACAAAGAAAGCTTAAACAAACAACTAGAAAGATGTGGATGAAAATGAAGAAGAACTACCAAGCTTGCGTATGATCTTTCTAAAGAATTTATCCACTGTGTTGGAAATTGAGGTAAATCTCTTTGAGAATTATTTCTTAAGCTTTCTTTGGTTGTGAATGATCTCTTGATTTTTGATAAGATCTTTGTTGGATGGGTTATGTGGCATATTGATACTTTCCAAAGAAGTATCCTCCTCCGCTTCTTGTTCTTCCTCCCAGACTTCGATTTCCTTTCCCTCCTCTTCCTCTTCCTCATCTTCTCTTATTTCTTGCTCCTCTTCCTAAGTCAATTACCTTTGTTCCTTTTCTGCAAGCGTTTCAAGAGGCTCGAAAAAGGATGAAATATGCATAAGTGAAATGTTGGTCTTGTCAAATATTTTTCGAGGAATTGTTTCCTCTCTTTTAAGGTCAGCACCAAATTAATTGAAAACATGAGTAAAATACACACCATGAAATAATATGTTTCCATGTTTAGAAAGATTTTTAGGAAAAAGTTCATACAAAATGACTTGAGGCCAATTTAGGTCGTACTGACCATAAATGGCGAAAAGAGATTTGAAATTTTTTGTGTTGGGTTAATAAAATTACACATTCTAGGTGTGACTCTTTATAGCGAAAGAAGGCTTAAAATTCTTGCTTTTAGACGCAATTTTTGTTTTTAAATTCAAAATCACCATCACTTTCGAAAATATCATGAATTACTTCACGATTTTGAAAATCAATTTGAAAAGGTTAAAGGTCTATTCCACTAGATTTACATCCAAGAAAGTGACCTAAAAGTTCATAATTTAAAACAATTTGTGTCATCTTCACACTACTCCAAACTTCTCCTTCTCTTCCATCATAAAACTTTTCTTTTATATTTGCATTAAACATCTTCACCAATTTTGGATAACAAACGAAATCATTTTGAGAAACATCGATTAAACCTAGTACTTCATTTTGCAAACAAAGATTAAAAACATCATAAGTAGGAAATCTTTAAAAATAGCAAATCTTCTGAGAAAGACTTTTCAAAAGATATATACTCAATATAGGCATGCATGGCTTCTTGATCATCAAAAAGATATTCTTTTAATTTCTTAGAAAGCCTTATGGTTGCCTTACTATTGCTTGAGGGTGCTATTAAAGAGTAGCTTGAAGAGATGAGAGGGTTTATGACTTTTGAATTTGAAAATGAAATTGAAAAATGAATGGATGAAGATAAAGTAAATAAATATAGAATCAAAGGACATGTTCTTTAGTCAAGAGACATCTTTTCATAACATAGAAGTTAGTGAAAAGGTGGAGGAAAATTCAAATTTTGAATTTGAAATTCAAAATCCGCCTGTGTGTGTAACACATGCATATAGGGTATGCTGACTGTCGATCAAAATTTTTCAAAAATGACTTTTGTTTGACTATATCCTATTTTATTATATATATCTATTTATAGTTATTATATTTGCAGAAAAATAATTTGAAAAATAATTTTAAATATATTTTATATTATTATTATATTATTAAAATATTTAAAATATAAAATATAATCACACAATTATTCAACCAATATTATTATTTATATATAGAATACTCCTTACAACCAATAAAGCAACCAAAATTCATTCAAGAAATTAAAACTTTTGATATATTAAAAGCGTACCTTTTTCTGATCCATTTCACTATTTTGCTTTGAATTATGTATTGCTGTAAAGCACATGTTAGACATTTCTTTATCTGATTCATTATAACTTAAGGATGTGTCTGAATCGTCTAATGTTGAAGTATAGGCTCTTCTCAGTTTTCTGGATGAATCAATGTTCAGTGTATAAATTCATCGGGATGTGGACGGTCTTGTTTTAAATGGCCAGGTTCATCACAGTTATAACATCAAAAGCCATTTCTGCTTCTACTTCCGCTCATTTGATTTTGTGGTCATTTCTTTAGAAATTGTTCGTCTTCCTATATTTTAGAAATTTTCTGAAATTACTTGTCATGAAAGCAATTTCTTCATCGTCATCGCTTTTTGAATCCAGATTATTCGTCATTGCATTAAAAGCTTTAGATTTCTTCTTTATTGCTTTGCTTTCTCTACTGTCATGCATTTGTGCTTCAAAAGATATTAAATCGCAAATTAATTCTTCAATTATTAGCGTGCTAATGTCATTAGCCTCTTCGATTGTAAGAGTCTTTTAATCTCATTCAGGAGTAGTGAATTGAGGATTTTTCTAACCCGGTCCTCATCAGAAAAACTTACCCAGTGTAATAAGTGAGTGAATTATATCTTCGAATCTACTATACATATCGGATATGGACTCATTTTGAATAATTGAAACTGGTTTGTTAACATAGAAATTTTGGTTTGTTTAACCTTACTTGTCCTTTCATGTATAACTTGTAAAATTCTCCAAATTTCAGATGAAAACTTACATATAGTTATTCTATTAAAATCATTTCTATCTAGTAAACAAAATAATCTACTCATAGACTTAGAGTTAGTTTATGCAACTGTTTTTTGGTTAGCAGTCCACTGTGCAAAATTAGTCTCGGATTCAGTGTACTCAGTTTGTGTGATATTCCAAGTGTCTAAACTAATTGACTATAAATAGATTTTCATTCTACATGACCAATATGTGTAATTACTGCCGTTAAAAAGTGGAGGTCTAGTAGTAGATGTCCTTCAACAAATGAGTTACTAACAAGTGTATTAATAGTGTTACTAGCAGCACTATTGCCATTATTGGTAGCCATTTAATGTTTTTCAAAAATCAAATGATGAGTACTTTGAAAATCAATACTCTGATAAAAAAATGTTATTCAGCAAAATAGGGATCTTAAGACTAAATTAACACTAGAGAGGATGAATAGTGTTTAATAGACTATATGAATATTTTTTAGATTCTTTAAGATTCTATTTGGAATGCGTAATTAACAATCACAGAAACAATAACATAATCAAGGTGCAAATAAAAGTAAAAGAGAAAAAAAAATACTAGGATTTTATACTAGTTTGGAGTTACCATACATCCAGTTCCGCACAATTCCTTGTACGAATTTTTTTTCAACTAGTAAATGTAAATACACTCTCGATTTCAAGGCTATGTCTAATAATCCGGATTTATGGACATCTGTTAATTGGTAATTAACATGATTTAATTCATTAAAAATACAGATTTGTAAATTGAACAAATAAATTGTGATAATTGAGAAAATATCTGGATATAAATATTTATTTGATAATCTTCTTTTATAATTATTTAAATGTGCAAAATTATTCTTTTCAAACAAATAAAATTTGTGTTTTCAAATTACTATGGTTTATAAGTAGATTTTAAATAAAATTTGGATTTAAAATTCAAAAAAAAATATCTTAAAAATAAATTGGATTTAAAAACTATATACTTTAAAAACTAGTATATATATAGGATTATTTATTAGTGTATAATTAGTTTTAAATCATTTTCTTTAAAATTATATAAATATAGCTAAAGAAAATATATAAATAAAAATAGAAAATATAATATAAAATAATATAAAAACATATTAAATCATTAATGCATGCAAATTAACAAGTGTAAACATTTTAACATGCAATTTAACAAGTGTCATTAATTTTCTTTTCATTTTTAAATAATAATAAAAATGATTACAAGGCTATATATACACATCTATACTCCTGCTCTTCATTTTCTTCTATCTTTCACTTTTTCTAATTTTATCAAAACTAAAACCTATGCAAACCAGAAAATCAAACCTAAAACAAGCAACCTCTTTCAAATTCAAACTAAAGCTAGCAATTCAAGATCTAGATTCAACTCAACTAAGCAAAGTTCAAGATCAAAACAAATTTCCAGTTTTCAAGTTTTAAAAAGCTTCTCTGTTCATCATCAAACAGTAAGTAAACAAATCTTTTAAAAGCTAAGAACTTCTTTATTTACTTATGCATGTGATGATGAATGACAGTAATAACTTGTTTACTGTTGCATGATTGTAAAATATGCTTGCACGTATATAAATGTGAAATTTGATTGTGTGCATGCCTGTACGTAGGTATATATGTCTCTGTTCTGTTTCAACAGGCTAAATATGTTTCAAAAGTTCAAATTCTCATTCCCTGGTCTCTTTTAGGTTAGGATCCTTTAAAGAAAAGTGTTTCCTTTAACTAAATTTAGTTTTTAAAAATGTCCATAAGTGTAATTAAAAAAGAGAATAACTGGAAAGTAGGATTTTCAGTAGAAATCAAAATTTTGTCAGAAAATCGATGATTTAATTTCCATGTTTGATTATATAACTAGATTCCTGCTTAGAAAACTTGAATTTTAATGATAATATCATGATTTTTAAGCTTGTAAATCGAGAGAACTTGCGAATTGAACGGAAATCAATTTTTCGTCGATTTCTGGCGGCCGGTGATGAGATGATCGATGTGATCGTTGCTGGAGGAAGCTGGAAGTCTAGGGACCTAGGGAAAAATGGTGGATGGATTTATAGTTCGTCGAGGCGGCTCGTCGACGTCGAAGTAGGGTTTAACGACCTGTTTTGGTCGATAGTGTTGTCGAAGCAATAGCGTCGACGTAGATGCACCGTAGTCGATCGGTGGCGGGGGGATCGAAGCGTGGGTTCGTTACGAGGTTCGGGGTTGATAGGCGTGGTCTCAGGTGGTCGGACACGGCGGCGCGAGAGGGTTTTGGATGATGGGTCTAGGTTTTGTGGCGACTCGATTTGCTCGATCTTGATTCCAGACGAAATCGATGGAGCTGGGTGGTCAGAGTGTTTGAGTGAGTCGTCGGTGACCTGTAGGCGACGACGAAGTCAACCGGAGCGTCGGCGAACTCGTGTGCACAAGCACGAGTTTTCTTCCGTGTTAGACGTTGCTGTGTTGAGTTGAGCTCGGGGTCGTGCGTGAGAAGATAGGGGAGTTGGCTCGAGGTTTAGCTCGGGTTTGTTTTTGCAAGTTACCAGATTTTTAAATTATAAAAGAAAATATGAAATAAGTTTTTAAAACTAAGTAAATTACAAACCAGGTTTTAGAGCAAATTATTTACAAGTTTAAAGCATAAAAGAAAATGTTAACAAAGTTTTCAAAGCATTTATTAATCAAGTTTGTCAAAGAAAAGTGTGATCAAGTTAACAAAACCAAGTTTCAATATAAATCATAAAGTCAAATGTTCTTGAAATTTAATTTGTTTGTTTTGAATTTTTTTATATTAGGTTAATTATTTAATTAAATCTCTAATTGATATCAAATGTAATTCAATGATCTAATTAAGTAGGTGATTAAGATAAGTATACTAATCTGTAATTTATAAAAAGGTCTCAAGTGATTTTGAATAAATTAGTTTCAATCCTTTAATTTAAATAAGATTAAATGATTTAATTAAGCAATTAATTAAGATAATGGTTTATCCTAGATTAATTAAGGACTTAAGTAATTAAGGGTTAATTAATTGACTTAAGTAATTAAGGGTTAATTAATTAACTTAAGTAATTATAGGATAATTAATTAATGTAATTAAAGGATAATTACTTAATGAAATTAATTAAAGGATAATTATTAATGTAAGTAATTAAAGGCTAATTAATTATATGAATGATTAAATGATTAAAGAATAATTAATTAATTTCGATAATTAATTAAATGGTTTAATTAATGTTAATTAAGCAGGATTTAAAGGTAATTAATTTATTTTATGTTAATTAAATTAATTAGATTGGGTGAAAAATTAATCTTGCTTATGGATGATTAAATTGTATTGAATGTTTGGATTAATGTCCCTAGTCTGATAAATTGTGATGTTCTGTGATATGATATGTTTGGGTTGATCTGTGATAACGTGGGTTATTTATCGGTGATGAATTGCTTTGTAAATTGACATCCTGTATTTAAAATTGATTGTATTCACTCAAACAACTTGGATTAAAGATGGTATCGGATTCGAAGAGACCGGAGTCGGATATTAGCAATATCCGGAATCTCTTCGATTGGTAATCTAAAAATTCTTTATGGATTTGATTTTAGAATCAAATAGGCTGGAATAGAATAAATTAAATAACATGGCCATTTTAACTGAGTAACAGATCTTAGATATTGTTTTGTAATAAGTGATTGACTATAACAGTTAAGAACTCGTAGTGAGGTACGAGTTACCCCGAGTTTTCAAACAAGTTTTATAACTTAGTGTTTCAAGTTATATGAGTTTACTCATGCTGGTTTCCAGCCTGACTCGGGTGTTACTTTAGTGTAATGCTCCGGTCAGACCGAGTATTACAGATTTCAAGTTAGGACGTTCTAGAGCTTAGGATGCGAGCTGGTTGGCAGGAACTATGAAGTATTCTGCTGTATATTTGAGATTGTATTGATTGTAGTCAGGGACAATTTGTTACAACTGTACAGTTTATTTGTGAATGATTGCACTCTGATATATTGAATGTAAACTGACAATTACAGCTTTTCTTGTATAAATGCTGTTATTTGATATTATATTTTGATCCGTTGCGAATGTGAGATTCTGTGCTGTTGTTTTCTGTTTCTTCTTCTACCTCTTTTCTTCTTTACCCTAACAATATGGGATTTCCAGCATTCGATTGCTCGACACTTCTACGGTGAACGTATTAGTGTCGAATTTTCGAGGTTGAAAATTTCGGGTCGTTACATTTGGTATCAGAGCTGAAGGTTAAGCGAGAACCTTGGCTCTGGTGGGTTACTCATTAAGGATAGGGTCAGTAGTAGCCTAGAACGAGTTGAGTGTATTATATATGAGGGCGCACTTATTATTTTCTTATATAATGATTTTAAAAACGGTTTTAAAATGATTTTTATATAAGACTTATATTTTGATATATTAAGTAATAATTTTTCAATTATTATATATATTAAGGTAATTGGTTGTTGATTATTGAATAGTAAGAATTAAGGGGTAATAGTTATATAACCAAATAGGAATTGAATAATATGAACTATACAATAGGCTAAGCTAGAAATGGATTCAAACCAGAGATTATAATCCTGGAATTTGTAGAAGTGCTTTCAGAATGCTGAATTAAGTTACCCTGATTTTATTTTCCAACAAATCATGAGATAATATATAGTGAATTGGTTTCCAGATATGATAATCTTGGTTATTATCATAAAATGGTTGTTGTGTCTAATAATGGGATGTATTTTTTCTAATAACAATTAACGATAAAGCAAAATGGAATATTATAAGGAAGTAACGATTTATATAAGTGTAAGTTATAAATTGAAATAGATTTAAATTGTGAAGTTTTAAAATCTAAGTCTAGAAAATTTAAATCAAAGTATTAAAAGATATGATAAATAATATTTTTAAAATGTAGGAATATTATCTTAAAACAAGAGTTGTTTTAAGAAATTGTTTGAACTAAAAACCAAGGATGGTTTAAAATTTAAAGTATGACTTGATGTGCTAATGAAATAAATATGTATATATGTGGGATATACATGATATCAATGTTGATTTGAGGTAAACACTAAGTGTTGAGTTTTGAATTTTCCTCTAAAATGTGATGTGAACCCAAAGTAAAATAAGTTTTTGAACTTATAAGTGGGAAATGATATTGATAAGAAGTTTAAAATTTGAAATGGAGAATTCAAATTTAGTAAGGTTGACTGGACTAAGTGAATTGAATTTAACTTAGGGGAAGTTAAATAAGTTTAGAACGAACAACCTAAATTGGAAATTTCGAGATGAAATTGTGATTTAACTTGGGAAGTCACTTGGGTTGAATTGAAAAGGGAGTTATGTGTGATCTCAAAACGGGTTTGAGTTCTGAAAATTGGTAATGGATGTTGTTGATGGATGCTATTGATGAATGTTTTAAATAATTTGGATGTTTATTTACTTTGACTTAACTTGATATCATCCCGTTGTTATTAATAATCTATGAAACTATGAATTGGATTATTTTAATTGAATTAAGAAGTGGATTGAGATAATATATATATCCATTACTGAAATAAAATGGAAATAAAACTTTAATTTGAAACTATTTAAAAAAATTGATTTTAAGGAATAAAGATTGAGCATATGATAATGGAATCACTTTGAACTTAAGATTTAAATGTTAAAAATAAACTTGCAAACTAAAATTGTTAAGAATTGGTTTCAAAGTTAGAAGTTAAAATTGGATAATAAATTGGATTTTGAAGATTAAACTGTTTAAAAAGTTTTTAACTCCTACTTGAACCTTGAAATAAGTTAAGTAAAGGTAATTTAAAATGAATATATGAAATTTGGACTCAAAATTAATTGTTTAAAAACTTAGGTTGTTAAATTAAAAGTAAAGGTTGATTTGATTTAAAGGATTAAATCAACATTTAAAAATTTAACTCGAATTTATATAATTCGAGATGGTTTAAAGTTGAGATTGGAATTGTAATTAGTTCAAATTGAATTTGATTTGAATTAATTGAAAGTGAGATTGAAGTTGAATAAGTTTAAAATTCAAATGGAAAATGATTTGAATTTGGGATGAGAATTGAAGTTAATTCACATTGAATTGGAATTGAATCAATTTAATGGGATGGGAAATTGAATGGAAGTGGAGATTGGGAAATTGAACCAGTTTGACTCTGAAACTATTTTTCAAATAAATTGTTTTAATATAAACCGTTTTAAATCTATTTTCCTAGCTATTTACTATACAACCTTTCTTTTTAAAAACCCAAACCATCTTATACTTATTTTACAACTATTTTGAAAACTAATTACTATTTTACATCTGTTTTACAAACTAATCACTATTTTCCAACTATTTTGCAACTATCTAACTATTCTACGACTATTTAACTATTTTATAACTACTTAACTATTTACAGCTATTTTACAATAATAACTATTTTACAGCTACTTATCTATTTTAAACTATTTCAAGCTATTTTCTAAATTCAAGTTGGCTAGAGTGCAAACTATTTAGAATTGAAGTGATAACCCAAATGGAAATTGAAGCAATTGTGAATAAGTGAATAGAAATCAAAATGAATGTGAAGTAAAAGAAAACTGATTTAGCTAATAATCAATGAAGATAAATACGTAGGATGTACGTATATTATTCTATTCGCATAATGATTTGATCCAGATTCGAGCATAGAATTTCGAGATAGTATATCGATCCGAGTTGGGATTTTTTACTCGATTTTTGACGGCGAACCCTGGATATGGATTTTTGATTGATTCTGAAAATTCTCTATCATAGTTATGGCTATGCAAAGAGAATGACGGTTTCTGATCAAGGAATCAGATCTAAGTCCGCACTAGGAAATCGGGTGGACAATACTAGTTCGGAAGTGAAATTGTGTGATCGAATAAGCGATCGGATTTGATATTGCGTACGGATGATATATGTACATCGTACATGCTTGAATGTAATAGATATTGAAAATTTTGAAAAGAAGTGTAAAAAAAGATTTTGAAATGAGAAAGTATATCTTGAGAAATATATGAAGAACAAAGGTGGAAGTTGGATATTTCTATGATGGAAATTCACTATATAAAAGAAATCAAACTTGAATATTTGATTTGACATAAATGAAGTAAGTAAAATATATTTGTTATATATAATAAACTCTCCTTGTTGAATATATAACCAGAAGAAAAGATCTTTGAAAAATATTTTGTTCTAGTTAAAAGAATAAGCTTATGTGTGTGCGCGCGCACGCGTCTTTATATGATTTTTGAGAATGAAACTCAAAAGTTTTTGGAAACCTATTGTTTTTTAAAGTGGTTTTTGGAAAAATCAATTTTGGGAATTTGGAAAGCGAAGTCTGGAACTATTGATTTGAGATATCGATTTGTGTAAATGAGATTTATATGTGATCATATAAGAGTATGATTTGAAGGATACTATATGTGTATAGCATAAAATGTTTTGAGAATGGCTGTGGGGAAAAGGCACTCCCATTTAAATGAACTTCTAGTAGGAGATCCACGGGGTGGTTCTGCCTTGAGCCCTAAGGGGGGTTCTAAATTTGATCCTTGGAGGAAGTCCGGACAAACTGAAGTTCCTGAGGATTGTGTTAGGGTAGCGAAAGTCGAGGGCGATGATGCCTACAGAGACATTTGGGTTATGCTGTGACAACAATGTAACTCGCTGTCACTGCGATCTACTACGCACCATAGCGGAGGTCAAGGGGCAGCGATTGTCTATGGTCTATGTTTGATTTCGCCGTTAGGGCGACGTTACATCGGTAGACTGCGATCTATGAAGACATAGCGAAAGTCGTGTGGCAGTGAGTGCCTACATGCTACATTGGGACTCGACTGATGTAGTCTGCGATCTATGTGGGAGTGGTGAAGTTTCATTTGGCAGCGAAATTTGAGGGCGCTGATGCCTACAGTTACATGGGTTTTTGCCGTGACGGTGACGTAAAACCTGGTTGTAGCTGCAATCTGTGGCGGGTTCCATGGTGTAATCGAGGGGCGCGAAGGCCTACAGTTTCCTATGGATTTTGCCGGGATGGCAACGTAATCATCGGGTTAACTGCGACCATGGAGGGAGTGATGATTTACAGAGCATTCTCACAAAAATGTTTTCTATATTTTCAAAATGTTTTCCAAGTATTTTCAGGTGTTGAAAACAGGTTTACCAAGTACTTATAGATTTTCAGTCCTACGCCTGATCAACGTATGACCGAATTTCTGTGAGAACAAGGATGGACTTGTTGAGACATCGAGTTATAAAAAGTATTGTTATAAAGCTATTTTGGCAATATTATGTAGAGTTTTAAAGTGTTTTAAATTTTTTAAATAAAAAGAATTTATAGTTAAAAATGTTCAAAGAGTAATTTAACTAATAATAAGCATTTTAATAAAGTCTGGCTTCTTTCCTTTTCGGGGACGAAAAGTTCTAAAGGGGGAGGAATGTAATAATCCGGATTTTTAGACATTTGTTAGTTGGTAATTAACAGGATTTAATTCGTTAGAAATACTGATTTGTAAATTGAACAAATAAATTCTGATAATTAAGAAAATATCTGGATATTAAATATTTATTTGATAATCTTCTTTTATAATTATTTAAATGTGCAAAATTATTCTTTTCAAACAAATAAAAGTTGTGTTTTCAAATTACTATTGTTTATAAGTAGATTGTAAATAGAATTTGAATTTGAAATTCAAAAAAAAATTCTTAAAAATAAATTGGATTTGAAAATTCTATACTTTAAAAATTAGTATATATATGTATGATTATTTATTAGTGTATAATTAGTTTTAAATCATTTTCTTTAAAATTATATAAATCTAAATAAAGGAAACATATAAATAAAAATAGAAAATATAGTATAAAAACATATTAAATCATTAATGCATGCAAATTAACAAGTGTAAGCATTTTAACATTCAATTTAACAAGTGTCATTAATTTTCTTTTCATTTTTAAATAATAATAAAAAGGATTACAAGGCTATATATACACATTTATACTCCTACTCTTCATTTTCTTCTATCTTTCACTTTTTCAAATTTTATCAAAACTAAAACCTGTGCAAACTAGAATATCAAACCTAAAACAAACAACCTCTTTCAAATTCAAACTAAAGCTAGCAATTCAAGATCTAGATTCAACTCAACTAAGAAAAGTTCATGATCAAAACAAATTTCCAGTTTCTAGTTTTAAAAAGCTTCTCTGTTCATCATCAAACAGTGAGTAAATAAATCTTTTAAAAGCTAAAAACTTCTTTATTTACTTATGCATGTGATGGTGAATGATAGTAATAACTTTTTAACTGTTGCATGAGTATAAAATATGCTTGCATGTATATAAATGTGAAATTTGATTGTGTGCATGCCTGTACATAGGTATATATATCTCTGTTCTATTTCAACAGGCTAAATATGTTTCAAAAGTTCAAATTTTCATTCCCTAGTCTCTTTTGGGTTAGGATCCTTTAAAGAAAAGAGTTTGCATTACCTAAATTTAGTTTTTAAAAATGTCCACAAGTGTAATTAAAAAAGAGAATAACTGAAAAGTAGGGTTTTAAGTAAAAATCAAAATTTAGTCAAAAAATTAATGATTTAATTTCCATGTTTTGATTATATATCTAGATTCGTGCTTAGAAAACTTGAATTTTAATGATAATATCATGATTTTTAAGCTTGTAAACCGAGAGAACTTGCGAGTTGAACGCAAATCGATTTTTCGTCGATTTTTGATGATTGGGGATGAGATGATCGACGTGATCGTTGTTGGAGGAAGCTGGAAATCTGGGGCCTAGGGAAAAATAGTGGATGGATTTATAGTTCGTCAAGGCGGCTCGTCGACGTCGAAGTAGGGTTTAACGACCTGTTTTGGTCGATGGTTTTGTCGAGGCGATAGCGTCGACGTAGGTGCACAGGAGTCGATCGGTGGAGGGGGGATCGAAGCGTGGGTTCGTGACGAGGCATGGGGTTGATCGGCGAAGTCTCAGGTGGTCGGATACGGCGACGCGAGAGGGTTTTCGATGATGGGTCTGGGTTCTATAGCGACTCAATTTGCTCGATCTCGATTCCAGGCGAAATCGATGGAGTTGGGTGATCGGAGTGTTTGAGTGAGTCATCAGTGACCTGTAGGCGACAGCGAAGTCGACCGGAGCGTCGGTGAACTCCTGTGCACGTGCATGAGTTTTCTTCTGTGTCAGGTATTGCTGCGTTGAGTTGAGCTAGGGGTCGTGCGTGAAAAGATGAGGGAGTTGGCTCGAGGTTTAGCTCGGGTTTGTTTTTGCATGTTACCAGATTTTTAAATTATAAAAGAAAATATGAAACAAGCTTTCAAAATTAAGTAAATTACAAACCAGGTTTTAGAGCAAATTATTTACAAGTTTAAAGCATAAAAGAAAATGTTAACAAATTTTTCAAAGCTATTATGAAACAAGTTTTTCAAAGTAAAGTGTGATCAAGTTAACAAAAACAAGTTTCAATATAAATTATAAAGTAAAATGTTCTTGAAATTTAATTTGTTTGTTTTGAAACTTTTTATATTAGGTTAATTATTTAATTAAATCTCTAATTGATTTCAAATGTAATTCAATGATGTAATTAAGTAGGTGATTAAGATAATTAATTTATAAAAAGGTCTCATGTGATTTTGAATAAATTAATTTCAATCCTGTAATTTAAATAAGATTTAAATGATTTAATTAAGTAATTAATTAAGATAATGCTTTATCTTATATTAATTAAGGACTTAAGTAATTAAGGGTTAATTAATTAACTTAAGTAATTACATGATAATTAATTAATGCAATTAAAGGATAATTACTTAATGAAATTAATTAAAGGATAATTATTAATGTAAGTAATTAAAGGTTAATAATTATGTGAATGAGTAAATGATTAAAGAATAATTAATTAATTTTAATAATGAATTAAATAGTTTAATTAATGTTAATTAAGCAGGATTTAAAGGTAATAATTTGTTTTGTGTTAATTAAATTAATTGGATTGGGTGACAAACTAATCTTGGTTATGGATGATTAAATTGTATTGAATGTTTGGATTAATGTCTCTAGTCTGATAAATTGTGATGTTCTGTGATATGATATGTTTGGGTTGAACAGTGATAATGTGGGTTATTTATCGGTGATGAATTGTTATGTAAATTGAAATTCTGTATTTAAAATTGATTGTATTCACTTAAACAACTTGGATTAAAGATGGTATTGGATTCCAAGAGACCAGAGTTGGATATTACCAATATTCGAAACATCTTCGATCAGTAATCTACAAATTCTTTATGGATTGATTTTAGAATCAAATAGGCTGGAATAGAATAAATTAAATAACATGGCCATTTTAACTGAGTAACAGTTCTTTGATTTTGTTTTGCAATAAGTGATTGACTATAACAGCTAAGAACTCATAGTGAGGTACGAGTTACCCCGGGTTTTCAAACAAGTTTTATAACTTAGTGTTTCAAGTTATATAAGTTTACCCATGCTGGTTTCCAGCCTGACTCGGGTGTTACTTTAATGTAATTCTTGGGTCAGACCGAGTATTGTAGGTTTTCAGGTTAGGATGTTTTGGAGCTCAGGAGTCGAGCTGGATGGCAGGAACGTATAGAGCATTCCGTTGTATATTTGAGATTGTATTGATTGTAGTCGAGGACAAGTTGTTACAACTGTCCAGTTTATTTTTGAATGATTGTACTCTGATATATTGAATGTAAACTGACAATTACAGCTTTTCTTGTATAAATGCTGTTATTTGATATTATATTTTGATCCGCTGCGAATGTAAGATTATGTGCTGTTGTTTTCTGTTTCTTCTTCTACCTCTTTTCTTCTTTATCTTAACAATCTGGGATTTCCGACGTTCGATTGCTCGGCACTTCTACAGTGAACGTATTAGTGTCGAATTTTTGAGGTCGAAAATTTTGGGTCATTACACTATGAAGCACACCCTTCAGAATTCCGATCTTTGGGTAAGTCACATGATTTTCGAGGTATAAGCATACCTACTAGATTTACGGGCTACTAAGCACACTAATTTTACGGCTGCAATCACACCTACAAGTATAGCGGCATGATTTGATAGAGTTTTACGGACTTAGATCTTCAATCTTGATTACAGTTGTTCCTATAACTCTTGAATATCACTTTGATCTAGGTTTCGGTGAGAGAGATGAAAGAAATCAGAGAGTATATGAAAGAGAATCAAACTAGTGATGATTAATTTAGATTCTGGTTTAATTTTGGCAGATTTTGGGTATATTTTGATTCACTAACTGAGAGAGTGAAAGAGGAGAAAAGAACAAGAAAGTAGTTGTTAAAATTCATTTGGAAGTCTGTTATATACAGGGACGGTCATTTCCATTCACGAAGAGATATGACGAAAAGACACTTCCATTCAAATTTCTATTTTTGAAAATTACAGCCACTATGTCGACATACTCTTCACAAAATTGAAAAACACTTTTAAAATATTATTTTTAAAATTCGTTTCTTTTTAAATAAGTTGATACTTTGTAGAATCATTTAAATATAGTTTATACAGATTTTAATCAAAATATAACTTAAAATCAATATAGTTATAAATTGTAAGTTATATCTAAAATCAAAATATAAATATCAAAATAAACATATGAAAGATAAAAACTAAAATACCAAAAGAAATATAATAGATTAAAAAATACTTAAAAATTTAATATAATACCTTTGTAAATATAAAAGGTTAAGAATTATTTTGAGAAGTATTTTTAATGGATGTTTGAAAAGATTATTTTGAAAACCAGGAGATTTGAAGATATATTAAACTTATTTGAAATAAAGAGAGATCGAGAAAGTGCTATCAGGATTTTAATAGAAATTCTGTAACTCTACAACTTATCTGGAATATCTTGAAATCTTAAACTCTTCAATACTCATGAGTCTTCAATCATCATCATCTTGAATCTACTCTTGATACTGTACAGTCTTCTTAATCAACACTTATCTAATATTCTGCACTATATATACTTTATATATCTTGATAAAATATTAGTATCTACATTTATATAATGTCCTATAGTTGTTATCATCAAATCCAAAATCTAAGGTACTAATAAACTCCCCCTTTTTGATGATAACAACTCTGTATATAGAATATAATATAACTCCTCCTGGGTTACAAAACTCCCCCTTAATCTATGCCTAGATTTTATATATTTCTCATCTTCTCTCATCAACAAAAATAATCCCCTAAAACTACTAACTATTACTCTAATTCTCACTTCCTCTAAATAAAATACAAATTGATGTATATATGAATCATATATAATGACGATGAGTTAGATTGTATAAAAACAATAAGTGATATGTAAAATTAGATAATCATGGAATAAACATAATCAATCTAAATATTCATCCAATTCGACAAATTTAATGTCACACACCTTTCAAGAAAATCTACACAAATCAAACCAATCAAATTCAAATCAAATCAAGTTATATAAAATCAAACTTATGTAAACTGGACATTTCGAGGAACTTTGACTCATCCATCGACACCAAAGATTGGATCCGCTTTGATAACATCCCAATCTTCATCATCTTTGTTGATGGTACACTCAAGATTGGTGGTTGGTTAATCTTTGTTCAAGGCAAAAATCATCCACCGAATTGCGTCGGAATGCCTTTCATGCTCCTTGAATTGCATTTTACTCAATTCTAAGTGCCTCTGGTTTCTTAGGATGAAACAAAGAACGTTCTTGAATGATTTAAGAGTTTGTTTGAGGTTTTCAATTAATTTTTGGATAGAGGAAGCCATTAATTTTTATTTGAGACTTGGAATGAAAGAAGTAAAGTTAGGGACTGAAAATAATGATTTTCTAAAGTGAATAGGTATATATATAGGGGTTAGAAGTCGTTCGAAATGAATTGGCGTTTGGTAGTTATTAATTTTTTTTTTGAAAATTGGCCGTTATATGTCGACATGCATGATTTACATATGCCTACATATGAACTATATTTTTCAAAACTACTTCATTTTACAATTCTATTATTTTGGCCTATACTATTATATTTGTATGACTTTTTAGAGATAAATGACAATGTATAACATTAAAAAAATAGAATGTTCATTGATAATAAGGATGATCAAAAGGAATAAAAGAAAGATACATGAGATTCAAAATAAACTTAAAAATAGAAAACCCAAATACAAAGATAGCTTAAACAAATAATTAGAATGATGTGGATGAAGATGAAGAAGAATCACCATGCTTGTAGATGATCTTTCTAATGTATTTATCTATTTTGTTGGAAATTGAGATAAATCGCTTTGAGAATGATTTCTTAAGAGATTTCTTTGGTTGTGAATGATCTTCTTTTTATTTTTGAGAAGATCTTTGTTGGATGTATCAGGTGGTATATTGATAGTTTCTAAGGAAGTATCCTCCTCCTCTCTTGCTCTTCCTTCTCCACTTCCATTTCCACTCCTTCCACTTCCTCCTCTTCTCTTATTTCTTGCTCTTCTTCCCAAGCCAATCACCTCTGTTATTTTTCCGCAAGCGTTTCATAAGGCTTGAAAAAGGATGAACTATGTATAATGGAAATGTTGGCATTCTCAAATATTTTTCGAGGAATTGTTCCTTCTCCTTTAAGGTCAATACCAAAATAATTGAAAACACGAGTAATATATACACCATGAAATAGCGTGTTTTCATGTTTAGAAAGATTTTGAGGAAAAAGTTCATCCAAAATGGCTTGAGACCAATTTAGATTGTATTGACCATAAATGGCGAAAAGAGCATTGAAAACTTTTTGTGTCAGGTTATTATAATTACCCATTCTAGTAGTGATACTTCATTGCAAAAAAATGCTTAAAATTCTTGCTTTTGGATGTAAGTTTTTGTTTTTAAATTCAAAATCATCATCGCTTTCGAAAATATCATGAATTACTTCATGATTTTAGGAATCAATTTGAAAGTTTGAAAGGCCCATTCTACAAGATTTACATCCAAGAATTTGATCCAAAAGTTTCACAATTTAAAATAATTTATATCTGATTGACACTACTCTAAACTTCTCCTTCTCTTCCATCATAAGACTTTCCTTTTAAATTTGCATAAAACATCTTCACCAATTTTGGATAACAAATGAAATCATTTTGAGAAGCATCAATTAAACCAAAAATTTCATTTTCAAACAAAGATTAAAAAGATCATAAGAAGGAAATTCTTCAATTATAGCATAACTTCCTAGAAAGACTTTCCCGAAAGATATATGCTCAATATAGCCTTGCATGGCTTCTTGGTCATTAAGAAGATATTCTTTTATTTTCTAAGAAAGCTTCTTGGTTTCCTTTATATTTCTTGACGATACCATTAAAGAGTAGTTTGAAGAGATAAGAGAGTTTATGATTTTTGAATTTGAAAACGATAATGAAAATGAATGGATGGAGATAGAGAAAATAAATGAAGAATCAAAGGACATGTTATCTGGTCAAGATGCATCTTTTCATCATATTGTAGTTGGTGAAAAGGTGGAGGGAAATTAAAATTTTGAATTTGAAATTCAAAAACTACCTACATATGCATGTGGTGTGTGTCAATATATAAGTAAAAAAATTTCAAAAATGATTTTTTTAACTATATCCTATTTTATTATACATGTAGTTATTATATATTACAGAAAACTAATTTTAAAAATAATTTTAAATATATTTTATATTACTATTATATTATTAAAATATATAAAATATTTAAAATTTAAAATATAATCACATAATATTCAACCAATATTATTAGTAATCTATAGGATATTCCTAAAAACCAATAAAGCAACCAAAAATTCATTCAAGAAATTAAAGCTTTTGATATATTAAAAACGTATCTTTTCCTGGTCCATTCCACCATTTTGTTCTGAATTATCATTGTTGTGAAGCACATGTTAGCAATTTTTGTATATGATACCACTTGAGGATGTGTCTAAATCGTCCAATTTTGCAGTATAGGCTCTTCTTCGTTTTCTTGATGAACCGGTGTTTGTTGTAGTTTTCAATTTATCGGGATGTGGATGGTCTCGTTTTAAATGGTCAGGTTCATTGCAGTTATGACATCTAATGTCATTTTCACTTTCGCTTCTTGGATTTTTGTTGTCATTTCTTTTGAAATTTTTCATCTTCTTATATTTTAGAATTTTTTTGAAATTCCTTGCCAAGAAAACAATTTCTTCATCGTCATCACTGTTTGAATCTAGTTTATCCATCATTACGTTAAAAACTATAGATTTCTTCTCTATTGCTTTGCTTTCTCTTCTGCCTTGCATTTGTGCTTCAAAAGACATTAAATCACCCATTAACTTTTCAATTTTTTAAGTGCTAATGTCATTTCCTCTTCGATTGCAAGAATCTTTTGATCCCATTGATGAGTAATTGAATTGAGAGTTTTTCCAACTGGATCCTCGTTAGAAAAACTTTTACCCAATGCAATAAGTGAGTGTATTATATCTTGGAATCTACTATACGTATCAGATATGGACTCATTTTGACTAATTGGAACTAGTTTGTTAGAATGGAAATTTTGATATGTTTAGCCTACTTGTCCTTTCAAGTGTAGTTTGTAAAGTGCTCCAAATTTCAAATGCAGACTTATATATATATATGTTTTATTAAATTCATTTCCATCTAGAGAACGAAATAATATATTCATAGCCTTAGAGTTGCTTTGTGCAACCGCTTTTGGGTCAGCAGTCCATTGTGCAAAGTTAGGCTCGGCTTCAATGTACTTAGTTTGTGTGATATTCCAAGTGTCTAAAACAATTGACTGTAAATAAATTTTCATTCTACATGACCAATATGTGTAACTAACTGCTATTAGAAAGTGGAGGTCTAGCAGTAGACAGTCCTTCGACAAATGAGTTACTACAAGCATATTAACAGTGTTACTAACAGTAATATTGCCATTGTTGGTAGCCATTTAAACTTTCAAAAATCGTACGATGAGTTCTTTGAAAGCCAATGCTCTGATAGCAAATGTGAGGCAGCAGAATAGGGATCTTAAGGCTAAATTAACACTAGAGGGAGGGTGAGTGTGTTTAATGGATTATATGAATATGTTTCAAATATTTTAAGATTTTAATTGAAATGATGTAATTAACAATTGCAGAAACAATCAAATAATCATGGTGTAGATAAAAGTAAATGCAATAAAAGTAAAAAAGGAAAGAACACACCATTATTTTATACTGGTTCGGAGTTACCCTACTTCCAGTCCCGCACAATTCCTTGTATGGATTTTTTCAACTAGTAATTGCAAATACAATTTCGATCTCAAGGCTACGAGACACATCCTCTATAATTCCTGCATCTGGGTATAGTCACTTGATTTTTAGGCTATAATCACATCCAGTAGATTTACGGGCTACTAAGCACATCCAATTGATTTTACAGGCTACAATCACACCCACAAGTATAGAAATATAATTTTATAGAGTTTTATAGACTCAACTCTTCGACCTTGATTACAATTGATCCTATAACTCTTAAATAGCGCTTTGATCTTTATTTAAGTGAGAGAAATGAAAGAAATCAGAGAGTAGATAAAAAGAATCAAACTAGTGTGATTGAATTTGATTCTGATTGAATTTTGGCAGAGTTTGGGTATATTTTTTTATTTAGAATATGATACAGCGGAATGAGGAGAGAAAAATAAGAAAGTAGTTATTAAAAATTCGTTTAAGAATCTTGTATATCTAGGGAAACAACGGTCATGTCCATTCATGAAGAGATGCGACGAAATGACACTTCCATTCAAATTTGAGTTTTTGAAAATTATGGTCACTATGTCAACATACATAGATATAGTATATCGACATACTCTTCACAAAATTGAAAAACGCTTAAAAAATATTATTTTGAAAATCCATTGCTTTGTAAAATAAGTTGATACTTTCTAGAATTATTTAAATATAGTTTATACACATTTTAATCAAAATATAACTTAATAAAACTTCAAAAAAAATTATTTTGAAAAGTTTAATAAGAGTATTCAATATAATGTATATAAAATCAACATGGTTATATATTATAAGTAAATATTTAAAATCAAAAGATAAATACGAAACATAAACATAATGAAGAAAAAAACTAGAATACCAAAAGATATATGGTATATTAGAAAAATACTTAAAAAGTTAATATAATATCTTTATAAATATAAAATGTTAAGAAATTATTTTGAGAAATATTTTGAATAGATGTTTGAAAAGATTATTTGAAAACCAGGATATTTGAAAGCATTTAAAACTTATTTGAAATAGAGAGAGATCAAGGAAGTGCCATCTGGGTTTTAACAGAAATTCTATGACTCTATATCTTATCTGTAATAACTTGAAATCTTGAAATCTTCAGTACTCATGAGTCTTCAATCATCATTTCCTTGAATCTACTCTTGATACTATATAGTCTTCTTAACCAATACTTATCTAATATCCTGCACTATATATACTATATATATATTGATAAAACATTAGTATCTATATTTTATACACGGTCCTATAGTTGTTATCATCAAAAACCAAGACCTAAGGTACTAACATTATTCTTATGATAAGTTGACCGAGGCCTTGAAAAGGATTTATTTGGAAACTTGAGGCATATTCAATATAGAAAATCTCCTAGGAGAGAGTCTATAGAATGATAGAAAAATTTTGCAAAATTTTGTTTGTATAGAGCAATATCTAATAGAGGAGAAAGTTTAGAGTAATCGATTACGACAATATGCAAGGAAACCACTAACCCTAGGACAGATCGTAGTGGTGCTATAGAAGCAAACACCTATTACATTAGAAAGTCGCAATGGAGGGTATGAATTGAAACTAGGTTTAGTTTTTCATTTTACTCTGTTTTTAGTTTAAATAAACTATAAAGGTTTTCTATTAGGATTACTATACATGTGTGCAATTTTGATCGATCCCATAGGCATGCTCTGAATTAAAACCTGAGTGAAAACTAGTTAAAGCCTAAGGGTAAACCTTCAATGGACTATTAGTTTTGTTTCTCATTTAATGTGATTTGATGGATGCAATAAGGCTGTTTGCTACTGATTGATTTATTAGTCATGAACCCATTTGAAAATGATATTTGATTTCAAAATTTCTTTGGGATACTAAGGAAAATAGATTATCCCTAATATTGCTACATGGACCAATAGATTATGGTTTTCTCTACCAGAACGACAAGGCTATGAACCATGAAATACAAGTCATCCTACAAATGAGTGAGTGAATTGGCTTTTTTAGGGTAATAAGTCCTCTCGTCGGATCTTGAGTGGATGGTCTCGCCTTAAACAGTCTCACCTTAAATATAGAGTTCCTTACTAGAGAGTGAGTGGATGACTTAATGTAGATTTACTATTATATTATTTAGAGAGATTAAGACTTCATTTAAAGGCATGAACTCCTTTTGATTTGAATGACTTGATTATAGTCATAAAATAAATGATATGTATTGGTATCTTCATTCGGTTGGACTAACTCATAATGGGATGCTAAAAGATACTAAATGATTTATATGTAATGCTTCAACTATAGGTAATATGCTAACATAACAGATTGATACTTGGTATATGAATACTTACTGGTGATACTTTGATTCGGTCAGACTCCTTTGTAATAAGATGTTGGGAGATACCAATCAATTTATAAGCCATGCTCTGGCTAATGGTAAAACCATAACCCTACAAACTGTTGAGTGGTTCATCAGATGAGTGGAGAGAAGGGGCTATAGTACATGGAAGGGGAATGGTGGGAGGAAAAGTATAAGCTAAAGGCATTGGTAAAAAGGGGTTAGGGACAAGGCATGGATGAATCAGAGGGACAGACGTAGAAGAAGCAAGGGAGAAGGGAAGGATTTGAAAAATTAAGGTTTGAGAGAGGGCAGGAGGAAGGGCTGAAGCGGCATTAAAAAATTTGAAAAAATATGAGTGAATAAAAAAGGATATAATTTGAAATGAATTTATAATGAATGAATTTTTAAACTATTGCTATTATTATTATATATATAACATAAATTAATTTAACATATACAATTTTGCATGTATATGTATGTTTAAAAAACAGGAAATTTATTTTGATATTTTTTTTTATAAATTGAATTATAATAGTAATATTATTTAATTTAAAGTATTAAAATATTATATATATATATTATAAAATAATTTATATGGAAATAATAATTTCAAAAAATTCAATTTTAAAACATACATAAATTTTAAAATCTATAAAACATTTTTTCCTTATAAGTGTTAAATCTAAAAAAATGATTTTGTCAAAATATTTTAGGGCTAAAAATAAATGTGTGTGTATATTTTTTTATAATTATATAATATTATATATATATAAATTAAAATTTTATAACTGAATATATATATACATGTATCTATGTTATTTTATGCAATTTCGAATAAAAAAACATTTTTCCCTATATATATAATGTTATAATTTAAATAAAGAATATTTAAATTCGAATTTTAAATAAGATATTAACTATAAATCTTGATCAGATTCAAATTGGATATTTCTTAAAGATTTTAAATATTGAATTTTTGAATTAATTTATATTTATACTTATATTTGTACTTATATTTATACAAAATTATATATATGTATATATTCACTTGGTATACGTATATGTGAATATATACATATATAAGTTTTCTTTATATTATATCAATATTATGTAATAATTGGTAGCAAATATTTATATGAAGGGACAAATGTATTTGTTATAGTGTAAATCCTAGCTGTTATATATGGTTAAGTTAAACCATGTACACATTCGATGCATGTTCGTATGCACATATATATGTCTTTGATTCACATTTACACATTATATATCACTTATATAAATAATTAAAATCTTTATATCAGTCAAGTAAATAAAATAAATATTTTATTTAAAATTTATTTAGATAGGATCTAAATTATTTTAGATTCATAGCCCCATTAAGATCTAAAATGGTTATTTTTTTGAAATTCACCATCTGACCCGCTGCGTACTAGCCTAATTCGAACACTATAACAATTATATATATGTACATAGACATACATACACATGCATATATGTTTAATTTATTAACCTTTTAGGTATTTATTTTATTTATCTAATTAATTAAATTAAGTATATATATACACACTATAATTCAAAATTAATTATTTTAATTTTTCAAACTATTTTTGAGAAAATAATATTTATTTCATAACCTATAAATTTTCGTTTTATATTTTGAATTGAACGTTAAATTTAAAATATATTTTTAATTTTTAAAACATAATTTTGAAAATTAGCCCAAGGCCCTTGTGATGATCGCCCTAGACCTCCGACACCCAATATATTTGAAGAGTGTGCCGCTATGGCGCTTGGTCGATGCATAATGATAACCAGGGATGAAAGGAAGATAAAATCACCACAGAACTTGTTGTATATCTCACAATGCATCTGTAACGACTCGCAAATTTATCCCTTTGACAAATTTTATTTATTTTTAAAATATTCGAATATAAGATATTTAACATAGATTATGATGTCTTGAAAATGAATGATGATGGTAATCTTATTTTAAATAAGTACATACAAAATATATGTTTTGAAAAAATATCGATAAAATGACCGAAAATTGTTTTATCAATAAACAGCTCTATAATTATCAAAAGTCATGATGAAACTGGATAGATACACTTATTTATTCATTAAACAGGAATATGGAATAAAATAATTTATTTTGTTTTTGAAAAATAAAAGTTATTTATGACATTATCAATAATGACATCCTATTTAATAACTGATTTACGAATTAAAAGTGAGATATAATGGTTTAATAATTATTATAATTATTCAAATAATTGGTTTTAAATGATAATACTTCAGTTTAGTTAGTTATAAAGTGTTAATAAATCATTTATAATAGTTCTATAAAGATGTTTATTTGATTTGAAATTATAAGGAAAATTGTTATCGGATATAACAACACTTTTTTATAAACAATTGTTTAATATTAACTTATATGGTTTTATAATTCAATTGAGATCGTTTTAATTAGTTAAAACTGATATGAAATTATTTTTTAAATTTTATATACATTTATATGTAAATTAATTCATAAGTGGAAATGTGATAAGGAATTGGCTTCCCGATTTTCCCGCTTTATATATAAATTAGCTTATATGGTTTTATAATTCAGAGGTTATTGTTTATAGAAATCAGTCATGTGATTATGGAATGACAATGTGGCATTCAAAGAAGAAAAAAGATGTGCTATGTGAAAGGTAATCGTTTACCTTAAGCCTCGTTACCTGGAAATGAAAGAAACATGGTAGAAGCAACAGGGCTAAGTGGGTCGCTCCTATTAGGAGATGTCACCACCCTTCTAGATTACTCTACACGTGTCTAAGTTGGTGAATGTATGACTAGGGATCCCGTTAAAGGCCGGTAATGACCGAGGTGATGACATATTCGGTACTATCCAGGAAAGGGTAGGTCGGTCCTGTGTTGGTTTAGGCATGCAATATCTGTTCCCTAGGTGCACCCCCCTAGAGTTGTACTGTACGGAAGGTAGTCCCTTACCTAGTCATTTGTATGGAATCCATTCTCCGATAAGTTCATGTGTGATTTTAGATGTAGAAAGCCTTGTATTACAAGGTGGTATGTTGGAATTTAGTAATGTAATAATTTCGGCTAAGATTAATAAGTTTATTTGCAAATGTTTTCAAAGAATGTCATTAAAAGTAGTATCAAATGATTTTATATAAAAATACTTTAGTTATCATAAGGGAAAAACCCGTTCGTGTTTATATGTAGGCGTGGTCTTATGAAATGCTCTTTCTTTTCAAACGATTTTATTTCCAAGGCTTATATATGACACTATCATTTAATATTTGAGTCTTCTCACGCTGGTTTATCAAGCCTGATACGGGTATTTTCAGACTCGAGTCATATTCAAGTAGTTTTAGGATCAGTTGAAGACAGTTGGAGTTTCCTAAGGAGAGCTAGAGGTATTCATCAACGTGTGGACGCATTCATTTATCCCCCGCATATTCTGCATTTGTTTGATGTTGGTCAGGAATTGTAAGGACTGATGTTTATAACTCTCCAGGCTGAATCTTGGTTAGACTCTAATACTGTATTAAAAAAAATCCGCTGTAAAGAGTATTGTTGAAATAATATTGTTATTCCATTCATGTGAGTTTCTGTTCCATCTATTTTTCTTTTTCTACACTTAATGATCATTCTTTTCGTGCAATTTGGGTTGGATATGTATGGTTTATTATCAGCTCAAAGGGTACCAGAAAGCAGGCCTTTACATTTGGTATCAGAGCTGAAGGTTAAGCGGGAACCTTGGTTTTGGTGGAGTAAAGACTCATCAGAGATGCGATTAACAATACCGTAGGATGAGTAACTCATTAGAGATAGGGTTAGTAGCATACTAGAATGAGTTTGAGTGTATTATATATATATATATATATATTTATGAGTGTGTATTATTTATTGGATATAAAAGATGTTTGTGTTGATTTATCGGTTGAGCGGTTTATACTTCTGGTCGATATGGGAAGTACAACTGTATTGATAGGTATTTCTAAACTCTTAACAAGGCATATTGACACACTGTTTCAGAAGGACCATATTTTGAATATAAATAATATATTTTGAAAAGTTATATAGTTAGAAATAAATGATCAAGGTTATTAAAATTTAAATATGAACATCTTGTGATTAGAATTTCACAGTTCGACTATAAGATGTTTCATAAAGATAATCGATAAGTAAGAAATCTGATATGGAAATTAAGATCTATAATACTTATTCCCAAATAATAATTAAGAAATGATGATGTTAAGTTAATATCATAAATTAGTCGATTGTGTGATTTGAAAGTTTAAGTACAAATACCTTGTGAATTAAATTTCACTATTTGACTGTAATGTGTTTGATAATAAGATTTGTTTAAGGAATGGACATATAAGATAAAAATTTATTTAAATAATAGAAATGATTATGTAAAAGGAATATATATATATATATATATATATATATATGAGGAATGAAGATTTAAATTCGAGTAATTTAAAAGAATTATGGTAATTTAAATGAAGTTAATTAATATTAGATAAAAAGAATTTATAAAATAAATTTTATAAACAAAAGTAATCTCTAAAGGATTTTGAAAATGGAATTATTTCAAATAAAAAGAGTTGTTTTATAATAACTAGTTCGATTAGCTCGAAAATAAACTAAAAATGGGCAAGAGATGCGTTGGAATGGTAAACACTTCTCTTAAGTATTACTCTTCTTGTTAAGAGGATATATGATACTATTGGTAGTACCCAGTTCCTTGGTATTGTTTTGGAGTTACTCGATCTATATAATTTTCTTAAATTAAAGAAATAATGTAAATCAGTAACTAATAAATTGATTAGTAATGTTTATAAAAGTGTTTAAACCAAAGGTAAATTTGGATCACTAATGGATAAGATAAAAAAAAGTTCTCAACGATTTTGGATAGTCGAATTTTTTTGAATCACACCTAACTAAGAGCTAAGAAATTGATAAAGAAAAACAATTGAGAAAAGTTTTGAGTAAATGAAATTTGATAAGTATAATTTATAAATATGATTTATAAATAAAAGGATCTAACAATAGAGAATATAAATATTGGTAATTTTAAATTTGTTTTTCAAAGCAAGAAAAAAAAATTCTGTTATAGTTCAAAAGAGGAAAAGAAATTATAAGAAAAGTTCATTATAATAAAGATAAATTATCTTTTGAGTGAAAATGGTTCCTATGGAATATTTTCCTTTAATAAAAATATATGAAAATAAATAATTAAAAGGATTATATATAGAAGCACCTTAATAAAATGTTTTAACCTTAGTTAAAAGTTTTTAGGAAATTTTTTTGAAAGTTAATGAATACATATGTATATGTAGATCATTTCGTCACATAAATTTTGATCTAAGATTCGAGTACAGAACTTTAAGGTGTTTACATAGATCCGAAAAAGGATCTATCACTTGATTCTTGACGATGAACATTGATGATGGTTTATGGTTGGATACTTTAATTTTCTATCATAGTTAAGAACTATGGAAGGAAAGCAAAGGTTTTGATCTAGAAGCCTGATTAGAGTCCGCACTAGAAAATCGGGGGATCGATAGTAGTTCGAAAGTAAAAGTTATGGATTCAAATAATAAATCGAATCAGATATCACATATGGAAGATCTATGTATATTATAAAAAATTAAGTTTAAAAAATATGAAATTAGTGAAACTCATCTAAGTTTAAGATTAGTGTAATTTTGAGGATTGAATTCTTTAAAGTAGGGGAGAATGTAATGACCCAGAATTTGACCACTTTAAAATATACTATTTAAAGTGATTTTAAATATAAATTATATAACATTTTATGATTTAAATAATATCATGTTGGATTTGTGAAGAGAAATATGCAAAATAGTATCGTTTGCGTATATCGACAAAAGTGACAAATGCTGATTTCATAAAAGTAAGTTTTAATAGTTAAATAAATTATTTTACTTTATTTATAATTTTTTATATTTTTAGATAACATTATAAAAAATTATTTTTAAATTTGATTTGCATAAATAAATGGTTTAACTAAGACATCAAATGTGAACGTAAAACATTTTGTCGAAAATCAACGTTTTGTCGATTAAAAGTTGTCACAACATTGTCGCACCTTTATTTTCTTATATAGGAACATATATTCAAATAGTATAAGTATTAATTAATTCACTAATCAAGTTTACTTTTACTAAACATACTTAGAAAATTCTAGAATTTCATAAAGAAAAAGTAAGCACAAAATTCTAAAACATCTCAAATCAAACCAAACATAATTATTACTTTACTTTTCTTACTCTTTAAGTGAAAGTGATATAAAGCATGATTTGAAATGGTGATGGCAAGTGTTGGAAAAAATGAAATATTTTTATTTACAAGTAAGGGTATTTTGGTCATTTTACATAATAATATTTTATTCTAAACTTTTTCCTATAAATAGACAGGCATACCTCTTCCATTCTCACACAAACCATTCTATGCTCTTATTCTTCTTCCTTAGAGCTTTAATGACTTCTTCTCTTCCATTTCCTTATCAACTTTTTCAAAACCATATCAAACAAAATCATAACTCCACCAGACTTTAACAAAGACTTAGAATATCACCAAAACATGGTTCAGAATCTAAAAAGTTGAAGAATGATGGGGGTTGGTGGAGAACTTATTGTGGTCGAGCCTTATGGATGTTTGGAGGTGGTGGCCGAGCACTTTGAAGCATGGTGAAAGAGTTTAGGAGATGTTTTTGTGAATTTAAGATGATTTAGTGAAGTATTGTCGTATATGAATGTTGGTAGGAAGAATTGGCTAAATTAAATGTGAGTACCCGTATTTACTAATTAATCCATAAATTATTTCAAGATAATGATTTGAAAGTTTAAATATGTTGAATGATTAAATGTTTGATAACTTGGTTGCAAATTGGTGGATTGTGTGATTATTTATATGGTTGATAACTTGGTTTGATAATGATAAGAAAAATGATTATTAATTAACTATAGTTAATTAAATGAGAATTAAATCTATACAAATATGTGTACGGAATTATTTAGCGTCTTAATGATTTTAAATAATCTAAAATGGTTTAAATGATATTATAATAATATAATATTATAAAATGAAATAAAATGGAATATGAGTTTGAAATATAAAAATATTGTTTAATTAACAATGTTTTATAAACATTTAAAAGTGCTTCTAAGAAGTTTTAAAGGAAACTGAAAAAACAAGTCAAAACTAGGCACGTTGCTTAACGGTAGTTCGCGATTTCGCACCATAAAAGTCAAATAGGTATAAAAAATGGAATATAGCTCAGAAATTTTCGAGATAAGAATTTTTTAGTCTACTATATCCATAATTTTCCAATGAAGAAAAAAAAAATCAAGATTTCCTTAAGTAGATCTTGAAATATGTCCAAAATAATTTTCTAAAAGCATCACAATTTTGTAGTTCGGAATCCAAAAAAGGATTTCTTTATAAGTAATGTTTTTAAATGTTTAAAAAAAATAAAATAGGTTCTAAAAATCTTTTAAATTGTTTTAAAATAGATTTAAGTTGAAAAGATGGATTTCTAAATGATATAAAAGTCGTTTTGAAGAATATAACTTTTAAAACACTATTTGCAACACTTTTCGCAGCAGTTTTAAATAGCTTTTGAAATGTAGTTTTAAACTTAGCAATCCTTTTCTAAATCTTTTGTAAATGATTTTAAAAGAATAAGTAAGTACTTTAAAGATGATTTGGAAGTTTTAATAAGAGTTTGAATGAATGCATAAGAGGAATTGTTTATACCACTTAAACAAAAAGTGAAGAATATTGAATGTAATAACAAACTGAGTATGCAGAAAGGACTAGTACATTTGTCCCGCCCATGAGAACTGGAAAGATAAAACAAGGTGTTTAACGAAGGTTAGGAATGGAGCAATCAGTGCCTTGAACTTATTTGCCTATATTTTCTCTTTTTAGGCGAGGGGTGGAACAGATCGAAAGGAAAGCACAAATGCTCTAAAAAGATCATATTTAAGTTTTTCCAAGATAAAAAGAAATAAATTTTAGAATATTAATTAACTAATTAACATCATTTTTTAGATGATTAGTACGAAGGAATCAAGATCGGACTTGGGTAATTGCTATCTGAAAACTCTTTCAAACTAATTTTTAGAATAAAACATATTGAAGACAAAGATATTCATGATGTAGGACTGTTTGCCACTAGTCTCTGAAGGTGAAATTTACCATATTTAAGGTGGCAGTAGTGCTCTGTTATGAAAATCCTCAATTTGTAAGAATATGATTTGAAATTAAGAAAGAAATCTTTAATTAAAATTTATTGAATGATTTAAGAATATTTTCCCTAAGTTAAAAAATATAACTTAAATATAGAAAATCTTTGATTAAGATTTAATGAATGATTTGGAAAGGTTTTCCTAAGTAAAAGAGAAAATGATTTGAATTATCTCAAGATCTAAAGAGGTTTAATAAATGATTTAATAAATGTGACTTAATGATTCCATATACTCTTTAAAAGAAAATGGAATAAATTGAGGAGGATATATCTAAGAAAGATATTTTGTATAAACAAAAGATGAAGCAATTGATTGATGATGGATATCCACATATGAACTTAACATCTTTTAAAGCTATGATTGGCTTCGGAGGAAACGAGGTCGGATCTTGGTGATTCCTATCCGAAAATCACTTCGAACCAATCTACATTCAAAGTAAAACGTGGTTGAAGACAATTGATTTTGAAGATGGAGATCTTCATGATGTTGGGCTGTTTTCCACCAGTCCCTCGAAGTGAAAATTTCCATATCATATGGTGGCAGCAGTGCTCTGTTGTGAAAATCTCTAATGCAAGGACTTCTTGCTACTAATGGAGTAGGAGAGTACCTTTGTTTTGTTCTATTCCTGCACAACTTGTAAGAACGAGTGTCGAACGTTGCATTCTAAATTACATTGAGTCATTTCTATAAGATGCATATCTACAAGGTGGCGGAGAAGGCAACTTCTCTTAGCTTAACACCTTTCTCTAAGAGATATTTCTCTGAGACATGCAAGCTCAAAGGTTATATTGTAACATCCCGTCTTTTTGTACATTTTAGGCAGACACACATGCCGACTCAAACCATGTAGAAGGGCAGATTATTATTGGGGTGAATAAGAAAAAGCAGAGAAAGAAAAAAAAAACAAAATCTTGCAGTGGAATGACAAAATATAATAATCAAATAAACAGTTCATGAAGCTGTTTTACAAAACATTTGATTTTTCTTATACCATAGATTAGAGTTACACATATCAGAGAATAATGAAATGCAGCGGAATACATGATGCAGTGAAATATATTAAATAATAATAATGTAATCTTCATCTTCATCCTTCAGAAATAAGGTCTTCAAATCCTGAAATGCTCAGGCTGCCCCCGAGTGAATTGAAAAGATAAAACACTTAAGTTAGAACTAAAAGATCTTATGTAAGTTAAATCAACTAGAAATAAATATGAGTGGAACGACATCATAGATGTTTACGGGGTTTGACATCTCCTATCTAGTGTCTAATGTGAGTGCAGTAACTTAAGAGGTGCTCGGGATGCACATCTCCTAAGGATCCGTTAAACTATCTATTATGTAGCATAATACGCTATTATAATATGTCTACAGTAAAGTAAAGTATTAAAATAGCGTTAAAGCGTTACCCATATCCCCATTAACACATTTTATATATTCCCATCGGCTATACAATGCCGTATGCTCCATCAAACCGGTGGTTTACCCATAGGACATCACGTAGGTACGGTACAAAACAAACTCGTGGAAGGCGCGCTAGGGCTTGTGAACACGGCACACGAGGAGATGCTAGGGAAGATATACCAATTGCACTCCCAGACTGGTGGTAACGCATAGCAGCTACTACCGCCCACCTCGGACATACTCCCAATCAAAATCAAGGGGTGACCATAAAACAATCACAAAAATAAGAACAGTATCGAAGAAATGTGCCCGATAGGAGGAATGACCTCACTTGGTCCGATATAGCTCATGATTTTAGTCACATCTAAGCTGACTCACGGAATCACTTCATACCTTATATAGAAATCGTTCACCAAACCATACTACTTCATTTCTGGAATCTCCACCACGTACACAATTGTTAAAGTGGTTTTAAGTATTGGCAGAGAGTACGACAATATCTGATCCCAGTCTCTTTAACAACCAATCGCTTATTACACACTGTTTGGTTCTTTTACTTTTCAAAGGTCAGTTCACAATTGATATCAAGATATAATATTCTCAAAACCATAATACTTTCAAATCATATTTACTTTCAAATCGTATTCACGTTAAAATCCCTATTCACTTTCTAATAATATCGTTTCCAAAATCATAATTTCTCCCAAAATCATATTTCCAAAAAAGGTTACATTCTTACTTCAAAATCATCATATTTAATCAACTATAACATTAAAATCATAACTTAGGTTATAACATCATTTACCGTTATTTTCTTTTAAACCAATAAATTTAGGATATCAACACTTCCCTTTTACTTAGTCTCAAAATTTAGAAAATAGTTTAAATGGTTATAAATAGTTTAATTATAGGTTAAAAATACTTTTAAACTGATTTAAGATAGTTAAATGGATTTAAATTAGATTAAGTATAATTAAAATAGATTAAACAGCTTTAAAATAGATCAACTATATTTAAATAAATTAAAATGGTTTAAAATAGATTAATTTTTTTTATATAGTTAATATTAGTTAAATAGTTCAATAAATTTGAAAAATCTGAATAATTAGAAAATTTTAAAATAATATATAATATTTAAATAGTTTACATTACTATAAGTTTGTAATTTATATCCAATTAAACTATTCAATTCATTTCAACATTTTTAGACCAATTTCAATTTGCAAATTAACAAACCAATTTCCCATTTCAACATAAACTTGATTTTCCAAAAATACTTCAATATATATATATATATATATATATATATATCAAATTTTACTTCCAAGTATTATTTAATTCCATTCAAAATTTAAGAATTTTAAAATCATTTAATATAACCAATTCGGTGTCTGTATATAATTCTCTACCCTAGGGTCAAGTGATACGGGTATTTATCATTTCAATCCACAATTTAATATCTTACGGTTATATATCATTTCAAACCGCAATCCCGAATGAAATAAAAATTCATAACAAACTTGCAGTTTATAAAAATATAAAATACAACATCCATTCATTGAATATCAACAGTCAAACATCCATCACAATCATCATCCAAATCAATCAATAAATATCACTATAGGGCAGATAACCAATAACAAGTATTTAACTGGCAATATATATTCAATAATAAATTAAATAATGATTTAATTTAATAAATTTGAATTAACTAAAATGATGATTCAAAATATAACAAACAACCATAAGTAAATTTCTAACCTCATTATAAATTAATTTAACAAACATAAGAAATTTTAGAAATTGTGAGTGGGTTAAAACACTCATCTTTGAATTTAAATCCAATTTTAACCCCAAAAATTCAAACATTCTCAGAATTCGCCCAAACTCGCTTCAAAATATCTGGAAATTCAATACGATCATAAATAAATCGGACGTCGTATGCGAAAGTTATAAACATTTAAAGTTAAACGATTTGAATTTAAAATTAAAATAAACAAACTAGATAAAAACTGCCGCGTCACCTTGTTCCTAACGCATCGAAACCCTAGCCGATCAACTACTTGAACACACAGCCACCTCTGAAACCGCCTTTTGATCGAACTTTGCCAACGCCTCGCCAACATTTACCACGATCGAGCACCACCGACGAAGTCCCCATGGTCGGCCGCCCCTACAGCCACTACCCGCACGCACCTCAGCCTCCCAGAACACCACACCTTCGCTGCCATTCTCTTACCGTTCTAGTCGATTTCGTGCGCCTCTGACAAAGACCAGGACCATAGATGCATTCAGCTCAACAACCTCTTCGATGCTGTGCCACCTGATCGACGTAACGACGACGATCCACCGTCAAGATCACCAATGCCAAGACGAATGGCCGAAACAAATTTGTTGATTCCGGGATAAACGATGAATCGATGACAAAAACTAATAGTAAATCTAAGTTGCACTTTTCGAGAGCTTCAAACCGATATATAATTTGTTAGAGTTTGGAGGAGTTTGTTTTTCAATTTGATTTTTGATTTGAATTTGCAATTTGGGGATTAGGGTTCGCAGCCATTGAGAAGGAGAAGCCATTGAGAATTGTACGTACAGACAATAGGAAATAAAGGGCTGTTATGGTTTATAACTAGATATATATAGGCAGATCAGGATAGAAGTGAATGGGCTCGATTGGTTTTCAAGTTTGAACGACAACGACCCAATAGCCCCTCTTGCCTCCGAAATGAGAATAGGTATATATATATATATATATATATGTATGTATGTATGTATATCAAAATAGATGCTTTGGATAGTTTTAAACCCAATGGAACAGGTTTCAAGTCCTAATTCCATTGTATGAAGAAGTTATGCTAAAATCAACTTATTTCAAATTGATTTCAATTGATTTTAATTAAATTGATTTCTGGGCATTTCGAGTCTGTACGATTAAACGATAAGTCTGATCGCTATGAATTTTTAAATCCTACAATAATTGACCGTTACGGATCCGATGAAACTGGTTTCGTCGAAATTCGAGTCAGTGGCCAAAATGGCTATATTTCAGTTGATTAAATAAATTAATATTAAATTAATTAAGTCAAATTTCCAATGTCAATTCTAAGGTTAACAAATTTTACCATTTTTGATTTCTTTAGCATTCACAATAATTTAAACAAGTTAAGATATCAGATTAAAGTTAATTAATATACCAATTACAGTGTTTAATTTCAATTTCCATTAATCCTATTAATTAAAATTAAATTCCAATAAATTGCTTTTATTTGGTTTAAATATTTACACTCAATTCAATTCATTATTCCATAGACATGGTTTACGTTGTTTACATTTCATTGCACTAATATATTCCCATTCCCATCTTTAATTTGCATTAATGACTATATTTCAAAATTTGTAATTTTGTCAATTACACACATTAATTAAGATTTTAAATCCAATTAATTATATTTATCTTAGTTCCATTCTTTTATTACATCAATTATTACTTTATGAATAAATATTCTATTTATATTATTACATTCACATTTTCAGTTATTGCATTAATTCTCATTAATATAACATTAAAGTTTATTTAATTCTAATTGATTTCCCATTTAAATTTAGTAGACTAAATAAACTTGTAAGTTATAACAATCGTTACCAAAACTTCAAATTACACTTATGAATTAATTATTCACAACAAATGTTATAATTCTTATAAAATTTTGATTTTATTCAATGGTCATTTATTTCATACTATTTCATTTATTAGTTCAATGTTTACATTTGTCTTCTTATATTAATTTATAACCAAGTATAACATTTGCAACATTGATTCATTGGAATTTAATTCAAGTTGTTAACAATTAACTTACATTTATATTGTTACAATTCATTCTAGTTATTATTTACATTAACAATTCATCAATATTTAATTTTCTTCAATATTAAATTATCAAAATCCTAATAAATTAACAAATTTAATTATCGGAAATTTACGGATCGTTGCATATATGTTTGTAGAAATCAGTCATGTGACTATGGAAAGGCAATGTGGCATTCAAAGAAGAAAGTAAAAGTGTTATGTGAAAGGTAATCATTTACCTCAGGCCTCATCACCTGGAAATGACAGAAACATGGTAGAAGCAGTAGGGCTAAGTGGGTTGGTCCCGTTAGGAGATGTCATCACCCTTCTAGATTACTCTACACATGTCTAAATATGTGGTGAATGTATGACTCAGGATTCTGTTAAAGGCCGGTAAAAACCGGGATGATGACATATTCGGTACTATCCAAGAAGGTGTAGGACGGTCTTGTGTTGGTTTAAGTGTGTAGTATTTGTTCCGTAAGTGCATCCCTCTAGAGGTGTACTATATAGAAGGTAGTCTCTTACCTAGTCATTTGTATGGAATCCATTCTCCAATAAGTGCCTGTATGATTTTAGATGTAGAAAGCCTTGTATTACAAGGTGGTACATTGGAATTTAATAATGTAATAGTGTCGGCTAAGATTAATAAGTTCGTTTGCAAATGTTTTCAAAGAATGTCATTAAAAGTGATGTCAAATGATTTGATATAAAAATACTTTACTTATCATAAGGGAAAAACTCATCCGTGTTTGTGTGTGGGCATGGTCTTATGAGATACTCTTTCTTTTCAAAGGATTTTATTTCCAAAGCTGATATATGACATTGTCATTTAATATTTGAGTTTTCTCATGTTGGTTTATCAAGCCTGGTCGGGGTATTTACAATATTCGGGTCAGATCCGAGTAGTTTCAGGATCAGTTGAAGATGGTTGGATTTTCCAAAGGAAAGCTGGAGATATTCATCTACGTATGGATGCATTCTATTATCCGCTACATATTATGCATTTGTTTGATGTTTGTCAGCAATTTTAAGGACAGATGTTTATAATCGTCCAGGCTGAATCTAGGTTAGACTCTAGTATTGTATTTTAAAATTTTCCACTATAAAGATTATTATTGAAATAATATATGTTATTCAATTCGTGTGAGAATCTTCTCTGTCTATTTTTATTTTTCAACCCTTAATGGTCCATTTTTTCATGCAATTTGGATTGGACATGTGTGGTTTATTATCGGCTCTAAGGTACGAAAAAGCAGGCCACTACACTTTCTTTGCCATGTTACTTGACAAACTTGTAGAAAAAACTCATTATTTCTTTATTTTCGATGTTACACCATTTTAATTTATTTTCTAGTACTTGTTCTCCTCATAATTTGCTTGAAAATTTTAGGATATGGCATGGAGTGCAGTAGGTTCATGAGAGGTATGTTATCATTAAGTCATTAGTAAATATTGTTTCTTTTACCATTTTTGGTCACATTATTTAAAATTAATTTAAAATGATAGTCTTCCAAGCATTCATTGAATATTCACAGCTAGTTTAAAAATTATATCTCAATTAGGACAATAATAAATGCACTAATAGAAAAACTTGAGACTTTGAAGCAATTTTGAAAGAATATTTATTTTGATTAGTCCATGCAAAAGTAATTTTTTTTTCTCTTTTATTTTACATCACCTATATATAAAGTAAACTTATACCAAATTGTATCCCATGAAACAAGGATCCCATGAAAGAAGAGTTAATCAAAAGCTTGTTTCATCCATCGCCAAGATAGAAATTTATTGCACAATTATTGCCAAAAGCTTATTTTATCCATCTAACATATCTGTAACATACATAATACAGCACAACATCAAGTGTTATAAGGAAAATAAGCCAGTCTCATAAAGGAAAATGAGCCGGTCTCCTACACAAATGGATGTAGAGTTTCAACGTACACATGAGGAATCGATCCCAATTAAGAAATTGATGCTTCAAAACCGATCAAGTGTTTGGCCATCCATGGCCAGGCATAGCAAGTGCAGTTTTGTAACGACCCGTAAAATTTCAATAATTAAATTTGTTAATTTAATAAGATTTTGGTAAATAAATTTGGAAGAAATAAAAACTTTATGATTTAATAACGAAATGAATGCTAAGATGAAATGTAACAACGGTATTTATAACTAATTTTTAACAATTGAAATGAAACTCTAATAATGAACTAATGCAAATTGTCATACTTAGTTATAAATTTGAATATAAGAAAACAAGTGTGAATGTAAATCAATTAATGATATAAATATGATTAATAGAAATGTGTGACATCCCGGAAATTTTGCAACATTTTATTTATGGGTATTAATCAGATTAAATGAAATATAAACTTATTATTTCCAAAACAGCTATAAATATGTGTTTTAATATAAGTAAAATATACCTTATCCATATTTAAACATAAAAATAAAATGAATATGGTCTGGAATATAAAATAAAGAGTTTTAAAATTTCAATAATGTTTAAAAAGTACAAAAATATCTTTTAGATATTTAAACAATTACATGGTTGGAAAAAAATTTGAATCTTATAAATTTAAAACATAAGTACAACTCAAATATAGTTATAAATGTAAATATATGGTTATGAACATCTACATATATATTAAAACAAGAGGACTGTCAATGAACATAAGTATAAAAAAAAATATGATAGAATAAACATTGATGTGAAATACATATCTTAGTCAAGTAACATATTAATGCACACTTAAAAAAATTAAAACAAGACAGGTTATACATATATATGCTCACAAAAACAAATCAGGTTGTACAAACGAATAAATAATGTTAAGTATGAAATGAAACAAGAACAAACTATACATATATGTATGCTAAGAAGATAGAGTATTCACAACATATATGCAAAATATCTTTGCACAGAAAATGTTTAGCCGAGATAAGAAAAACATCTTTGTACCAAATCTAGGTAACAACTAATATTTATTAGACGTAAACTGATTGGAAGACATATGCATTAAATTAGCACAACTTTTTGTCTAGAAATCTTTCATCCGAAATGTACAATATTATTTCTACTTTTGCAAAAAAAAAAACTGCTCAAAAAAAAAAACAGGGCAGGGAGTGTACTAGTTTTAACCTACAGCTGTTCAAAAACTACTCCTATATATACATCATACTATACTTACTCATTCACAAAAAAAGAAAAAATAGTAAACCTGATAAGTAAACTTGAGGAAAAGAAAATAAAATAAAGCATCATCTCGTATTTTCAAACAAGAATTAAAGACAGTTTCGAGTCACAGGATTTCAAAAGAAAAATAGGAATACTGTTCAAAAGCTTGCAGGTGAGTAGACCATAAATTTTTTAATTTTAAGTTAAATTAAAAATTGTAAGATGAATTCATTTACTACATGATGTTGTATATGCTTTGATCTTGTATATATTTCTGTGATTGCTCTGTTCTTCTTTGTAAACTGTTACAGGTTGCCTATTTAGGTTCAAACTCAAACTTTTCTCATCAAATCATTGTAAAACTTTCAATTTCGATCAAACAAGATGTTTGAACCTTAATCCAGATTTTTCAAAGCTGATTAAACCTGTTAGTGAAATATTTCTACAGGAAATATTGTTTTACAGGTAATCAAAGGATATTTTGATAAACTCGATTGTTATAAAAAGTTAATTCAAGGTTATATCTTGAATTCTTACTGCAATCTATGATTTTTAAAACTAAAACGAAGATTTTTAGTTTGTTATTATAAGAGCAATTTGTATTTGAAATAAATTTGCATTTCTCTCATTTTAAGGCAATTGAATCATTAGTAAATGTTGAAATTTGTTTAGGAGCTAGTATGAACATCTATGATGTTAGCAAAATTACTGAATTTTTTTTCAAATTCATGAGTTTGTCGAACGAATCTATTTTAGGGTTTAAGGTCAGTTTTGTTAAGGATTAAGAAAAGTGGTGTGTTCGACCTCAATATGTGATCGAGTTACATTGAACTTTGGTGGAGGACAGTTTAACGCGTTGTCGTGATGTGGATTAATTCTGGGCGTCTCTGGTGGTCGGAGTGATGGAGGCAAGGGGTTTGTTTTGGTTGATCTCGGCTATAGTTTTGGGCGAGGTATGTTTTTTTGAGAGATGATGGAAAAGGTTGATTTAAGTGGTCGGTCATGGTGCATAAAAGAAGACGAACTTGAGGGAATCAGCGGCGGCGAGTAGTTTGACTTCCGGCGAGCGTGTAGGTGCACAATGGATAGCGGTGTCTTCGTGTATGTTCTCTTGTGTTTTCTGGAGTAGGATTCAGCGAGATTTGGGGAGAGGAAGGAGAAGTGGGTTTAGATTTGTGATGGACGTTGTGGGCTTCGGCCCATTTTAATTTAATACTGTTTCGTGATTAAGGTGGGTTCATCTAGCCTTAATTTCAAAGGAAACTTATTTGCTTTAAGTTGTAACAACCCGCATATTTATCGATTTTTATATTTAAATATTTTATCAATACTCGGAAATTAGTCCGAAAAGCTACTTTTTTCATACGGTCGAATTTGGACTCGAGACCACTTCCATTGAGTTCAAAACGCCATTTGCGATCTTTTTGAGTATAAGCTTTGATATGTTTGGAGTTAGAGGAATTTTGCCACTTTTTACTTAGGGCTTTGGTTTGGGCTGAACCCAATAACCCCACTTATGTATTCAGTCCCAACCCCTTCTCCTCTTCATTACTTCATTCCTCATTTTCTAATACTCAAGCTTTTATAACAATGGAGAGTGGAAGAGGAAATTAAAACTCCAAGCCCTAGTTTTCTTTTGCAGATCAAACTCTAGCTCCAAACTAATAGAAGAACCCATTGGTAAGCCTTCTCTTCATCTTCTCCAACTCCTTCTCTCTTGAATTTCAGAAATTCCTAAACCTAATTTTGGGAATGTTCTTCTTTTAAAGCTTAAAATCAAGCTTCTTGAGTTGGATTTGAAGAGTGGTTGATTCTCCTTTTCTTTCGAGCTTCTTCTTTATTTGTTTGGGTTCAAAGGTGATATTTTTATCTCACATCTTTGTCTATAATTATCTTCGATTGTTAGGTACGAATTCCTAACACTTATTCTTGTGCAATTGATTTTGGTTTGGATTGATTTTGTGTATATTCCAATTTTTGGTGTTTTGAAATCAAAATCTATGAAAATCCTTTTATGGATATTTGGACATTGATATTTGAGGCGTATCGAAGAGCCGTTAAGGCTGGGTTGTCGCTTGGCGTAAATCCTTAGTCGTTGTCGCTGGATCGATCGCTTCCGGTATCCGTTTGGCCATTTTTGGCCTAGGTTCAGGGAATGCCCTGAACCCTTGATTCAGACGTCTGAATATTATACTGGAATTTTTATTCCCCAGTATTCAGACGTATGAATCTATATTTCAGACGTCTGAATTGGTTCATTTGGAACCAGAGGGGAAATAGGCTAAAAAGTGCCTATTTCAGACGTCTGAATTCGAGGATTCAGACGTCTGAATTCTGTTTCTGGAAAATATTTTATTTTCCAGTTCAATCGTCTGAATCCTTGATTTCAGACGTCTGAATTTGCACTCTTTTGCCTATTTGCCTATTTAGCTTGAATTTCCAACTTTAATCGATTCGTGTTGATTCCCTTTTGTTATTATCACTTATTATCGACTTTGATGACATTTTCTTCATGATTTTAGGGAATATCCATTTCGATGGATTCGGTAATCGATTTCTTGGGATTTTATTCACGTCTTCGAATGTGAATTTTAGTGATTGATTGTTCCTACAATCTTCTTTGTGATTTGGCACGTTAAAAATACAAAGGTTTTCTATACTAGTAGTAAATATCAAAACTCTTTCTTCAAATGATTTCAACACTATTTTATTACAAAGCTCGTTTTCTCAAACCGATTTCCAATCTATTAGTATATACAAACCTTTACCTCACTCGTATGAGAAATCTAATTAAACGGTCTAGTAAAACGAGTGGTAAGAAATGCTTGCGTTTACTTCGTCGGTTAATTCTTGGACTTGTTCGATTAAAACTCTTGTGACAATTTTCTAGTGGAGATCTACAATTTGTTCGTAAATATTTAAGTTAAGCTAGTGGTTATGGGGCATGAAGCCAAGCTCATATATTTACTAGCTTACTGTAATTGACACTTCTTGATGATCATGACGATCATTTTTGCGATTTAGACTAGCAATTTTGCGATGTCTCTTTATCCACGTGGAGGACTGTAACTCATTCTATTGAGCTTCGTCTCATTTCTTTGTGGGGTAGCTCCTCATGGTCTTCGGGCCATTCGTGTGTCAAAAATTAATGGCTAGCTACCATGAGATAGCGTCTCGTTCGTGTGATACATATGTTGGTGAGTTTTCATGCTCCCGTTCGTGTGATAGGCCTCCTCCCTTTTTTATGATTTCTGGATTTCGTGTGTTGAATTCTGGAATTTATGCTTCACCAATTTTAGTGATTTCATTGATGATTTATCAATTTTTGTGCATTGGTGAATTCGTGTGTCATTGACTTGTTGTGAATACAAGTTTTGGGTATGAAACCCTTTTTGGATCTTTGGGAAGATTTTTGTGATATTGATTAATCTCATGTTGAGTTTCAATTACATACTTATAGTAGTATGCCATTATGGATATTATATGTTTATGTCATATCTCTTATTTTATATCATGTCATCTGATATTTATAGCTAGACTGATCCGTTTATTATTTTCTTATTAAATAATACTCGGGTCAAACCGAGATGTTACAGGTGCTTCTGTTTGACTCCTCTTCTGGGATTTGCTGCTCTGACTTTTGGCTAACTATTTAGATTAGCAGTTTTTGTTATATACACTTTAGATATAGACTCATAGTGGTATTCTTTTGTATAGCACGTGTTGCTATTCTCTTGTATTATTGTGGATCATTTTGACCACTACTCTGATGTACACTTTCATGTGTTAGTTATATATTCATATCTTCTTCCGCCTTTTGTGATATGAATTATCTGTGACTGATTTATGTTATGTCTATTTCTATATTTGTTTCCGAAGATTATATATAGCCACTGTGTCATAGCTTTGAGTTTGTATCGGTATGTCGGACTTCCTCATTAGCATGTTATACTATCTGACATATCGGTGCTCGCACAAAGATGTTACATGGATGGTCGCTCCTCAACATCCTTATTCTCCGTGCTAGTTGACAGCATTACTCCGTAGTGTTCTTGGCTAGCGTGGGTATAGAGGTGGGGCGTCACATAAGTAATTAAGTTTAACCAATTTTAAGGATTTATTCCCTTATATAATAGTGTTATTAATTTTGGTTTAGAAAATTGTATAATGGGTTTTATTTAAATAAGTTATATAAATTTAATTAAAGTATGAAATTAAGAAGTTTAATTAAAGGATAAAATGCTTTGAATTTATATGTTAACAAAGATTAAGTGATAAATAGAGATAAATAGATTAACTTAAGTTAATCAAGGACCCTGGTGATTAGGGATTAATTAATTAAGGAATTAAAGATTAATTATTTAATTATTGGTTAAGGGCCAATAAATTAATAATTAAGGATTATAATTAATCCATTTGAGAGTAATTAAATTGTAATTGGCGATAAATGATTAGATGTAATTTAAGGGTAAATTTATTTGGGGTTAACTAGTTCAAGTATGGATTAAGGGTCTAATTAATTCCTGATTAGAGGTTAATTGATTAAGGAAAATTAACCAATAGAATGATTACTCGATGAAGGTAATTTAAGGAAAATTACTTTATGGAAGTAATTAAGAATTCATTTCTTAAGTGTACTTACTTAAGAGATGGATTAATTAAGGAAGTTATTTACGGGTAAGTTAATTAATGAGTGTGATTAATTTAAAGGATAATTAATCAATGTAAATGATTTTGGAAAATCAATTTGAATAAGTAATTATGAATAAATGTAATAAATGGAGTGTAATTACTTAGTGAAGTAATTAATGGATATTA